>JAWWML010000012.1:26412538-26470362 GCA_035047165.1 Ormyrus rosae | reverse complement strand
TAAATATAAATATAATAAAAATTGATATGATGTATTTTAAAATTGGAAATGATTTTGATATACCTTTCATTTATATAGAAACTAAATTTTTTTAATCTTATAATTTGTTTTAAATTTATCAGGAACAGTTTCAAAGTACCTGAAGTGCACACCTTTAGCTTACAAGCGCACTTGCAAGTGTACAGAATGATTAGTATGCTTTGCAACAAACGTATTATTTGTCTCGATAATAACATCGAACATATCCTACACAAAAACGTTATGCACTTTGTTTTTGTATATTTTATACATATTCAGAACTAATATAGTTTTTTCAGTAGAGAATTGCATTTTGTAAAATTATGTTAAATTAATTAATTAAAATTAAATTAAAGTTAAATGCGTAAAAAACAACTTTATTTAAATATTGTAAATATTGTTTATTTAAATTCGTAACTGTAGGGTAAACTTTACATCCTTGCTATGTATTCCATTTATTTAAATTTAAAATAATGTTTATAAAGTAATTAAAAATTTCTGCAATAATTTATTAAACATATTTATTAAACATTTATTAATAAGTGAAGCGAATAAGCGATTTACATTTTAATCGGAATACATTTTTTCAAAATGTAGATGGCAGTAGTTCACAATTATTGAAGCCCCTGAAAGAGTACCGCGTCTACCTCCACTAGGTAAAATCAGTCTTTCACTGCCGTCACCGCTTCCTTTCCATCTCCTCCACGATGGGTGAGTTACAATGTTTTACACATGTCTTTGCGAATCGTTAAATATCTGCATCATCTCGGTTTTTTGCAATAAATCAAATAAATTGTTTAAATCTAGAATCTCTGTTTAATACTTTCCAATTGTTATATTTCAAATTTCTTACGAAACTTTGAAGAAAATATTGGTTATATCGAACACTGCCGAGTGTTATGATCCAAACATTTTATGTATATTATTATTTTAATATAAAGTAGTATTATTCATTTAATCATTTAAATAGTTGAACTTTAAGAACAAATTTCACAATAAAGAGCAATAAAACAACAGTGTCCTGTGTTTATTATTTTTTTTTGGTTATAAACGCAAAGTGGAATGTTTCAAATAGGCCCACATGCTGAAAAGTGTTATAAAGTGATATTTAAATTATTTATTTTACCTTAGGTATTTCCCGTGATCATTATCACAAAAGGCGAGCAACGGGTGGCAAGAGAAAGCCACTCCGTAAGAAGAGGAAGTTTGAATTAGGACGTCCTGCAGCCAACACTAAGCTTGGACCACAAAGAATCCATACAGTATGTACTGTTATCAATTATATTTTCATCAAAATTAATCTAAAGTTTTACTTGTTAAAAATTGTTTTTAATATGTAAATTTAATATATTTTCATATTTTACTTATATAATTTTAAATCACTTTCAATATTTTTAATGATGACTCCTTACCTACTCTGAAAGCCATGAGGACAAATTCCCACAGCGTACTGAAATCTTTACTTAATTAAAAAATATTTTAAATTGTATATCTTGAATGCATCTATAAGATTTTATTTATTTTTCATAGGTACGTACAAGGGGAGGTAACAAAAAATACAGAGCGCTTCGTCTTGACACTGGAAACTTTGCCTGGGGTTCAGAAGGCAGAGCACGCAAAACTCGCATCATTGATGTTGTTTACAATGCATCAAACAACGAATTGGTTAGAACAAAAACATTGGTAAAAAATGCCATTGTTACTATTGATGCTACTCCCTTAAGACAGTGGTATGAGGCACACTACGGTCTTCCCTTAGGACGTAAACGCGGTGCCAAGTTGGTTAGTATTTATTAAATTATTTATTTATATAACAAAAATTATTATCACTTAAAGAATCTTTAACTTGAAAACTAATGCAAAGAAAGATGTTTTTTGTATTAAACTAAAAAAATTATATTAAAAGAATTTATTGTACTATTTTCTTCTGAAAATAATAAATTGAAAAAGAAATGTAGTTTGATTAATGCAAATTTTTCTTCTTCATGTATTTATCAAGTATAAATAGCTACTTAATCAGTATATTTACTAAATAAAAAATATCTTTTACAATAAGTCTTCTTTGATTCATAAATGATGACTCAATCTAATCTGAGAGCCATGGTGACAATTTCCCACAGCGTACTGAAGTTCTTAATTTAAAAATATTTAAAAAATTTTTTAAATTATAGATTATTAATATTATTAATTTATTTTTTGTAGACTGAGGCAGAAGAAGAAGTTTTGAACAAGAAAAGGTCGAAGAAGGCACAGTCTAAATACAAGGCCAGACAACGATTTGCTAAAGTTGAACCAGCTTTGGAAGATCAGTTTGCCACTGGACGTGTTCTCGGTAAAAATATTAATTTTATTATATTATATGCGATTCAAAATATTTTTTTATTAGGGATAATATAAAGGGAGGCCTTATACTTTTCTTTTATTTGATTTTATATGTTAAACGGAATTACTTCTGTGAAACTTATTTTACTAAAGAATAAAATTAAATTATATCTATTTCAACTTAAAAAGGCTTCTAATCAATAATATACTCATAAAGATCCATTAACTATTTTTAATTCTTAAAAGTATTTAAATATCAAATATTTACTATTTGAAAAGTTTTTAAATAAAATTTTCTTTTTTAGCTTGCATTGCTAGCCGGCCTGGACAGTGCGGAAGGAGCGACGGTTATATTCTCGAAGGTAAAGAACTTGAGTTCTATTTGAGAAAGATTAAGAGCAAAAAAGCGAAGTAAATTTGTAACATCAAAATGAATAAAACTCGTACATAAAAAAAATTTATTTGTCTTTCTTTACAAATACAATCACATTCCAGAGAATATTTTGAGTTTATAGAGCTTACTTATAACAAAAGATTATGAATAAATTGTTAAAAAACAGTATACATTTTTGATACAAAATTTAGCGCTATAATTATTATCTATTCTGTACATTAAAAACAAACTGACTAATAGTGAGGTGATACTTATAACAGAGAAATTGATGGCTTTGAAGTTTATTATTTTTACACTTAATTTGTTGTCAAAGTTAGGATTTCGTTGCAGTTATTCTAAAACAATTTAATAAAAGTTACACTTAATACTGAATAAATACAAACATTGCTCTGAATCATAAGGAACGTTTATGGACCATTAGAAATTCGTGTGACAAGGACAAGTAACTAATCATTTTAAAACACAAATCGAACACTATTTCTTGTAACTTTAAATTTAGTTTATAAAATTATTTTGTTTTCACATTTGTATTTTTATACAATCTAGAGTACAGACTTTGTATAGTGTAAATTAACCAAAACTTAATATAAATAAATCTTTTCAAAGAAATAAAGCAAAATAGTTTTTTACAATCTGGGAAACAGTAATAACAATTTATATATAACTAATGAAAATTTATTTTCTTAAAAAAATCCTTAATTTTTTACTGCTTTATATAATTATTTTCTTAAAACAAATTCATGTCTTATATTAGTGAGAGTCATTGAGTAAATACAATTAAGGTAAGCATATAGTAAAAACTAATTACAACTTTTAAACTGTACTTTTTTAGCTTATTAGTAATTATTGCATTATTACCGTTTTCAAATGCACATAAATGGATTTTAAATATCTTTTGCGTGGTTCTTTAATATCCAAAATATTCGAAATATTTTTCTAGCTTTATCCAAGATTTACAGTTTGATCATTTACAATATTTCCTAAGAAAATAGAAAGCATTCGATTTTTTAGTCTATACTCCATTCTTTCAATGATAATTACGATTCACCTAAATCATTCATAACCATTTAGCACAAATAGCAAGATTTACAAAAGGTACAAAAAAGGAGTATTGAAGGTAAAAAGATACCACGCAATTTACAAAATTCTACATAAACTTAGAAAAACGGTTTACGAAATCGGAGTTATCGAAAATTACATCAAGGTACAACCGACAAACCATATGACTATAGGCCCACCTTAAGGGTCAACAAGTAAAGAGAAAGAAACAAAATATACAATAGAACCGGGCTGTGTTCAGACTTACACGTACAAAGTACGTCTCTAGGCCTTCTTTACAGGGGACGTTTGTTGCTGGTTATTTATCACAAGCTTCGGCATCAACGGCTGCTGTTGGCTTTTTGAGCTTGCAAGCAGCTGCTGTGACGGTGAAGGCGATCCATTTTTTTGCTGTTGTTGCTGCTGTTGTTGTGACTGGGCTTTCTGGGCACACGTGGATATGTGCACCGGCCAGTGTTTCTGCTGACACGGGTAGTCGCAATAAGCAGTGTTCCAACAGCAATAAAACATAGCTTCATTGCCGCAGACGACGCACCACTGCTTTCGCTTTGTATCTTCGATACAGTGTTTCTTGTCGATCTCGGCTTGTCGAAGTGTTTCTTGTACAGCCCGGTGACGCTCGAGTTCCATGCCCGCTTTCACTTCCCGCAACAAGAGCTCTGAAACAAAATCAATATTTTAGCATTATAGTTCTATTCTTTACACAGTTGTTGCTTATAAGCTTTAGTCTCTATTTCTTTTAAAATAGAACACTGCATAGGATGTCGAACTTATTGACGTATTAAAGATGCTTCTTTTGCTCAATCGTAAAAAAACTAGAGAAAATGTACCGTAGCAAGTTTTGCAGTAAAAACATAAACTTATTAGATGCTTACTAATGCTTATTAAATTCTATGAAATAATGAATTTGAATATATTTTGTAAATCGGTATATTATGGTAAAAATTTCTTTAATTACTGAATTAAGAAAAAAATAAAGATTTTAAAAAACTCACCATGATTATGCTTGAGTTCTGAAATTTCCTGTTGATGCTCCCATTGCATTCTCTCCATTCTCAACTTTAGGAAATGTATTGTAGCTTCGTGATTGACAGGATTGGCGCCATCGATACCATTGCTTTCGGCAACTTCTTTGATTGTGTCGGTGATAAGTTGAGCCACCCGATTTGCTAAATCCTTAGAACACTCGTGGATTTTAGCGGTCACTGGTCCTGCATCCGGGGGTGCTAATTGGTATGAAACGGAGTTCAAATTCGTGCTCTGTGCTGGAATGTAAACCATAGCATCGCCTGCACCAGCAGCTCCCTTCGACAATGGGTACGAAGATGATGCCGGAGTAACAACCTGTAGGTACAAATTAAAAAAAAATATTTAATTTCTTTAAGCAAGTACGTTATAAAAAGAAAGTAAAATTTCAAAGCCACTACATTTTTATGTTTAGTTATGAGAACACGACAAGGAATAAGTTCAAATTAATAAATACCTGAGGAAAACTAGGTGGCTTATTCGGAAAGGATTTCCGCGCCTTGCCTGGTTTCCTCGCAATGGTCAGCTAAGCACAAGAAAATTTTTATTTGTACATTTAAATTCATTTTAAGAACTTATTATAATTATGCGAACATGTCTTACTTTTGGTTGTTGTATTTCTTCTTTAGGTTCCTGCTTAATTATTGTAATATCGTTGTTTACTCTTGAGTCTTTATCACTAAAATGTTTTGCGGACTCGGATGCATTAGAATTCATTACCATGTACATCGCTTTTGTCTGGTCCTTCTTAGCTGACATCGGTATAGCTGTCATCGGTTTATTACTCGCTAAATCGTTGCCTTTCAAAACACTGTTAGGTACAAATTTCGATATTTCTTTACCTAAAGTTTTGTTCAACGTTTTACCAACAATTTTGTTTTCTGAATGTATCTTGCGTAGAGCTTTTGGGTGGAGTTTTGAATTGACGGGAACTAAACTTGATCTTTTTTGATTCGTAATATAAATAGTCTTTGGTTTATGTCCCGGAGTTTTAACATTGCCATCGCTATTATTTTGTAAACCAAACTTAGGTAATGCATGCAAGACTGTGATTGGTTTACCATTTGAACTTTTTGCACTTAAAGTAGTTTTTTTAATCTCTTCTTTATCAAGAACTTTTGTTAGCTTTATCTTTTTTACACTATCACTCTTTATTTTCTTAACAGGAATAATCTTATTAGAATGACTATTACTATTTACTTCTATTATAGCACTTATTTCGGGTGAACTTTTGCGTTTTAATGTTTCATTATTCATTTTACTACTATTAATTGTCGATGGTTTTTCAGGTGGAAATTTATTCTCACCTTTTGTGATTATTGCTACAGTTTCGATTTCAGGACTTTCGCTATTTACAGATTTCTGAGGCGATTCTGATAACTTCTTCTTTCTAAATAATTTTCGCTTTTCGACAGGAGGAGTTTCTAAAACACCATTTGTACTTGCTGCAGTGGCACTCTTGGTATTAGGTGTCTGCTTCTCAACCTTGGGCGGTACGACTTTGCTCACAGGAGTTGAGGTTTGAACTTTCGGGGAACTAATGCGAGTATTCGTTGTCGGGTCATACTCAGGTAACAGCATCTTTATTTGCATCAGATCATGTGGATCGTATGGAGTTTTTGTTGGTGCGTACCTACAGATTTGAATAAATAAAAGGTTTGTATATGCAAGGATTTCAAAATTTTAAAATTCCCGTTGCGAGATGTATATATTCGCGTATTTACATCGAATGACGAAGCGTACAGCTATCAAATGTAATTGTAACGAGGGGGGCAATGTAAATAAATACGCGGTACGCGGAAAGCAGAGCTTCTTCGCTTCCCGTACCTTTACCGAGTAACTGATCTACGATTCTACTTAAACCAACCCGCTATCCTTTCCCGCCCCTAAAGTATTATTTTTAAAAGACACCACCCTTACATACACATTTAAATAAAGTGTAATTATTCGTGAATCTCACCTGAATTTTCCAAATACTGCCTCTAATTTTTTAGAATGTTCTTCAACTTCTGAGACGCATTCCTCCATTTCTAACTTCTTTTTCTTGGGAAGTGCTACGGGCGGCTCATGTGAATATAGATAAATGTCCTTTGGAGACACCCAAGCCCTGTCATGTTCTCCGAAGAATCGCACATCTACCAAACCTTGCGCGTTCAACCTCGGCAAAGCTTTTGCGGGCCAGAAAGGAAAACCCTTTAACTTGGCCCAGACGATAGGATGTGGTCTCCGACAGGGTTCAATAAACCATGAAGGCAAAGGTCGAGGCAAATTGCGACCATGAGCAAAACAATCAGGACAAGCCTCGATTTCGGAAACTTCCTGGCGGGCTACCTTCAGCATTTGTTTCGCCGTATTGGTCAGCTTAGATGTATCTGTATACACACCACCACCTATATAAATTTTGTTGAATTTTCATTGACTTTAACTATTTTAAATTAAGACATTTATTATAACTAGGTGTGAACAATGTGATGTCAATGTTTTTGAATGGATGAATCTTCTTAATTCATAAACAATAATTGACTGCAAATCTGTATTAAATCTAATTTTTTAAATAAGTGTGCATGAAATAAATAGTCTCAATTTAAAGAATTAGTTTGTCATTGTATGTTACATAATATGTTATAAGTTACAAAATAGGGAATATTTTTTTATTAAAATATGTATAAATCCTTGACTTAGTATGACTGCTATTAGAAGAGTTAATTAGTCTTTACCATTTACGTAACATAAATGAACATGCAGTAGTAAATACAATTATGATATTACATGGTATATCAATGTGAATGTGATTTAATGATGACTTTTAAACTTACACGTATTAAAAACGATACAATTGTGCTGTATCCATTTTGCATCAGCCATAAATGATTCTGTACTAGCATACATTTTGGCACGAATATTAGACTCAAGTAAACTTAAATCCATTGGTTTCACGACGTATTCCAGATAATTAGGAACTTCTTCAAGATCTACCGCTCTCAAAAACGGTTCAGACTGAAAATGTAATAATAAAATTACTAATTTTGATAATCTAAAAAAACATGAGATATTTTTACAATTATATAATTAAATTCTTTTTACTTTTTATCTTAATATTAATGAAATAAAAATGTATCGTAAAAAGTATATCATTTTATTAAAGTATTGTGAAATCTTAGAAAAATTGAAAGTTTGTAAAAGATCAATACCCCGGTCTGATCTCTCATCCTTTCAACGACGTGTTTGAGCATCATGCACAATTGATCGATGGTAAGCTGACACATTGCTTGAGAGCGCGTCTCGGCATTTTCTGCTTGCTGTACGCTTGAACATTCGCTACATATCCAATTAGTGGCCGACAGTGGCGGCGCACCGCCCATGCAGCGTCGATGCCACGATCGCGGACACACGCTACATTGAGTGTCCACAGACTCCTTGTGACAACGCCAGCAAAATTTGTCGCTCTCGCTGTCCATCTTTTTACGTTTGCTTGCGCTGCCATTTTGTTCCACTTGCACAGGCGAATTTGTCACTGGTGGTGTACTAGAAAAATAACAAAATTCGTTTATTTAACTATGCATTTTTCAATTTCGAGATAAATTTTTTGCATTATGGAAGAATTAGAAGTTTTTTCTTAAGCATATGCTTATAGATAAATAAAAGAATTATTTTTGTAATGAAAATATAGAACTAGCTTTTGCAAGGATTTTGTTTAGATTTTTGTTATTTAGTTTACAATCTATGCATATAAATATATGTTTATGATTAAATACAGGAAATTATACTTTCACTGATACTTAACATCTTACATAACGTATGGTTCATGAATGTTTAATGTGCCTTCTGCAATAAGCAAATATTTTCACATACAAGTGTTTTTCAGTAAAACATTTGCACATTAAACAAATGATTTTTTTAGATTCTTCATTAATACATAGATGAGATGCAAATACAAAAATTCAATATACTTACTTTGGAATTTTACGCTTTCTTTTTATTTCCTTAATATCTTTATTTGGTGCTGGTGTTTCTGGCCTAGTTGATGTATCTACTTTTGGAGTTTCTTCAACATCTTTCTTTGGACTAACAAAGTCTACTGGTTTCTCTTTTTCTTTTTCATCTTTTATTTCTTCTACTTTTATCACTTTAGAATCATTTTCAGAAGTATTGATTTTAACACTGTCCTTAGTTTGAGATTCTTCAGTCTCATTTTTATCTGCTTTTTTATCTACTTTTTCATTAGTATTTACAACATTTTCATTCTTGTGGTTTTCTTTTGTCTCTATCTTTTCAGAATCAATATTTTCTAATTGCTTCTCATTCTTACTGTCCTCTTGCAAACTTGATTCAGAAACTTCCATTTTAGTGGAAGTTTCTGAAATCTTGTCTTCAGTGCTTTCATTTGAATCCATTGCTCAAAGTTTTGATTACAATATCTGAAAAGAAGAAAGAAATAATAATATATCTCTGTTTACAATTTATTGACATTCTGTTGCTATTTGGTATTGTACTAAAATGTACCTATAGCATAAAGATTAACCTGGTGCTAGCATGTCCATGTAAATAAATTTAATTCTAGTATTATTAACTTCATTTAAAATACACTTTTCTTAGCCTTTTATACTGTACATAGTGTAAAAATAAATTGCACTCAAGCGAAAGTTAATTTTCCTTGATTACTTTTAGTTGTGAGGATGCCAAAGCAGCTTTTGTGCAACTTTGCAATGGCCTATAGTTGAACTACTTCAACACAGAGGGCAATACTTTCCCCAGCTTGGGCTATCAATATAACTGTATATTATGTTCATGGATTTCATTTTAACAATATTTTTTTTAGTAGAATAATATGAACATTTAGAACCCTATATTTATATATATTTATTTATTAAATAGTCAACAGCAAACAAAAATTTAGAAACGTTTTCACTTCCATTAATTGTATATATGATTCTAAATTTCAGAGGTTCAGAAGATTATCTTATAACATTTAGGTTTTTATTTTAATGTATATTATATACATTGTTTTTTAGCTCAACTACTTATTCAAAATTTTACATTAAAAACACCAGCACTTTATATATACTTTACTTTCTGAAAAGTAATAGTAAAATCTGCTACTTCTGATATCACATATATATCTTGATCAATAACTTATAAACTAAAAATATAAATTTCATACATACTAAACGTTATTTGTTTATATTATAACTTATTTATATTAGAATTTACAAAAGAAATGAAACTTTAAAGTTAATATGCTTAAAGTTAAAATCCTTTATTAAGGTCAATAATAAATAATTCTATTCTACTGCAGGTACAGTAAATCAATTTTCTTATTAGGTTCCCTTCTTTACTTTTGTTAATAAATGATGCATCGTAAAATAATAATACTAATAAATCTTAAAAGATAATCAATAATTTTAGTTAACTTATTTATTTTTTTATTACTAGGGGAGTTACATATTTAATTTTTTAATGATATTTGACTTCAAGACTAATTTACTTTAAATTGTGAAAATTTAATCAGAATTTTAAAAAATCAGTGAAAAGTTAATAAAATATGTAGAATTAAAAATTATATGCTCTTATCAACTACAAAGCCACTAAAACAAATTAAATTAAAATTGGAGTATTAGCACTATTTTCTTAAATATGAAATAGTTTAAACTTCTAAAAATTAGATTACAAAAGGTTTCAAGGTTGAAAAATTTATTTTGATTAGTATCTTGTGAAATGTTATGAAGTTAGCAGCAAATTGCCTCTAATTTTTTTCAGATAAATATTTTTGTATGAACAAAAAATGCATATTACTTAAAAAGTTTATTCCTGTTAAACTGTGTAATAAGGAAAAAAATTATTCTTTTCTTTATATTATCACAAAGATATTGTCATTGTTTCTAAGAGGATAAATAACTCCAGATAGTACTAAAATTTAAGTGTTACAATTAATAAAATGAGATTTAAAATAATGAAAAAATTAATGTTTTAAGATAATCAATCTTTTTTCAATTCTTAAAACAGTAACAGAACATGGTTGAAAGCTTAAAGTGCAAGGACAAAAAAGCAAAGCTGCTCAACCACTTACTTGAGAATCAGAGAGGGTCAATAGAAGAATTTTTACCTTTCGCCAGACTCAAGGCTACAACAGCATCATCGAACATCACTTGCCCAAAGGATTTCTTGGCTTTAAAAGATTAAAATCGTTCATTCTTTGAGCGACGTCGTTGCCCTCATTAGAGATAATCTGTGACTTACTTGAACACAACAGAGCGTTTCACTTGTTAGAATATACTCTCACTAGGTAATCAACAACAGCATTTTTCTATTGCCCGTGAATATTACTCTTACTCTAACTCTCTGTGCCTCTAGGTATCTCACTGCCGACGCTGTTTTGCCATTTGTTGTCGTTTGCGATTGGTGCTTCCATCTTGTGAAGTCGGCTCGGAAACTTGCCGGTTGAACAATCACGTGGTCGGCGAAGTTAAGAAAATATTTATTGAAGATACCACTGAAAAGCGTTTCCGTTACATCCTTTTCCTAAAAAAGAATTATTTATTTATTATTAAAACTTTAGTAGAGGGAATTATCCACTATTGCACATACTCTGCATTAAAAAGCAGAGCATGTTTGTTTAGAAGTTGTTTATAGCATTTATAACGCTTATTTACACGTTAAATGCATTTTTAATATTTCCGATTCTGAATATTACGTCTATCCGAATCGAAACCGGCACGAGAACATACGTACCTACCTATTGATACAAGTGCTTGCTTGCACCTTCATTTTTTTTTTATTGTAATCTAACTTTTACAGGCTAAAGTTATATTGAATAAAAACATATTTATTTTTAATTTGCGATTAATTATTCAACTCTTTATGTAAAACTAAAATTTAGTATTTAATTATTGTTTTAATAACAAAACCGTAATTTAGAATAAATTCAGTACAATCGGCACATTCGACTTTCTTTAAAAAAATTCATTTTTCTATTATTTATACTTGTTTCTTAATTGGAATCATAATAAAATGTATTAAAATGATAAAATATAAACAACTTATAATTGTATTCTCGTAATTCATCTAGCTACGATAGAGTGCGATTTCAAGCCTACTTAAAAAAAAAAAAACGTTTAGGAATAAAAAAATTACCGTTTTAAATCTAACGTTCATAAAAGATATAATTTTCATTGGGGTTCTATCAAATTTCTTCCATTTACAAAAAAGTAGTAATTTCCTTTTTCAAAAAAATTTAGGTTAGAATTGCCCATAAATTTTAAAATTGTAACACGGTTCTGAAAAAAAGATTCATTATTCTTATATTTCATTAATTAATTGAGAAATAAAATAAGTATAAAGTTTAATTCACCTTCGTAATGTTCATAGCACGCCTGCGCAAAAAAAATGTTTGTCAAATGCAGTACAGTTGCATATCACAACTCGTCAGTACATGTATTAAATAATCGATAATAATAATTCTTTTAATTTCTAACGAAAATATCGTAAAGAGTAAATACTGTTAGTAAAATATTAACAAAGTACAAATAGTACTAAGGTACTTCAACTCGTGTTCGCCAATTGTGTAGTGAAATCAACTCCTATATAAGTAGCACTTTCGGTCAATCCGTCACCATAATCAAAATAACTCTTTTCTATCGTTGAACGATTCTCAGAGCATGCGTACGGCTATAAACTATAAAGTACAGTGTACAAAAAGCTTTTTTTGGGAATAACAACTTGTGTCGTTAAAAATTACATAATTAAATTTTTAAATTAAAAATGTTAATTTGTTCAAAATATCGTATTAATTCATATGTGCTACTGTAATTTATCGAATTTTTGTCATTTTTAAATTATGTATATTTAATCAATAAAAAAGTGGAATTGACTATTTTTTTCATAAATTCTTGAATTATTAATAACATTTTTAATTAACTGTTGTAGAACATTTACAATAAACGTAAAAAAAAATTTAAATGTACATACCATAGCAGTAGAAAAATCAGCTGTTTTAGCTACCACTTTTATTTTAGAAACGCCCTGTTAGTTGATTACAACGACGTGGAATCAAAATTCGTACTACGTACGCAATTGTTGCCTACAATTAAACTAAAACCGTAAATATTCAATACCCGCGTACCTTAAATGATGTGTGATAATTTCTATACAAAATAATATTTTTTTCTTAATTTAAAACGACAATTTCACAGAATCAATATGCAGACTTACATTTTCAAAGAAGCAATGTAGAAGTTTCTTCGAAAAGAAGGATAACACGCAGGAGGTATTTCTGAACAGTTTTTAGGTTATGAGGATCTGTCAAAGTATCATTTTTCTACATTGTTACTGACGGTTCACAACAATCGCTGGTCGATTGTTGGGCGAATAATGGAATTTGTCGATCTCATTTCCATACCTCAAGTGGACAATGTGGTACTAACTGACAAAACAAAAGAAAAAACTAAAAATTGTAAAATAGAAGGAACACTGTGCATCAGTGGCCATCATCTGATTCTTTCTGATAGACAGAAAAATAATCAGCAAGAATTATGGGTAAACATTTATTATTATACAGATAAATTTTTTAATCTATAATTGTAAATTAAGAGTTATTTTTGCATACATGTAGCAGAATTTTCAAAATGCATATTATGGTTTTTTAAGTTATTAAATATTTTCAATCATATGGTTATCAATTTCATGTAATTATATACAAGTAGATAATTGATATCCTGGCCAATTGACAATATGCATATACTGTATTAATGATATTTAAGAATCTTAATCTTTTGAATACTTTTATTTTATAGCTTTTATATCGAAATATCGATACTATAGAAAAGAAGACAAACAACCAAATACCAGGAGGTAGCATAATTTTGAAATGTAAAGATTTTCATATATACCAATTAGACTTTGGATTTACAAATGATTTAATAAAAGTAGCACAAAGTATAGAAAAACTATCATGCCTAGGTAAAATAATTTTAAAAGTTCAATAATAATAAATATGATAAATATTACAATTTTAATTTTTTCAGATCAAACACTGCAATATCCATTTTTTTATAGACCACAATCACTAAGCAATTCCAAAGTACAAATAGAAGATGGATGGACTGCATTTCAGCCATTGTCTGAATGGTCAAGATTATTAGCAGCCCATGGAGATGAGTGGCGCATTAGTCATTTAAATAAAGATTACAAAGTTTGTAGTTCATACTCTACAGAAGTGATAGTACCTAAGCATATAGAAGATGAAATAATAGTTTCTTCAGCTAATTTTAGAGATAATGGAAGATTTCCTGTTTTATGTTTCAGACATGAAGGAGGGGTAAAAAATTTATTATATTTTAAAATAGTATTTTAAACTTTCCTTTTAAATTAAATGATTATTTTCAGGGTATTTTAATTAGAAGTAGTCAACCAATGTGCGGCCCTACTGGAAAACGTTGTAAAGGAGATGAAATGCTTTTAAACTCTTATTTAAGACCAGGAAAAAGAGGGTAAAATTGAAAAAAAAATTATAGATTTTATTCATAGAAAAGATTTTGGATTATGAAAATTAGAAATAATATTACAAAATTTTAAATATTGACTTTATTTTAATATATAAACTATTGCCTTCTTTGCATCATTACATAATTAATGTTAAATAAAAAAATTTACAGAGTTATTGTTGATACACGAAGTCTTACTCAAGCCCAGAATGCCAGAACTAAGGGAGGAGGAACTGAGATTGATGCTGCTTATCCTCAATGGCTTAAATCTCATAAAACTATTCCGCGTGCGACAGATTTATCGGAAAGCCTATGTAAATTAATAGAAGCGTGTAACGATGTAACAAGCTCTACCTCTCAATGGTTATCTAGATTAGATAGTAGTAAATGGTTATCCGCTGTTCAAGACGCTATGAATACAGCTTGTGTTACCGCTCAGTGTCTTGAACAAGAACAAACTGCCGTTTTGGTGCATGGTAAGCTAATTATTAAAACCTGCTATTTTCGTTTGTTGTATCATTAATTCATTTTTTATTTTATTAATAGGTGGTAGTGGACGCGACACTACACTCGTAGTAACTAGTTTAGTACAAGCAATTTTGAATCCAGACTGCCGAACTGTAAGGGGTCTTCAAGCTTTAATAGAACGAGAATGGTTACAAGCTGGACATCCATTCTACTCAAGAACTCGTCATGGAGCCTATTATACTTATAGTCAAAACACGCAAGACGCCCCTACATTTCTCTTATTTTTAGACTGCCTGTATCAATTACATTTCCAATTTCAATTGAGTTTCGAGTATACAACGGAATTACTTATTGAAATTTTTAAACATGCTTATTCTTCAAATTATGGCACATTTTTAGGTAATTTTTCTAATTGTTAAATTAATTTTTTACTGATTAATTATCTCATAAGGAATTGTATTTTAAAATATTATTCGTTACTTTAGGTGACTGCGATTCAGAAAGAAGTCGTCTGAAACTATCAGAACGTTCTTGCAGTCTGTGGTCGTATATTAATCAGCCTGATGTACTCGAAAAATATATGAATTCTCTATACGATCCAAATCCTGGCATAATTTGGCCAAGCGTTGCACCGATAAGTCTTGAACTCTGGCGTGAACTCTACCTAGGTCATAATTCAGCAGCCCCTTGGGACGGTTTACTACGGTGTGCTATCGAAATTAAAGACAAGCATCAATCGATGAAGCGTGCTGCTAATGAATTACACCAGCAGATTCGAGAAGTTCTTGAAGAAGTAGATCCACAATTAAAAAATAGTTCAATGTCGTCAGCAGCAAACTGTAATTTTGATTCAGAATTAAGTTTGCAAGAAGAAGCTATGCACCGCAAATTGTCCCAATTCAATTTAGAACAATCGCAGAATACTTGATATCGCCTTGACAATTGTCTTATTAATCATAAGGAAGTACGCGTATCTACTTGAAAATTTAGACGATAATTAAAAGAATTCTTTCTTTAAAAATTGGAATTTGAATAATATCTGTGATTTTAAATTACAAACTTTGAGTCTCGATTCTCTAAGCATCAGACAAATGTAAGAGAACATTGTTTTTATTTTTTATAAAAGGTAAGCTTATAGACTTGAATCAATTCATCCTCTGCAATTATTTCATGGTGCCTTTAAAAAAATGATCTGTATAAAACAATTCACATTAAGTAAATTTACTGAGACTCAAAGCAATAATATAATTTTCATAAAATTATTTTTATATAATTGTAATTAAACCAAATATTTTTAAATGACTTTCGTTTTAATTATAATTAATTATTATTATATTGTATGTGAAATGCAACAAGTATAATAATAATTATAATTTAAATTCAAATTCCAACGTAAATAATAATTCTTAGAAAACGAAAAGGGTTTAATTCTTAATAAGTATGAAATTATCGTTTTTACGCGATCGTTAATGTATTTACATCATATTGTCTTAGATACATATTATATAAATACTATAAACACAAATGAAATATGCATTTTTGCATTGTCCGATAAACGTATATAAATGTATATTGCCGTGATGCGAAAATATTTTTATTAACAAACCGAGATTGAAAATCAATTTTAAAATGTAAGTACACAGTAATTTTTCTTCTCTGCGTAGAAGTTGATGTATTTATTATTTTAATTTGAATGAAAATAAGTGAAAAAATTATTCATACTCAGATTTATTACATTTTAGAATTATAAATGTCACAAATAGAAAACGAAGTGTCTTTTATATAAAAAATGTAATCTGTAATTGAATTATAAAAAAATTGATTAAAATTGAATCAATCTTTTTTGTCAATTACGCTTTTAATGAAATTTTGAGTTAGATAAAATCGTGTTTAAATTTTCAATAATTTTTAATAATTTTAAACATTAAGAGATGAAAATATAATAATTTCAAAATTGAGAGGGAATTTTTTATAAACGAATTATACTTAAAGGAATATCTTATTTATTGCCTACTTAATTTTCTACATTTCTTATGAAAATAACATTTTTATGTATACTGTGAAGTCGCAAAAAAATTCATCCATCAAATTCTGAACATTTAATTATAATAATTGTCTTAAAAATACATAAATGTTAAATAAAAAGAAACTTTCGTGCTCTCTATAAGCAGTAAGAAATATTATACCAATAAAATTTTTAATAATTGAAAGAACATCAAAATTATGTGCACGCTGCTTTATGACACAATATAAAATATCTTAAGATAGTTTAATTTCGTGAAACATTCTAAAGCATTTTTGAGCGCTCAACTGTCTTTCAAAGAACAAAGGATATTCTTTGTTCAAATACAATTTTTTTTTTAATGTTATCCGCTTTTGTAAAGTAAATGTGAATTTTAAAACAAATCTTATGATTTTATCAATTTGAATAATATATATAATATGATAAAATAATTATAACAATCAAAATGTGTAATTTTATTTAAAAAAACCATTATTTATTATAAACCTAAGATTTCTTAAAATTGCTTTTACAGCAACATTATATTGTGTGTCTCACTTGCTAGTTGCTGTTCTTTTAAATTAAATAAAAAATTCAATTTGCTGATCAATTTTTTAAGCTCTGATAGATCTTCTCATTTTTATTGCATTGATACATAAGTTTATACATTCCAATTTTTTTAATAAATACTGCATTTAAGTTATTTTCATTAAAATTAAAAGCATACAACAAGTAAAGTAAACTCTTCCTTCTAAATATTACGAAAAAAAGACAAAGAAAATTGCATGATTCTTTGCATAAGTAGCAAACAGTTAAATATATGATGTATTATAGAAGAGTTTACGCGTCTCCCGCGAATATAAGAGGACGGGGATTTTTACCGTTATTTAGGAACGTTCAAGAAAGGACGCTCCGCGAGCAACGAACGCGCCAAGAAGCGAATGGAGGAGAGAAGAAGCAGCAGTGGCGAAGAGAAGCTATAAGGGCGGGAGATGCGAAGAGAGCGCATGGGAAAGGAAGAGAGAGACAGAGAAGGAGAGATTGGGGGGAGGAACGCGGCAGGTGTTCTGACACAAAGAAACCTAAAGGAATCCCGGAGCCATTAGCTTAGATCCAAACTTTCGTTACGTCTTCCCTCCCAAACTTATTACAAATCAGAAGCGCTCGTTGCAGATTTTTCAACATAATTAAAATAAACAAAGTCATGCTAAATACAATACAAATTTCGCTAGCTTTTGTGTACAGAGTCAAGATGCTCGCGAGCGATAACAAAAAAGAGAAGCTTATGCGATATCGAGAACCGTTGGCGAGTGCACGAATTTCCGTTGGTTGTATTTGAGTTTTCGACGCTTTTGCCCAACATCCTTGGATGAGTGTGGATCTAGTCACGAATAGCTGAATTACAACGTGGACTGAATTCAAACCCATCCAGGGCTACCGGACTCGCTGGTTCCTCCTCTTCCGGATCACGTTCTCCAATTTTCTGCCGAGACAAACGGCGCGCTTGCGCTCGTTAGAAGGATCGGTGCGGCTCTCCCGCGAGCTCGCTCTAACTCCCTCGGATGTAGCAGGTAAACTGAAAGAGAGAAGAGGGAACCGCAGGAGAGCGCGATTCGTGAACCCCTCTACTTCGCTCTCTCTTTCTCGCGCGCTCACCTTTCTTCGGAGAATTTCTACCCGAGGTGGGGACGCACAGCTCTTTCAGTCGCTTCTCTGTATGTGTACATGGATACGTAAGTGCCCCATGACCAAAGGCACTCAAAAAACTTGCCGTGTAGAGGGAGAGGTATCAGTCTTGAGACTCGAAGGACTGACCTGTACACTGTACTCTACCTCACTCTACTGGTCGCTTATGAGATTCAAAACGTAACCCATTTCTTTTGTGTCTTTTGCAGGCTACAAACTTTTAGACGAGATTTTTTGCGAACGGAAAAAATATCATTTAGCTACCAAGGCTATTTAAGACGATATTTATATCGCATCAATATTTGGTATTTTAAAACAGTTGCTCCAATAATACTAAAGTCTGTGCATTGGTACGCGATAAGCGAAAATCGTGCGTATAAATTATTTGGAGTAGTTTTGTTACGTCAAGGAGGAATAACTATTTTTCTAAATGAAAAATTCTACATATAAATATACTTAATATTTGCGGAGTTATTTTTAGACCTTGATAAAATTAAAGAAATTAACGCTTACATATTTTTTTTAAAAACTTGGTACACTGAAAGTGTTTTCTGCTAAAAAAAGTAGTCGTTTCTCCACAACGCCAAACGCACATTTTTTACCTCGAATACTAGAGTTAAACTCCAGAAACAAATTTCTTTTTTTTGCAAATCGCGCACCATTTAGCCTACCAATTCATATTTGCGAATTGGGGCCTGTATAAAACTCACAAAAAATATGCAAGAAATAATTTAGAACTTTACAATATAAAAATATTATTAACAAATACTTTTATATATTTATTTATTTTTTGTAATATTAAAATTTATAAAATTGTGTATAACTAACAATGGCATATAAAACTATTTTCATTAAATTAAAAAATTAATTAAAAGATGCAGCTAAACTAATAATTTTAAAACATTAAAAACTAATAATGGTTTAAAAACTAATCACACCATAAAGTCTTTAGTAGGAATTTCAAAATTGCAATCATATACAAGTTCTTTTACTTTTATATAAAATTAAAAACTTTTTACAATTTTATGCATTACTTTGAAGCCTTTTTAACTTCTTTATATAACATCTTTGGATGACTTCAAAGTACAAATTCGTGTACTTTAGGAATGTTTATGTAAGAAAGATTATTACAACAGTAATAATGAGAATGGTAAAAATCATGCCAGCAACCAGAATAAAACCATCTGCACGGGCTCTCTGTTCTATCAGTCTCATTGTTGTATTAGACAGTCCCAAAGTATTACCAATGTCTATTAAGCGCTTATGCGCTCCTTTCAAAGTATACCTCTGATTTCTTAAATTTTGTAGAATACCAGCTCCATTCTGAATCATTTCATCCACTCCATGTACTGCATTGTTTAGACTACTATTATATTGTACAGTATGATCAATCATAATATCTACATGGTCATTTGTTGTGAATTTTCGAGATAATAATGCTTCCCTCTCAGCCTCTTCTCTCTGTTTTCGCAAAACCATTTGTCTCCATGTGTTTAGTGCTGCTGACAAATGTCTACTATCATATTTTAATTGGTCAACTCTCATTTTTGCATTTTGACGCTGAGATATTGGTCCTTTTGAACATAAAATATCTAACCTGTCGCAATTACTGTAAAATAAAATTTAGTTATTAGAATATATCTTACTAAATGTTTACAGCTTGCAAGAACAATTTTTATTGCATCAGAATCTTATGTGTGTTAATTTTCTATATCATTTATTTATAAAAAAAAATTAATATAAATATTATAAGAAGTGTATTCAAAAATTTGCAAAAACATCAATAAAAGGTTTTATGAATTCTTTTGCTTAAACATTTAAAAAGCACTTAATTGAATAACTCAAAACTAAATAATAATTATTTTGATAATAATTATAATTTTATTATACCTGTTAATATTCTGAATTTTTGTTTCGATATCTTTTTCAATTGCTTGAACGTCAAGGTTAGGCTGTTTTCTTTCCAGCTGGCTAAATAAGTGCTGCGTTTCTTGCACTAATTTATTGGTTTGATGATATAGCGTCTCCATTTTTACTTTTTACCGGGCTAACAAACTAATTTTTAATATAACTATACTGCCAGTAGCATAACGAAAATTATGACGTGTACAATTTTTGCCCCGTCGACGTTGAAATATCTGATGATAATATCATGAACAATGCACTTACTATAAACCTCATTCTCAAAGATCTCAGAATTTACCTAAACTGAAAAGTTTTTGATGCGCCGTGGTAAACGATGAGTAGTGCCACCACGCGGACGGCGGTTGAAGGAGACAGACAGAATCGCGGCTTTTTTAGTTTATTTTTGCGATTCAATAAATTTTATCGACAAAGGATCGTGAAAGTACGTAAGTGAAAATGTGTTAAAAGCCAAGCACTTTTATAAAGTTATAGTGGGATAAAACCTGCTGCAATGATAGTGCGAAAAATATTGTAGTTGTTACAATCCTGCAGCAACTTGTGCAGAACTTCGCAAGAAATAAAAGTACAAAGTATAAAAAGTGCTAGCAGTAAAATCATTAGATGCACTTGCACTTGCGAAGCTGACTTAAATCGAAAATTCATTGCATATATATATTGCTGATACTATATATTATTGTCAGTAGATACTGTCTTATCTCACAGGGATAAAGAATTTACTTTTCAAAATCTTAATGGTAAAACAGTTTTAGAAACAGACGGAATTAACATTACCGTTGGTATAATAAATTAATCAATTATTTTGATGTAATATCTTGAATTTACAGGAAATGTATATGTTCAAATATGAACAAATTTTAGATGTAAATATTTAGATTGTATTCCAATGAATGATATCTGATACGGAATATCGCAAACCTATATGGTATATTGAAGCAGCAAACAGAGTAATCATTAAAAGAAGTGAAAGATGTGTGTTCAAAATGGGTATTATACCGCTGACCCAAGACATTTATCATTTATTGCTGATTACATGGCTGAATCTTCGATATCCTATGACTAAGTAGTAGAAATACTCGAAGTTCAATTTAGCACATACTTGTTTCGGTACGCAAAGTAGCTTTTACTTTCGCACTGACGAAAGAAAAATAATACAATGATAAGAATTAAAAAGAACTTGCCAATAATTTCGGAATTCCCTAATTGGAAGACTGAATTAACTAATAAAGTTAAGCAATAAATAACAGAGTATATACAGTTTAAAAATTACTCGCAATTTTAAAAAAATTTCAGTACATTCATGAATATCTTTTTAAAAGTTCAAAAGTACATCAATGAAAAATGTTAGGAAACTAGAAAATTTTTTTGACCAATAAACAGAATTTGTATGACGGAAAAACTTATATTTACTCATGTATGAACCTTTGTTACAAGGTAATTTTTTAAAAAGATTTCATTTAATTTTATAAAAATTAAAAATTGTATTTAGATTAAAATATGTTGTCTGAAAACAATCAAAAGCCGGCCCAGTAGTCTTTCTTTTATGCTTGAAATACGCGTGTTTGATTAGATAATTTTGAATCTCAGTCTTCATGCAACTGTCGAAGAGAGAGAAGCTGGCTAATAATCATTTAAAGCATCATGTACCACTTAAAACTTAAAAATTGTTAATTTTGCTGTATACCATGCAACAGGTATTTATTCTTTAAAATAAGCAATAAGAAAAAGCAGAGTACAGTTTAATAATAAAAATTTTATTTATTTTAGAATTGACAAGTCCTAGGACTAGCAAAACAAAGTTTAAAATATTATTAAAAAAATATTTCGAGAAACCCCTTGAAATATGTCTCGAATTATATTTGCGTGTGCGTCGCTATTTCTGCTCAGTTTATGCGGGCAAGAAGTGCATGCTGTTTTCAATATCACCAGAATTGCTCTAGACTTTAGTACTTCTATCAGAGAGCAAATTGAAAAAAACGATGTTTATCAATCAGAGAAAGAAGTGACAAATCAATTAACACTCATTTCAACAATGTTAAAAAAGTTTTATAACGAGAGTGATATCTTCAAGGCGACTGTAGATTTTGATTTTAACGTTTGTCACTGGCCCGGTAATCGATCCATGTCCATCTGCTCGAATCTGCAAGATTACTTGTGGTTTAACGATTATTTGTCTAATGTCACTTTTAACGACTTGTATCATCCTTTCCACCTTTTTATAATGGAAAATGATTACAATTTGTTAGTGCCCAAAACTTATAACGAATCATTAAACGAATACCACACTATTATATTTACGCCTGATCTAGACGCTGGCAAGAGTATTGTGGATCTAATCATAAGGAATCAGGTACGCCGTGTCGTGTGTTTAAAACTTTATTTTTAATTTAATAGATTTCAGGCAATGAAAAGAGCTTAACGAGTATGCGATAAATTTAACCGATTTCAACCAATGAATTTCAGAAACAGTCGAAAGATGAGATTATTTATAATTTGATTAAAATGATTGCTTCCATGGATGCTCGAGGCTTTGCTATGGTGCAATTTTCTTATGCTCTTTACAAAGTACAATTGGATGGTTAGTCAAAGTGTTTAGCAAAACCCCGTTAGAAACTCTATTATTGAAATTGTTTCTTTACATTTTTAGCTGCCAGTGTAATCAGTAAAGATGTGCTACGAAAAATACAAATGGACACATTACTCTGGAATGAGAAAAATATCACCTCTAAAATGTTGAAGGCAGAACGCGAATTTACCCTTCGGAATGTACAGCTGTATCGCAAACTCAAGTCCTTGGTGCCTTCTCTGGACAAACACGTAGACGATTGCATGCCAAAAGATCTCCCTGCATCGGTACCCATTCCGGGGCCGGAAAAGCTGCCGGCAATTTTTCAGAAATACATCATCAACGAAGGAGACATGGACGACCAGAATTCCTGCGCGCAAGTCTGCCCCGATTTTCGAGAGGCCAAAGCTCGCAGATGCTACGATAAAGGATCAATTTGCAATTGGCAGGCAAATTGCACTGGAACTCTCTGGGATTGCGAGAGCTTGGGATCTCCTATGCAGATCTGCCTTTTGGTAAGATACGTTATGGTTATTCATAATGTGCAAACAATAGGGAAAAGGTTTTGGATGCCGAAATATGAAGATAACCAGAGTTGTTGAATTCGACAGATGTTGTAAAAAGATCGTTTGATTTTCATTTCTTAAATTTTGTCCACGACAATTCAAACGTAAATTATTCACTTTTTAATTTTGTTATAAAGTCACATTAATAGCTTATACCTTAACTCGACTAATTTTAGGCGTTACGCAGATCTTAAAATTCTGATTATCTTGATATTTAATCCATGATTCAGTAGGTGACTTTTTTCCGCAGCGGCGGAATTTGTCATGGTACAAGTACTTGCAATAATAAATTAATTTTTTTATTAAATTGTGTACATTATAACTTACGTGCTTTCAGCCTCTAAACTCGTCAAAAAAATATGAATTCTTCGAAATAGATGGCAACTTTTACGGAAAAAAACCAAAAGAACTTTCCAACTGCGAAGGTTTGATTATGAAAGCAGAAAGTTGGACTCGTGGATTCTTCGAGTGTACATACTGTATGTGCACGTGTGAAAATAATTACATCGATCAAGGTCGTTATTTTAGCTTAAGACCTGCATTATCTGATATCAATTCAAACCAGTAACTAATCATCGTTTTCTACTTTGATGTTTTTTTTAAGAGTAAAACAATTATCAAAATTTCATTTCTTTTACAGCATCGTCACTGCAGTCAAGTGGTTAAAGAAAAACGGCATCTGGCATATTCAAATACAACAAGGAAAGTTTTTGTCGTATGGAGTAGTTAGTATGAATCTTGAGTGGAAGGATGTAGATAACTTCAGTATAAACGATCCTGACGTCGCAGTCGGAACAGACTATTACGCTGTTTCATGGTACAAAAGGACGGTTTTACTGGATTCATTTTACGCGCCAAAAAATTATGTCCTTACAGGGCTCCAATTCGTTTCTACCGACAATCATTTGAAATTGAAAATTCGCGTGACGCGCTTTGACTTTGCAACGGGCGAATTATTCCCGGAGCAAACGCAATGGTTGCTTCACCCAAGTTGGTTACAAGACAGGTAATTGGTATTGCTAACGTAAAATAATTTTTCTGCCCTCCGGCAGGAAAGCGCCAACTTTCTGAAAACGAAGTTGCCGCTTTCCGGCGACGTCGAGCAGAATAGTACATTATGTATAAACAAGGGGCAAAAGTAGAAGTTTTTTCTCGCGGGTGAGTTTACTCGCTTTGCTCGGGCAATATTCTCGTAAGGATAGTATAATCACCCAAGGGAAAAATCTACTTTTGCCTCGTGTTCGATATAGTATTTTATTCCATTCTCGACCGACAAAGCCACTTTTTGGTTCTGAAAAGTAGGGTCGAAACAATTTCGCATTCTAAAAATTTTTGAAAACTTTGAAATTTTTTCCAAAAATTTCTCATTTTCCCCGCAAATCAGTTTTGCGTGGAAAATATGCCACTTTTGCCCTGCTTATCAGGGGCGAAAAGTGGGTTTTTCGGTCGGGTATGGAATAAAAATAATATACGCACCTCGGGAAGTAAAATGCCAAACCCATAGCTCGTGTTTGACACCCGAGCCGAAGGCGAGGGTGTTAATTTACACGAGCATATGTGCTTGCCAATTCTTTTCCTCCCTAGGTAGGAAAAGAATTAGCAGAAATCTTACACAAAATTTCGTTCTTTTTGTATTAGGATTGAATTAGACTTGGAAAAACTTCAAGATTACCTGGATTGCAAATTAATTAAGGATAATACGTACTTCCGTTTTACCACAAGTTCCCTAGAAATTGACGCTGGACAGAGTATCGTTCCAGCATTGAGCTCCGAGATTGTGACAACAAATCCTCCAGTACCTTTATCCGGTGCAGGCATTCATCTTAAGAATCCTGCTGGAGATGTACAATTGGATTTCAAACTTGAAACTTACGATTTTGCACGTTATTTTTAAAAATGTAGTTAAAAACAAAGACGTACAAATAAATAAATGAAATACATTTCAAAAAACAAGAATTGAATTTTCTACTTCTTGACAGTTTTATAACAAAATTAATACGAGGCATTTTTTATTTCTATTCATTCTATTCATAGTTTTATTTAACTTTTAACAAAGGTTTATGCACAAATAAGTATAAGTTTTCCTGCGTATATGAAAATAAAATACTTTTAACGAATAATAAAATAATAAAATAATAATAAAATAATGAAATACCTCGCAACTTCCCATTATTATTAATTAACAAACTTCAACGAAAGTCTACAACATAGCGAGTCACATAATCAAAACTGTATGTTCTAAACTCTAAAGTTACAAGCGCGTCAATGCATCGTAAATTTGTGACCTTCCATCATTTTTGAGCGAAAATACGTCCTCCACCCAGCAAAATCTTACCTTAATGGAACTATCAAATTTTCTGCCAGCATCACTATATCTTAAGGTAGTTCTATGGGCAGATATAGAACATTTGTATACATAGATATACAGCACTGTATCTTCGCGTCGCGGATGTAAACAAACAACGCGCGGTAGCACTATATATAGATATATACAAACACGAGTAAAAATTTACGAGTAATTTTGAACGAGCGATAACTAATCATTTTGCACGTCAATGCATACTAATTTTTACACGTTTTTAAAGTACATAACTTTAACTATAATTTGTTTGTTTTTGGAGTTTCTGGTGAATCGCTATCAATAACAAAACTTTAAATTTCTTATGTTATACGTCTGCTGTCGTCTGTTGTCCATAAAAGCTTCACTTCAAAGACCGTTTTCTCAAATTTTTGCATATTAACTGGTCTGAAAATTTAGACGTTTGTATGCTACGTATTTTATACTACGTGCTTGCAAAGTCTTAAAAATTTCTTGAATATGTAGAAAAAGCATAGAACCGGTACCGCCGATATTCGAACCCCCACTGAGCCAGCACCGCAGCAGCTGAGCAGCATTCGAACGAACCGCGCCGCGCGCAGCAACTCAAGCTTCGCGGCAGCAACGCAAGATGCCGTCCGCTCTCGCGCTCCGCGCCGCCGAACACCTTCCCCGCCGAGCGCAGCTGCGCGACGGAGATCGAGCGAGGGCCCGACGAGGGAGTGAGAGAGACGGAGCGAGTCGCCAGCAGCGGTAGCAGGAGGCAGACGAGCCAGAAGCCGCCCGTGTGCATCCCGATACACACCCACAGCGCCCAGCATTTCGGCGTCGCGCTCCCAAACAGACGCTTTCCCGACACCTCTCTCGCTGCTCTTCCCCCCGAGCCGCTACCGAAGCAGGCAAAAGCGCAGCCAGGAAGCCAGAGAGTAACCGGAGGCGAGAGTCGATTCCTGGAGCGCTCGCGAGCCGATAAAGCCTCCGTGCGTTTACGCAGCGTCGACTTCCAACAGGTGAGCAGAGAGAAAGAGTGAGAGAGAGAGAGAGTGTGTGTAGTAGTGCCCCGAGTCTTTACTGTTAGCCGAACGCCTGGCATCGATCTCCCGGACTTGGCGCGCTAATCAACTCGCGTAATATCGACCCCCTTCATTCAACGTTCTACGTGCGTGCACGTTGCGCGATCCGCCGACGAGATTTCTCTCCGCGCGCTATCGATTATTCGAAAAGCCGATGCGCGATGATGCCTCCTCCCCCCTTCCCCCCCGGGACGAGGATGGTCGCCGCTGATTTTTCACCTAAGTTTAGCGCTTGACGTAACCCGCGCAGCTCTCGTTCTCCTTTTGCCTCGCGAGCGCGCGAGAGCTGACTTAATTCATTGATCTGCACGCAGCTCGGATTCGCGGATACGCGAGAGCCGCGATCGAGGAATGTGGGATGTCGCGGGAATGCTGGCCAATGCTGGGCGACGGACCGACCAGCGGTGCTTTAGCCTAATTTGCAGGCTATTATGCGTGATTCGCGGCTGCTTCTCTCTCTCTCTCTCTCGAGGAGAGACCCTTTCATTAAAGATGATTTAACGCGCTTTGCATAATTCGCTCGATGAAGCAACGAGTATTTTGAAATTTATTCTTATTTTTGAGCGTACCGCTGAGTACCGTTAATACGCCGCGGAGTCGATTCGCCGTTTTTACTGAAAATCAATATTTTCGTCGACTGGAAACTATATCCAAAAGTCGTCGCTTAAAAAGTGCAGGCACCGCGAAACAATCGAATTTTTACGAAAACATATTACTTTCGCGAATAAAAGAACCAGCTCGAAACTTATCGATACCTCAATCGTCGATCCGACGCCGCAACGACAGCCGATAAACTCAACGCGAGCTTTAATCCGCAGCCAAACGTTTTATCAACATATTCGCCGAAAAGCTCATTATCGACTGCAAACGGTCCACCGTCGAAGACGTAATACGCATTCTCGCGAGAGATTAAAAGCCCAAAGCGGACGGTGTACACTCGGTGCGCGCGGCGTATACGCGGGAAATCGATGAGGCGCCAGTTCGCGGAAAATCCTCCGCGGTCTCGTCGTTCCTCCGGAAAGAAAAAAAACGCGCCAAGGCCGTCAATGGAGAGTATCTGCTGTTACGCCGGGAAGTGCAAGTGTTCATTAAAGGTCGCGTGGGCGTCCGTTATTGCAGGCTCGAGACTTAATCTGAGGAAGAAGGCCGGAGGTTCTCCGCGGGCGAATTCGTTTACGTATTAGGATTTCCTGTTGACGGGTGATATTAGTTCGGGATGTGTTTTGTGGAACGGAGAGGTGGGAAATGCTTGGGTTTTCAGATTGTGATAATGATGTGGGACGAGTGACGACTATTTTTAGAATTTAATTATCGTAAAACTGTATGTAAATTCCGTTCGTGCCGTTCGATGTAAATTAATTTTTTTTTTTTTTTTTTTTGGTAGCTACTTTTTCCGTGCTTTTTATCGAATGACTTTTGCTTTTGCGGCAGACTTTTTAGTTTGGGTTAACTTTATTTAATTGGTAGAAATTGCCCGCGTCCATTTGCTTATTTTACAGGAAATAAATTTATGCTCTTTTTGTGTTCGTAAATTTAGCCGTTCGATCAAAAAAAGTTGACTGTAATTGTGGGGGAATTAACTACGCCTCCGCAAATTCAAACGGATTAAGTTATAATCGATAAACAGACGATTGCCGATCGAAAGAAATGTACAAAGCAGAAAAATAATGTTTTTATTGCAATTGGAGTAAATAATGTAGAAGGAGATGATTGAATAAATTGCAATTATTTGTAATTCATTAATTTACATAATTCTTATGCACGTTGTAAAGGAAAATATTGCTATTACAGCTGCTTTCAAGTCCAAGCTAAATATAGACAGTGATTATTTAAGTATATTAATGACATCACTTGCACTTAAGTGTCATTAGTCGCGTCTCCCGAAGATTTCTAAGCGTTTACTCACTGGTTTGAATCATTTTTCGACTGAATGAAAAATACGGAAGATACAACAACAGACAATATCGACCACGCCTTTCTCTTGTAATACTAGGACGTGATAAGAAACTGATAAAATCTATTATTGTGTCATTCCAATAACGGACAACTGTTAAAATACCCAATAGTTTGCTGTGCTCGAATACCGTAAACATTCGAGGGTGGTGAAAGTAGATCAAGTGCAAGTATTATCGTTGTAGGTTTTAAATCTTGATAATCGATGCCACTTCATTCATTAGAATTCAATGACTTCTAATTTGTTCGATAAATGGAAAAGATTTCTTCAGGCTTAGTATTACAGTATTTTAAAATGAATAAAATTCTTTTTGATCATTGTTTGTTTAAATAGCATCATTTATATTAATAGCATGATCAAAATATTTCATTAGAAATTCCATTTAAGATTAAATTACAAGCAAATAACGATGTAATTGTACTAATTGAATAATAAGGTACTTACTAATTTCTTTAGTAAGAATCCGCTTATTATTTTGTTTACAGTTTTCGTTAAATTTTAATTATTATACTTCGTTCTACTGTTTACTTAAATTGCAATAATGTTATTGGTCACTTGTGATCAGCGCCTACTGAATAATAAAATCAATTAAAACATAATCATTTAAGTTACATCATTACACTTTTTGTCTGCATTTTTCAATGTTGTTTTCCAGAACGTTCAATCTTGTGTACCTTTGAAAATAGCAATCGCATTGCACAAACCATCGCTATTGTATTATATTGAATGCAATTTCTATTTAGGATTATAGGAAAACTGTTTATTTTAGATGATTTTCTTAGCACTTGCATTTCTCTTCCAAGGATAGCTTGCCGCAAAAAACCCGCGCAACTTCCGCACTAAAGTATTTACGTGCTAAAAGGAAAGCTATGTAACGTCCCTTTAATTCGAACAGGTACTATTTTCATAATCATTCTACAATATCGATTTCCCTGCAATGCGAATATTGCACAGACCCTGAAATTTAGTGATTTTTTACGTTTCCATAGCGCCGAAAAGCGTTTTCGCAAAAAGCACGTCAGGCCGATACATCAAAACAAATCCGCAGACGTAGATAGACGCAGAAAACTGGCCCGCGGGCACTTTTTCACGGATTCCCGTATCGCGTTTCAGGCGCTCGTGCCACCCACTTTTTTTTTTTTCGCTCGCCGCGATCTCGTATTCGGCGCGCGTCGACGAGCCCGAGTACTTCGTTTCGAGTGGGTATTAAATCAGAGGACTTGTTGCGTAAAGGAGCCGCGGTCTGTTGTTGCAGAGATTCAATTCGAACTTCCTTTTCGGAACTTCGGTGCTTTTGGGAAGTGAAGAGCTTCGCTCGTTTGTTTTTTCAAGCGCGTCGGGGTGCGCGTCTGTTTGTGATGATTCGAAAGCTGTTACGGGCCTAAATAATATTTTCCTTTCGACGTTCAATTAAGCTTCGTTTGTGATATCAAAGTGCAGGAACGCACGTGAATTACAAAACTTGGTCAGAAAAGAGGGACGACAATAAAAACTTGATTTAAAAATGTCGATCCACTTTTTTTACCAAGATTCCCTCCACCCTCGATTCGTCGCGCCCGAATTAACGGCGCGCAATTTGCAACAATATCACTTCGCCAATCTCGTTAAGCCCCAAGAAAACAGTCAGTCTTCGAGCAACTTTCGCGGGTCTTATTAGCGCGAGTCAAAGGCAAGTTCGGCGGCAGCTGCCGCGGCTCCTCCCTCGACCCGACGCGCGTAATATCCCCTACAAAGCGAGAGAGCCAAGGAGCGTTTCTTGGAAAAGCAGCCACCCGCCGAGCCGCGACGGCGGAAGCAGCTGCGGAGCAGCCCGGAAAACTTGCCCTTTGCCCGTCGCCGCGCGTTTTCTCTTTCTTTACTCTGCGGGGGCTGCTTCGGGGGCTCTCTGGGCTCTTTCGTCGCGTCTATGTCGATTTAGACCGCTGTGCAATTTAGAATCAAGTGTGGTACTCTAAATTGCTCTTGGTGAAAATGTGACTTTGTATATGAACGAGTTGTTTTTAGTTCTGCATCTGTCCATGTAAAATTAAAATAAACTTTTTCGAAAAAAAGCGATAAACCAAAAGCATCGAAGAATATAAAAAAATAAACATGAAAATCGTAACGAAACATATTGATTTAACCAGCGTGTCTCCGTTTCGTTTTGCAGTTGCAGCCGCAGACAATCAGCGAGGATGTCATTTCCAGGCCAGGTGAACACGGGGACGACGGCGACCGGCCAGACGCCCGGCTCCGTGAGCATACGCTTTGACCCCTCGTACGTGCGGACCCTGCCCGGAATGCTCAAATGCGGCCAGATGGTACGTGCCGCCTCTCTTTCTGTCTCGCGTGGCGCTCTCCCGCTTCGATTTGTAGCCTTGTTTTTCAGCGAGTGGCTTTCAGCGCGCTCCTTCTGCACTCTGTGACATCGTTCCGCGGAGCAGACGACGCTCTTGGGACGGACACGGATGCTTGCTCGCAGCGATCGCGCTTATGCTTTTTAGAAAAATTTTTTAACGAGACGAATAAAACTTCTTTTGCAGGCGGGAAATTAGGTGGGAGCTTAGATTTTATTGTACTATAGCTTGTTTCTTTATACTTTTATTGAATGCGTTTTCTTTTTTTTGCACGAGATAATATTGCATTTGATGTTTTAAAGTAACAAATTGAAAGCTATTATCAATGTAACGGGTTATCGCGCTATTCAAATTTGAAGCAATTTAACGCCCAATTTGAATTCTACGATAGATCATCGAGCAATGACGATATGCCAGTGTGATCTGGTTAACTTTGACTTTTAACAGATACTATGACGTATATGAAATAGAAGTCATTTTTTTTTCAAGTGCCGCGTGACCTTGTAATTTTACACCGCGTTCTAAATAAACTCGTGCACAAATCGAATGCTAATAAAAGTCAAGGCACCAGTTCGAAACAGTTTCATAATTTACAAGTAGTTTTTTTTTTTTTTTTTAAGTTTAATTATTAGTGTAATACATCCGGGCTCGAAACTAGTTGAAATTGGCCTAAATTAAACCGGTAAATAATTAGTTAAATCCACTGGCAAACACTTAATGTTTACTTTGTATTTAACAGGTACTTAACATCCTGGGCTTCATCTGCATAATGACGTCCCACCTGAGTAGCCATAGTCGATGCGGCTGGTTCAATACTGTCTCTATGGCTGGTTTCTGGACAACCGGCATACTTTTAGCCTTTTACCTGTTTCACATCATCGAGAAATTTTACAAAATCCCTTGGCTGAAAATTGTAAGAATTATAGATTACTTATATTATTATGAGATCGTAAAAGTACACTAATTATTTATTCTTCGACTGACAATTTAAAACACAAACGTAATTAAAATTTTTGTAATTTTCGCTTATCTTAACTTAAAAAAAAAAAAAAAGTTACAGTAGATGTTTGGCTTATATTGTATAAATGATAACTTTTGACAGATATTGCCTTCGAATACTTCTTGCATTAAAATATTTATCGTAATTAAATTTCTTTATTGTGCAGCAGACAATTTCAAATTCCAAACTAAAAGTTGAATCATTAATTTTAAAATTAATCGTCAGTATAATTAAAATATTTAACATCATTTCCAGGAATTCATTTACTGCGCTATCGAGACTGCCTGCTATCTGTTGGCTGCGTCCCTCGTTGCAGCCCTTACATCCTCTAGCGAGAGTCTAGGCGTCGCCGCTGTAAGTTTCTGCTGCCTAACATGTTTTTCCTTTTACTGCGCGGCTATACGTATAATTCGAGGCGATAAATCGAATACAATGTCATTCGGTTGATAACAGCTGAATAAGCATGCTTGCACGGCAAAACAATCACTGCGATTGTTCGGCATGTGATATTTGAATATTTGGACTTAAAGCGGTAGAAATCATCGCTATTAAGAGAAAATACATTTTTTTTCAGAGTTACTGAAAAGTAAAGTATTGATAAAAAATATTCAATTAGGATATTAAACATGAAGCTTGTCAGTTATTTTGCATACATCACTTTATTAAAGCATTAGTTTTCTTTATAAATTAAAATATTACAAGTTGCTAATTGTCACATAATCCCATAAGGAAGAATTGGATTCTTCAGAAAGTCATACCGCAAATCCAATAGAGCGAACGCTAATACATTTTCTCTTTCCAGTTCTTCGGCTTCGTGGCGATGTGCGTCTACGGCTTCGACTGCTGGGTGAAGTTCAAAGCTTTGAAAAGCGGAGAGTATCCGCAGGGCCAACCACCTTCGTCCAAGCCCGTCTCGACGGTCGGCAGTCCGACCGGCTACTAAGAACCTGATTTATCCAACGATTTTGCGCATCCTTCAGGTTACCTCACGAGCGCTCCGATATCCAAGTGTGTGTGGGTTAGAAATTTGCATGGACTTTTTTGTAGAGATTTTTGGTTTTGAAAGACGAGTTGATGTGCACTCTGGAGAAGAGATGAAACTTTTACTTTGATTGGAGTAGTGCGCGATCTCTGTATAGCGGTAGGAAAATTTAGAATTCTTTTTAGGAAGAGCCTCTTGTTTAAGAGGATTATTTGAAGCATTTCGATGTTAGAATTGAATCCAATCTCAACTCTTAATGTCTTACACTTTTCTTAGCACCTTTGAATGTTGTTCCAATCTTATTGTTAGAAAACGTGTCTTTAATGTAATCTTCGCAAAAAAAATCCGACAAAAATTCATGCAAATTCCTAATGAAACGTAGTCATTGTTGATCGAATTCTCTAAAGTAAAAGTTCATTTTATGTCCGCTGAATTATAGTAACTGTTCTAGGACACGTTTTTTCGTCTGCATATCTTACTACTACCTCTACACCGAGAAAATAATTGTTGAAAAAAGTTTTTAATATACAAATTTTAATTACGAATGCCTTACAACAATCATTGCTTTTGAAGTATACAATCTCACAACTATATTTATTGATATCTGAAAGCACAGCTTGTACTACAGTTGTTTGTTCAAGTTTTTAAAAATAGTCCAATTTTTACAAAGATGAAAGTCTGGAACTTTTTGCAACAATCATGTTTTCATCTGTGTACATATTCACATTATGTATATCTTGTAAACATTTGTAAAAACATCACACCGGAGAGACTTGTTACTCATGATTGCGAAAAGTGATTTGTAATTGAAAAGATATCGATTTGCATTTTACCATTTTGCGCAATGCAACGTTATATTTAAAAAATTAATTTCTATTTTTGTATAACTATTTAAAACTTAACGATTAGAACTATTTTAATCGTTATGAATCTTGTTTATAATAAACAACAACCAAAAAATATTATTAATATCAAAGTTTTATTCGTACTTAAGGATCAAAGTCGATGTAAACCTTTTTTTAACTTCCTTTACTTTCATAAAATTATACACTATAAACTAATATTTATTAAGTTAGTGTACCAAATTGTAAAGCGGAAGGAGAGAAGACAAACCAATGAAAGTAACTAAAAAATAATATGAAAATTTCAACTACAAATCAGTTGTCAAACGCAACACTGTTATCTCCGACAAAGTTGCTGCACTCATATCAAAGAATAAAACCACACGTGTATACACTATTATAACACGCCTAAAAGTGAAATACGTTTCTATGACTGTTTTTCATTTGCACAAAATATAGCCAAAAGAGGAATAGTGAAAAACCTGAACGAAGATGAATTTGCGATTTGTATTTCATTAAAGTCACGCATCGTTAAAAAAAAACAGGAATGAAACGTCCGATTTGAGTGATGGTTTGTATACACAGAAGACGGGAAGTTCCGCCTCATTTTTTCCAAAGTGTTGATATTGTCTCTCAATGACATTAATGAAGTACATGAAAGCTTCATCGGAGTAGAACTAAGCGACTAGGTATTTGATGCAGATGAATTTTTTGTTCAAGCGATTTTTAACATCATTTTTCAAGAGCGCGCGGAAAGAGGAGAAGCACATTATGTCAGCTTTGCACTAACACTTTCAGCTAGTCGCCTGATTTTTACATGTGTTTACAATAACAGAGCCAAAAAAAATGTTATTTTTCGCAGCTCTATTATCTAATAAAATTTACATTTAAAAATAATCCAAATCGAATATTTTTGTTTATAAGCTTTAAATCAATTTTTAAGAGCATGTTTTTAAGATAAATTGTGAAAAAAATTCAAAAGACCAAAAATTTGTTTAAACAGGTGAAAATGTTGGTGCAAAGATGACAAATGAAAATAATTTGGCTTTGAAAAAAGGAGGGCGCTTTGAACTGTCAGAATGCGACTGAAATGTTTAACTGAGTTTTAACATTTTTTTAGATTCTTCTCTATCCTTTTTGTACTGAAAATTAAAATATTTTATGTATATTATGGAATACTGTATAGCGCTGCAAATTTTTGCGTTTCGAAAGCGTTCGTTTAAGCACTGAAAAATTTTAATAAATTATTTAAAATACATTTAACTTTTTTTTATAAAATTATTATACATCAATTAAAGTTGTATTCTTTTATTGTATGCCTATGATAGATTGTGAAATTAATTCTTTTCAGAGCTTAAATGAAAACTAAATTTTCTTTATAATTTAAGCTTAGATTTACGATTGATATTACAACTAGTGTTCATAATTTACTACGATTGTTAGTATAGATCTTCTAGTAGAAAACTTCGTACGTCGAATTATAATTATCAATGAATATAAAAAACTAACGAAAGGTAAAATTTAAAACTTCAATTTCAAAGATAAATTTCTGTTTAGTGTGCCATACAATACAAATGATAAATACATTCTGGCACTGTAACTCGTTCTAACGATGATATTCTATTGCTTTTTTCAGTAACACTTAAATATTGCGGAAATTAATTACCCTCTAACAAAAAAGAAAGTATTCATTTTAGTTACAAAAAGTATATTTTATCTTACAACATTTTTTATCTTAAAAATTTAGTAAACTCTTTTGACTTTCTTTACAATATTGTAATATAATTACTGTTGAATTTAAACATAAATTAATATAAGCATCACAAATCAAATATGATTTTAGTCCTTTATGATATTATTTATATAGTATATTTAGAATCACATGAAAGTCATTGATTCATCCTGCACTTCAAAGTATGTATATGAATAATAAAAGTTTATTTTATTAATAATATACTGCCAAAAGACTGAAGAAAATGACATTTAACGTGTGTTACGCTTACTTACAAGCTATACTTACACTTAGGCAAGCTTATAGATTTCGATGTTTGAAAAATTTGCGATTAAAGTGCGCCTCAGGAATTGAAAATTTTAATGTTATTATTTATAAAATGGCAAAATTTGTAAATTACAGTAATTAATTGATCATTATATATTTAAAAACCACAATGAGTCACTGTTAAGTGATAACATGTTTTAGCTTAAAATGCACAGAACTATGCTTATTGTCGTCAGTACTACAAATATTATTATTATTATTATTATTATTATTATTATTATTATTACTATTATATTATGTATAATTTAATGAAAATGTACAAGTTTAAATCTATTTTAAATATTTTTAAACTACAGCATATCCACAATTGAACAATAAGACGTCGAAAGTATTTAAATAAGCTGACAACTAAACAATGTTCGATGGTTATACATATACACACAGATAGAAATCTATAGTTTTTAAAAAAAAATTATGAAAATAATTGGACAACCGTTATTTTCAAAAAATACTGAACCGCAAACATAAGAATATTCATAAGTACACATATGTGTTAATTAATATGAATTATTCACTATGTAATTGTTAACATAAATCTCTCAAAGACAAATAAAATGTTAAAATAAATAGCAATTATAAATGAGAAAATAAAAACCATTTTTATAATTAATTTTAAAAACGATAAATTCAGATTTTTTTTTTAAATATTTATTTATGACAAATTTCCGTTGTCTTTTACTTCAACTCTTTCACTATACTAATAAGATACAACGACAATAACAACGAGGTACACAAAGTTCGTTGTTGATAATTTGACTGTTTACTGTAATAAATAAAAATTTATTCATGAAAAGTTCAGATTTACTCGGAGCACAAAATAATATGCACATTAATCCACTGTAAAAACACGTCTTTTGATATTTGCCAAAGAATATGCTTCAAAGAATTTATTCGAATTTCAGAATACAAACTCATACGATCGAAAGCATATTTCTTGTCAACTGCTGCAAGTACAATTTATTTCAGCCAACTAAGTCTAATAAAACTGCGAAGATAAATATTTTCGAAAAATATATATTAAAAGAAAATAACGTATGCATTTACGAAACTTTTAACGTAAATAAAAAGAAAGTAATTTAAAAAGCTAACACAAAATTCGACGTACGAAGCTTCTAAGCAATGTTAGAATGCAGCATTTTCGTATATTGCATAATCAATGAGATATGCAACTTAAACTACTAATGCATTAAATACAGTGAAAATGTACCAAAAGTTTAATAATATCGTACCACACATTAAAAATTAAAAATTAGTTCAATTATTTCGAAGATTTTGTAATTGCTTGATAAAAAGTTTTGGTACATTTCCACAAAGCTTGAACGAAATATAAGCAATGATATACATTCTACGAGCATTATAAACTCGCCTCATGTATGCGCTTAATATAAACGATACACTGACACATATTAAACACAAGGACCAAGACAAACAATAACCGAAATTTTAAGCAATATGTTATACCTATATAAATGTCGTGCGTTATATAAGGAGTGATCTATAGTCAGTATGAAGTATATATATATATTATTCAGAATCGAGGAAATATATAAATGATATATGTATACAGATATAAATAGCATCTTATAAAAAATGATATTCACATATACTTTTGTTCGAAAGACGGCAAATTGACGTCAAAAGCGTAAAAACGTCACAATAATAATGGAACTATTATATGGATTTAGGTAAATAATCGACGTATTGTATTTCGAACGCTGTGAATTCCCTTTCTGAATTTTTATTTTCTACTTTCCTCATTCATATGCATTTTATGGTATTTGAATGTGTCATGGAATAACGCCGAAATGCTACTTGTTAGATCTACAAATTGGAAATAATTAGGGTACTTTTATAGTCTCTCATTTTTACGTAAGCATATTTGAAATCGTCTGATTCTATATTTTTTTTATTTGAGTATCGATTAAACATTTAATTTTTATCAATTTATACTTTTATGAGTACGTCAGATAAATATCTTATTTATTCATAAAGTTACGTTCTCCGCAGAGTACAAGTTAATAATAAACAATGAGTAAATGGTTTATTAAAAGCATTTTATATTATCTACTTTTGTCAGAGTAAGGTGTCGTAGTTTTTCTTAGATAAGATCGATTTCAATGTAATTAGCTACAGAAATTTATTTCGCAAAAAATACGTCATTAGCCTTCGTCGCTGACTGAGGATAAGATTTTTTATAGTTAGAAATTTTATATAATTGAAGCGTTTTAAAAGAGAGATATTAAAATGTTGTATTTATGTCATTGATCGTTTATTTAATGCGATATAAATATTATTGACGTTATGAGAACTGGATTTATTGCCTGCGAATTGTTAAAAGTATTACGAACTATTAGATAAGAACAACAAAATATTCTAAACTAATTGTTAAAGTAAACTGATAATAAAAGCTCAAATTTGCGACAATTTACTGCAACGAAATTCTGAAACACTTGAAAACATTGTATTTTGGTCAATTTTCTTGAAATTTGATAAATAGTAACTTGAAATTTCACTAACGAATTTTGAGATTAACGAGTTTTAAAGAGGTGTCGATTTGACGTTCCAACCGTTTTAAAAATGCAATTTAACGAAAGAAAGTACCGCTTAACTTCAGTCAGTGAGTAATAAAAACTGTAATCCTAAAGTAGAGCAAGATAGAGCAAATGATTAGCATATACTATTGACTATAATCGATACTGCTGTTAATGTTTATTACTACTTATTGTCGACTTCAATAAAGTACTAAGCATATGCTTGCCATATTTAAAATACTATTCTTTTAATATCCTTTTCATTTATAATTATGGTTCATTTTAACAAATTATTGTTTTTATAATAAGTAGAGAAAGGTATAAAGATTGTCAAAATCTATATACAATAACTGAAATATTTATTTATGTATTATTATTAATTTATAAGTATTGAAAAGAGTTAAATTTATTATTTCACCTTGAGAGTGTAACGTAAACTAGAAATTTTTTCCATTTTTAAAAAATATGTTCATAAAACTTTAACTAATTTGCTTCATTTCTATGCAGTGAATTTACGATTAAATACTAATTAGAAATAACATGTTCGAATTAAAATTTTTCAGTATTAAAATTCAAATGAATGTTACAATAAATTTTATAGAAGATAAAAAAAAACTAAAAAAGCCACAAATATAAAAGTTTTTTCCCTTGATTACAAATTGTTCAACTCAATTTCATACTGAACTCATCGACAGCAGCAACAAATCATCGGAAGTCTCAGCATCCCGATAAATGAAGCTCCGAAGATAAGCCAATAAACTGATACATTACTCATAATAGATCGACGCGTCCTTACAATACGTGACTCCTCGCATCCGAGAGAGCAATTATTGAGGAAAGAGTTCGCAAATTTCCCAGCCGACTCAGCGGCGATCCTCGCGGCCCGCCTTTTTCTCGCGGTCGGGGGAAAAACGGGAGCATCAATTTCGCAAATTACGAGCGCACAATGACGCGCGAACAAAACGCCGAGCAATTGTGCGACGCGCGGGAGCCCAGTTTCAGGCAGGATTTACAGGTTGGCACTGCGAGCGAACGCGCGACGGGAATACGGAGACGAATGCAGATGAAGCGCGCCGGCGGGATTGCGCTTTTGCCGTTGGGCAAGGTGTATAACGCCGCTGAGGAGGTTTGACTCTTTTTTTTTTTCGAGAAATCGGCTGAACGATTTGTGGGAGAAGTAAACTTTTAGCAGGACTCGAGAGAAAATAGTTTTGTTTTGAAGCGCGTAACAAGTATTTCTGGTGACTGTAATTGCGTTTTCTTCAATCTAAATCTGCAATTAATACCAAAGATTCAAGAAATTTATAGGCACGAGAATGTTTTTTTAAATTTCTATTAAAAATGTATTAACTTCTACAACACTAAAAAATAAGAAATTATAAAATAGTATATTATATTAAATTGACACCCGAGCTTAACACCCATTAAATTGAAGGCGAGCCATGGGTTTGCCATTTTATCTTCCGAGGATTGTATACTATTTTTTTGCCCAGCGTGGCCGAAAATACAACGTTCTTGATCCGGCCCCGGGCGAGAAACTAGTACTTTTGGCCCGCTGGGCAAAAAAAATTATACTCATTGTTAGATCAAGAAATTGTTATTCTATCGAACGCGTAAAAAAGATATATTATTAACTACTAAAATATAAAAAAATATTTATTATATATTACATTTACAAGAGAAAAGTAAAGAAAGCAATAATATTTGTAAAATATATGAAAGGATCTAAACATAAAATCAAAACGCTGAATTGTGTTATCATGGTATCAATTAGGGTTGTTAATAAATGATTTCCTCTTAAATTAGCAAAATTAAAGCTACATTAAAGAGCGATAAATTTTTTATTTACGCAGCTTTGCGCTATTTATAGATCTTGAAACTGAATAAACAAGGATATTCTCGCGAGACGCTCGAGAAATTACCTTACATCAATTCGGAAAAAATAATTCTGAAAATAAGCGAATCTTTCCGTATATTCTCCGTAGGTGAAATGATTGTGACGCCGAAGCCAAAAATTACACACAAATAACATCGCACGTGCCTCTTGTCACATCTTATTATTATCGAAGCAATGTATGTTTTAATGCCAATTTTTTCCTGGTATAGAACTACCCGCCCGTCGCTGCTGTCCGTTGACGCAGAATAAAATAATGAAATGCAACTACATCCATGCGAAACTCGTCACAAAATGCTCTTTGCCCGGCCTTTTTTTATGTCAGGGTTGAAAGACTTTGTCGTCAGTGATCCTCAACAGGATTCCTTTGCAAAACTTGTTCATTATATAAGTGTGCCTTTATAACGGCTTTTATTGTTTAAAACAATGCACGAAACAAAAGTACGCGGTTTCATATGATTTACCTCTAAATTTTTGTACAACACATTTGAGCTACTTTAGAAAATTTGACGCAATACGAAACACACTGACCTAATATATAACTTGTTTCAAAGCGCGAAAGTAAGTTAATGTTGCTACAACTTGCGTTTGATTCTAAGAAAATTTATCCTATTATGCAGAAATTAAGTAAAACAATAAACAACGTAAATTTCTTTTTTTTAAAAAAAGATCAATGGCTATTTTTTAAGAAAGCTTTTCAATACAGATTTGTTATTTCATTGGAACGCGCGCAGCTAAACTTTGCAGTAAAATAATCATAGAAATTAATGAAGCCAACATACAATGTATTGGACAAATTATGATGTAACTTTAAAAAAATTTACAAAGGCTAAAAAAAAAAATCTTTTACTTATCAACTTGATTATTCAGGAAGGAGAAGATTGGTGAAGATTGCATCGATTCATCATTAATATTCTTCAATCATCAAAGTAATCTCACAAACTGTCACAGAAAAAATTGCATGATTTGTTTAAATTACTGTAGATTTATGCGCTACCTAAAATTTAAGTAAAAAAAAAAATAAATAAAACACGGAACCGCAGAAGTAAATTAAAGCAGTCAGTCACTGCAGTGTAACTTTGGCAGGTCGTGTTCGGATAATTAAACATTGATTGTGAACTGATCGACTTGCAAATACGAAAAACTGCAGAAAAAGCGCGATTATTAAGCAGTCCCACTGGTCAAATTCCAATAGTTTTAGATAATACTTCCGATGCAATCGTTTATCACTCATTATCGGCTTCGTGGAGATTATTAACAAAATGTATGCTCGAAAATTTCGCTTCTTCCATTATAAATTAATGACCGCTGTGTTTGTAAACTACAGGATGTCAATTCATTTATCAACATCACTGCCAATGTGAATTTTCGCAAGTAAAAAATTGTATTTTTCTTTATTTTAATTTTAAATAAGGCGCCCCGTTGATAGTTTTCTCACCATATATTACAAATTACAGCAACAATGTCAAATGCAGCTACTAATTAATCTATAGGCTTGTTCAAAACCACTTTTACAAATAATCAATCAAAGCGATATTTCTCCTATCTAATGTATATAGTTCTAAGAAAATTATCGAATGCAATGACTTGAAATTCATCTAGCTTCCATACCGAATGTAAAAAAGAAAACTGTTTATTAAATTTCAGTTTTGTTGGACGAAGGGTACACGATACAATTACTGTTCCCTGACGAGTTAATGTGCTTTTGCTGTACTTTATTGAGCTGTATTTCAAGCATTTCAATAGTTAATAAAAAAAATCAAATGACATGCAATCATTTTTTAATGCTGCGTAAGTTTTTTCTCTCAGATAAAAAACAGCCGAGACAATTACTGTGAATAATTACTGTGAATAATTGTCTCGGCTATTTAGGAGACACATAGATAAGTAAAGATGGTTGAATTGCACATACTATGAATGTATATAGAATGCCAAATCATTTGCTCTGAATAAAACAAGAAATCCTCTAGAGATCAAATATATTGATAATTTTTTTTAAATATAATTTTTTCACTGAAAATAACTAAGACGTGAGCGCACACATTATCTTTTGTGGTCACGAATTTATCATTTTTGCAAAACCGTTAATTGTCAAAGTTGTTCTTAAGAAAGATCTTTCTAAAGCTCTTATAAATATTGTTATCAAAGCGAGCGAATTATCAATGATTGTTGACACTAATAATAAATTATTATAAATCTTGCAGTTGCCAAATATCGTTATCTGGACTTAGTATTTTTCTGACTAATAATTGACGAACATTTTTTACGAACAATATCAGCCGTAATAACGTACTTATTCCCTTAGAGAAATGTTTCATAAAAAATTACTAAACTTTTTAGTAATGCGGAGTATTAAATTATAGTACATACTATAGTAATTTTTTAGGATAATGCAAGTTTGTCTCCCCGTTACTAAAAAGTATAGTAATTTTTAGTAGAACATTTTTTTCAGTGTCGTGATTTATTATTATTTAAATTTTTCAGCGATTGGATTGTTATTTGCACTTATTTCGGATATACTATATAATATACTGCATAATAAATAAATGAATAAATTGAATGTTAAATTATTAAGATTTATATAGAGAGTAAGAAATGAAAAGCAAGCAAAAAAAAATTCATTAGTTATGTGAATGTACGAGCACGTAAAAAGGTACGGGTTTCAAATCGCTAAGGTCAAACAAAATCTTTGACAATTGATTCAAAAATTATAATTATATCAGTGGAAGAATTGGCATCTAATTTAAAAACATGAAATTCCTCTCTATAAAAAGACACTTTTCGAATATGTAGGCTAATGTAATCATGCTTATAATTGAAGTGTTTTTTAATTGGTATTGTCTTTATGCCTCTGTACTTTTTTTTTTAAATCGTGCAACGTAAAAGGTTTTTGGTTTTACGGATAAAATATATGTTTACGGGTTTATTTTAATTTAGTTTACTGTCATCAAAGGGCATATTAATTCAAATTTATATTAATTGATAATAATAATATTAATCATATTTAAATATTAAATTTAATTATTAAAATTTTCATTCGGGCATGAAATTAACATTAATTACAAACATTCAAGAGACCAAAGCTTGAAAAAATATAATATCAAAAAGTGGCAAGTAAAATTTGTAAAGTATGAAAAATCCGCTCTATTTATTGCCGTTTTTTTAAGGTACTTTAAATAAGTAAAAGTATATAAGAGTGGAATAAATAATAGGAAAACAAGAAGAAAACTCTCAACAGTTAAAATCTGTACAATTAATTTATCAAGTCTGACGTAACGTGAACTAATGCTTCAATAAACTTTTAATAAACTTTAATTTTCAGAATTGCAAACTCTTGAACCTTCCGCTCAGAGTGAGTTTCAGCTGGAACGCGAACAAACAAGCCAAAGCCGTTTCACTAACGCAGAGAACCGGCACACGATTGCAGCTAAAAAGCCCGGGGATGCCTCTTGATCATTAACATAATCGACACAATGACTTTCCGACACTTACTGACAGCCTAGCCGGTCGGGCCACTCCACGTGCGCGCCCCCGCTTCCGCGCGCAAAAAAAAACGAACCAGTCACTATACGCACTTTCCTCGAGGGTTAGTCCCTGCCAGGCGACCGGCTATCACTGGCACTGATCGTCGATAAGGCTAATTCGATGACGAAAGCTGCTCCTCGGCTTCGTTATTTTCTTTTTTTTTTCCTTCCCGCGCCGCGGAGAAGGAAGAAGAAAGACGGCCGGTTGCGCTGGTCAGTGCTTTGCCCCTTCCCGCACTATTGAGGAAAGACTCGCCGTGGCTCGCGCGCGCCGCTCTGACGTCAAAAGTCCCTCTTTCATTGAAGAAAAGGCTGCGCTGCTAATGCCGCCGGTCGAGCACCAGGTGGGGCCGGACTACACGCGAGCCACCTACATGCGGGACCGCCGGCACTAGTCAGGATACAAAATCCTTCGGGGAAGACGAGGAAAGCTCAGTCGAAGACGCTCCGCTCAGCAAAGCGCCTCGACGCTCACTGATTCTCTCCCGACGACCGCCCGACGACTGCCCGTCTCTCCCGGCTGATAAGCGATATGGCTCTGACGATCGGTAGGCCGGCTACCTGCCTCGCGGTTCTCTCTCTGATGCTGCTGCTCGTCCAAGCCGACGGACGCCGGCACAGCATTGGCCGGCTGAGCGCCGAGCAGCAGCAGCAGCCCGAGAGCGACGAGGCCTCGGGGGAGCAGAGGCTGCACGGCGTTCACCGGCGCCTCTTCCGCCACCGGCGCCACCAGGAGCAGCAGCAGCAGCAGCCCAAGCAGCGCGTCCTCGGCAGCCTCGACTCGGTCAAGCCCGAGGACGACGAGGGCTACAGCTACGCCGACCTCGAGGAGATTCTCCGCGGCAAGCGCAACAGCGTCCAGCGGCCCTGGACCGACAAGGACCGGAAGGCCTTCCTCGAGAGCAGGATCAAGAACGCCCAGATCGACGCCGACCGGATGTACGAGGTGGAAGTGCGCGAGGCCCAGAACAGCTCGCTCTGCAACTACACCGTCATCCCGATCCCGGACCCCGGCGGCCGGATCCCCGCCGAGCTCGAGCACGTCAAGTGCAACCACGCCGGCTCCCGCTGCCAGGACAAGGGCACCTACTGCTGCCTCCAGACGTACCGTAACGTCGAGGTCTCCTACACCGACGGCTCCCGCGAGAGGATGAAGATTTACTCCGGCTGCGTCTGCTCCCTGCAGATCTACGGCACCCTCGAGCCCTACCTCCCCACTCTGGACTTGAATGATTAGTTGTTTGTACTTCTAGCGGGTCAAAGAGTGCAAAGTGGACACGTTGCTTTTTCAGGGTTGGAACTGATAGTAGATAGATAGATAGGTAGATGATATTTATTTTTTGTATATATAAAGCAGGAGTTTGTCAATTTTATAAATTAGTCGCACAGTAACATTTAGGCGTTTAGTGTAGAGACAATGTTAGGATAACTGCCGCTGAGTTTAATCGTTTGATACGTTCTGTAGGATCTACAGTATTCTTGTACATAAGAGACACGAAAGTGGTTGTGACTGATGCATTTAATTCATTATCTTTTTGACCGTTCCGACGATTGTATACGACGATTCGCACGACAGCCGTATTGTTTGTCAGCAAAATTGGGAATCACCGCGCCGTGTGTGATTTTGCCATAAAACATATGTAATTCGTGCTCTTTAACGCTTCCGAAGTTAATCCAAGTGTCAATCGCAAGCGTAGGCTTACAGCTCGTTTACTTAAAGGCCGTTGATAGTCCTTTTTTTTATATTAACAAATTTTAACTGCAAAAATGCGTATAATGAAATCTGTCTGTGATATGCGAAGGCCAGTACCATTAATTCATGAAAAAAATATATATGCGTTACCATCGTCTTCACTTTTAACATTGTAACAAACTCCGAAAAACTGTTGATCGGCATTTTCAGTAAATAACTTCTCTCATCCGCGTCATTCTTGCCATTCATTAAATGTAACTTTTTTTTACATTCAAATTATTTATTTATTTATTAAAGGATCAACATGTGTTGTGTTGAGCGATTTTTCCGTCGGAGAAAAAAAAAATCGCGCAATTATTTTTTTTTTTTTTTTTGCTGAAAATCGCGTTAATGTAAGTCGAGCTTGTAAATAATTATTTTAAGTGTCAATAGAAAGAAATGATTTTTTAATAAAATATAGAAAAAAAAAACATCAATCTGCCTTTTTTGTCGCCGTACCAGCTCCTTCACCATTTTTCCCATGCAGCGCCTGAAACGCTCGCAACCCGTCCGGCAGGCATGCTTATGTCTTGGTTTGCCAATTATGCAATGATAAATCATCCTAAGCTTTTTTTACGGGAATGAATTTAATAATTGATGATGTTGTTGAAAAGTAGTTAGTGTTTGTTCTTTCATTTAAAACTGATTTACTAAAAATTTATCATTTACTTTGAGTGTTTTTATTTTTTCGTGATATATAGCTGAAATTCCATCGTTAACTTGGCAGACAGTGCAAAAATATCCCTTTTACTCTGTTTGGCTTGTTTAGGAACAAGAAAGAGTCCGTAATAGACGTTTAATTTTCGATATACGAGATTCAGTTTGTTTTGCTAAAAATAATCAAATATTTTGAATAAAACTTTTTAAAATATATTTTCCGGGATGCAGATGTAAAGATAACGATCACGAATCTGGAATTTACCTCAAAAAGGCCGTCACTACTGTGATAAGTTTATTCAAAAGATTGTATAAAAAAACTACTCATTTCTCGTGTCAATAAAAAATTGGAAGTTTACAGTAAGAAATTCTTCGATAAACATAAACATCAGAAGCAACTCCTGGTAGAAACTTAACTACAGCTCTTTTTAGCTAAAATTGATGTCTAAATTAAATAAAAACAATTGAAATAATAGCAATTTATCGTCTTCAACTAAAATCAAGCTAAGAATTGGCTAAAAACTGCTTAGCGTCTCTACCGGGGAACACCTGCTCCTAAAATCAAACGCCGGAGATGACAAAGACGACACGGACGGATGCGCAAAGGCGACAAAAATAGCCCGATCTCCAGTCAGTCAACTCTGGGGTGTTCCCTCGGCTCCTTCCTCCTTCGCTCACGCATTTCCCTTTTTTTTCAAGCTCTTTGCGCAGAGAGGGAATTTTATCGCGAGCTCGCGGCCGCTTCGGCGATTCGTCCAATTCATGTTAATGCGGCTTATCTCGATTTGTCAGCGAGTGAAAAAATAGTCGCGGGATTCACCTAGAGCTCGATTGTTATACCGTTTATGGCTTGATTAATTGCGGGTTATGGAGTTTTTATATGCTTGGGTATCAACAGGAAAGCGCTGATTGTTTTTCGTCTTTGCCTTGTTTGAGACTGCTTTTATCTAGTGTTTACTCAGGGGATATTTTTTCGAATGGAATCGCAGATTCGAATAATTTTATTAAGTCTGATACAGTACAGGTAGAATCTTTAGTAGGCTCTTAACTACGATTGTTGAATTAACCGATATGGTTACAAATTTAGCTAAAAACAACATGTTTTCAATAATGAACTAATTAATAATTCGGTAAGCTAAGGAAGATTTATGTTAATTTACTAAAACATCTTAATTGGCACAACTCGCTTATTTCCTATACTATGTAGAGATCAGTATTGCATAATTTAAAATGTATGAACCGCATTCTTTGAAAAAGACAACTTTCATAATAAAATTAATAAATCAGTTGGTGAACTGAAATTCAAGGATACATGCAGTGTGAAAATTCAAATTTCATAGGATGTCTGAAAACTGTCTGAAATTATTAGACACCCAAAACATAAACATATGGTCGTCACTTAAAGCTTTAATTTAGGTGATAAAAAAATACAGATATTAAAACTTGGGTATATAAATGTACTATAATATACACTATAATAATAAAATATACATACTAAAGTATACTTCTATTACTGTACCGGGATTTACCTTGTTTATTTGCACAAAATTTTGTCTTATAATACATTTGTTTAAAAGTATAATTATGCTTTTTAAATTCTGTATTACGTTCCGCTAAGATAAAGACTCACACGCGAGCGTACCTCTCTTATCTAAATTAACTTTGTACAATTCCACTAAAATTCAAGATTTTCACGGAAAATCCAACGCACATTAGACAACTGGGACAACTTCCTACTAGCACCAGAGAAGCATCGAGGGAATTCCCTCCGAGAAATATCAAATTTTCCAATTAAAAAGCCGACAATAAACTTGATCAGCTGATCCGAAAAAGATGTCAATCGCCTCTGCCTTCCACACTTCCAACCGCGAACCCGATAGCATTCGTCCTAGTTTCGCCGACTCCTCGAAAATCAGTGACCCTGCTGCATTTCCAGGTCGTCAAACGCCGCGTCGATCGCGCGCAAAAAAAACGCTTTATAAAAATAGCGTCGAATCCCCCCGTGTTTACTCGGCGAACTTCTAAATAAAGAAACGAACGGACGGGAGGAGGGGGAGGGAGAGGACTCGCGCGCGCATCTCCGCGCGGGGCATTATAAAAAAAAAAAGAAGGTCTGCATAATCCGAGCGCGTCAGAGCTCACGCACGGCGCTCTAATCCTCGCGAGATTGTAGGCGGCGATCGGCGAGAGCGCGGCTCTCTCTCTCGCCGAGTAATGAATGAACGTGAACGAGAGACCTGGGAGCGCCGATCGGATGCTGCCAGTTTTCTTCGAGAGATAAGCGGCCGCTTCTCGCGAGATGCGATGACGCGGGCGAGCGCGCGCGCGCGCGACGGTCGCGTGCGGGGTATCGGTTACATGATGGTAGCGGTCGGCCGTCGAGTGGGGGAGGGGGGGATCTCTTTTATTTTTAGATGCGACTGAGTCAGATTTGCGATTCGTTTTTAATTGTCTGTTAGATTGGCTATTGGCACGGTTTTGTGTGCGATAAGTAAGTTTGTTTTATTTTCAGGCGGGTTTCGGCTTTAGACGGGGGATTACCCTCTTGGAGATACTTTGTTACGATGTATTTTATTTTGTACGAAAACAATTTAAATGCAGTAAAATAATAGGTGCTATATAGTCTACTAGACTTTTATAGGAAACAAGAAAAAAATTCAAGAATTTGCGTAAACAGTGAGATAGAAATCGTAATATTCGGAGTCGTTGATCGATGTTTTATTCAAAATAAATAAAGCTTATTGATTTCAAATTTAAGAGACTTTAAAATATGCCAATGACTGGCAATGACTTTCAATTTTTGTACATTTAAAAATTGATTGTCACTGTATTATTTAGACTATTGAATAAACAAAATCGCGGAAAGTATCTGAAAATCCACGCAATAAAGTGCCATAATAAACGTTCTAAACAATGATTTGAATGCTAAACGTTTCAGTAAACATTTACTTATGCACGATACATGTTAGAAAGCACGTAAAGGCATAGGCGTTTTGTGTCGATGCCGGCATGAATTTTTGCACGTAATTTTAAAAAAGGTAATATTTCAAAACCGTAAAAAAACGTATTTTACAATATTTGCTCGAATTTATTTTACCATTAATTAATTATTACTATATTTCGAAAAAAAGTTGCATCAGAGACCCGTTTTCATTTTTTTAAATTTGGCTACAAATAAGATACTGGATTCAGAAACTTTTTCAGCCTTTTTAACATGCTAATAAAATGTATTTATGAGTTCAAGCTCATTGTGTTATCAATCACTCAAAAATCTGGAAACTCAAAATTTCGTCCATACAACAAGTTATATTTTTAGTCGGTTTAGCTTTGAACTACATGATGCAGACACTTCTGGATTATCACATATCATTGAGCAATTGTTATAAAATAAGTGTTTATTTAGTAAATATCATCAGCTTGACACATTAATCGTGTCGATCTCGTCCACAGTAAGATTATCTATAAAGACGCTCGTTATAAGCTTCTCTCTGTAGTGGGAAGCAAATCTGTGATGGCCAACTTCATACAAAAAGGACTAGCCTCGCAATGACATTGTAAGAATGAGTATTAAATTAATACAAATGAAAAACATACATCGTCTTGTCAATAAACTTATAATAAAATTCTCATAAAAGATTGAGATAAAACTACACTGTATTGACTTTCATAAATAAAACAATCATAATTAATTACCAGTTTCAGGTGAATCCCCAATACTCTAAAAGAATATAATTATAGTGTCAATATTTCTTTAAATTTGAAATATGAAAATTCAGTCGAATTCTCAAGTTAAATCGATAATACATTACTAATTAACAACCTCTTTATTATTAATATTAATTCCATCATGTTTAGATGTCCGATGAATATTCATTCAAGTTCGTCGAACTCGCTCGATGATTCAGCTCAATTACACGGCAAAACTGCAGTATTCAGTTAGACATTGTCTTGTTTCGGCCGTCAACTGTTGTAATTACGCTTTTTACGTAACAATAATCTCGTTAAGGCATCCCCGGTAGAATTTCTCGATCTTACCCCACTTTTTCCAATCTAACTTTCAAGGAATGAATCTCGGCAGCGGGGACCGAAGCTCCATCGGCTGGACTAGCTGGGGGCTATTGCACCCTCCTCCACCTCCGTGGCTCTCGATCGAGGGGAAGGGGGAAACCTCGAGAGCGGCTCCGCGACGTCCCGCAGCTCGCAGCGCTTTTCATAAAAGATCGGTAAAAGCCTGTAAAAAATGGCGGCCGTCGGCTTAAGCCGCTCTGCAGCGGATTATCGAGGCAGAGTGGGGGGGCGTTCGTAGTACGCGAAAAGGAAAGGAAATCAATCAACGAAAATCCGCTAGGACGCGCGTGACGCTCTTCGCTCGGCTCTGACGTACTTGCAGCGGTGCGCTGACGCGCTTGCGAGCAGCGGCGGCCCACCACCGCACGGCGGCGCGGCACCGGTCACTGAATCACGGCCGGTACGGGCCGCGCCGACGGAGCTTTCTATGCAGCCGGGGAAGTACCCGAGGGTTATACCGCCGCCGGTGCTTTCTTTTCGCTTTTTATGGCGATCCCGAGATCGACGAGCGTAATCACGAACTCGTTTGCGTAATTGATATCGGTGTTTCGCGGCGCAATTGAAGCTGCTGTTTAACGTAATAATAGGGGTTTAATGGGCTGGCTGCGGAATGTATGTCAGGTACGTTAATTGTTATATATTCTAATTTTGTCGTTCGGCAAACATCTAGGTTTGATGTACGTACCAACTTTTTATTTGCAAAGAGCGCGGAGTCAGTCATCGAAGAATTTCAAATTACGAATGGTATAAAAATATTGGCCTATTAAGGAAGTTGAGATATCAGAAAAAGACGCAATACTTTTCAAATTCTTTCCAGTTACCTTGTTTTGAAAACTAATTGAAATCGGAACCTGTAATTGAAACATATCTTTAAAATATTATCCTTTTAATTAGCTTAAAACGTCAATTCAAATATAATTACAATGCATCGTTAAGAAACGATTAATAATAATTACACCAATCAGTTATGCCAGAAACGTTCTTAGAAACAAACGCAAGTCCATTTCTTACGGCTTCCTTTCCGTTTTTTGAAACTTCAAACGGGTATTCGAATTTATTGTTGCCTTCGACTTTCCTGCATGCGATACCGGCAGGGATATGTCCTTAAAATGAAGAGCCGTTTATCCCGCGGATGTAGTCTCTGACACCTTGCGCGATGGGTATAAAATTTTCCGCGGCAAATCCCAAAGAGACGGGTGATTCATTAAAAAGAACTAATTCATTAAATGGAATTTTCCTTTTGCGTGTACTCGTTAAAAATTTAAATCGATCGACATACCGAAAGCGACGGTTAAACGTAGAAATCGATGTCTCTTTATTCTCAGATGTAGCAGACATTTTCAACTTTTTCCCTTCGAGCGAATTAGAAATTTCAAACGACTTATTTCTAACGCAATTTAAAACCAGGCTGTTTACGCAAATTTAATATTTTACTTGACGTTTTACGCAAATCCAATCCGCCTTGCTGGCGTTTTTATCACTTGATTTAACCAAGCGTAGCTTTTAACCAAACGTAAAATCATTTCTTCTTCTTCGAATTAATAACTGTCGTATTGTTGAATTGAAGCTACTTTTTCATCTTGCCCAAATTCATGAAAAAATACGCAGCCATCACAATTTAATCCGACGTCGCAACATTACAAATCGCGTTAAAAAGCCAAATCCAGATCGAGGCAGCTTCGCCCGCGGAGGATCCCCGACAAAAAAAAAGTATACGGATCGACGCAACAATGGCGAATTGAGCAATCGGCTTTCGGGCAAAATGACGCACAAAAGAGCGAACAGCTGTTAAAAAATACGCAGCTCGGCCGCCTTCAAAGGCGTCATCGGAGCTAATTAGCTGGAAATGCAAACTAAGGGCGCTCCGCTTCGTACACCGAGAGTCCCGACCTCCCGGCTTTCCTCCTGGCCTGTACATATAGTTTATATGTATACGTTAATGTTTATAATAAATCGGGTCCGGCGGGGCCCCCTTCGTAAAAATAGAACAGCGCGAGATTATCATAATGTGAAAGCATATATATACGCACGTGCCCGAGCCGGAGACGCGCCACGGGCGTAATACACAATAGGGAGATTTACATGAGAAATACGTGCGGGAAATTAGTTAGCCAGGCGCCAGCTGACTAATTGACCGGGAACGGAGAGTCGATCGATCGGATCGCCGAGTCGATGTTGGCTTGGCTCGGAAACGGTCGCCCGAAAGCTTTGCATGGCTAATGTTTATATAGAAGGCCCGATGTTTACTTGATTATTGACATGTTTTCCAACTGATCGATATAGGTTTGAAAACGACTCTTTTCCATAATTTGGATATTAATTATAATTAACAAATAATAATAGGAATCGACTATGTTAGATGGTTTGAAAGCTTAATAATTTATTTAATAAGTAAATTTACATTACTGTATACAAAGACGGCGTTTTGGTGCATTTGTAAAAATTATATTTTTATTATGCATTTACAAATTTTTACGTACAAAGTAATTATATTTCTAGATTTACTCGCTTTACCTCGAAGAAAAATGAAAAACAAAAGTATCAAAATTTTGCAGTAACGTTGTCCAATAAAGGAAATGAAATAAAATCCAAGTTATGTTTCATTACAAAGTATAAAATATTTTAGACAATTGTATGCACTTCTCCAAAATGTGCTTATTCCAGTTTTGATAATTATTTTTGATTTTAGTCTGTTTAAAAATAAAATACAACGTTTAATGTCAAATTTATAAAATTCTCTTCTAACTTTGTCCATTCCTTTTATAAATCTAAGTTGTTCTCCAAACCTCTTATTCTTAAAAGGTAAGCCGACGTTCTATGAATCTATGTTACAAATTGTTATAAATTACTTCAACTCCATCCTGTAAACAAGAATTGAATCTAACTTTAAATACTTGCGAAAAATTAAATAAAATAAACAATCTATAGAATGAGTAAACTTACACGTGATTCCAGTTTTCAGTTGCGTTCAAAAAAATTGCTTCCAAACTACCTTGATTTCTTTCAATTATCGAATCTCAAATACAAATCGTGATTTTGCATAAACGCGATAGAAGGCGATTCTGAATTTCCAGCCTGTGCTGACAATAAAAAGGACAGGACTTGTACTCCATTGTATACGCGGCAGCTATCCGGCATATTCCTGTCTACTTTGTCAAACAAATCAATGTCATTATTCAGCCCCTCCCACGAAAACGGAAGGCTGTACACGGCGTCTATGAGCTTCTTCAAGTATTGAAATCTTGGTTCTTGGGTCGCCGGATTTATGCATTCGCCTATTTCCTTCCAAAATCTTTTCTCGTCCAATCCCAGCAATTCTTCCCTTTTCTCGTCGTTGAAAAAAGAGGGCAAGGCTCTCCATTCCGCGGTTAGTTCGTGAAGAGGAACGTACGGGAAATATGTCAGTCGCCACTTGAACAAGTCCGGTATCTGTCTTCTGTCGGCAGGATTCAAAGCCACTTTGGGGTCGGTGAAGGTCAGCTCGCCAAACTCGTTGTAATATTCGATCAGTATTTTATGCATTTTCTCGAAGCTGATTATGTAAAATTTCAAGCAGCTCTCTTGAAATTGCGCCAAGCTCTCGGCCGACGCGTCCTTCAAAGCTTCTGCACAGCCAGGTCCAAAGTATATTTCGTTGACGGGTTTCAAACACCTGAAGCAGTCGAACTGACGGTCGAGGACCCTCGCGAGTCCCGCTTCCGCGATGAAATTTCCCGCGAGCTCCTTTATTATGCTCTCGGTCGATCTCAAAAAATCGGTGAACGTCGTCTTCCGATTCTTGTGCAAATTGTTAAACGCGACGCGGTAGTTCATGCAGTGACGGAGAAAGCAAACGTAAGTCTGAAGGACGTCGTTGTTCAGCAGATCGCAGATACGTTTGGCGGTCTTGATGTTTTCTTCGGTTTTTCTCACGTCGGCGTCGAGGCCTCTCACCTTCGACGGCGTCGGAACTTCGTTCACGTCGCGGTCGCCCATCTGCGCGTCGTCGGCGGACGTTAGCTTGAGATATTCGCCGTCGAAAAACCCGCGGATCGCCTTCCACTCGAGAATTATTTGATCGTAGTTGAGAAAGGCCGTTTCCGCGTTCTGAATCCTGCCGAAGTCGTCGAGCAGGCTGCGCGCGTGATCGTTGTACCGTTCGAATCTCGTTGCATTACCCCCGAAGTAATTCTCGACGGCTTTCATCAGTTCGTCGATGGGCCGGACGATGAATCGGAAGCAGTCGCCGAGATCGATTATGGTCGACAATTGACGCGGATCCGGCATGCTGAATACGTGAGGACACGAATTTTTTAGGTGGTCGACGAACTTCATTTCGTGGTAGGACGGCGGGGGTAATCCGTCGTCGTGCAGCACGGAGATAAGATTCTGCACCGGTATTTTTCTCGTTTCGATGAAAAATCGGAACTTCGACAGAATACGTCCGAGCAGATCGCCGACACTTTCACTGGATAATTCGATGACGTGCAGCAATTGCTGGGTTACGTCTCCGGACGCATCGACGTATCGCACCGAGATGTAGGTGTTGATCTTGCCGGCGTCCTTTCGCTTTGTGCGCATTACGAGAGAATAAAATTTATCGATCATGGCGTACTTTACTTTGCTGAATTCGAACACGAAGATGAAATGCCTCAGGAGCTCGTTGAAAGTCCCGACGTGGAGATTTTTGTCGATTTTTGCAGATTCCAGCATACAATCCACAATAGGAGTCAGGATGGCTTTTCTTTCGTCCGAAAAGTCGTATTCTTCGAACAGTTGAGATATCAGACTTGTCACTAAATTCCGCTTACTTGCATGAGTTAATAAATAACTGCGCTGAGCAACGGTTCCGTTAATTCCATTTGATCCATTGCTCTTACTCTGGTTTTCGGAAGCACTATCGACGGAGTCGCCATTGCTTTTACAAGTGCCGTCAGTCTCGTTGCATTCAATGTTTCTGGCAGCGTCGGCGGTGTTGCTATCAGTGTCCATAGATTCGTCTCCAGCTCCATTAAAATTATTGGCCCTTAAAAATTAAAATGCAGATTTTATTTATCAGAAATTTTTCAGTTAATAGTCGTTCGTTTAAAAATTTGTTTTAAACTCCAAAAGAGCCGAGATTTTTGCAATTAAAGTCCAGGGAAAAAATTCACTTTACTTTTAATTAAAAAATTTTAAATTATGGAATTTGTACTTACATGATTTATTTTGTTTTGTTACTCGAGTTGCGGAGCAAATTAAACACTTACAAATTAAAAATGAAATTCGGTTGCTTAGCTTATATAGTCTGTTCGCCTACTGATAGAATATATTCGTTTGAACGCTACGCGGCTGTTTACTTACATTAGAAAAATAAACTTTTAGTAATCCCCTCTATTACAACTCACAAATTTATTAATTATTTTTAAAAAATCGCTAAATGACTCTTAAATGTTAAATTTACTCAGTTATTACTGCTAACTTTTTCTTATTTGTTATTGCTTCTTGTCATTAATTGCTTTTTTTTTTAATTTTTTCATTAATTGTACAAGTCAATTAAAACATTTTTTCATTTGTATTTTTTCGTATCTTACATACATTCATTGCAGATCGATAGCATAAATTTAAACTTATATTTTTTATCTGAGTATACTTTTAAGCAAAGATTTTTTTCGTATTTTTTTTTTTTTATTTTTTAACTAATTACACTTCTCTACAATATAAACATATAAAGTAAAGATTATTTAATAAATCTGTGTAGTTTGGAGATTAAATCTAGTCTACATTTAATTTTATTGATTTTTTAAGTTGTCCTCTGTACAGGACACTGTGACTCTAAGGGTTAACATCATTTTCAATAGCCAGCATACAGATAAATTAATTAAATGTAAGTGGAAGTATAAGTCTTGATTGTTCATAATAACAACCAAATTTTTTATTTTAACGCAATAAAAACTTTAAATGAAACTATCTTAAACAATTATTAAGTATTGCACGCTGCAAAGTAAGTGATATAATGTTAAAGCCCTTGAACTAATAAAAATGGAAAAACACGTATTTTCCAAGATTGGCTCTATTGTATTTACGACATTATTTTTTAAACCTTCTCTTAAATAATACGATCTTAACTAATACGATTGCATTTCTATTCAACAGAAAAATAAGCAAGGGACTAGAAAGTCGCTCTTGGCATTTTCATTTGTTGATTTATAATTTGATCAGTGAAACGACACTGCTTTATCATATGACTGGTTGATTTAAAATTTAAGTCCCAAAACTTTTGCATTTTCTGATAATTCTTCCTCGTAGTTGTCGTGCATCAGCAACATGACCATTTCAGTTTGGAGGAAGAACTCGATGGCCGGCCAGGAATAAAATACCCTTATTAAGGGTTCAAACTTCTCGCCGAACAGACGCTGTGGAATTTAAAATCTTGGCATACCTCTTGGTAGCTCGAGTGTTTTACTTGAGATAAAATGTGCATTTAGCAAAAGAAAAACGGTCTTTGTTAACCTGCCGCAATCTTTTTTGAGTTCCTCGCAGGTCGAAAACAACCATCTGGTCTCGATATTTATAAAATGTGGAACTATGTCTCTTATTAAACAAAGGTTCTAGCTTCTCTATAGATTCGCCCGCGTGAACATATTATATGAGATCTATGTTAGACTCATATAATATTTTCACGCGGGATAGCAATGTAAGGCGCGACTCATTTTTTTAAAAAAACAGTTAGTTAGATACGGATATCTGTAAGGAGTATATGCTCTGAGATTTATAAACATTTTTCAATTACGAGGATGAACCTCGCCACGGCAGATGCAAAATTTCCTCGAGGTAAAAATCCTGTCGATTGTCAACATGTCTAATTTAACATTTTCGAGGGGTTTTTATGCCACAAGGCTTTTCCCCTCACGAGCTAATAAATTATTTTTTTTTAAGCTTAACCGACGTCTCATCATTTAATTCAAACCTCCCTTTACAACATTCAACATAATTACGATATTTTTCGAAAATCGGAAGGACACCATCGGAAGGAATTTTGTTTATTTCTAAATAGTTTCATCTACTCCTTTAATTTGATCAGAAATCAAGGTTCACTTGTAACCGTTACTGAATTTAATCAGGTTTACAATAAACATGAAAAATAAAGTTGGCTTTTAAAATGTACGAAAGCAGTGGAAAAATAAAACTGTTAATTATAATATTTGTATTCTACATAGTAAATATGAAATAAAAAAAAAACACGATAATAAAGTATTAGCATGCACAGGTTCTCAGGGGATAGGTATAGGCAGATCGATTAAACAACTAAACTCACTTGCTGCTTGGTAATGAAGGCGTTTATTAAATAATAATATATAGAAAGAAAGGGCTCACGCCTCGCGACA
>JAWWML010000012.1:26288752-26412438 GCA_035047165.1 Ormyrus rosae | reverse complement strand
ATAAATTCTAAAATGGACATATGAAAATAAATTAGTAATACAAACGAGATAATAATGGAACAATAAATTAGTTAGGAAGAAGCTAACTACCAATGACTTGGCAGCGGTTTTTTATTATACGAATAGTATAAACTAATTTAAATTTCTTTTTTACAGATCATCAAAGTGATAAACAAATGGGTATATAACCCCTGTTATTGACTCGCTTAATTTTGGTTTAAATAAAACACTTCGAATAGAAAGAATAGGCTTTATTAATTAAACAAAAATCTGAACAACTTTTTAGATTCAACAACTTCTTTTTTTTTGGAATTCAGAAAGGCGAATGAACGTCCGGCGCTCGTCTCATCGCTTTTTAAAGGTTCCGAAAAACAAAAAAAAAATTTAAAAATCGGTTGATCGGTTAGCAACTGTCTCCTTTAAAGCCCACCGTCTGATAACACTTACAAGTGTTCTTTGCGGTCGCCGTGACGTGGCTAACGTTGAGGCAACTTAAAATTTCCTCAACGTTGAGGATCTCCATTACAACGAAGCAACTTTTACTTTTCTTTCTCTATCTCTCTTTGTTTTTCTTTGCCTTTTCAAATCGACTTACAAAATAAATTGCGTGCGATCGCATCGCGAGCTAATGTTTTTACGACAGCATAATAAGTTGAAATTGTCAGCTACGCTTCTCGCACAAGAGTCAACACCGATGATTTTTCCGCCCGTCTCCCCGCAGCTTGAATTCTTGAATTTGAGGGTCCTCGGGTTAACCTGAGGACCCTCCTTAATATAATTCGATGCTCCCAATTTTTTCAAACTTTAGATTTACTTGGGTTGGGTTCTTCTTAACCTGTTCAGCCTTGTAGGCGTCCTGGGCTTCCTTCCGCTGGTTCCGCTTGCCCATAAAAAATCTCATAAATAATCACTTGTACATAATCCTACTAAGACGCCGTGTCCGCATTCCTACAAAAGTGCCGTTCCTATTTTTGCGGTAAAGTTAAATTAAAGTCAATTAAAAATATCAGACAGGTTCCTATTCCTTTTTAGTTTTTATTTTTAATTTTAATAAATAATAAATATTTTTCAATTAATCTTAAAGAACTTTAAGTATTCTGTTAGTATTTTTCAAGTACTCTTGAAGAATACTTCAAGAATACCTTAAAAGCAGACATTCGCGAGTTGAAAAAGTATTCTTGTAGACTACTTCTACAATACTTTTGTTAAAAAAAAATTCTTAAAGTAACCTTCAAGTTTCTAAAAGAATTCTTTTTGCCTTGTCGGAACACTTGAAAATTTGCAAAGATAGATATTATTACACTTATACTTATGTATAACTGCTATATATGTACATTTTATTGAAATGAATTGGTATCATCTTTATTTTTATTGTAACTCTATATACCGAACGAGACAGAATTCGCGATAACAGTGAACATTCTTTTAATAATATGATAATATGACACATATATTGTTTCTTCAAAATCGCGCGAATTTACAAACATTTTAAAATTCAAAAGAACTCTTTCAAAAGAACCAAAGCTCCTTTGCATGAAAAAGACCCACACGTACATACGAACTCCGAAACCTCAAAAACCCGCCAATGCCTTCGACAGTACGTGTCACCTTCAAAATAATCGCCCGATTCGTCACACGAGAAACTAGACCCGAGTCGCGTTTTAATTTACATAGCTATATATCCGCGCGCAAAGCCCCCGACAATCGTCTCCGGCGAACTCGTCGAAGCCCGCCGGACGGAGAGAGAGAGAGAGAGAGAGAGAGAGAGAAAGAGCCAGCGACAATTGAACAGGTTAAAGTCCCATAAAAGTGCGTTCTCGAATCAACGAGGCGCTATAATCCCGCCGCCGTGGCTTATCCGGTTCTGGCGCGCCTCGCACACAGTGACGTACAGCGCGGCGCGGGGGATGCGTCGATAATTTTATTTCCCGCCGGACGACGGCGAGAGCGACGAGAGCTCTCGGTTCTTTCGCGCCGCGCGCGTCCTAACGTTTTTAACGCCAATTAGGCGATAATTAATTGATCGGCCAGACGACTAACGAGGTTATTAGGGTCAGCGCGAAAAACCGAGCGGCTCTGGAACATGCGCTTGTTTAAGAGCGCAGCTCGGACACTCGTAAGTATGCAGCCTTACTCGCGCGAATTACTTGCCGCTGGGCGCATCGACCGAAATATACGCCGTGCCTGCGAGAGAGAGAGAGAGTCTTGTAATCGCTTATTTCGACGCCTAGCTGGTCTGTATTTTGCATTGTTTGGGCGCGGGCGAGCGAACTATCACTGTTAAAAATCTGATTATAAAGCCAGTTTTATATTGCCGTTGCAACAAGTTTGAGAAAGATTAACGACAAATATAATAATAATAATAATATATAAAATTCGTAAATTTAAGGTGGATATAAATTTGAGAATAAATGCATTTATATTCGCAAATATTGAGAAAACTGTATTTTGCTTATCTAATACGCGTTTTCTGTTTTTTTTTTCGTAGTAATTAGCATAAGAGACCCTAGGGTCTTTGCAAGTTCATAAAAACCATCTGTCAGTAGGACCGTTCGACGGCGCCGACCTTCGCTGTCGACCGACGCCGTTCAAGTACAATAAAAGTTTTCGGGTAGGGAAAAACCGTTCGTAAACAAGCACCGAAATTTCAGTCTACAGCTACGGGAAACTTGCTCCATAGCTCAGTCTAAGCGACATAATGGAGTGATCGCCTTACTCACTGTCGCTTTTAGTCTCTATATATTCATTTCTTGGGTATCAATAACACTGAGTTAGCTGGACTACGCTGTTGAGTGTACTTTCTTTTGCTAAAGAATAAAACCTACTAATAACTTAAATTTAATAAACTTATTTTTAACAGGGTACTTATGTGCGACGAACGACCAAGTTTTTTGTCACTTAATATTGCATGTAATTATTTATAAAAGTGATGAGTGAAAACAATTACAGATATTTCAAAATAAATTAAGAGATGCACAAATGCAAAGAAGAACTTTTATTTATTAAGTGCGTGTATACACTCAGAGATTATTATTCATGTAATTTATTTTGCATTCTGAAGTGAAGTTTTTTTATTATATTGTAGATTTTTAGATGGATTTATTTGAAATATTTATTATTTATACTATGTTATAAATAAATGTCATTGAATTCATAAATATGAATTTATGGGTTTATCATGCACGATACAAGATAAAAATAACGTTCTGGTACCTGTATACATAAAATTCAAGCATTTTGCATCATTTTTCAGCACTTTCAATGAAATTCGTAAAAAAGGAATTTGTTTGAATGTTATTTAAAAAAATTCCGAAATGCTCTTCAATGCACACGATTCCATCAGCCGTTTGTCATTCCGCTCGGGAAAAAGGTCGCGGGAAGCGACGGGAAAAGGCCAAATCAATCTCTCGCGGCATCCTCGTATTTCGATCCCGCGAAAAAGCTCTCGCTCGCTCGAAGCGCATTTCCACCCCGTCGCGAAATCCAATCCTCTCGCGCTCTCGAATTTTCTGACGGATACATCCGACGTCATCTTCCCCCCTCGGATTGCGGTAACGCGCCGCGCGCCTTTTGCAATATTCCACCTTTTTTTTCGTCCTCTTTCGTCCTCCGCGCGACCGCGCGATATACCGCGTGGGCAGAGGTGCGCGCGTTTGCGCAACGGGCCGATTCAGGTGGAGACTCTCGCGCGCACACCTGACCGTGGGACGTCGTCGCGCGACGTCGATGTCGCCAGGCGCGAGAGCGCGGAGATCGTTTCGGCGCGAGCGCCTGGCGACCTTCGCCGGGGATCGTCGGATTAAATGTTTTGACGGGCTGATACGAGAGAGCGGTTAATTTCGGAGGTCAGACGCTGCGTGCTCGAGATTTCGGACTTGTTTCTTCTTTGGACGTGGTATTTTAACTTCGAGTAAGGTAGATGAGGAGGTTTTATTTTTGATAATTGACCTAAAGGATAAGATAAAAAATAGATTCTGTATTATGAATCGTGGTGAAAAATTGTCTTAAAATAACGTATGGGCATTACGATCGGAAAATTGCGAAAAAATAAACTTGATTGACATTTCAAAATAATAATAAAGTGTCTCCTGTATATTGTTAGACTGAAAATTTATAGTTCATTTTTATAATGGACAATAAACATTTTATCTTCTACGATCAAAGGAGACACTATAAAATTTTATTAAATTTACATTACACACAAAAGCTGAAATATCTATCAGGTTTAAAAAAATGTCCAAAGCCACTGCAAGTCCCCGTAGTATTTCAACAGCTCATTAATAGCGATCCTCCTCGTCCGAGTCAATAAATCAAATTTTTTCTCTCTCTCCGCTCTCCACTCCGGACTCCCAGGCAGTCAATCGCGGGGATTCGACGGGCTCCACGCGCCCGACGGCTGGCAGCCTCGTTCTTCGGTGACTTCTCGACATTTACCTCGATGTGTACCCCCACTCCTTTCCGCGCGGCGATCCGCGAGACGTGGGCAGAATTGGGGAAGGAGTGTATACGCATTACGGGCACTCGCGGTGCGCGCATGAATTAAAAGTCGCGTGCCCACGCGTCGCGCGGCGCTCGGACTCGGAGATGTCATTGGCTCGGTCAAGCGCCGTCTAAAAACGGCAGCCTCATAAATCCCGCGCTTGGACTCGCGGGGCCTCGGATATACGGGAGCCGCGAGTTTGTTTTGATTTTCTATACGGAATTTTTCTCGCTCTCGTTTCGAGCTTCCATGCGACGTGCGCGCCTGGAGCCTTACTTGAAACGTCGCTAAAGCGAGTTATGGACTGGTATTTTGACGGATTGTATATACGGTTGGTCCTTTTTCGCGAGACGCGACTGTCGGAAAAGTTTGGATGTATTTTGGGAAAAAGTTATTGCCGCCAGGGGGGGGGGGGGGGAATTTATTTGCACTTTTTTTTCCCGCGGACGGCTGAAAAGCCTTTATGCGCGACCATTAAAAGCGTTATTTATCGGGGACTGTTTCAAGAGTGTTTGTAATTTGATTAAGAAATTATTGACGTTGAAATCTCGCTTGGATCGCGCAGCAAGTCCGTTCCCCGAACGAAATCTTCCCCGACAAACATACAGAACTTCGAAAATAACTTAAACCGACGATGCGCGCAAAGCGATATTAAAAATTGTCTAATTAGTTTATGCGCTAAAATTACGAGACTGCTCCGGGGAACTTATAATTAAAACCATGTTATATATATATACATATATATGCATAAAATTGCCACCAGCGCTTCTCCGAAAAGTTTTAATTGCTTTTTACGTGAACATTTAAACTGATTTTTTGAATCAAGCTGTTGGATTTAAAAAACTTTTTAAACTTCTGACAGCCGCTGTAAAAATCTATATTTAAAATAAATTGTTATGCCACAGTTAAACATTCGTTCAAAAACAGAGGATATTGTCAAAAAAATATCCCTTTATCTCAACTCCTATCAAAAGAAGAGATTGTTCGTTAAATTAAAAACAAAATAACTAGAATCAAAAAGCCCTTTACAAGGACAAGCTCACACAGAAAATCCTTCTAAACGGAACCAGTCCATAAAAACCAGTACTTAACATACATCGAAGAGAGCCCGGGATATATACGTATATTTTTAAACTTTAATAGCCCTATCGACCAACTCGCCGATCTTCTCATCGCGAAATAATTGGACCCGACGCGGAATCTAGGTTATAGACCAGCACTGCACACCAGCTAGCTCTCCCTGCACTTTCGGCGAGCGGCGTGTCCGCTCCGCGACGAAACTGTATACGCTTCGGAGAGAGAGAGAGAGAGAGAGACAAATCCCTGGACGCCGAGGCAGCCGCGATCCCGCATACCTCCACGCGACGCGAACCCGTCTATGACGTCGGTCGCGCGCGGGCCTTTTCCTTTTTCCACGGCTCGGCTCTTTTTCTCATCGCGTTGCTCCATATTTTGACGTAAGCGACTGCATATTCGGCGATTCGGTTGTCTCTATTTTTAGACGAGTCGCCTTGGATTTGCATTCGATCGCGCGTAAACTTCTTTTTAATACCGGGGGGAAGATTCGCGGGGAATGGTTATATTCCGGCTGCGAGTTATGTCGGTGGATCGTTGTTTTTTTTTCTTCTAACGGTTGCCCGGGTGGCACGGAATGCGGATTCGTTAATTGCATTTTTTTTTAGTGCCAGGCTCTCGCAAGAGTTAAATAAACTCCTTGGGAATACAATGTCTATAGCCTTGGAAAGGTCGGTATCTTGCCGAGTTGCGGCGGTAAATATAAACATCCATAAGTATACTTGGATCAATATAATTGGCACGTTAAAATAATAGAGATTATATAGCAGACGTAATTAATTAAACGAGAGGCTAAAGTTGATAGGCTCGCGCATATTTTTCCGGCGTAAAAGTTTAATGTTTATACTTTGACCTTAATTGCGCACAATAAAAATAAACTCGGTAAAAATGTGTAAATAAAAAAAATTGTTTGAAAAACGTATACGTAATTGCGTTTTTTTTTTCAAACGTAAATTGTATACCAAGAAACGCTGAACGCCTCTCGCAAACATTTACACAGTCTCACGTTTTTTACCGCTTCTTTACAGCATCGTAATTCAGCAAACTCCCCAAACAATAAATTACACTCCCGCTCCAAAAAAAAGGCAGCCACTCGTTTTGACGAGCACTCAAAGACATCACGCGCGTCACTCGAGGAATTCGGCCACTCGAATCTTAATTAACGGCCTCTGGATCATGGCAAATCCCGATCGCGCCTATTTTCGCCCGAAGTGGCCCGCGCGCACTCGAACAATGCGCCCGCGGCAGGATATACGCTCGCGGTTTTTGCACCGAGCGGAGGATCGGTTTACTGCAGGCGCGCCAAGTGTCACCGCAGCCCTGCGGTTTCGCAGTCCGCTCTCGGATGTTTATCGCCGCCAGTGAGCATCTTCCTCCCCATGCGGGCCGACAGTCGATCGAGTGAAATGGGTTTGGGTTTCGAGCTTGGCTGCCGAGCAGTCGGAGGTGATGATTTTGGATGAACTGTGGTTTCATTTCAATTGGTCTCGTGGACAATGTAGTCTTTATACTGTGTTATTGGCATTCAATAGAATTTTTTGGGCTTTATGAAGATAAAATGAAGGAGTAAATAATTTACTCACTCGAGAGAGTAGGTCAAATATTAATTCACGTAATTGCACAGAATTATACGAAGAGTACATTTGTTATGCAGAATGACGGCAACTTTCTCGGTAATACTTTTACCATACAAAAGAAAGCGAAGCAAGATTCAACTACTGTCACTAGAATTTAAATTCTACCCATTATCATCAATCATCGTCTAGTCGAATTTTTCGTCAGGAAGTTTCGCGGAATCGGAGCGACGGCGCTCATTGTACTCTCGCGCTTTTACAGATTCCCCGCGTCTCGCGCTTTGGCCCGCGTACGGCGAGCACTTTCGCCTCGCGGACTTAATATGTAAACGTCGCACGTAGAGCCGCGCGGTTTCGAATTTGGGCGTCTCGTTTTGAGCAGACGCCTTTCACCTCCGCTCTCTTTTGTGTACTATTATTTTTAGCGAACGCGCGGACGTTTTTAGACCAGTTGGTGTTCGATGACCTCGGTAGGTATACAGGAAGTAATTTTGTTATTTGCTTCGGGTATCATGTCGAGTTGTAATTTGTCAGTTGGAACTTAAACTTTATACACTGTTTTAGCTATCTTTAGCTCGACAGTTGTCAATTTATTGATTGACGACCCAAAGCTACCGCAAGCACTTACCTTCCTGAAGATTTAATAAAATCTGACTTTGAAGTCAATTAATATTCATCCTCGGACCGAGTCTCTACGACGAAATCTCGGGCCGAAAAAAGAAGCCTCCCTTCGCCGCTGCGTCGGCAATTTATTAATCATCCAATAACACCTCAAGGCGCATATTCATCAACTCTGTTTACCCAAACCGATCCGGCAGCCGATCAACAAGTAGCGCATATAAGTCTAAATGCGGCGATAGCGATCCGTCGAAAGTTCGCGCCGTTCCGGCCATTAATAAGTCAGCACCTTCGCGTTCGGCGCTCTTAAAAATAGGCGACCCGAGGAGCGATGCACGCCCGAGCCGCAGTCATCAAAGGGAAAAACTCCCCGAGCAGCGTTTACCTCGAAACTCGTGCTTTCTCGCGGAGCGCCGCGCGCGCCGTTACGCGAAGAGAGCCGATGTCGAGGATAACGTTGGCGCGCGCTTCCGGCACCTTTGGCTTCCTACTCTTTTTTTTTTTTTTTGCGTCCGTCTATTTTTAATCCTGTCTCGAGAGTGCAGGAGGTTGCCGAGCGCGTTTTTTTCACGCCGCCGACGGGTATGACATTTTTATCCGGGGATTTTTTGTCGATTGTCTCGGCGTTTTTTCTGCTTTACCGCGCTTCCTCATTGTTCTTGCTGCGTATTTTGTTATACTGCATCCTCTTTTTTTATTTGGGCAGGAAATTCTTGATTCGTCGAAATGGTAAATAAAATTGTAGCTTTTTTTTTTATTTAATCAACCAAATAGGATTTTTATTTTATAAACATATTATTCAAGCAAAAAAAAAAAAAAAAATTATCTCCTTTCCCCCAATGAAATTTTTCCGTACTTTCGCGAACGCTCACAAGAGCTCCGTCCAGAGAGCAGCTTCGAAATCCGCTAATTTTCCCCGACAAAGGTAAACAATCCTCGCTGGACGTAAAACTTTCACCGTCATCGATGCATAAAAGTAACGTGTCCCCTTCGCGATACTTACTCGCTCTTGTGCGGCAGCGCGCGCATGCACACACACAAACACACACGCGAAGCGAAGGAGCAACTTTCGAGCGGCGATTATCCGCGACGAAGCTCTCGGGCGGCCGTGTGTATACACCGACGTGCATAATGGGAGCTGCATATCGGCGCCTCGGCTCCCCGGCTCATTGTCCGCGACGTCTATTTCTTATCCGCTCTTTTGCCGGACTCTTTGCGCTCGCAAATGCAGTCGAGGTGTTTGACGATGCTCGAGTTTTAAAATTGAGCATTCTTCGGTATACTAAGAGCAAATTAACTCGCAAAAATTGATCAATAAAAACTTGAATAATAATATTATTTGCAGCAACAAGCAAATGTATAGAATACACCTCGCTTTGGTGGAATTCCTAGATTTTCAAGTACTCGCTTGCAAGAGACCTCTTAAATTTCTTATTTTCCGCGAGCATCCAGCGCAACGAATTTATGTATCTGATGACAGGAGATAGCCGCCCCGGCGATGTAACCAGAACTACACACGTGTTTCCGATTTCCAAAGTTGCGTTATCTTTAAAGTTCGACCCGAATGTCTCGAGCTCGGTCGTACGATTTCAGCGCTCCTTTTCCCGCTTCTATTTTGAAATTTTGAGGAGCGCAATTTCCAGGAGATATACCCGTAAACGCGGCCTCGTTTGGAAACGCACTTTTTGGAAGCACTAAAATATATATTGTAAAATTGAATTTTCGTGCTGTGCGCGCGCTTATCTAACCGTTCGATCGCTTTGTGTTACAGGTGAGTTACTGTCTGCGGAGACTAAAATTTCTCGCTGCTTCGTCTAAGTTTACATCGCCGATACTCTTCTCCGCGTGCAAATTAACAAAATTTCCTTTCGCTGCCTCGGGACGCATTTTCGATCGATAACCCGATACCTCCTTTTTATATTCCTATTAAAAATAGCAACGTCCTGCGTAACTCCACTCCTGCGTCGCGTTATAAAAAGAGAGCACTTCTGACGTAAAAATTTCACGTTGAACAAAAAAAAAAACAACGCAAGAAAGAAGCCTGTCGCGCGGCCGCATCGATTTGCATCCGCCATGAAACTTATATTTTTATAATGAGCCCGACGGATATATCCGATTTCAAAGAGACTCCGCTCTCCTGACGTCAATTTTTTTTTTCTTTCTCTTTTAATCCTCCGGGCAAAATAGAACGAAAAGAGACAAGGAGGCGCGGCGCGCGAGACAGAGGGTACGTACACATTTTCCTTTTTCGCGCGCCGGGGGATAATCCTACGGGTTAATCGCATTATTAGATTATGAAGCTGAGGCTCTCGTTTTCGCTATCGGGGATTCGATGGCCTGCGGTCGCGTCGTCGCCGAGGCTTAGCCGAGAGTGCCGCCGAGACACGCGAAACGCCTTTCGTTACCGACTCGCTAATGCCGAATTGCGGTCGCCGGGGAAGATGCTCGCCGGGTGTGTGTGTGTGCTTTGTCTTGCTTTTGGAAATCCAAGACTGGGTTTGCTTGCTAATTGGCTTACAAGGATGGAGGGAGTTTTGTGCTAACTGACGCTCGTTTGTTTAACAAAGACGGTTGGGATTTCGGTTTTCTTTGAGTATTTGCGCTTTTGATTTCATTTCAATACGGACTCGAGCCTCTTCGAGATATTGTTTTACACTGACGAAAGCTTCGATTGTAGGTGGGAAAATGAATGTAACAGTATTTGCCTTGTTACTCTGTCACATATTTGTAGAGCTATACATTTTATTATCGTTATGAATGCACGTACTAATTAATTATAAATAACAACTGCTTGCATAATGTACTTTGCAAATTGTTATGCAGGTAATTGCGTATGCACGCGAACGTATGTAAATTCTCAAAGTGAAATCTCGAAAAACATATAATCATGCCATCAATTTTCAGGGCATGACGGTTACATCGAACTTGAGTCAATTTCATATACTATCCCGACAAAAGCACCTCTTACAGTAATTACCTCGCATTTTTCCTTCAAAATTCAAGAAAGCCAGCCTTCCGGCGCTCTCATAGGCGCAGAACTAGAACTTGTTTCGCAAAGTAAAGCAAGCCAAGCGAAGCACAGCCCACCCTTGAACTTCCACAAACGGCATCTCCGAAGAAAGAAGCTCTCGTATCATAAACTCGGCAAAATCCTACGTAATCACAATCAGAAGCCAGAAGCTAAAGAGGGCAAGGAACCGGCCTGTCGTTAATGAAGTGGCGCCTTTTGTCGAAAACTCGGCTGAAAACGGTTCTCGGAAAACAAAGGTCCGCGAGGAAAATGAGCGAGAAAATTGCCGGCTCTCGGGCTTTTAGCTCGGCGCGAGAGATCAGCCAAAAATGGGACAGCTTCTCCTCCTCCTCCTCGTGCTTATATATATGTGTGTGTGTGCACTCGGCGCATATCTGCAGAGGCGCACGTACGGGGCCGCTCGCTATTGTTAGAAAGCGAGGCAAGGGTGGATGATTGCCAGAGACTCGCCGAGCAAAACAATGCACGGTGGTTGATAAGACGCTCTTTCTCGCTTCTGTGTCGGAGAGTCTTCTTCTCTTTTTGGCTTATCTACGGCTTTTGCGACGGATTCATAGGCGAGGCTTCTTTCTTGCGCCCTCCCTTTGTTTGTCCGACTGGGGCTATGACTGTAACGTCACTCCTTTGCCGGGTGAATGCTTTAATTGCATTTTGATGCAAAAAGTGCTGCTTGCCGCTTGACTAGGGATTTGAAATGTGGGCAGGGATTTAAAAAACAGTAGCTGTTTGTCCATTAAAAGCTAGCTTCGCTCGAAAAACGAAATGGACCAAATTCGGCAAAGAAAAAAGTATCAAATCGTACCGAGATCCAAGCTTGGCAAAAGGAGAAAGAACTCATTAAAATTCTCTTCTAAAAATCCGAAAGCTCGCCTGGCCGACGCGCGCCGCCTAAAAATAGAGCAGCCTTCCCGGCTATTTGAACCGAAGCTCCCGCGCGAATAATAAAGAAAAAGTCCATTAAAAAAGCGAGCGACTCCCACCGAATTCGTAAGTGCCGATTCCGCGACTCTTTGTCCGCGCAGCGCATTAAAAACTATAATGACTCCTTCCTTCCACATCCTCTCTCTCTTTCTCTCTCTCCTTTGTCAGTCCTCCTTTGCACCTCGCGAACGAGCGGCTCTCGCCCACTTTCCGCCTTTTCGCGTGCGCGCGACTCGCCTTCCTCTCCTCGCCGAGCCTTGCGCCGAGAGAGGATCGAGGTATGAGGAGGAACGTCGAAATTTGCCCGGTCGCGAGAGAGGCCTGGGAGAGCGTGTTAAAGCGCCGGCCGAGGCTACAATGAGAGGAGAAAGAGCCTCTTGTTAAAGTGTATTCGTGTACGTAATGCTCGTCAGCGATATATACGCCGAAGCCTGCAGGTTCTTCTTTTCTTTTTTCGCTTTTGTGCGCCGAGCTGCTGCTGCTGCGGCTCTCTTATAAGCGGGTCGATAGTAAACATCGATCATTGCGCGCGGAGCCTCGGGAAGCTTTTAATGTGCTTCGGTAGCTCGTTAAAGTCCCGTATAGGCTTTGATGACGGGCAAAAAAACTTTTGATTCTACGGGCTTTTTTTTCTCGGCTCTGATGTTTGTTGGAAAATGACTGGGCTGCGTATTATAATTTGGGTTAAATGTATAAATTTTTTGCGCATTATTGTCTTTGAGATAAAATTATTTATTCGGTTGTATGGTCTATTTTAGTAGGTTAACATGCGCAGGAAATAGTCAATCTTCTCCTCGTTTAAAGGTTTTTGTGCTCGGAGGAGAGCATTCGAATTGTGAATAAAAACTGTGTTTTTTTTTTGTCAGAATTTCCTGTTCTTGGATATAAATGGCAAAAAAATTTTTTACATCGCTCGGCAAGATGTTTTTGAAAGCAAAACAAGAAGTTGAATAAAGCCAACTTTGAACATAAAATTTTGAGAAACCACTTGCAATTATTATCTTTCGCTTTCATACAGCAAATAACGTTAGATCTTACGCAAAAAGAAGCATCACTCTTTTAAATTATATTTTACAATTTTCATTGCGATATCCTAATGAACACGAATGCCCTGATGAGTAAATCGACCTAAAAAAATCAAAAACGGAAATTTTCATTAAACCATGAAACAGAATTATCCACGCTTACGTAAATTTTTTTTTTTCATCATTATAAAATCATCACTGCATTGCGCGAAAGCAGACACCGCCTCGCGTCATCCGGTACTGTCCTATATATGTTATCCACTTGTGTGTGTTCATTGCCGCACACTCTTTAAACTCAAATTCAGCTCTCACTATTGGCAAAAATAGAGCAGAGAAACATGCTGAGCTTCTCTGGAGAAAATTCAACTGTAATAAATGTTCAAAAACTAGTTTATAGCCGCAATTGATGGGCTCAATGTACTGGAAATTCAATAATGAAGTATCGGATTTAAGCTCCAAAAACAAAGCTATAAATAGCTGAAAATTACCTAGAAAAAAAATATTTCCATTATTTATCGCCAGTAATATACTTTTTAAATGAAAAAAAAAAAAAAAATTAAAAACACGAACTAATTTCATCCCACGTAATTGCTATAAATATTAAACCAAATCTCCAGTAAAACAATAACCCGTCCCTCAAACACCGACTAAATTCGGCAGTCGCGTACGTTCGTAGAAAAGAAATTCCAAATAAACCCAGCCTTCTCACTCTCGCGCACATATACGTTCCACTGTCCCGATCCTCGGCGGCGGCCTCGCATCGCCACGGATTAAATCGTGCCCGGAGGTTGCCGCTCCGCTCGCCTGGTGAATCTTGACGAGAAGTTATAGCGGCAGTGGCCACCGTACGCGCGTAATTCACTAATTCCCGCTAAACTGGCTTCGTGGGCGTATCGCCGGCTGATTTTTTCTCTCTCTCTCTCCCGAGCGGCGCCCACGCGCCGAATCCGTGCGGCGCTTTGCGCGCGGATTCGAATTTCGACGCAGCCGCCGCCGGGCGCTTAAACGACGCGTGGGCACAGTGATTTTTGGAGGAAGGACTCTTTAGACGCTGGACGCCGCTGATGGATCTTTGGCAAGGGAAGCCTGGGTTTTTGAGCGATTTGGATTCGGGCGCCTCGTTTTCGTTTATTGCGCGAGGCGGCTCGTGAATTACGGCTGTTGCGAAAGTTTTTTTTTTTATCGCTGGCGAAATTACGAATTGCAGGCAGTTTTTGAATGATTTATGCGGATAACGTAATGAGGAAATTTACGAGAACGGGCGGGGATTTTCACAATTTTCGTTTGCTTGAATTTTGCTGCCGTATTATAGGAAACAAATATTTAAATTGTTGATATTTTAAGTGTTTTCGCGCAATGTCAAAACGATTGCGGTTCTGACATAGAGTAATTATACGCTTGTTTGCAATGCTTATTTTTGAGGAGCCGAATGATCTTATTACGTTATTAAAGCACGAAATACCTGTAATCAGAGCATCGCAATTATTTCCGCAATTTCGAGTGACGCAATAAATAATACAATGCAACGTTTGAGGCGTACAAGAATGTTGATTTAGAAATACCCTCGCATTTTCCAAGATAAACGCGAAATTGTGCTCAAATTCGCGGAATTCTCCAGACCGTAATTCAATAGCCAAAGATCGAATCGACTCGACTTCGGCACACACACACACACACACATGGAATTAGATGAAATCTAAAAAGCTCTCGCGTACAAACAGACTTTCCGGACTTTACGAGCGGCCGCGGCTCTCGCGAAGAAAAAGTATCCGATTCGATACACATCTCCGCGAAAGTCCTCCTCTTTGTGCCACTATGCACTCGAACGCTCGCTCTCGGCTCCCCGCGCGCGAGAGAGACACTTCTTTCCCACGGCAATTCATACACCTTCCTCTCGCGCTTTTTGCGATCGGGTTAAAGTTCAAGCGCCTTCGCGCGCACACGTATATATGAATTCCGCGCGGCCGTAAACTTTGACGCCGAGCGAGAACGCGAGAGAGAGAGAGAGACGTTTCGCGCGCCCGGCCGGCTGCGCGTCCGCGGACGTCGACGCCGCCGCGCGGTTCCGAAAAGCTGATTTTTCGCGGTGCACGTTCGCCCGACGGTGTGTCTTGTACGTTTCTTGGATTGATTTATGCGGGGTAATATGTTTCTAATGTCGAGTGTTGCGCGGTGTGTATTTATACGCTCGATGCAGGGAGGAAAGGGATTTTTTTTTTTGCCGACTTGATATTTATTATTTATGGCAGCTGAGGAGAAATTCCTACTGTTGGAGCTTTAACTTTTAGATAGCAGCTTTTCTTTGAAATTCGAGAGCATTTTCGTAATGAAAAATTGCGTGATCTTTGAGAGAAATTGCGGTAAAAACATTTTCTAAGCTACTTTCGCAAACTAAAAAATTTACATTTTTATGATCTTACTAATTAGATTTTAATAAACTAGGTCATTGTACGCGAAGCGAAGGCAGCTATAAATCTTCCCACTATACGGTTAAAATTCAGTAACCTCTTTTATAATCAATCACCCGACAGAAAATCCCGAAAATCCCACTTTCTCAACGCTCACTGCAGACCGAAAGACCGCATCCCAAAAATCCTCCGTCAAAGCCCTCGGACCTTCGGTACCCTCTCCGGCGACCCTCGGCGCGGAGGAGCGTCTTAGGCGGCGCGCCTCAAAAACGCCGCCGACTAGGTAGCCGAGTCTCGCGTCGTATATTACGTGCTTGGCGCGCTGCCGCAGGAGTGGGACGCCGCCGCCGTCGCCGCCGCCGCCGCTGCTGCAGAGACTCTCGCGACTCTCGGCGGCCGCGGGGGGTGGGCCGCCTCAGTCGGCTCCGATCGCTCGCAGCGCGCGCATCGACGCGCCATACGATACACGCGGAAGCTTTCCTTTACCGCACGGACTCGCTGTGTCGTCGCGCGTGACTCCTTCGCGAGATCGCAAGTGAATCGCGCCTGCTGCCCTTACCCCCCCTCCTGTGTTGTTTGTTTTGCGGCTCGGTGAAAAAGACAGACACGCTGCCGCTCCGGCTTGGGACGGATTAGGTAAAGGAGCCTCTTTTTTATAGCCGCTGCTACGGGGGCGTTTCGCGCGTGGGAGCGAGATTTTTGGGCGCTTTTTTTTTCCTTTTGTTTCGTTTTACCGCGCGGTCCGAGACGAGGCGGGTATTTTCGTGCGAATAAAAAATGGAGCTGTAAAACTAAGTTCGGGAGATGCTCGCCTGGCATTGTGTGTGTCTCGGTTTTATTGGGAGAAATAAATTACTTTGACGATCGGGGTTTCGAGAGTGGAAATTCAAGTTTCGGACCGACGGAAATAGTGTGGATTAGATCATTGGTTCCTGCTGCAGAAAATAGTATCGGAAAATAGTGCAATTTGCATGGTCGTCAGCTGACATTAGACGTCGCGTATGTGTTTCGATGAATCTAATTAAGATTATTAACAGGCAAATTCATTAGCGCTAAGCAACTTTAATTGCGGCGCACGATGCGAGCGATTTCATTGCTACGAATCATATTGATTGAAGATAATTCGGACTGTTTATGCAGCCGTGGCTGTACGAGCATGTGTGCAAGTGCCTCCTCGTAATATTCCCCTTTCCGGCCCTTGACTCCGCCCACTTTCCGCACCCTAAAAATATGTCGTGCACGAAAGAAGATTAGCGATTTTCATACGGAAATTTATCAGGATCCGGAGTAATCTTCGATTCGACGTCTGTCTGCTGTTTTAATTAAAAAAAAAGTTCAGATTATAGAAGCTGTTTCCCAGTGCAATTACATCAGAGGGAAACTAATCGATATAAAAAGCAGTGCAAAAGAACGATATATAAACAAGTGCTTTGTTGATCTTCGCTATCAGTAACAGCGAGAGCTTACTTTTCCGAATAAAAAGGCGATTGTTGATTAAAAAAGGCTCTTCTCGGAACGAGATATATACTTGTGGCGTTTAAATATTTTTCAAAAGTGTCTTCGTAAATTAGCGCTTCAGTCAGTATTTCCCGAGACAGAAGCCGTCGCGGCAATTTTTCCGAGTAAGCAAAAAGAAGCGCAGCGAAATAGTCGTGGCATCCGCGCGAGAGGCAATGATTAATGGCTATTTTTATGAAAATGCGCGAGAGAGCCGCACAGTGGAACGAGAACGTCTCGAGGCGTCTTGTAGGGAATTGCCTAAGGGACACTTGGCCTGACTCTATTTTGATGCATGATTTAGCACGTACCTTCGCCGCGCCGCGTTAAAATAATCGTGCTCCCGTTAATTATTGATTCTTGCGAGTATATTCTTATAAATATATCCTGACAATCTTTTTTATTGTATCAAAAATCTGTGGAATTTACGTTTCGATTTAAAAAAAAAAAAAAAGTTGTCAATGCATTCTTGTAATTTACGTTTCCATTTAAAAAAAAAAAAAAGTTGTCAATGCATTCTTGTAATTAGGACCTGTTTTCCTGTGTAGCTGATTTAATCTCTCGTACGAATAATGTGGTCTCTTTAAATTGTCCAAACTGACGTATAGAGCAAGGAAAACACACAAGGCGGAAGTGAACACGTGAAAAATTTAACTAAATTAATTTCAGTCGCGTTTTCGAGCGGATGACGCGGCGAGTTAATTAACGTTTTTATTAAAAAACCAAATCTTACGCTGCTGGAATAGTTGATTGTACACTTGAGACAATGCTCCGCGAGCTCATCAGATATAACCTTATTTGAAATACAGCTCTTGATTTTTAGCACCTCGCGTATTTCATTTTTATCCGAAAAATATTCAAATCGCTCGCAAATTAAAACCATACCCGGTTTGCATAAATCTAAAACCTCAAAAATCTAACGTTAAAATCTGCTCCTACGTGATTTAAAAAAAAAAAAAACAAAAAAAAATCGTAAATTCTCCCAGTCAAGAGGTGGGCGGAAGTATGCACGTGAACGCCGCGCCGCGCGGAAGAGGTTTTTCAAGTGTTGTGCGATACACTTGACTTGGCGTATCTTAACAGATCGGAAGATATATTACAAGATAAACCGAGTTAAGCCAAACTAGCGGTATTCTATCATTCAACGATATCGAATCGAAGTGAATAATTTTATTAGCCGAGATAAAAGGAGCTCGCTTATATTATGCAAACAAGCTCGCGTGCGTTCGCGGAAATCCCATAATTTTTAAGATCGACGTCGTCGCGCGGCGAAACGATATTTATTATCCCGCTCCGCGCGATCGCGCCCCGATCAGCGATCAAAAAAAAAAAAAAAAGCGCGTTTCTCAGCTTACATCCGACTCTCGCGAGCGGGGCCGGCTCGTAAACCCGATTCCGGCGGCCGACTGCCGGCCGGCGAGTCGGCGAGTCAAAGGCCTTATCTCCAAAAAGTCAGCACTCCGTTAAGAAAAGACGTCGGGGCTCGCGTTCGCGCGGCTAAAATTAGACGCCTAATACCAGCGAGCGCGCGCGCCCGAGAGAGCCGGCGTGCATGCACTCGCTGCTCTCTCGCCTTTTGATTCATCGGAGTCCGTGACGTCTGTCTCTTTCTCTCGCCGGCCGTCTCGCGGGGATATTACATAAACGAAATTCCGACAGGCTCGGTGGCTTTTCTTTTGATCGGTGGATTTTCGACGAGTTTGCGGAGACGCTTTTTTAATTGGCGATTGCCGTCAAATTTTGTTCGGAAATTTCGCGAGGTTAGTTTAGTAAATTAAGTAAGGCGGTGCACTTGACTTTTTGCGCAAACTCCTGCAACTCGTTCTAATCGGGAACTGAAGTACTCTCGTTTTGTGGCAATTAATTTAGTTTTTAATTTGACGTGCACGCGTATGAGGGTTGGTTTTTATTGAATACGAAATTAGTTTGATATTAATTAAATTGTAACATATATGAAGTGTGAAACACTAAATATTAAAGCGTTTTAGTATATATGCAGCTCGAAACCATTAATTAATAGATAAGTTCTAATTAAATCCTGAAATATTCAAATTTTTCAGATAAACTTTATCGTCCGCAAATGAAATTAGTTCAATTCTGAAACTAACATATTTCAAACCAAAACGTCTAATTAATTCAAAAAGCAGTATAAAAACGCGACGCAAAGGTACTTCATTAAAACACCCAGCCGGCAAATTGAAAACCAAATCCGTCGTTACCGCAATCTTCGCCGCTCGACTGAAAAAATCGGCACTGTTGGCAGCCGGCAAAAACAAAAAAAAAAAAGATAATGCGCGATCCCTCGTCCTACCCGTAAGCCGTTCGCACAACACTCGACGCGAACGGCAGCGGCGGCTCATACACTGCGAATTGAGAACTAGGAGGCGCGCTCGGCATAAATGTAAATGGCCCGCTCACGCGTGCGCGCGCGCGTGTGTGTGTGCGCACAAGCACCAGCGGCAGTTCTTTCTCTCTCTCGGAGCCCGCGACGACGTCAGGGCGGACAAAGAAGAGAGAGAGAAAGAGAGACGAACAGCCGCGGTGACACGAGAGGAGAATTTCAATATGGGAAACGTAAAAAAGGGGAGTCGCGCGCTAATGCTCGCTCTTTCTCGGGCTCTCTGTTTCTTTTTCTCGGGGCGCCGCCACGCACTGCGCGGGAGTGAAACCGCGGCCCGCCGTGGAAGACTCGCAGCTCGTTTTCTCTCTCTCCAAGACGGCGCGCTCTCCTCTGCTTTATTTTTGGCGCTCGAGCGATTTTTCTCGAGACCTGTTGAAATTCGAGGTCTGCCGAGTAGTTTTTCGAATTTTTGATTCCAAGCCTCGTTAGTAAAATAGTCAGGCGACTGTTGGCAATGTTTTTATATTGGGTTATTGTTTCGTTGAGAGAAGAAACGAGGTATAAAAAAGTTGTTAAATGTTTTATAGCTACATTGTGACATCACTGCATAATGCACAATTAAGCCCCTTGAGTATATGTCATTGTGCAATTTTTTAACCGAGCGGACTACTGTCCAGCTTGTTCTTCAATTTCAAAATTAATCAAACTTTATTTAATAAGAAGAAAGGACGAATACAGCAATTAAAAGTCGCACAATATACGCTTTTCAAGATCCGACGGTTTTCTTCGAAATTTCAGTCGCCACTCTATTTTTCCCTATTCAGGCACGTGGCTGATTCAACGCTCGGGGAGAGAAAGTATTAAGCCCCGTAATACGGCGCGGCCGCCGCCGCGACTTATTCTTCGAGCCGAGTTTTCAAAGGTTATAGTGCTCCTTTCATCTCTCGCCATCTCTTTCTCACGCACGTTTAACTATTCATTCTTGTTTCTTCGAGCGCGAAACGAGTCTCACGTGGCTTTATTGTGCGCCGCTCGTAATTAGGTTATTGCACGAAGGTTTTTTCAATCGCTACACCGCCAATCCTACGTCGGAGTTCCTCCGCTAATCGCGATTCCCATTCGGAAGGCTTTTTTAACTGCCGCATTGAAAGGTTGCCGGAGAATTTAAATTGAGCGTCATTCGTCCGACAGGTGGTGACATCACGAGGATATTTCGGTCGCACTTATCTCTCTCTCTCTCTCTCAATGTTAACACAAAATTGCAAAGTATATTGTCTGTGAAGAAAAATGTGCCGCGGCTCGAGAAGATTATCTGTGATAGTAAACTCGTTTGACGTAAGCTGGCAATTTCTGAAGTCACTAGTTTAAAGCGCGACGAGGGTCGATTAATAATAGTATCAAATTTATAGAAAAGTAATGTAAATAGAATGTTTATTTTCGACATAAAAGAAATGAACCGACTATTTCGAATTCGCTCAAAATTTCTGATGGCAAAATATGCGTTCCGTTTCTATCTATACGTGGCCGAAGGAAATTGTTACTACAAGCAGTTAAGTAGAAACAGTGCGGCTCGTATAGCTCGTACGCGCTTCGAATGATAATTCGAACTCAATTGAAGGCGTAGATAAGAGCTAACATATTCTGCAATTCGTGTAGGTAACGCACGAAGCAACGTAAATAAGTACTTGGCAGGGTTTTAAGCGGAGCCGATCCCAAGGCAATACACTATACATAGTTTTCGTTTCAACGCCTGAGGTTAACGTCCCTGTTTTTGAAATAATTTAACCCACTTGCTAATCGTTGGAACATATTCAATAGAACCATTAATAGCAATTGACAATCTAAATTAGATGTCGCTCTAGTGCCGTATTGTGATAATATAAATCGCATAAATTACGATATAATTCATTAAAATTTCAAGTGTTTTATAGCTTAGGCGTGCGGAATAGAATATTTTATTTATACAGTAGAGATGATTGAATTTAAATGATTCGTTAATTTATACAGCTATATATTTTTAATGAAAATATAATGACAGGGAGTTTATTAGCTAATAAATCTTACTTATTTATGAGAATATTTAAATCATGTGACGTTATTTTCTGTTGCAGATGGTCGTACGAAAATTGCTGAACCACAACGTGCTCGTAACCAGTGATATAAAGTGTAGAAAAAGTTTATAACTCACTCAATTCCAAAGTGCTTCTGATTGCGTGTTTTTAATAGATCCATAAAACATACAAAAGAGAATCTCGCGAAAGTGCTTAAAATACATCGACGGTAAAGTAAGAAACCCCCTTGACAATAGACGTTGACCAATAAAAAAAAAAACACGCATGTATTCTAAATCCATTAAAGAAAGTGCATCCATACATATCAATCGATTCTATAGATAGCGTTTGTCTAACCAATAACCAATCTTAACAATTTCCCAACTCGAAACACGATGAAATTTAAATACTCCACTGAGCGCAAAGTCATCGCAGCTCCGAGCATTAATTATCATCCGAGCGATCAAACCCGATCGATCTCGCCACAGGAGCAGCAGAGGTTGCAGGTTCAGGTGGCCTAAAAGCTATGCCCTGTGCCCCCGAAGTAACATCGTCGTCATTCCAGCAGGTTCAAAGCAGCAGGAGCGGCAGCAGAACCATAGAACTGCGGTTGGCGACAAGTCGTGATCCTTACCTAGCAAGAGCTGTTGATCGTTCCGAGGCCAACGGAGAGTCCAGGAACAAGTGCATCATCGATCGTCAAGCTGCGCACTTTGGCTACGCCATACCCGTAGACGTCTGTTCGGATTACGCAGAGGTTCTCATCGACTCGAGATCGGAATTGACCTCTAAGGCTGCTGGATATCTGCGGAACTACCATCCAGAATTTCGACAGCAGCGGGAAGGAGAGGAGGAGGAGGAGAGGAAACCCCGTCAGACGTCAAGCAGTATGGCTGCGACGGCAAAGCACGAGCTGAGACGAAAGTTCCCGGCTGAATCAAGCTCCGGTGACGAGGACATAGCAGCCATCGCCAAGCAAATCAGTGATCACGCAGAAGCCATCTATCAGACCTGGAAGAGTCGTGGCCTGGCGCCCACGGAGATTCTGAACTGTCACAGCAACGCCACAGCTGCCGATAAATTTGGAACCGTGCTGACGCCCACGACGACCGGCAGCAACAACACCCCGAAGAAACTGCCCACCAGTCCCGTGGACATCCTCGCGCAGGATAACAATAACCTGGAGAAGTTAGTAAACAATTTCGTGGTGGAGGACAAGGCACGAATCGCTGCGTCGAGGCAGCGCTCACCCTCGAAGAACCTGCCCTCCTCCATCCAATTCGCCCTGCAGAAATTCGAGCAGAACTCGGTACAGCCTAAAACGCCGACGCAACTGAAGCCCACCAACTTCTCCAACAGACCGTCGCAGATCATCAAGCCCCAGGCTGCCAAATCCCCACCCGGATCCCACCACAATGAGATCTTCCTCGAGACCATCGAGACTACCTTCCCGTCCGACGTGACGCCGTCGAAGGTCGCTGTCCAGCAGAAAGCACGACCGACCAGCACGTTATTGTCCTCCGCGACTTCCCCGACTCAATCGAGCCCCGTGGAGGGAAACTCGCTCACGTCCGGCTTGACCACATGGCCTCTCAAGAACAAAATCGTCAACGATGCACGAAAACCTGCGGGAATTCAAGTTATCAAGAGTCCAACGGCTAGCGACGCGTCCAAGACGATAACCAAAGTCGACGGCCCGAGCACGAATTACATGGACGAGGTGGCCCGGGAGGAGGAGCGACTGATCAACGCATTGAAAACCGGCGCGGTCATCACCGAGGAGCCCACCGAGAGAATGAAGCCGGTGACGACGCCGGTAGTGACCCCCAAGCAAAAGCCGGCCATCGTGCGCGAGAAGCCTAAGGTCGATCCCGTCAAGCCCATTCTCATCTCGCCGAGCCAAGTGAACGCCTTGAACTCGGCGACGATGGTGAACAACGTCGTCAACGCCCAGATCATCAACTCCCCGAGCAACGAGATCAAGACCCTCAGCAAGGACGACCTGTCCTCGATGTCGGCGGTCGACTACGCCAAGGTGCGCTACCGAGCCGCCCAGCAGAACCCCACGACTCAGCAGCGACTCGAGGAGCAGAAGAGCAACGTCAACGCCGCCCTCAACAGCAGCAGCACCGAGCAGATCGTCACCGCGACGAGGTCCAAGTTCGAGCAGGAGCTGAGCAAGGACAAGGACAAGGACAAGGAGAAGGACAAGGAGAAGGATCCGAAGGACGAGAAGGACTTCATAGCGTCCCGATGGGGCCTCAGGCTGAACTCGCCCCGGCCGAGGCCGGTCGAGCAGGTGCCCCATCCCGAGCTGACCACCCAGCAGAAGCAGCACATCAGAGCGGCCGCGGCGACCGGCACGGGCAACAACCCCGTCAGGCCCTTCCTCACGAGGGGCTCCGTGGCCGAGCGCGTCCTCATCTTCGAGAAGTGTCCCAGCGAGCTGCTGCTCGACAAGCGGGGCCCGAGGGCGCCGGCCATAAACACCTGGAGGTCCGGCCAGGAGGTGCACAGCAAGGCGCAGGTCAGTTTACTTTTTTATAATTTCGACGCGATTCTATTCGAGTTAGATAATTGTTTACCTCGAAATTCGTTTAACCTTGATATTATTTTAATTTACTTGCTCGGGCCTTTATTGCGCCGTTTGTTGAAAGCAAAGCGATTTTCTCGATTTGGAGATAATGAAGCTCGTTGGAAGTTTAACATTAACAAAGTGAAACAATTTATGCAGTACATAAAGGCGAGAGGGGGCCGCGAACTCGGCAAAATCCATATTAGTATAAATTAATTATCTGGGAAAGGAGCGGACGAAAAGGGGGATTGTCAGGTTAACCAATATTTATTACCGGCGCGTTTTCGAATTACGCCCGAATCGGCTTTGCAATTTTCAAAGAATGGCCAATCTCGGGCGAAATAAATCCGAATACGGCTCGAAAAGATAAAAAAAAAAAAAACACGCGCTATGTAGGTTAGTTGGAACATACGGCGGCGGCGCTCGCCGCGTTTTAAAGGAATTCTTTGTGCAAGAAATTATTCTGAAAACAGTTGGTTGTAATCACGGCGCGAGAGAAAAAAAAAAAGCCCTCGGCGCGCCTTTCGAAATCATTCAATTTTCTTCAAATTGTCCAGGCGCGTATATAGACCAAAGCTTAATTACCCTCCTTAAAAGTAAGCGAAAATAAACACGCTCCTTTATTATTTAACCGACAGCCTCTTGCGCAAGAGAAAGTCCCCGAAACAGCCGGGACATCGTAATCAATGGACAAAACCTAAAACCAACCCCGCTCCACCTTACTTTCCTCTCGACGCGTATAAAAGAGTCAAATCGCAGTCGCAGCAGGCGTGTAAATCATCCCCGTTAGGGAGAGAGGAAAAAAAAGAAGCAAGCAGGCCTCCTCCACCTTCGCGTGAGCTCGTGTGAATCCCCGGGGGCCGCAGCGGCCGAAATCCTTTGCCAAGGACTCGTGTGTATGTGTGTGTGAGTGTGTGCTTCTCTTTCATCCGCTCGGCGTCGATCAGCTGCTCGTTTTCACGATCGGCGACCTTGCCGGGCAAGGAGTCGATACTTTCTCTTTTCGCGCCGAGCGTTGAACTCTCGCGAGGCGCGAGAGAGAGAGAGAGAGAGAGAGAGAGAGAGAGGGCAGTGTATATGGAAGGATGAATTACTTGTATATACCTGCGGGCCGTCTCTCGCTTTCGCCCTTAATTGAACCGCCTCTCCGAGTGGCTTATCTCCGGAGATGCGCTCATCCTCCGCGTTTGCTGTACGCATGGATGATTTCCCGCGCTATTTCTTTTCGATTGCGCAAAGAAAGCGGGGCTTTTGGAGGAGAGAAGAGAGACCTGCCTTTGGTAATGAGATTATTTTTAGCCGGGTTATTTAATGCACATAAATATAGGAGCGAACGATGATGCAACTTAGACGGAGAAATTCGTAATGGCATAGCTCGAATAACTCGCGCTGCTATTTTTAGCCCAGAAGTAAAAAACGTCGCTGCCGTCGACGACGCGGATTGGATCGAACTGTAATGAGGCTCGTTACGATCGGCAACGGATTCATCATCTCGCTCCGATCGACATCGATAGAAGCACCCCCCCAATTAAGTCATTTCGGCGCATAAAAAAAAACTGCATTTCCGATTACGCGCGGAGGGCAACAAAAAAAAAAGAAAAACACTATCCTATTAGGCTAATATTTACGAGGGGCATTGCACACCCCATTACAGTTACTTAGTAAGCGGATCGCCGGCTGCTTAACTCGCGCCTTTCCTCGGCGCTTTTCCGCTCGGTTAATTGGCCGCCTGGGTGGCCCCCCCCGAAGGGCGCCCGAAAACGCTCGGCTTTTTCTCTCTCTCTCTCACACGTACATAATAGTACATACGAATGCGCGCGCGAGTTTATGCACGCGCGAGTGACTGTCCTCCGCGCGCCCCGCAGTTGCGCAAGGCGTGCCGATCGCGAACAATGCCGAACAAGGCTTGGTCCTCCGGTTATTGTCGCTTGACGACGTGCGCCCGCACGTTTTTCCCCTCTCCCCCTCTCTCTCTCTGGGCTCTCTGTACCGTTGTGTCGAGTGATCGCGCCTCTATGCAAGGCAGATAATGCTGTAACGCGCCGGTTGTCGCAACGAGAAAAACACCGAGATTTTACACAGGCGATCGATCGAACGAGACCTGCTGCGCACGGAAAAGTTTTGTTCGGGCTTCGTTCTTTTTTTTTTAAGAGCAGGGATTTTAATGGACACCGGTAATTATTGTGACCTTTGCGTGCGGAAGGGATTTGCTGTGCGGGGCCGATGGCAAATTACGCGTTTTGTGTTCGAAAGAATCGATTGTAGTCCGCGTTTGGTTTCTACAAAAGGCGAGATACTCGGTAATGGCATTTTATTGGTATACAGGAATTAAATTTTTGAACCGTTTGATAATGTTGAAAAGAGTTTAGAAAACGCTTAAACGCCTTTTACATGTATTCACAGTCACCCAAATTTATCTAAAAAAAAACTTTTTAAAATACGCACATTGTGACGGGACAATTTGTGCACTCAGAGATAAGAAAAATAAATATTTTACAAAAATGATTTGTCTCGTCGTACGAGTAAATATACTCGATATTTTTCCGCGGATATACACTACAGAATCGTATTATTTGCGCGGAAATGTTTCGATCCTTTCGTGATATACACCGCTGTCTGATCTCTTTTGATGAGAAAATCACTTGTAGCACACGACTCCTTTTTCTCGTGATCGAGCCATAAGCGTTGCTTCGTTGTAGAGTTTTTAAAGGGACTTGCGAGAGACAACTAACTCGCTTCGTACACAGAGAACCGTAGATGCTTGGATTCGAGATAAATTCGATTTGTATAAAATTGCTTTCGTTCGAGGGAGACTCGAGGCCTTTCCTCCTTTCTTCCAAAAAGGTCGATAGTTCATTTTTGCGGGAAAAGTATGCGAACTCGCTACTAATTGTAAGTTCTCACGAAGATATGGTATTGATTTCGTATTGTTGCGCCATTGTTTAGGTTTCTGGTAATGCTGCACAGTACTTTTGCCAGTAGTTTACTGTACAGTTGTTGCAAAACTTTGTGAACAAATTTTATAAAAATTTCAAAAATTATGTAAGCGTTGCATAAGTATAACCGAAGCTGTTGCGATTAAATTTCTCCGATATTAATGTACTTTAATTAATTGAATATAACTGTTTGCAAAAAATCGCAAAATCTTATCGCAACGTAACGAGAAATGAAGTTATAATTGCTTTTAATTTTGACGTGCTAATGATACAAGTTATTTAAGGCGGTAATTAAACACTAATTTAGTTACTCGGAAAACTTGGCGAATTCTCGCAGAACGTGTCGTTGGAGAGCAATTCGAACGGAATTAGGAGTAAAATTAACGATTGTACTTGCGATAAGTAGTAATTAGCGAACAATAACTCGTTATACGAATGATTGGCTTTCGTTTTGCGGCAGTTGTAGCTGCACTGTTATTGCGCCGCGAGCATTTCGTAATTAACTTTAGGAAAGGACTGTGCGCGCCGCCGCGGCTGTGTTTATCCTTTCTCTTTTCACAATTTTAATTATTTAACAAGTATATAAGCTATATGTACGTACACTCGATAAAAATCGAGGCTCTTTATCCATCATCGACGCTCGTCAATTCCGCCGCCGCGATTAAAGTAATCCGAATTTTTCCGGGGCTCGTCGGTCCTTTAAAGCCGAGCGCGGGGCCGCATGCGCTGATTTTTCTCGGAGTAACAGTATTTTATCGGCTCTAAGAAACAAATATTCAAAGTCGTGACTAAGATATAAGCGTAACGGCCTTCCATAAAGCCATGTACGGCGATAGCGGCGTTACACGCTTTGGGAAAAATTCTTTTTTTTCTTTTCTTTTTTTCCTTTTTTTCTTTATAGGCGCGCAGGAGGAAAACAAATTTCAGGATAAACGTAGAATACCAAGTATGCGCACGCGAAATTTCAACTGTACATTTATATACACGTATACCCGGCGAGTTTTTTAATTAAACTCGACAAAAGAGTCGGCGATCTCGGTCTGAAATCTTGCCTCACTCGCGGAGGCTCGTAAAATTCATAAAGAAACGTACATGGCTATGCTAAACAGGGGAAAGAATTTTTATTTTTGAGATATATCGCTCGCCGTCGAGTCTTGAGCCTGTCACGGATGTCGAATATAAGTGTCATCTACCGCCTGACCTTGACACTTGATTTATACCGGCTGACAGGCGTTAATAGATTACACGTGTCTTCGTTCCTGAAAAAAAAGTTTGTTGGCTCGATTAAGATGAAGGAATTTCATAATTTTGAATTTATAATTAGCTAAATATTTTTATCCGGGTTTCGGCGGATTCTTGGAAAAGCGATAAAAACAAATGGAGACTGATAAATCTTTTTTTCATTTTTGTAACAGTCTTCGCCTCTTTACCGTTCGAGATTGCAAACGACCCGGACCGAAAAAAAATTAGTTCAACATTGTTAGCCGGAGTTTTCCTTAATCCGCCAAGATTGCTCGCAACCAATCCAATTAAACGAGAGTGGCGGCCAGGTTGAATTCAATATCGAGCGCAGTTTGATTCTCGTTAAAGCCCATCCTCGCCTCCGGAACAACCCAAGAACGAAATGAAATCGGAAACGTCCGAGAAAAGTCGACTCGAGAGCAACTAGGGGGGAGGAAAGGGAGAGAGAGGGAGAGTTTGACGTCTCGCGTACCAGAGCAAGTCCGGCGAAAAATGTGAAAGTCCAATCGGCGACCTTGAGGACCTCGGCTCGCGCTCTCAAGGCGTCGCGGCGGCGGCGGCGGCGCAGATGCGCGAGAGTTATATTGGCCTAATTCAGGCAAGAAAGGCCCGAGAGAGACGCGCCGCGAAAACGGTCCATGGCCGCGTTTTTCTCTCTCTCTCTCTCTCCGAGTTTCATTCTCCTCCGATTGTGTGCTGCCGCGACGACGCGTCTCTCGATTTTATTTTGAAGAGGCTGCGGGCGCGCTCGCGCCTTTTTTGTCGCTCGGCCTCTCCTTCTTTTCACGCGCTTTTTCTCTCGATCGCTGCTGCTGCTTTTTTTGCTCCGGGCTCTTTTTCCTCGATCGATTATTATTCCCCGGGATTCTTCTCGGAAGTAATTCAGAGGCTTCCGCTTTGGTTTTGGTTTGGGGCAGCGTTTTTGGTGGCATGAAATGTTTTCGAAACGTTAGATAAAGTTAAGGGGTGGTGGAAATCTCTCGTAGAAGGCAGAGAAATGATTTATAATTTTTCACGTTCCAACATTATGTCACTTTATCTCCGACAAGGACTTGCCGACTCCGAGCAAGTTAACATTTAGAGTGGAGAGTTGATCAAGTTTGCGAGGCCTTCAAAGGGACGGTCTATTGCGGCAAATAGCAAGTACTAGTTTCATAATTAAATGAACTCGACGTTGCGCATCGAAAATTGTGTACTACCTAGAAGTTGCATTATTGCATTTTAACTGAATCTAAATACCCCTTGACTCTGCGTAACAGTGTGCCGCATTAAACCCCGCCACATTATGCTTCGACCATTTCTACATTTTGTACTCTTATATAAAACAACTTAATCGCGACGTAAATTAATCAAACGTTCATTACGAAGAGGCATCAATTTTTTTCTTACCGACGATCAGCTTGCACGCCGACTAAAAACATCTGCTCTCGAAAGCGCTAGAATATTTACCGACCCTTCGAGAGGACAACAAGCGGCTTCAGCCCTGCCGCTTTAACGATTCTCAATCTTCGGCCGGCCATTAGCCTCGATATCCGATTATCTCTCTCATTTACAAGCGAGAGTGGCGCGCGCGCGAGTCTACTTCTCGCCTTCCGATTCCGCCCAATTAGAGCGGCCGGCAGCAGCGGCGGCGCTTCGCGCTTTTCACTCTCGCGGCTCGTGGGAAAAAAGTTAAGCGCGAATTCTCGAGGAAGTGAAACGCCCGCGCGCGCGGCTCTCGCTCTCGTCTATTTTTTTTCTTTCCTCCTCGTTCTCCGCCGCGAGCCGAGAGGTGGATACTCGACTTTTCGCGCGGCGGGAGTCGTTGTGTGTATGCGCGCATTGTTTTCCAGATCTCCGCGCGGCCGGGGCGTTTTGTAAGTGCGTTTCTGCCTGTTACGCAGTTCGGCGGGGAGATATTGTGGCGGCCCTCGCGGAGATTGGGAGCGGAGATTTTGCCGACTGTTGATGGGTTCCTTTGGGAATTTTAGTGATTTTTTTTGTGACATTTAAATATAAATTGTTAATACAGAATGAAATGTATTTAACTGGGTCTTAAGTTTACGTGGTTCTATGCAAGTTGCGGAAAAAGATTCTCTCTCGTGGGAAAATTTTCGATATAAAATTTGTGGGTGGATTAACGCTGTGGAAAAAATTTAATAACAGCTTTTAAAAAACTAAAAGTAAAAATGAAATTACGTCAGTAACTTTTATCCATTATACATTAATTTGAAAGATTAAATGAAATAATTGTAAAACGATATACGTCTTCTTCCATACAAAGAACGATTCGTTGAAAAGCGCTAAAATTTCTGATGAATTCAATCTGCGAACGCTTTACGATTCGTTAATTTTTTGCGAAAACTGCGCTCATTGGCAAACTGTCAGGGCATTTAGCATTTCGAAACGTCTATATCTACTTTGCAATATTATATACTCGGGGGGCGTTTCGTAATCCTGTTAGTTTTTCGCGTATCTCGTGTTTTCCTTTCAGTCACCGGCAGCCGCGAGAGAGGAGATTTTTACGTTTTCATATTTTCATATTCCACTTTTCACGCTGAGCTAAAATCTCGCGCAGACAAACTCGACGTAACATCGATTTTCAATACCGCCTGGGAAAATGCAGAAGTACTAATAAACCGCAAAAGCTCTCGACTTTCTACACGCTTTTCGCATTAAAAGATTGAGTAGCGATTGCTGGTGCGCCAAAAAAATTTGTCTCGATCTTTGTAAACGTTGCGTAACAGATTGAACGCGTTTATTTAAAATGGATAATTTTCTATTAATAATATTTTAAGTTTATGCGTCACTCTGCTAGTACGAATTTCTTTAAAATTCAGTTTAGTTTTAGCTAAAACGACAATAGACGTTAATAAAAATAAAGATTCATTGAATAAAGCCAAAGTTATGTTAAAGCCACGTCTTTCTATTTCCTTCCAAAAGCAATCTTTCGACGTCAGTCAATCCTTCCCTAACCGCAACTTGAAACTCATTCAGCGAGAGCATCCCGGCTTGTCAACCTGCGGCTCTCCCAAAAACGCATCTTCAGCTCGTTTCCTTTTTTTTTAACGACAAAGCTCGCGTCCGTTCGTCTTTACCGCTAAGTCTCGGGCTTTCCCGTCGGGGGCCCCGTACACACGCAAGCCGTTTCGACCTTCGGCGATCGTGTCCGCGGGCGCTCCGCGTTTATGCGCCGCATTGACGCGTAACGGCTGTTTGCCGGTGCGCGCAAGGTGAGAGCACATCGAGCACGTGAGCGGACGCTCGGCTTTTTTTCTTTTTCTTCTCGTCCCGGGAGGCAGCGCGCCGGTAATAACAATCCCGCGGACTTGATTACTGATTCACGGCGCCGAGGGAGAGAGAGAGAGAGGAAAGCCGGACGACGGGCTAATCGGGATTTTTGCCGCTTGGGAAAGCGAGCTCTGACTCTCGATTCGTCGCTTCGAGCTGCGAAATTGTAGTTTAGAGTTGCGGGAGGAAATTGCCGCGGCGGAGAGGTATATATAGGTGTGGGACGGACGCCGCGAATCGACGGATTTATAGGGGAATTCTCGGGTTGTAGTTTGTAATTTATTTGGTAAGTGGCGCTGGATATCGCTCATTCGGGGTTATTAATGAAGCGAGGTTACGGGGGAATATGGAGAACGAATTTTTACTGACGAGTTGACACTTATCTACTTTCGCGGGGAGAAAGCGATAAGTTAGGATTAATAAAATAACCTTGTATTACATGGGAAATATCGCTGACCGGCGTGTAAAATCTGTTAACGGTTAGGCGAGAAAGTCGTAAAACGTAAGATTATTTGAATGTCACTGGAACTTTATTGGAATTCCTTTGTGCTTGCTGGTTTGCATTACTGAAAAGGTTAGTTCCAATTGTCAAAACTCCTTTTTCTTTGAAAATATAAAACAAATATTTTTGCAGCTAAATGTCCATTGAACAAGTGCCAAAAAACGATTCTTCATTAATTAACTATTGTGCAGTGCTTTTATATTTCAAGTTTTTTAATCATTTCGAAAATTGGAACTAAATTTTATTTAAAGGAATGGTATAAAAAATGTCCTTTCTCTAATTTAACACTAGCAGGATTATATCTATAAATGACGTAAATATTTCTTTCCAAATTCCCACCATTTTCAAGTAAATAAGAATCATTCTAATAGCAGAACTTTTTCTACCTTTCGACTTTCCAGCGAGTGAACATTGTTACACACTGTCACTCTCTTTATCAGCGCGCGAAGAAAAAACTCGGAGCTGACCCTTTTTCCAACCAAACAAAAAGAAAAGCTGCAGCTTTCTCTCTCTCTCTCTCTATCTTCCTCGACTACACAGCTACAACTCTCTTGTGTCGGGTTCGTATTTTTTTTTTCCGACCGAGAAGAATTTTCTCCGCGCGCAGTCCTTCTCTCTCTCGCTTTCGTCGCTCGGCGAATGCACTCGCGTAGAGGTGCATAAAGCGGAGGAGGAGCAGCCGACGGCGCTGTTCTCCCGCGGCATTCCGGAATGCATCTGAAAATCGATATATACCTACGCGCTCTCGGCGCGGGGGGGTATCTTTTTTTTTTCACCTCCACGCCGTCGCTGCCGCGCCGCAGCCGAGGGGTAAATGATTGCGCGCTCGGAAAGAGAGCTTATCCTTCTTCGGCGCATAATTGAGCCGACGCTCTCTTTCTCTCCCGCGGCGGAGCGCGGCTGTGTTGCAGTGGCTCCGCTTTTAAACGGGAGTCGCGCGCTTTGTTTTCCAGCCGCTTTCTCGGGATTATTTTAATGGGAATTTAAGGAAATAAATTGCGAGTCGAAAGGACTCTCTCGGGCTTTGCTGCTGCTTATATACTTGCCGAGTTCCGCCGCGGAGAATTGTCGCGGTTCTTGAGTTTTTAATTGAAAGAAAAAAAAAACGACTTCGCCTCTCTGTTCTCTCGTTGAATCGCTTCGTCGCAGCTGCGGGCTTTCGAGCTGAATTCAATTTTAAGAGCGAGAATTTCGTCGGCGTGCTTTCGCTTTGTACGCTATTCTTCGTTAATGTTCGCGTATGCATATAGGGTATTATGTGCGGCGCAAAAGAAGCATTGTTACTTTACAAAAATCAATATTGATCGTGATAATAAACTACAATTTGACGGATCATTGACTCTGTCAATTTGAAGGTATATTCAGTATTAATTAAGTTCTATAATTGTAACAAGTCATTTAGCTTCTATTTTTATACAATTAGCGTGCTATTAATTTACGGCTTCGAGCAACGTTTGTCCTTCTTCCTTGAACCTTTTAGTACTGCGAAGAAAAACCAGGCGAAGTCTACGTTCTGAATTTTTTATGAAAATTGGCATGTTTTCATTCCTTCTAACGGTGCTATCTAACATTTGCATACGCGCATAATGACAGAGTGACGTCAATGCGAGGAGATTAGTCGCAAAATAGGAAAGTCACACCTCGGAGCGCGACAAATCTTCGAGAAAAAGCTTTAGATTTATCGGCCGGTGCCTATCCGTCAATAATTTACTGCGTCAATTAAGAATATGCTTTGCATGAAATTAATTTTGGCATTATTCGCGTTCGGTGCCTCGTAATCGTCCGTAAATCTTGTTGAAAATAAATTTTCTTATATAGATAACTTATTTCATTGAAGCGAGACTTTAATTAATTAAAAGCCTATAGCTCGATACTCCATTGTTTCTGGTCGAGTAGAACGGACCAGTCTATAAATAAAGTTAACTCAAAGTTGTTTGTGGCTTCTCACTTCGTTTAACAAAAATTTAATGCCCGTGAAAAGTTCAGATTTTTTAATAATAAAAATTAAAGAGCTTACTTGGATATAATATACTGACGGGTACTTATACTTTCAAAATTTGTATCTTTGGCATATTTCAAGTCGAATATCTAATTAGTAATTTATTATTTTTTCTTGAAGTTTATTGAATTTTCATACCGACTGTATTAAAGAAAACCTGTTTTCTTCCTAAATTTGTAAAACAAATCAATTACTGAAATATTTTCAGCAACCTCTCAAACCAGCCTCTCAAACAACATTGGTTATTTTCTAAGTGCTTCGTTTAACAAAAGTCGCAAAGAACGAAGGAAAAAAAAGCCATCCCACGCCGAAACACAACAGCCTGAAAAAACTCCCAGCCGCATACTCGGCAAATACCGCTACTGGCTCACGAGAGAACTCTCCCTTTCTCTCTCCTTCCAGCGGCAGTCGCACTCAAGATCTCAATTATCCGAGTCCCGCGCGCAGGACTCGGGGACACAGCCGACTCGCTCATTTTTCCAGTTTACTCATCCGTCCCGCCACGCTTCTTCGCTCTCTTCGCCGATATATCCGAGCGCGGCCGGAGAGTCGGACTGTAAATCAATCGAGGCTTGCCGGTACTTAAACGGACCCCTCGCTGCCTCGAATTGTTTGTATTTGGCGATGAGGGGTGACTCACTGCAGACCCATCGTTCTCCATTCCGCGCGATGACATGCATCTCTTGTTCTCGAGCTGTACCCTCGTTTTTCACGCCGCGCCTTCGGGTCAAGTAGCTTTGCGGTTTGTGTTTTCAGTACTTCGGAAAGGGAAACGTCCTCGTTAATTGGGATAGTTTAGGGAATTTTTAGGGCTCTGGGAATGACGTAAGATTTTACATTGACAATTGAATTTATTCTCTTTAGAAAAATATATTCGAAATTGTGTTTTAGTTAAACATTAAATTTCATGTAATTAAGTACATAATCTTGTAACATTAATAGATTTTACTTTTTCAAATTTAATTAATCAGAAAATTTCGATGTTTGAGCGCTAGTAAGTAATCTTTAATTAAAACCATAAAAAGCAAACGCTTCTCTAATTATCGGTTGCTATTCCTATAGGTAGTATACTTTCCTTTCTTCGTAATAAAAAAATCGTATTGATGGGGTCTATTTTCATTTTTTATTCGTTCGCCGTTGTAATTAATTGCATGCTGCGCATGTCATTAGTTTCGCGTTGATAGTCGAAAGCTAAAAAAAATTATCCTAATTTCGAGGCTATTTACTTACTATTATTATTTTTCTCTTTAATGAACCATCCTACTTTCACTTCTATAGGATGCGAATATGAATTTTAATTGAAATCGAAAGCAATTTCGTGTATTTTAAAAATCTTGTTAGTATCTTGTAATGATTTATAACTTTCAAATTAATTAACTGTATTTACATGGTACATAAGAAATCTGCTTCAATCAAAAAAAAAACTTGCATCCTAAAGCACTGCTTTTAATTAAGGTATATTTCTAGCGGTCAGTTTTTTTATTTATTCCATACCAGCAATCTTCAAACGACGTCTCGAGGATCAAATATGACTTTTAAAAAATCTTTTCAACAATCATCGACCTCTCATTCAGAATCTAATCCGTGTACAAAGGGCCCCGTATACCTCCAACAATCCTCCCGAAGCACCGGCAAGAAAAGAAGAGAAAGAAGTATACGGTACTTTTCCCAATAATTTTTTCCCGCCGTAATTGTCCCCCTTCTCTCGAGAGCAGTGGGCTCGTTGTCGGGTTACGATTAAAATCTACGCTGTGTCACTCGGCATCGAGGCCGGTTTAGGTTATAAAGCCCCTTGGGCCCGTCGTCGCGTCGCCGCGGCGCTCTGCTCGGTAACGGGTTTCTTTTTGAGGGAAACGTGAGGCGCTGCCTGGAGCCGCTATCGCGTGTGACCGAAACGAGCCGATATGCCTTCCTTCCTGAGCCGCTGTAAAAGCGCAGCCGAAAAAGATACCGTCGCGCGGAACTCTGCCTCTTTCTCTCTCTCTCTTTTTCTCTCCTTTCCGACTTTGGCTTCGAGAGACTCCTCTGATGGAGTGTTGTTTTAGGGAAACGCGCGTGAGAGGATTCCGAGTTTTATGACTTTTTTCGCGCCTAAGAATAAATAGGGGATTCGTTAAGCATACGGCACTGCAGTGATTATGTGGATTTTAACCGTTTTTCACGTCAAATCGACGCTTTTCTAATGGAAATTAGTGTTTGAAGATAATAAATTTTTAATGTTTCGGTCCCAAAGTGTAAAAAATGCTCTAAGAAAAAATACGCACCTATTGGCGTGTATTACAAAATATCGTGCAAAAACTAAAAAAGTTTTAAAACAGCTTGAAAAGTTCATTGTCGCTCGGCGGCAGAAACGAAAGTCGATTTAGGCAGACAGAAGCTCTAAAAATACAAGTATTTTATCGATAACGAATAATAAAAACATATAGATCCCTGACCTTCTCGAGTTATAGCCAGTGTTAGTCATTGACATTCATTCTTCAGACACGCATGACACTCACACCCGTCTATAAATACTCGAAATCCAATTACGCTTAATACGTACCTGAATATGACACGAGCGAAGATACTGTATCGCGTAGTTTATGAGTATCTAATCAATATAGCACATGTACACGGAGGCGGTTTTTCCCTTTATCGGTCATATCAGTCAGTGTCTGAAAATAAGAAAGAATTTCAGTCGCATATTTTTAGAATGCGATCTAAAAATAAAAGCAAGAGCTCCGGTCAAATTTTAATTCTTCAAAGAATGGTGTAAAAGCAAATTCCTTTTTCAATGAGACATATATTTTTATTTTAAGTCACTTTTCACGCCAGACGATTGGTAGGCGGAGTTTTATTATTATTCACATTTCAGTCCACGTATACTTTTACGGTTTTTAATTCAATGAAAAATTAAAGTTTTTATAATGCTTTTTTAAATATATACTTACGCGTCGCTACGGTCCAGCGGTCAGAAGGCCACTCGCAAGTGGACAATAAAATGTGGGCCGAGCATTTTAGGCTAATTTAATCGCTGAAAAAACCTTCGCCTTGAAAACATTGCCGGAACCACCCACTCATACCTTAACCTTACAACTCTCTACCTTTAGTAAGACGTCTGACATGTCCAAGAACTTAAATACCTCTGCATACAAAAGTCTGACATTAGCATTAAATTCAGCCTTTTATCTGAGAATTTTATCTAGGACTTGTAAAAAGAGACATTTTTCTTTTCAGAGCATTAAAAAGGTAAAAAATTTTAGTATTAAAAGCAAGGAAATTCAACTCTGTACTGATTGTCTGAAAAAAATCTCCGGCATTCTTTGTTGTTGCTTACCCGTAGTAAACGCGAATAAACGACGCTACCGCAAATAAATTTACATTCACCTCCAATGTACACTCCACTCCTAAAGCACATTGAAATCAATTACGCACATCGCGACGCATCCGAGCCATCCTCGGAGAACAAAGCCCCGGACAGCATTACCGATCCGTTTCTTACATAAACCGCCATTGAATATCGAGCATCAGAGAGGCGAGCTTGAGGTCGCGCGATGACGATCCCGGCGAGTTCCCCGGCGCTCACTTGCGCAACGGCAGCGGATTTGCGGTGCGGTGCCGGAGCCCGAAAAAAAAGAAGTCAGCGCCAAAGACGAGTGTCAAGTCACGTCGCCGTCTCGGGGAATATCGCTCTCCTTCTCTCTCTGTCGGCCGACGCGTAAATGACGTAACCGCAGTAGTCGAGCGGGAATTAAATATATACGGTGCAATGCCGCGGTCGCGATGTTTACCTTTGAGATGCGTTTTGAAATTCGGCCTCGTTTCCTTTTGTTCGAGAGTTCCCCGCTGGCGATGGGATATAGAGCTTTTTTAAATTGCTATGGGCTTTTTTGTTTTTGACGCCCAGTAGTGGATTATATTATGCTAATGAAGCGAGTTCTGGATTACATTGGAATGTAGAAAATATTATCCAGGTCGACTTGTTTATTCAGTTATGTTTCTTCAAAGGAATGCGAAGATTTTCTTTATTTGTAAAAATGTTTATTATGTAGGAGGAATTTTGTTTACTGCTAATTTAAGCGTATAATCAACTTTTTGTAAGATTGGTAAAAGAATAAAATGTCCGGATTGAAATACAGATTGAATATATGGATTGAATAGTGAACGCATAATAAAACTTTTGATGGAATAAAAAGATGTATTCTAATTTTTCATTTTACTGATTTTTATTCAAAATCAAATTAACTCCGAGAGGCCCCTTTTATCAGCTGACATTTGAATACTGAAATTCTAAAAGAATTAATCGCGAGGAGGTGAATAGACGTGAAAGCATCGAGTTATCAACGGTTTCGGCTTTCAATCGGACGTGTTTAATCAGCATCCGACGTTCCTTCCACCTGAAACCTGTATGTCACTTAATCAATTTCATGAATCTTTAAATTCAGCCGACTTAAAATCTAAATTGCGGGGCATTAAAAATAAAACGCCATTGACGCGAGTATCGAATAAATTGAGCATTAAAATATGACTTTATCGCATGGAAGAGTCATAAAAGGCCTTCGCACTTCCCTAATGGACTGGCGGATCACTCGCGGCCTGTACACTAATTATGCAATTGGCGCTGATAAAGTAATCGCGAAGCGAACCAATTGATTTACGCCGAAGCCACTACGTTACATATTTCGCCTCGAAAACATCCAAAAATAGCCGCGGCTTTAAATTAACGAGCTGCGGAAACTTTTAAAATTTCAAGATCGCCAAAAGGCAGCATATACGTATATATAATAAAACCGGCGATAGTAAACAGCGAGTTTTTGCGATCTCGATTTCATTCAAGGATTCCACTTTCCTCAAAACGAGCTGCCCTGGCAAAAACTCCCGGCGGAAAAGAGGCAGAGCCGAGTCCTTATAACTTACGGCGCGTGCATAACAGGATGCCGGCGGCGCGTCCTTGATTCGAAGCCAAGCGCAGCGCGATTCGTTAATGAAAAACTGAATGGGAAAAGGCGGCGCGGTGTGTGTGTGTGTAAATGCGTTGTGAATAAATTAAAGCGAATGCCTGTTTAACGGTCGCGCGCCGCTTAAAACTACGTAATTCGCGCGGTGGCGGCTGCGGCGCGATGTGTATTGTGCGTGTAATGCTACCGTCGCGTCGTAAAGGAGGTTGTACGTTATGGCACTTTCTTATAATATGTCGGTATTTAGCTTTTGCCCATTATGCCTGGCCGGCTTTGTGTATATGGCTGCGGGTAATCGTTTTTACTGTTAGATCGTATTCATTTTTTGTCGTGTAGTGCCGCGCAGATTTACTGGGAATGTGTGCTGGTTTTCAACAACGTGTGACTAATTATATGATTTCGCTAAGATTATGATGATTTAAGTGCTCGTGAGAAATTTTGATAGGGATTTATATTATCTTGAGCAGAAGTGGATTTTATGTAATTCCGGAACTTTGTGTGGAGCTAATTTAAAAAAAATCTCGACGAATGCCTTGAATCTTTATGGAGTAAACTGTATGAATTTATTGTTGACCTTATTAATTAAAATCATAAAATTTGGAATTTTCAAATTTCTTTCCAAACATTTAAATATTATAACCTTATATTCTGGAAACTTAATAAGAGTTTTATTGCACAATAAAAGATTTTTGAAAAGTACGCCAATAAAAGTTACTTTTTATATTTTCAAGGCTTTCAATTTTATAAGTAATAACAGGTACTTTTGTGAAAAACATTCAATTACAATTTGGAACGTCCTTCTTGAAATCATGTTTTATCGATTAGAATTCAAGGGAAGCAATTGAGAAATATAGAACGCGAATAGTATCTCCAATGAGCTTCATTATTTTTTTAAATAATGTAATGGACTTCGTAAGAAATAGCTTCTGTAAAGCAATCGATAATCACGTTGTTTGATGTTTCCGCGGATCTAAGCAACGCTATAATTATATAACAGTCGCTTTTTGCTTTTAAAAAATCATCCTTCGTTGGAAAATAAAGTCAAACGAGAAACAATCGTAGAAAAAGACAAAACAGTATCGCCATAAAACACTGGATTTACTCACTTACGTACCAAATGAAAAACTTCCGGTATCAAGTTCTTTTAATTTATCTCTACCTCATTGTCAGATAGTTATAGTAAAATATATCTAATCATTGTTCTTTTTTTTTGCAGTCTTACACACGTGACAAAGTACAGCCAAAGAGTCTACCACCTCATACAACACTTCAAAGACACGTCAAAGCGAACAGAAACGTTCACATACCAAGGTAAAATAGTCGATTTCTCTCTAATCCACAATTATCCCATTCATCATTTTATTAAAACACTCCGCAAAAAAAAACAACTCCACGCACAATGGCGGATGAAAAAAAAAAGCTGCCGCCGAGTTCGAAAGTACTTTGTGCCGCGCGCTCTCTAATCGATGGTCCAATTATTGTTGTTCTCAAGGTTCTACTTCCCCGGCGGGAAACCAACACCCCTATCGCAGGTTGAAGCAACGATCTCCCGGATCACCGCGGCTTTCCACAGTCTTCCAGGTCATCGAGCTTCTCGCTCGCAATTCCATACTATTACAAAGGTATGTCGGCCTGCTCGCCGTGTGCCTTGGGAAGGGAGAAAAAGAACGCGCACACGTATATACACGTATATATATATACGCTTTGCGCGATTGTCTGCTCGTCTTTATTTGCTTGCGAGTTCGCGGATTTGAGCCGGAGGGTTCGTTATCGTCTTAGAGAAAGACGGCTTAATCTAATATTGGCTCTTCTGGTGCGTGTGTGCGTACTTTTTCTGAAGATCTATACGGTTCGAGTCGGTATTTTCTCAAATATTTTTAAAAATTGTCAATATTTGGATAAAAATCGAGGTACAACTTTATTCTTGGTGAAAAGTATTATCTCCTCGAACTACTAACGGAAGTTTATTGTATAGCTTTATTGGTTTTTCGTAAAATAAGTATTTTTATAATGTTGAAATGTTTTACGTAAAAATAGTCTATTATTTGAGTCAATAAATAAGCCTTTATTCGCTTAACTTAAAAATATTTTACTAAAAACATTAGTTATTTACGTAACATCCGATAATAAACTCAGCTATTTACTCTATCTAAATAATAGTATATTATACAGTTAAATATTTTTTCCGTTACTGCATAAAATATGCTTCCTGAACTATAGTTTTTCCGAGAATTCCAAAAACGTGTTAGTACATGATGTTTGTCAGCGTAATAAAAAAATCTTATCTCCAAATTAAACACCTTTTCAGGCCTGTGATTTACCGTTGTACTGGAAGGTCCCACTTTTCCTAGCCTCGGGGGGAGACACAAACGGAATCATCGAAATGAGCGAATTTCTTGACTTTTGGAAAGAGTAAGTTTTTCAGCTTTATTATTTTATTCAAATTTTTGTCGATCGGCATTTTTACGAATCGTCGAGCGAGCATAAAAACGCAGCCGAAACTTGACTAAGCGAGAACGATCCCCCTCAGGTTGTCGAAAGAGCACCACGACCCGGCGAGCAAATTCATGCGCATCGTGACGCGAGGCCTGAGGACGACCATCATGCCCGGGGACCTGATCCCGCTGGTGCAGGACGTGGTCGAGACGCATCCCGGCCTGACATTCCTGAAGGAGGCGACCGAATTCCACTCGCGCTACGTTCACACGGTAGGTACGAGCGGGCACACCGGCTGCGCCCGCGACGACGGGGAGGACGACGCCTTTTGGAAAATCAATAGCGCCGACTTAAAGGGACATTCGGCGCTGCTCGCTGCCCTAATCGCCGCCCGATTTGCTTCTCTCGTTAAGCTCGCTTTGATTTAGGAGGGCTTATGAGTGGATTGGCCGTTGAATTGGCGGATAAATATTGTTCGAAGCTAAAGAACTTTGGTTGAGACTGCTTTGGGGTAACAAAGATAAGCAAAGAAAATATTGGATTGAGGAAGGACGAAATCAGCGTTATTTACGTTGTAACAGTGATTTTCTAGGTGAAAAAGTTTATAATGGCCCTTAATGGTTTTTTAACCTTTTGAAAATTATTCGCTTCTTAAATGAAATAAATTGCATAAATTATTAGAATTTATTTGAGAATAAATGGGTCATTCACTCTACTTCCGTTTAGCAGCAGTCACGAATGCATGATATATTATACAAATTTAAGTTTCAACTTTGAATAGAAATGTAAATTTTCTAATTATAGATGATAATTAGCGTTAGGCTTGGCCAATGGCTCAATTTATAGTACCATTCTCGACTAATATAGATTACGATTCCCATTAAGCGAGGAGATACTATCTCTTATTATCATTAAAGTTCAAATAACAGTTTCAATAAAAGTCAAGCGCATAATTTTACGCAAGATTTATAGAAAATGAAGCTAATGTTTTGCGATAAATTTTTCCTATTCGAAAGCGTCGTAAAAATAAAAAAGAATCGTTACTCATGTTTCGTTTTGAAAAAACATTTATAAAAAGATGACCTTACGACTGTAACGAAATCGGTAATCAAATATTATCTTCTTAATTAACCAAAGCGTCAAATTGTTTTCGAGAAAAAGAATACTCGGAAACGAACGAATCTATCGCGAAACGTGTAATTTAATTATGCGTAATACTTTCAGAAGTATAGGATGGTGAATTTAAATTACACTTCGTATCTAATAAAGTTTTTTCCAACTCAACAACTCGGATAAACGTAGCAGACGGCAGTGTTAATAAATTTTCCGTAAAATGCAATCAGGAGTAGCAGAAAGTAATTCAAAGAATTCCGATTAGAATCGTACAAGTAAAAGAGCAGTAGTACGGGAAATCTTTAAAAAAAAATAAAGGTTTCGAGCCTTAACTCTGCCGGCAAGAAAATTAAGTTCTCGTTAAGCGATAAAGCGCCGAAGGAAAAAGAGAGAGAGAGAGAGAGAATTCCGCGCTCGCAGATAGAGAAATAATTATCCCAGCGCGTCGGGCAGGCAAAAAAAGGAAGGGAACGAAACGGAAAAAATGATTAATCCAAGATATACGCATCCGCAGGTAATCGCCAGGATATTTTACTGCGTTAATCGCAGCTGGAGCGGCAAGATCTCAGTCGCGGAATTGAGGCGGAGCAATTTGCTCTCGGTAATCAGCGTTTTGGAGCACGAGGAGGACATCAATCAAGTGACCGCTTATTTCAGCTACGAGCACTTCTACGTGATTTACTGCAAGTTCTGGGAGCTCGACCGCGACCACGATCTCTTCATCGACAAGATGGATCTTCAGCGACACAATGATCACGGTGAGCCCGCAGTGCAGCCTGTCCTTTTCTTTTCGCCGCGAATTTCACGCGTGAAATGCCCCGCGCAGGGAACGCGAACTGCCTCTTTTTTTTTTAACTGCACATTTTCTCCGGGTCGGGTTTCTAATTCTTCGAGGTAAACGTTTGCGGAGAGAGTATGCTGATTTTATGCCTAAACCGCGCGTTTCTCGGGAGAAAAGCTCGAGTTTTTAAACACTGCAATGCGAAGCTATAGCGATTTTTAGGAACCGAATCACTGAATCAGGAGTTTAAAATGTTTATTTTCGGGGTAAAATCGAAAGAAGAAAAAAAACGCGTTAGAAACAGGGGCGCAAACAGCCCTGATTAAAAATCGAAGGCCGATCAGCGCGCGTGAATAACGAGCCTTTCATTTTCAGCCTTGCCAATGCGAATGATTGAGCGGATCTTCAGCGGGGCGGTGACAAGAGTTGACAAGAGCGCGAGCGGTGCTCAGCACCCCGAGAACAAGATAAGCTACACGGAATTTGTGTGGTTCCTGCTCAGCGAGGAGGACAAAAATCATCCCACGGCCATTGAGTATTGGTTCAGGTACGAGTTTAATGAGAACATTTAAATCTCTTATTGGATTGGTTTATTGAATAAATTTACCTTGAATAGATGCATGGATTTGGACGGTGATGGATACCTGTCTATGTACGAGTTGGAGTACTTTTATGAGGAACAGCTGCATAGAATGGAAGCTATTGGAATTGAGACGCTTCCGTTCGAAGATTGTCTTTGTCAGGTATGATCTTCTTTTTAATTTATACACATCTTATTCAAAAGTTTATTAATAAGGATTTGATATTTCGAGTTGATAGTTAAGATATATCACTCGCGCTATGAGTTGAATGGGAATTCAGTACGTTAAACTTTAATCGAAGCAATAAAATGTGCTTCTAAAGCTGAATAGAGACTAATAAATAGTAACTGAAAGTTAACTTTTTACAATTCAAGTATCGTAAAGTATTACAAGAGAAGGCTTGCAACAACATTCCCACGTTCTCTTAAAAAAAATAAACTTCGCCTGAAAAGATCTTGTATTCTATGCAAATTTCCTTTTTGCAACTTTATTGCCGTTCATAATCATAATTCGTTGCGCGCGATGTTTCAGATGCTGGATATGATTAACCCAGAAATCCCAGGAAAAATCTCTCTGAAAGACTTAAAAAGATGTAAAATGCGATCAATATTCTTCGACACCTTCTTCAACCTTGAGAAGTATTTGGATCACGAACAAAGAGATCCATTCGCTTCTGCCAGGGATCACGACGCAGATGGACACGAAGTAAGACTCGCCGTAATTTAACGTTATTTACACCGTCGGTCGACTTTTTCTTTTCAATTCGAAAATAATTTATAAGCTGCTAAAAAATCTAACTATACGTCTATCATTAAAAAAAAAAGTAGCGGAGTCATTCCGCGAATTGGTTTCCAAAGCCTTTGACAGAGTCGCTGCTTTGAAATTGCTTATGGGTTATTAAATTTGCTTGACCGCAAAAAAGACCATATATTCATTCATGTTTTTTTGGCCGATCATAATATGTTTCATTTCTCACAGCTTTCGGACTGGGATCGCTTTGCAGCTGAAGAGTATGAACTCTTGGTGGCTGAGGAGAGCGGCAATGAACAAAACGATCAATCGTGAGTATTCCGACATTCAAACGCTGTAAAGCTTCATTTGTAGATCGCAGACACATCACTTTCAGATCCTTTGAAAAACTTTTCTTTTATATTATGTGTTCATTTATTTCTGTTATTCAGTGCACATTGCATCTCGTTTTCATTAATCATATTTTTTATTATTTTCAGTTTTTCATTTGCACTTTCATAACATTTACACTATAGTGATTTAAATTTAATTTCTTCAAGTTATTTGGTTAAAGCGAACATTGCTAGCATGCTTTATCAAGGTTTTCTAATTTTATTTACTTTTGATTTTAATGACGTTAAATTTATTCAATTTTAGTTGGAAAACATTTGTTTGTGGTAAAAAAGAAATTACTTGAATCAATAAGTTTATCATTTTCTGTGCGCAAATTCTCAGCTTTTCATGATTTAATTCAATTTTCATTAAATGGAAAAACGATAAAAGCTTGAATTCAATTCTGAGCAAACATCAATTCATTCATCAACTTTCATCATTCGATGTTTCATTCATTATTATAGTATTTATGAATTCATGATAATTCAAAATGAATTTGTTACAGGCTGTGTGATGATGAAATGTAACCATCATCTACAGCTGAGTAAGTAAATATGGATATTGCATGCGACCATTTTGATGTAAAAAAAAACTGTGATTATAAAAAACTACTTTATGATTTTTAATTTTTGTTCCTTTTCTAAAACGATTATTTACTGATGCATGACTTTGAGTTTTAATAATGAAATTTTCGTTTTTATTGATATTTTTAATTCGCTACCACTTGCGTTTCGTTTTACTGTTCTTAGCTGACTATTTATGATTTAAATTAACAAATTTTAATATTTTTGATAAATTAAAAATGTTTTGTAATTGACGCTAAAAAATAAATGGTTTAAAAAGAAAATGCTGAATAAAACAATAGCTTTTGTTTTGTACGCTTAAATTTCTGCAAAGAAATGTTTGCATGTCTACATTATTGAAAGCAATAATAAAATTATAATAAAATTTAAAATCAATATTTTTTAATTTAATAAATAAAAAATAATCAAATTATTTGTACCTTCAGAAATTATTTTTGGCAAAATTTATTATCGAGTAAATCTGTTTCGCAAGCTAATAAATTTTTTACTGATCTCCACAAATTTCGTCTACAAATTAATCGATGTTATAGCTAAACTTTTTCGACTTTCAATGTGAAATGCGTTCCGGTCGACGAGAAAATGCTAAAAAAGCTATTCGTTTTCTAGGCTCTACGACTCCGCCGCCGAAGACGCATACTCCCCAAACCTGGACGTGCTAATCGGCGAGTCAGTGGACGGGGCTTCCTTAGCCGATCGTGTCGGCTCCAATGGATACCTGGACGAGGCAAGCGCGTCGTCGAAGCGCGCCAAGAACTCGCACTACGATAGCTGTGATAGCGACGATTACGCCGACAGTGACAATTGATGATGTATAGCGATTGCCGGCTGCGCGAGGATCCTACACAGGTGGTGACCCTGGCAGCAAAGCAGCCCGGCAACCGTGCACCCTTTTCTTGTAAATAGCGCGACGTTATCGTAAACAGATCCTCCTAGTTTTATTCGCGAGAGTGAGAGAGAGAGAGTGCAGTGCGACCGAGAGAGAGAGAGAAAGTGGATTCAGGACAGACCGTCTTTTCACCTATCAGTGGTGCAGATGTTAAACGGGCTGACGAGATGTCGGGGACGTCCCTGGAATCGCGCTGTTTTTTATTCATTTGTCGCGAGAGTACATCTGTAGTTTTCGAAATGACCGGTAAACGTGGATTTACCCCGGGGGGCGAAGACCTATATTGCAATGGTTTTTTGAAAAATGTCTTCCAAGCATTATAGTTGAAAAGCCAAATTTAGATGCAAGATTGAAAAAAATTAGTGTACTGAGCTTTATATATTATAAAGCTACATACATTTTGTATTTCAGGGACGTTTGCGATACTTTTGAGGTTCAGGGATCTACGAAATATTTTACGATAAAACTCTGAATGCACTTTAAAGTCGACGCGTCAAGGAACAGCGATTATATATGATGATTATATATATGAGAATTAAAAAAATTAATTCCTTTAGTACGTTTTACGAGAAAGAGTATTTTAAAAATAAACATTAGCTTTAATTTTAAAGCTTGAAACTTCCTCGAACAAATATATTATAAGGTTTAAGAATTAACTGCTGAAAAATTTATTGCAAAAACTTACTCTATTCAATGAAAGATACGACGTACTGTAAAATGTGTGCGAAAGTTTTGATCCAGAAGCTACTTTGAAGATGATGAAAGTTCCAAAAGAATATAAACGAACAAGTATTTATATACCAGTATGTAGAAGAGTCAACTATTTATAATAAATGAAAAGACGTGTCCTTTTATAATGAATTGTGTAGTAACTAAAATGTAATCAACGATTAGCGTCGTACTGTAGATGCTTCTTAGTAATTGGTGGTAACCATCGATGCAAGAATCCAAAAATTTTTCATCGTCTGAATTGCGTAAGCAAAAACTCTGCTTTCCATGACGAAAGTCATCTCTCTATCGAATCTTGAAAACATCGTTAGTTTGTTTCGTTTTTTATAATTTTATTCTCTTGCGATGCCATTGATGTATCATCGATGCACCGCATGTAAAGATCTGACTTTTTTTTTTTTTTTTTTTTTTAAGTAAAGCTGGCACAAAATTTTCTCTTTAGTTTTGTAAATTGAAAATGAACGGGAGGAACGGAGAACAGTTTTCATATTTTATCGCATTAAGAAACAATAGAAAATTCGATTCGGGTTTAGAAGATAATCATAAACACCAAAAAGACAGCGCAAAATGTTCTGCCAGGTAAAGAAGGTAGAATTCGCGACTCCTTGCCATACGAGACTAACCCTTTTTTAGATTAACTGTAGACTTTGTTTTGAGTTGCCAAGACTGCTGGATTTGTATATATATTTTATTTTTATCCTTTTAAAAGTATATATAGTTTATAATTAATTATAATCGTACGCACGTGAATATACGTATGAAAAATTAAAAATAATATTCTAGTCCAATACGTGCTATTGTGTATCTTCTGTTAACGTTACTGAGATAAATCGAGGCGTTCAGAAATGCTCGGATATGACGAACGTAACCGGAAAAACGTCCGACAGTACGTTCAGATGCAATTATGTCGACGAAAACCATAAGAACAAATGAAAATTTTGCGATATCTAACATTAAGGAGCGAGCGTAAAAAAAATGTGCATGCGCTCTGATGAAGGAATTTCTTTGAGAAAAATCTGATTTAATCTGCGAAAAATTCAGTACTTAGTTCTGTTAAAGAAGGGACTACGTCTTTAAGAATGGATCAGATTAATCGTGTAATCGCCAATGTTCAACTAATAACGAGACTTTGAATTTATGCTTGGTAGGAAATTCTTTCGTTGAGAATGTATCCCACTTTTATATTTCTTTGTTATTGTCCCGGCGTGGTTCCTACCTGAAAAATGTTCTCGCGACCGGTAGCTTTCGAGGGACGAGTGAAACGCGAAGAAACCGAACGGGATTGGTTCTGTTAATCATCCAAAGATGTATTACCTTAAGAAACGAAAAGAGGGAGCTTGTTATGGTTTTTTACGATATTTATATGCATTCGTTTTAATTAAATTCTCCTTGCTAGGGGATAGCTATCTGAGAAATCCTCGATGTACGATCATACATATTTACCAGTGCATTTGATATTTTCAATTGTTATATTTATTGATTACAATATATCATAGGTTTATCGTTGTTTGAGTGTTTTAAAACACATGGAAATTATTTGTACATTAAAGAGCCTTTCTAATTTAGGTTTATCTGAAATTGATAACTGTATTCGAAAATTTAGTAATGGATTAATTTTTTTATGTTTAATATTTATTTTAGAGTAAGAATACTAACTATTGTAGAATTCAGCGATGTGTATCTTCAGCTTAATGAGTATCGAAAGTAATGAAAGAGGAAAAAACTGCGGTTTCTAAAAATAAGTTTAATAGGAAGGCCCTTTAATCGAAAAGAAAATTTTTCTTTGCTTTCTGTTGATATGTGAGTTAAAACTGAATTGCGAAGGGAGAATGATATTATTATTACGATTATTATAACTGTCTTTGAAGACTCATTGCGGAACGCATTAGTTTAATTAAAGATTTTACATACTCGCGTTTCAATATTCAACGATAGATTTGTAAACACATTTTACGTACCTATTATTTATATACGTATATAATATATGTATGTTTTAGTTACGAAAATATATATGTATATATACATATGTTTTGTTAGTTGTGCATGATTAGAACGAGAAAAACGGAGTTAAAGTGGAAGGATGTTCCATGCGGGGAGGGAAAATATATCCGTCGCAATTTTGCCTTTTTCCAAGCTGGTTCGTATGTGCGCTTTCTTCTCCGTCTCTGATCATCAGTTATATCCGACTAATAGAAGTGTGTATTTTTCTTGAAGGCAAAACGATTTCAGAGTAATATAAAACTGAACACGTGAATGATAAAACGGAAAATGATAATATATCTTTCGGTCTGTGAAATCAATGTTACAGCAGCCTTAAACTTTCGAATATCACACTACGTCAATGTACAACGCATACCTCGACTATTTATCTTAATAAACGTTACGTAACCCATGATGAGTCTAATTTTTTATTGTCTATATGTGACCCTAAACTTTTTAATTTGTCTTTTCAGAAATAAAATTTTCCTAAATTCAGTTTTTTATTTCATTTATTTATCAAAGACTTAAATAAAGAATTATCGAAAGCAACGTGGAATATTTTTGAAATACAAAAGTGTATGTTATTTAATCTTACACTTATATAATCTTCAAATCAAAATTGTATAAAAATCTAAAAAAAATTGGTCATACTATATATATATTCAGTACATATCTAGTACAGTGGAGGCCAGTATACATATATTTATACATGCAAAAATTGACAGTTGGATAGTTTTCCATGTAGATAAAGTAGAACCACAACAATGCAATATGGCGTAAGGAATGGAATAACCTTATAACTTGGCAGCTGTCTTCTTCTTACTCTACGACCTCTTTAGTTAATTTAACACAAGCCAATAACTTTTTAATTTGATGTAAACAAAATGGAGGCATCTCGGAAAAGGAGTATAAATCTTTTTGCACCATCAGAAGCAAAGAAAACCAAACTATGTAAAAAAGAAGAAGAATCAGATGCAGTAGAAAGTATTCTAACCTATGATGTTTTAAGGATACTATTTAAATATTTAAGTTCCAGGGATTTGTACTCTGTTTCGACAATATGTAGGAAAGTATCAACGGTTACTTGTAAATAATTTGATAGTCATATGATAGATGTACTATTACAGGGCTTGGAGAGATGCTGCTAACTGTGAAGCTGAAACTAGACAGCATCCAGAGTATTTTTTTAAAAATTTCCGACTACCTTTTAGTGAAGATGAAGACGATAAGAGTCCAAAATCCTTAAAGAATGATTTGAGGATAGTGCCTGGTCTTGGATTCACATTTATAGTTGGTTCTGATGACCGGTGGTATATGAGTGGTAAACTACTTTAATTAAAAAATTAAAAACATTACTTATTTCATCTCAATATTTTTTATAAAAATACATACTAAATTTATTGCATTAATTGTGATTGTTATAGGTTGCTGTTGTGAAAGTCTTCCACGAGGCTGCAACTCATTGATTTTAGGAGGCTATGATATTGTTGCAAATGAGGATATAATTGATGAGGACAGTGGGATATATCCATGTGCCTTTTTACCTAAAATACCTGCATTAAAACACAAACTCTATTTTGGAGATTCTCATACATTTGAAGGTGTCTCCAATGTAGAAATAACCGACCACATTAATAAATTAGTTAAGAATTTACTACCTTCAAAAAATGAAAAGTCTAAATGCATTATTATGTTGTCTAATACAGGAGGGTACCATTTTGTAGGATCTGTAATGACAGAATTACAAAAAAGGTATTTATTTTTATACTAATTTTTTTAAAGTATACAGTTTAATTAAAAAGTTGTGATTTATAATTTTTTATCTTGTAAGATATCAACCTGGAACCATTGCACTTGCTGGTGCAATATGTGCAAATATGAATCTTTGTGAAGGAACTGATTCATCACCTAAATGTTCAAGACACGTTCAATGGGCAGCTATTACTTTTTCTAGTCCTTCATTGCAGTATTGGTCACTTACTTTATTAGAATCTTGTCGCTCTAGAGCTTTAATAGATGAAAAATTAAAAAATTTCAAAGAAAATATTAAATTAAAAAAACATGCATTTGGATTTATGTTCGCTTGTTGTGAGCGAATTAACAACAAAGAAGTTGAAACACATATATTTAAGAAGCACTTTCCCACAGTACCTTTATTTGGCCTACATGGTGATGGAGAATATGGACTAAATTCCCTGAATAAAAGTAAGCTAATTATATAGTTATTCAAAATTTCTTACTTTTAAGTTTCTTCTAAATCTAATACTTTTTTCCTTTTTAGAGCGACAAAAGAATCTGCAACTTCAGTGCTCAACAGTATTTCTGATTTTAACATATGAATAAGTTTGGGGTATGGTGCAATCACGATTAATAATAGAGCTATACTGAACTAATTTTCCTGATAATGTGATATAAGCTACAGGGCTATTTTATTGGCGCTGTTGAAGATTAACGTATTTAGCATAAATGTAAATTGCGTGATCAATGTAAATTAAACATGGGACGGATTAACTGTATAAATGTAAGAGAATGCGAAAGAACGTGATTTTCTCTCTATCGACACCGGAACAATTTCCCTATCTTATTGTAAGAACTGTGAACGAAGCGAGGAAACAACCAGTTAATTATACTCGCGAACTTGTGTACGTGCGCGTGTACCGCGAATGTATAATTACCTTTGAGCGTCACACACGTTTGACAGATAGCGACAACCTTTTTGATAAAGCACTGGAGGGAAGAACTAGGTCACCGAGTGCTCGACCAGAGATTGCTGAGGAGCCTCCTTATAAGTAGCCCGATCAACATTGATAATGCAGTCGACGACAAGGGGTTGTTATTGTGTTAAGCCCGAGTGTACTGTTTTGAAAAATTTGCTCGAAGCAATTGTGGGTGATAGGTCACTTTTGAACGTAATGTTTCTCTTTTAAACATTATAATTTTCTTTATTTATTGAAATTGATGATCAATGTAAAAATCAAACTTTTTCAAATTGTTGCATTTATTAATCGGAAATTAGTTCATGTTGTCAGTGAAGTACATATTGAATACGTATATTACTAAATTTAAAATACCATATTTCAAAAATATTTACTTGTAATTAGGTATAAGAGTTTTTGGTTTAAAGCACTTTTTCATAATTTGCTAACTATTGTAAAAAATCTTACAATGCACGTTCAAAAAAAAAAAAAAAAAAAAATTTGCTTGTAAATTTTAAAAATATTTTACTTCTTTCATATTTGTTAAATAAATCATGTTCCTAAATCAATTAAACAAAAGTTATTGTATTATATTCGTGCAATTTAAGATAGAATACATTTGATTGAGCACATCCGCACATTGTCATCTAACCGAATCTTTCGATTAGGCCTATAAAAAGTACGACGAGCATCATGTTAGACGTATTTTTGAAAATGATGTTCCGACTTTTGTGGGTCTCCTGGGCCTTAAAGTCATCCGTGGCCTGGGATAGTGGCTTGAAAGAAAAATACGATGGTTACGGCGAGGATTGGATTTTCATGCCCGATGGCAAGGGCCAACCCCAAGTCGCTGTACTCAAAGGACATGACCCTTCAGAGGGCCGCGGAATCCTCGACGAGTCCATCGGCTTTATTTTGTATACACGGTACAGTTATTTTCAATCGATGATCTAAATTTTTGTAATATAATGCAAAGTGTACCACATCAAAGAGTGAAACGATAATCAATTCAGAATAAATTTACGAAAATGTGAATTAATTCTTATTATTAACAAATATTATAAAGTATCCGATTATGCATTAAATACACAAACAATATTTTTATTGTATAATGAGGATTTTATAAATTTTACAAAAATACCCTTAAAAATTATAAAATTTAAAAAAGAAGCTGCAACATTCTATGCAGTGAAAAGATTTTAGTTCTACAAAAATTAAAAATTAAGAAAATAGGAATCTTTTACAAAATTGGAAAATCCCTAAAAATATTTTTACTTTGGACATTTTTCCTTGTATAAGAACGTTGATCTTACCTTTGTCAAACATTTTTATTTACTCTATGATTTGAACTGATTATACGGTTTAAAACAAATACTGTTAAATCTTTCTTCAAATAATATAATTTACCCAAGACTACTGGTTGAGTTTTCAAAATTTTAGAAATTTTAATCTATTTTAAATATTTATTAATAAATAATTTTTCAAACAACTTTTTTTATATTAAAAAAGTTCATTTCAATTATTTTATTGTGTTTTTATAAATACAATTAAATCTGCACACATTTTAAATTAATAAATCGTTGTACAAGTTTTTGTTATTTTATGTTTTGTTATAGATTCTTTAATATATTTGTCATTGTTTAATTAAATGACTGCGACATAGGCAAGTATTTGACCTCATCCATTCAGTCACTTTCATAGATTGATTTGCATGTTGACATAAAAAGTAAATTTTAGCATTGAAAATATTCTAAATAGCTTTGTTTTTAAACAAGGCAGTTGAGTGGATATGTTTTACAATAAATCAAATGGTATATTTAAGTTACACTTGTGGGAACACAGCAAAAGTTTTATTTGTTTTATTCTTTTTTTTTTTTTTAATATAGCTCTAATCCAGAAGAAGGAAAAATTTTACATACTAATGACACGGGTTCATTGACAAATTCTCCTTTTTCACCTACAAGACCTACGAAATTTGTTACACATGGATGGAAATCCAGTGCTTTTAGTGCCAGTGTTTTGAACATTAAGAAAGGTAAATCTTTGCTCGTTATATAGAATCGAATTTTTCAAATTTATTATTATTATAAGTTAACACGTTTTGAGCGGTAAACGTATATTTAAAGTTTAATTGAGCAACAAACAATATTAAGTGTTAACGATTTTATTCCTAATATAACGTCGATTTAATAATAAGATAGTATCTTTAAAATTTAGAAAATACGAGATAATATGAAAATGTTATTTAAGTTTATTAAAAAAAAAAGTAGCAACGCACAAACTTCTTGAAAACCAAACTATTTTTATCTGAATGTTGAATTAGGCTACGAAAATAATTAATGCCTACAGATTCCCGTGTAATTTCGTATTTGGCATCCGGCCGATATAAGTTGTCCTAAATGCTTACCTGGCAGCAGCGAGCCGAATAATGCTAACGTTAATTAACAGTTTGGCTGTATGGTGTTTCTCTTTTAGAACTATCTGGCCATTTCAGAAAATAGTATCGAATGTTCTAGACCTTACAGTCATCGGCAGGTACTCGAGTTGTTTTGATCGAAAGGTCGCTCTCGACGTATTACATAATTTTCAGTTTGCTAACGCGAAAGGAATCTTTTAAATTGAGATTTTATTAACGTTGCTTCGTAAATATTTTCATAAAATTTTGGTCGATTTATTCGGAAATAGTGTAAAAATATTTTTGCAACATAATTGTTGTATTTAAAATCTGGCGAATCGATCTTTAAATATTTGAGCTTATGCTTCAGTATGCTTAAATGTATACGATGATAAGTGTAAGGTAAACAAAATGCTTTAATGTCTTGATAGCTTTAAAAATACTTCAACAGTAATAAACCATTTTACAACGCAGCAAATTGCGATTTATTTTGTTATCAACAATGTTTAACTCGAAAAGGAACAATCGAATATAATCAAAGCGTTTTAAAAGGCGAAAGATAATCCGGCGAGGCGGCAACCGAAAATAAACTATCCTCTGATAATTCTAGAATACTTGGAACTGGGCGACTACAACGTATTCCTGGTAAATTGGGAGCCGATGGCGGCGAGCACGTTTTACCTCGGCCCGATGCGCAACACCGGCAAAGTCGGTGCAAAGGCTGCGGAGTTCATTGATTTCCTCGTGCGCGAGACTGGTCTGACGACTGATAACGTGCACTTTATCGGTTAGTGAAGGAAAACAAAAATTAAGTAACAATGAATTAGCAGCGAGACGATTAACCGGCTCTCTCGCATTACGCTTTATTTGGATGTCGCTCTTTATCGCGGCGGTACAAGAGTTTGCATTAGCGAGTTTACCGTCCCACGCTTATTTATAGCTTTTTCAGTATTTAATTATTGCAGACGGGGTGTGAATTATTCATGAGCGGATTTCAATGTTTCGAGTCGAGATAAAACTAATGTACGGTTGTTTATTTTAATTTTACCAGAACTGCTTTAATGCACTGTGCGCCTTTGGAGGTCACATTCTTCGTCAATTTTTTTTTTTTTTTCAAACTATGCTATTTTTACTCGTCAATCTTATTTTGCTTAGTTCATCGTTCTTGTTCCAATAATAAAATTTTATGGTATTTTTAACTTTCGTTATGCCTATCTTTTTCCCGTACAATAAACTATTTTTTTTCTTCTATCGCGGTAGTTACAATCAAGTTTCTATAACGAAAAAAAATGATTTAAAAAATTTACTAGAAAAAAGTACTAAACGCTAAATAAAAATTTCTTTACAAAGGACACTCGCTGGGAGCACATGTTGCGGGTAACACTGGCGAACAGGTAACGTCTGGTAAACTTGGAAGAGTGACTGGACTGGATCCAGCACTTCCGGGTTTCCACTTACTCAGTCAAGATAAAGGAAGATTGGATCCCACGGACGCCGAATTTGTAGATGTTATTCATTCTTGCGGTGGAGTATTGGGATTCCTACAACCGTTGGGTCACGTAGATTTTTATCCCAATGCAGGAGTTGCAGTCCAGCCCGGATGTTGTTGCGTACCCGAACTGATTGGTAATATATTGTAATGACGGTAAAATATTAAAATATTGTAATTATTTCTTTCTTTCAGAGGCTTGCAGTCACGGTAGATCGTATCAATATTTTGCCGAGAGCATCAATTCGAATGTAGGTCTCAGAGCAAAGCAATGCAACACTTGGGATAACTATTTACAAGGGGAATGCGATTCTGCAGACTCGGCCTTGCTAGGAGAGCACGTAGACAAGTCAGCAAGAGGATCGTATTTCTTGAGAACGAGATCCGAGCCTCCTTATGCTTACGTGGGAGAGACATTCGACAATAACGTTTAAGAAAAGAATAAGCGAACAGAAGAAAAAAATCTGAAAACTTCGTGTATTATATAAATTTTTTATATTCTAGTCTCTAGTAAAAACAATTTCGCCTTTTAATTCGAAACTATCACTTTAATAAATAATTACATATGTTACAGTTTGAGGTATAATAAACGATCCATGTACCATAATCGGACCCTTATATCTCTTAGTCACTCCATTTAAAGTACATCTAAAAAAACTTTAGGGCGCAGATTCTTTATTCCATTTTCTCTGATTTTAATTCCCTATCATTCTTCATTAGCTATAAGCAGTTTTCTCGCGAGGGTGGGAATGGATGTATTAAATTCGTTAGAATTATATTGGCTTGTACAGCAAGGTTGTGACGTACTTTTTACGGTAACGGTGTGTCGCTGAAAGCACCATAACACTATCTTTAATACTTAATGCATATAGGTGATTTAACATTACATGATTGGGTTCTGGCAGAAGCGTTGGCTCACACTGAAAGAACAAGATTTTTTTAAAGGAATGAACAATTGTATTGGCTGTTCTTTAATAAATTGTGTTTGATTTCTTACCGATAAAGGCGTATCTTTATTAAGTATAACTTGGAGTAAATGTGGTGGCAAAATTGGAGGCCCAGGAGTTTTCTCCCAAGGTTTGTGTGGTGGTAAATCTTGGCCGTATTCGGTTTGGGCACTACTAATAATGCCTTCGCTGTCTTTCGCAAGTGCTTGGAAGACTTCAAAGTCTGATTTTTTCACAGATACACAATTGTTTTTAGATCCCATCCCATTATCAACAATTTTCTGCAATTGAATGTGAGTTTTATTTAAATTAAACCAGGATATGAGAAAATAGTATATTTAATTTTAAAATTACTCACAAGGCCAGGGTCATGCCTCCATTCTCCATCAACAAAAAATTTGTACTGGTGCTCACCTTCAGGTAAATCTATAATTGTAACAAAATCTCCATGACTTTTCACCATGGGTAACGTTTTCCAGTCACTAAAGGTCCCACTAATATACACTTGTTTTCCACCACCTTCCCACTTGAATACAGTCGGTAGCACTTTTCTATCAGGTGTTGTGCCTTCTGAAACAGTATTTGATCGAGGACGAGTCCCATGAAAGTTTTTGCCTTCTTTTGAGTCATCCTATTAAAACAAAAATAAAATTAGTATTTATATTAATTAAAAACTAATACAAAATAGAAAAAAATGTTATAAAATAATTAAAAGTTTATGTTTAAGTTTATTAGAATGTTTTGTCCCCATTACCCAAGAATTTTATTTATTTTACAATATCTAATTTATTTTTTTGTTTTCTATTTAGCACAATGGTATTTATGTTACTTTATTTATGGTTCATAAAGAATCGTACATTTTTTTTAAGCGAAGAAATCATTTCATTGGCAGCTGCAAATATTGGCAATAAAAACTGGAAACATATTGACACTCAACTTCAGCAGTACAAAAGATTTCTTAAATTTATTCATTATTGCAAATACCTCTTTTTTAACAAAGGTAATGTTAATGCCACTTTAGTACACAAATATCTTTCAAATATATTTGAACAGCTTTTTGGAATTAATTTAAATATCCTGCATTAATATCAATAGCAAACAAGATAGAGATGTCACTGTCATTGGTACAATACATTTGTTATTATAGCTTCAGTAAGTTCAAAGAAACCCATCCAAAAATAAACCACCGTAGATAAAACTTGACTAAATGCACAAATTACCTTTGAAAAAAATGGCTCTTCCTCTTCTTGTGAGGACTCAAAGCCAAGTTTCTGGCTAAGCTTCTTATCGAACACAAAGACAGGATCTTCTTTGCTAACGTCTGGTGGTGGATGGTGGTCCTTTCTATGCCTGTGACTATCATACCTCTCTCGGATCACAGTGCCATGACTGACAGGCTGGTTGCTGCCTGCATTACCCATTATCAGACACTATCCTAAGCATACGACGTAGCTCACGCTATAAATCGTGAGAAAAAGACGAGTTATTAGCAATGCAAAGTGTTTGCCTATACAAAACAAGTGAATGGCACGATCGAACAGTGGGTCAAGACACGCGTGTAGGAAACTTACCTCGTTCGTACCGATAGTACAGTTCAGTAGACATTCATCATTTGCAACGTTGGTCGTCGCGGCCTCTCGATGGCAACGTGAAAGAAGGCTCCGAGGCGAGCACGAGCCCGTGTTTTTGATTTCCTCGAAATAACAGCTGATCCGACTACGTGCCTCTGCACACTTTTACTACTGGCCGTATACGAAAGATGGCTACCTCTTTATATTTAAAGTTGATAGCAGCCCCCACCACTTCTGCGGTGTTGTTTACTGAACAGCCGATCAGCTGAAGTGAAAGGTATTGAGAAAGAACGCGCTGATTGAGTTTTGACGGAACCCGTTGACTGCGTGTAGTCTGCTATGACATTGTTTATATATGTTGCGTTATGGCATTTAAATTTTTTTTTCAACAATCGGGATTGTCATGCCCAGTGTGACTCTACCTTACCGACGGACGATAATTGGGTCGAAATTAAATGCGCGGAAAACGGCATGATCATGAGAGGACGTATTTTATATCGATGCTGAGTAAATTTCCGATGGCAGGTATGTATAATCTGTAAATGATAGTAGTTTTGATGAGTTAGCTACGAAGTTCTTCTTTATCTATTAAAGTTTACATTGTTTTGAAAATCAATATTATTAATTGTCTAATGTTTTGACGGATCTAACAACATTAACCTACAAAATGTTTATTCAATAGAATTTTAATAAGAATAAACATTTTGGTAAAGAATATAGCTTTGATTTTTTTACTTTAAAATCAACCTCCTAATTTATTTTTATTAAAAAAGAATTTACTAATCATTTAATTAACTGGTTTAATAAATTAATTTATAATGGATACTTTTTGTAGGTATTTACACCCAAATTCACCAGCTTTTATAAGTCTTTATAAGTCTTTATAACTTGTTTGTACTCGGAAGAATTCGTACAAGGTAAGTGGTGAGATTGAATTTTATAAAATTTGTATAAATTATTTGATTAAGTGAGTACTTGTAGCTATAGGAGTACCCCAAGGTACAATTCTGGAGCCGCTATTGTTCCTAATATATATGAATAATCTAACCAATGAAGCCAATTCTTGTATAATCTCTTATGCAGGTGACACAATATAGTATTTATCTCTGAAGATGACTGGAACGTAGCCGAACAAAACATGAATCAAGAAGTAAATAAAGTGAATAATTGAGTAGTCTCCAATGAACTATCGCTAAATGTAGACAAAACAGTGTTTAATACTTTTGGATTTTATGCTAAGTCTTCCAAATGATATATACATATTGTTATAAATGATAAAAAAATGAAAAGTAAGCTATACTAATAAATATTTGGGTATACAAACTGCCTTTTATTTTAGATGGGACAATCACATCGATTACATAATTAAGAAAACCAAATATTTTCTGTTCGTTTTCTACAAAATAAAAAAATTTATGAAGTTAAGCAATTAATAATGGTCTACCATTCTTTCTTTAATAGCATTGCTAATTATGGAATAATTGCATGGGGGGATGCTCTCAATAATGTACAAGCATTGCAAAACAGATTGTTAAAAAATATCTTAAGCAGATGTGATAATACTTTTAGGCCATTATATATCAAAGAAAGTTTTATTGTAGAAAGCTTGGTATATCATTTTGTAGAAGTTAAAAATAAGTATGTTTTGTCTGAAAGTATAACTAGAAATAGGAGCTTAGAACTGCCTAAATTGAGTAAGGAAATTTCTTTTAAGAACAGTTATGTAGTTGCCCTTAAGGCCTACAATAAACTTAATAAGAATCTCAAAACATTAAATATAAAACCAGTAAAGCTAAAAAAATTATTAAAACGTGGGTAATTTATTCTAGATAATTTAATTTTAATTTAATTTATGTTGTTTATAAAAGTTTATACTTGTTGACACTAATCGGAATGACATAATATTCAAATATTTATGCTTTATTGTATTAGTGTTAAGTATCATAGATTTAAGTTGCATTATGTCAGATATATACACATCAGATATGTAACATATCTCTATAGGAAGTGCTCTGTATCTCATATATATTTTTGTATATTTGAATGTCAGTGACTTGTATATTTTTGTACTCTGGTTTCCAATAAATAAATAAATAAAAGATTTCCATGCAAAGAGATTGCATTTAATTTTTAAAACCATACTTACGTTAAAGTAAAATTAAAAGTAAATTTAAAATTATCGTCATTTATTTGTAATGATTTAATTTAGGTTTTAAAGAAAAGAGCCCAACAAAGAGTTATAAAATGTTAAGAAAAAAAGCGAATAAGCCCGGTGGCATTAAAAGTTGGAGCCCAGCGACAGAATGTTTAAAATCGCATTATAAGAACCTTGAAACTGGCTCGAAAATCAATTTTATCATTCCGGCAGATCCGCATTTCTCCGATACCGCACGAAACGGGCTCTCTCGCGACAAGGAACAACGAGAGCTGCGGTACAGGCGGCAACGACGGCGCGGTCGCATATCGAAAAGTTCCGCTCGAAACAATCAAAAGCAATTTATGCAAATAGCCCGAGAAAATCCCTTTGGCAGAGGCCGCGCCGCTCGTCCACGTTTCCGCACGCAGCGAAATAATTACGGCCCCCGGAAAGTTTTGTAAGGTTCCATTCTTGCCTTCGGATCGTAAAAGCGCGCGCGGAGAGGTGATCAATAACCGTCAATATGCACTGCCTCTCTCTCTCTCTCTCTCTCTCTCGCGAGCTTTAATAAGAGTGTAAGCCCAGGCCGACGCGCGGTCCCAGAGCCCAGTTTTACGACTCTGCGACACAGGACGTCACTCCGCCTCTCTTTATAACCGAGCATCTTGCCGTTTCGTTCCCCCGCGCGGCCCCCGCACAGCTCGCAAGCGCGAGCAAGCCCCAATTTATTATTTATAAAGTCGAACGAGCCTGTCTTTCCTTTGCCGCTTTTCCCTTGTTTTTTATACCGCTGCCGCCGCCGCCGCCGCCTCCCTCCGCGAGTCTATACACGCATAGTCGCGATATTATCCGGAAAACTCGGATTTTACTGCGTGTATCGATTTTTTTTTCCTCCTGCCCCCGGCCAAGTTATATACTGCCGCCCCGCTTCTCGCTCTCTCCCGCTCGAGCTTCCTTTTTTCTTTAACGAAGCGTAAAAGTATACGAGTTATTGAAAAATCGAGTACGCTTTTACGAGTGCCGGATTCTCATAATTTATTAATGCAATTTCGCGCTTTTCCTTTTTTATGAATTATTTTTTGAATGCAGCAAGAATATCGGAGTGCCGCGCGGCGCTTCGCTCCCCGGCAATTTGCCGCTGTATTTTTAGTGCTAATTATTGGAATGCTTCGAGTACGATGATTTTATGCTTCAATTTAGTTTTGAAAAAAGTTTTGCTGTCCTTGAAAAAGCAAATCGTTTCATCGATCTTTTATATATATTAGACATAATTTAGTCTATAATGTAATATTCAAAACAAAAAAGTAAAAGTAAAATTTTTAAATAATTGACAACAGAGTAAATTATTATCAGTTAATTACACCAGTTTTAAATAAAATAATACTCTCTCACTGATATTTAAGTAAAAATAAACTTTCATTATACACTTGTACGTCAGAGTGACTTATCCGGACTAACATTCTTATTTGATCAAATAGATTAGTTTCAATTACAGCGGTTATCAATAAAAGTCAGCCCACACGCCGAATGTCGGAGTTTCTCGATCGGCACTTCCATTTTATCTCTCGCCGGAGTCTCGATAAGAGTGCACTTGCTCATTCGTCGAGCATTCCTATCGATTGCTAAATGTATTGGCTATTTAATGAGATTGATTAGATAGCGTTAAAAGGTGAGGATTTATCTGGAGTGCGGACATCTGCCGCGTTCGATTCTGCATTTTTCGTACTGTGTATTTTATTATTCACGTGTACGTTTCCACTCGCTTTGAGAGAGGAGGAAACTTTTTTAATCGTTATTTTACCGAGAATCCATTTGGGCCACTCGTGTATACAAACAGTATTTCAATATATATATCTTACTTTTTAAGAAACTTTATATTATATTCTAAACCAAAGTTAATAATTGATATCCTTTATTGCACTTTAATTTCTCCAATACAGCATTCCCTGGTAGAAAATTAACCAGTTTGGCTGGTTAATGTGTATTTTAAATGGAGCCGTTTTTAGATAAAATTCATAACTAAATTAAAGAAAAACAATTGAAAAATGATTTTAGAAGATAAAGTATCGTTTGTTGAGAGAACGCGACCGGTACGCGTATTTTGTTACAGTGCCCTCTGCGCTATCGTTACTCGGCAAGGTTGGCCGCCGCGCTCGTCAGTTCCTTTTGGACCACATCGCTATGCGCCTCGCATCACCTTAGCCTCAAGCATATACTCAATAGCAAATACGAGTACTTTATTTAAACCCTTTCGTCCATACTACAACATCGTTACATTGAAATATTCATGAGCAAAAATATTTAATTATTTGATAATGACAAAAAATAATAGCAATTTAGTCGTTTTCAATTACAAAACAAGGTAAGAATTTTTTAACAATTGCTTAACGTTTCTACCAGGAATTATTCGAAAGAATTTTAAAAATTTATTAACCCTGTCGGAAGTTTCCACTATTATTTGGCCAATTTTTGGCAAATTTGGTCTACTATTAGTTAAATGGCTAAAAAAAAATCGTAAAATTTCCAACAGGGAAGATTCATTCTTTTAAAGGAGTCCCTAAATTTCCGCGTCAAATATCATTAATTTATAATTGAGTCTTACACTACGCACTCAAATCATCATTACGACTTACGCTGCAACAGCGAGCACCCAAGCATCCGATCGATAATCGCCAAAAAAAAAAGGGCTCGCACTCCGATCCGCAGCGCATCTGCGGGCCGAAGCGCAGCGAAAACTAACGCACCGCCCGTAAGCACAAAGGGCCGATCCATCATCCTCTCGCTCGGACGCGAGTTCTAAACGACACCGCCGAGGTCTCATCCGTACGGATCGCCGACGTAAATATTATTTTCTCGGCGGCTTTCGCAAGGGCGGCACGCGCGGAGGAACTAGCTTTTTCTTTCGCCTCGATCGTTACGCGGCGCGGAAGAAAGTCGCGCGGATACAGTTTTTTTTTTTTTTTGTGGAATAGTTGTGCGTGCATGCACGGTTGCTTTTCATTGCGAGCGATCGATATTTTTTACGATAGGATGGAAAAAGAAGCTACTGCCGTGCCGATGAGTTTTTTTTGCGGGAAATTATAAATAAGGAATCGGAAAATGGACTGGGGAATTCGCGGTTGTAAGATGCGTAAAGTGGAAGAGAAATAACAAGGCTGTCTATTTAAAGTGCACTGAATTATTATTCTTATTGTATTAGAGTTTTTAAGTTTCGTACTTACTTCTCTTTAGGTATCAAATCTTTTAAACTTAAAATTTTTGAAATTATAGTATAGTTATTGAAATAATTTTAATCAAGAGTAAAACATAAAATATGTGTATATAAAAGTTACAACTTGCAAAAGATGCCCATAAGTTTAGGCGAGGCTTTAAAACGCGGAGGCCTCAAAAGAGAGCAGCACCAGCTCGTAAAGCTTCATCAGAATCCATCAGCCTAGCCGGGATGCAGCTCTTCCAGCGATTTCGTCGAAAATCGCAGCTCGATATTGGTCCGCAGCGGTCTCTCGTCTTAAATCGTCGCGCAGTGCGCACACAATCGCCGCGGGCGAAACGCGTCTTTAACGACGCTCGGCACTCGGGCCTAAATACATTAGAAAGCTCATTTAAATACGGCACAATGGCGACGGATAGAATTTTCCGCGGCCGCGCCGGCGAATATCTTAATGTCGGCTCGGCGCCCTTTGGGCCCGAGATTTCCCGGCAGGCGGCGGCAATACTTTCGCCGCCCGGCGGAAGACAATCACGTTGACATTGCGTGATGGATGTGCTGCCGCTGCCGTCGCCGCCGCCGCGCTGAAAATCACCCTCGGTTTTCCCACCAATAAAGCCCATTGTAAATGCGAACTATTCGAAATATTAGAGACGAGGTGCCGCGCGCGGCGATTACCGGCCGTTCCGTCATCGCTGTTGACGCACCCGTAATCCTTTCAGCTCTCTCTCTCTCTCTCTCGCTTTTTCCGGCTCCCTCCCTGCTCTCTTTTTAGCCCGGAGATTTGCATGCGCATTCTCTCTCTCTGTCTCGCATCCCTCATTGTTACTGCGCCGTCGGTTTTTTTTTCGCTTAGGGCTGTGGAAAAAAGTGATACGACAGCCGAGCAATCGAGCTGTGGATTTTCTAATCATGATGTATCTTCGGACGCTTTTTTGTCCGCGCCCGGCTGTGATTTGTCCGCGCGCGCCAGGCGATTGTGTGAGTAATGGACCCGATCGTTAAGCAGATAGGGTAATGATGTAAAAATGAAGAGCTTTTTTTCGTCAAGCGCTCAACTCGGCTGTCACTGGAATGGGAGTTTCAATCTGCGATCGATGCAAAGAAGGTCCTTTTTAATTCATTTCCAAGTGGAGTGGAGCTTTGTAAAAATTCATTGATGCTTAAATTCTGCTGATTAAAGAACTGATGACGAATAATAGTTATTTGCTTGGAAAGAGGGGGGGGGGGGGGCAACCATCGTTTAAAATAAAATTTAAAATTCAGTGCGTCATTAAAAAGTTTTAAGGCTTTTGTTGCAATGATTATGTACAGGTATCGAGTGGCATTCTTAGCACCTGCAAAACCAATCTTGGCGATCATTCGCATTACTCCGTTCTAACCGCTTCGAAGAAAAACGCTTTCTTACGATTAGAGTTCAGTTTTTATGTTACCTTAAGCGATGGGAGAAACCTTAAAGCGATCCACAAGAAAGTGGGCAATTTGAACTTGATTTATTATGACGTTAACATTTTTATTTTTGGATTAGCATAAACGCTCGAACGAAATTTTTTGACCCGAGAGAAAGGCGAGTTACTTACCGAGCACAGTCAATTAAAGACTACAAGTTTTCTTCGACAATTAAAATTTTCAAAAACATTTTCTCAATAATTTGACTGTCCTCTTTAAATCCCAATGCATCAAGTTCTTATTTTTAAAGCGTTATTAATTTGTTAACTTAGTGCCGAGAAAAAAAAAGTAGATTACCACCAGAATAGTAAAGTCATACCAAAAAACTGAAATTACCAACGTCTCTCTACTTTCCTTAAACTTTCGCCGTACAACCGAATCGTCGCTCGACTCTTAAACAAACTCAATCCTTTTTCCACACATCGCCTCGTATATCGAGCACAATACCTAATTATTCGTTCAGAAAAATCGCACCTCACCCGTCGCTCCGCAGCGCGTCTTATAAACCTTTGTCGATTAGCCTCGTGCTTACGCACTTACGCGCGGCGGGTATTACGCATGCATTTTCCACGCTCGCGAAAGCATCGGCCAAAGGCCGATTCCGCAGTGCGCATAAAAAGAAATGCGATGCCAGAGGAGCGGCGCCTCTCTCGCTCTCGGGACTTTGAAATCTTCATAGATGAACGATCAAAGGCTAAGCGAGAGGAGAAGGAGGAGCGATATTTTTTTTTTCCCTGTACGCGCGGAGTGCGAATGCATCGCCTGGAGACCTGGTCGGAGGCCTGCACGCATCGCAGCGAGCGATGGAGGATCGGGAGGATCGTCGGGGTAGGGATGAATTATTGTTTCTGCTTATATAGAAATATGTGGGTGAAAGGGTACCAATTTTTGGAAATCATTCGGGGAATGTGCAACGTTTTAGATGGGGTAACAATAAATTTTTCTGTGCGATGAAAGATTTACGTAAGTTCTGCTAAATAATTGTTCTAGGAATATCTAAAGGACCAAAAATGTGTTACATATCCACAGTGAGGTTTAATTGATTCGCTCCTTTTTGGCCAGAACCACTTAATCCTGTACAGTCGGGATGGAGCTTCCTGAGGAAAAGGCTCGTTTCGACGGGTGGATGAGATTCGAGGGGAAAACATAAAAATAGCAAAACTGAATTCAAATTATATTCTTAAAGTTTATTGGTTAACGAAAAAAATCAGATACCAATTGAAGGGTTTATTAAAACTGCTGTAGGAACCTCTTTGACTATCGGTTTCAGATGGACTGAACTACAATTCCAACTGGGTGAGGCTTTTCGTTCCATCTATCGCTCGTCCTAAGCTAAATTGCTATAAGAGAAGTAGGACTAAAAAGAGAGCATCGTAAATGTAAGTTTTATTAACTTGGGACGTTACAATATAAATAACACCCAGGTCTCAAGTTTCTATTTACAACATTATACTATTTACATCTAACAATAGCGCCAGCCGGTAATCCACGCAGCAGCAGGATCGAAAGCGAAGGTAAGAGAGCCTAAAGAAAAAGCTGCGAGTCTCGATATAAAACTGGCGCAAACGAGGGAAAAGCTCGCAAGCTCGCGCGCGTGCACCGATGTCACTCCGGCGAATGTTGCAATATGCAGCAATGGCAACGCGCAGCAGCAGCAGCAGCAACGGCGGCGGCGGCAGCAGCAGAGCAGCATCGATGGAAGGCAAAAGGGGTGTCGACACGCGTAATAATCGAGTCCGCACCCCACTGTCGGCTATCTGTTTTATTTATCCGATAACACGCCATTATGGACACGGCGACGCGCCCCGGCTCGCGTATAACGATTGGCTATTTATAATAACACGTGGCGTATCGGTAATTAGGTGCGCGTAAAGCGAGAGCCCCGATGAAAAACCGCCGCGAGAGAGAGAGAGCGAAAAATATTTATGCGGACCGACGCGCGGCTGCACTTTTCAGGCGCGGCGTCTCTCGCCGACCGCCGCTCGACGCACGCCCGAAAAATCACACCGGACGCCGCTGCTGTGCAGGCGCAATCGCTCCGTTTGCGAGAGCTGCGCGATCGACGGCTTCGGCTTTTGTTTTTTTTACAGCGGCTCTTCAATCAGAGTTTATGCATTGGATTTTTAAAGAGATGTAGCTGGGAATTTACGAGTTTTTATTGCATTAAAGCCACTCTATAGCTAAACGGAATTAATTAATAGAATTATCTGTTTTAGCTTTTGAGATTTGGTATGGACTGGTTAGAAATTTTAAGGCGTTTTAGCATCAAGCCAATTATCCGGTATGCACTAAATTTGAGCAACAAAATCAAGACCGATAATTCAATTTCACGAGTTCATCATTATAGGCGAGGTAGAATTGCAATAAACTTGTTCACATCTGCAGTGACATTCAGGTTAAAATGTGCTTCTTTAAATGTTAAAATCTGTTACAAAGGCTAAAGGTATCCTTTTTTACCACATATCCTTTTCAACATAAACAAATCTCTAAGAAGCCATAAAGTCTTACCGAACGATGCGCTCGTACAGCGGTTGCATTCAAAACGCACATTCGGAAAAATATTAGCTTTACGAAACACGAGGCAGAAAGAAAGTGTTGCAAGTGATTGAGCTGTCCGGTAAAAAAGAGTCTCATAGAGATTTTCGCAGACAAGAAAATCGCTTCTGAAGTGAAAAAGACCGTTTGAGCGATGGATTGACGGATGTATAAGCCAAATGCACGTATAGCGAGGCAAAAGTTCGATCGAAAAATTCACTTTCACGTTTTACCCGCATATACGTACGCGAAAAGCTTTAAAACTGATCGTTTCGCTACCCGCTAATATTGAGGAACGCTGCCTGCGTTCTTTATATTTCGCCACGTTCAATAAAAATTTGCAATATTTAAGTTTATATATATCCGGGAGAACTATTAGAGTATGATTTATCCTTTCGATCCGGATAGTTAGATTTTCCTGCACGGAGAAAAATTTGCTAGTAAAAATTACAATAATACATTTTAATTTGATCACAGACTGTAAAAATCCTAAAAAATTACCATAGTTTCTAGTAAATTTTACGAGGTCAATAATAAATTTTCATATTTAGACTTGTAAAATTTACTATGGACATGGTAATTTTTTAGGATTTTTACAGTCTGTGATGAAATTAAAATGTACCATTGTAATTTTTTCTAGAAAATTTTTCTCCGTGTATAGATAAGCGTCTCTTTACTGCATACCTTTATTATCGTGTCGGTTAAACAAAAGCGCAGACAAGAAAGAGATAAATCGATGGAGCTGCAGTTTCGTTCAGCAAGCCTTTTTAATCCTCAAACATCGCTTTAAGGTATTAAGGGGAGCTGATAACTGAAGCCGATAAGAGTTTGCAAAAATGGGAGATAAGCTTTGCTTGATTTGCACTAATTAAGGCCGATTTGATAACGAAATTTGAATAACGAAAACGAAGAGTCAATGTACCAAACTAAAATTATTTACGCAGTTGTTTTATAGTGAATTGTTTATTCGCTTTATTTATTTGACGGCTTTCATATCATCGAACATTATGAGTCAGGCTTAGATAGTATAAAGCATCATTTTCATATCAATAAACTGAATTTACAATTAAAAAAATTTATTAACAGATAGCATTTTTTTTATGGATCTTTGTGTATAATTAAACGTACTGTTGTAATTAATAACCTTATTGTATTGTTTTTTTTTCCAGCCTTCATATTTTTTTATGATTTATTCGACTTTCTAGGTTTTAAGACATAATATTAAGGTAAGGATGAAAATAATTAACACAATAATAATAGAATCTTTTATCATAGAAAGAAGAATTACCTTAATTTATTAATTTTTCTCAAGTTCAAATGAAAAAACTCCTTACAACTCAACAATAAAACTATATACTCTACTGAGAATTTTCAGAATTCAATTTATGAATTTGATAGCGACTAATTTATTAACTCACTAACAACCACTTACACCGTCTAAATCAGCAATATGAATTCAGCGTAATAAATAAGAAAAGCATATCCATCCAATCCGATTAGGATCGTTTTGACAGCATAAATGATAGGCAAACCTCTTCTAATTACCCGCGAACATTACATTAGAATTACAAACTAAATATAAATTTACGCCGTAACTCATTCCTCCTGAACAAGAAAAGCGCAGTGCGTCTCTCACCTGTCGCACAACAATCCGCAGCCTGCGATTGTCTTCTGCGCACGTATGATCGATAAAAATCTTCAGGCCACGCGGAGGAAAAAGGCGGCACTGTATTATGCTAATTTCGTCTGGGAACGAAGTGAACAAAAAAAGAAAAAGAAAAAGAAAAAAAAATCCGAGCAGGGAGGTCGATGCATGACTTCGATTAGCCGCTGTGTTGTTTTTTTCGCGTGTCGCGCACCATATTTTTAAAGCCGCTCTCTGATTTAGAATGGCTCACCTTTCTAATGCGCCGATCGCTTTTTAACTGTAAGCGGCTACTGCAGAATACGGACACTGCGGGGGCCTTTCGCAATTGACCATTTGCACCATCGATGTGCGTAATTATTAAGCGCGGAGTGTGTGTCTCTTTTTTTTTAGTCGGGAGCTAATAAATTGTATAAATAAATGAGGAGGGGCTGGAAAAGTAAATGTTTGCGAAATTTAATAATAATAATGAATTATATATGCACATGTATTATCTTAATTTCTTGAGCGTGAAATTCATTTTACGTGTAGGGAATTTAATGGCTGACTATTAATTTTCGATGGAGATTGATTATTTCGTTTGAGAAATCGAACTGTTATACCGCCTTGTGAGTTTCTTTAATCGAGTGCATGAAAATTTAATTTCCCAGTATTTACAGTCATTGTACAATAAAAAATATAAAAGCTGCAGACGGAAAATGCAAAATTTTAAATTTCTTTCACATTGGCTTTCAAATTATTAAACGTGGAATTATACATTCATCCGTACAAAACTTGAATAATTAAACAGTCGAACCCTGTTATTAAGAAATACGTCTAAAACGTTTTTTCAGCAAATTTCATAACAATATTTCAATTAATTTACATAAACGAACTGCGAGTCAAAATTTATCTAATTTAATTCGTTATTGCGACAATTGAAGTATTTTTCATTAGACCAACTCCCGCTTGCTACTGCACATTCCAATTTCAAAACTCCCCATTCATTATTCATCGACATTATTCAATTCCGCTGAAAAAAAAAAAAGAAAAAGCAAACCTCCTCCAATCCGTCATACATCAACCGACAATGTCACTGTCAACTGCTACAACCAACGACAATAAATCAAAACCATACATGATCGCAGGGCAGGACGTTCGCGAAAATAATAAGAGACTTCGTGGAGGCCTACAAACCCCTGCAGGAAACGTACCTGTCGGTCTACGAGACGGCGGAGGGCCGCCGAGTCTACGAGGAGACGCTGGCCTGCGTGAAGGAGCAGTACCCGCAATATGTCCGCGAAATCGAGGGCACCGCCGACGGCTCCGAGGTGCCGTTTTACAAGGTATGTTATCGTCGAGTTTCAGCGTTTTCGCGCGAAGTTCGATTCGACGATCAAACTTCGGGTCGGGAATTATGCGAGTGCTAATGGAGTTGATTGCACGGCCGTTTATTTCGTTAGTCACTGGGTAATCGCTGCTTGTAATTACATTTATTAATGCACTTCTGCGGGAGATGGATTGGAGCAATTAAATTATTCTTTTGTATATATTTCACATTAATTCTATAACGATTACGAAGTTATGAACTATAATCAATATTGTAATTATGACATTGTTATGAGAAAGACTTAAAAGGGTATAAATATATAGTAGAATGAATGGTTGCTTCCTTAATCGTAATATTATCACAAAAAAATGGAATTAATAGTGGAAATTCTTTACTCAAATATTTATTTATGTGTTATGTAATTACACAATTAATCGTTCAATTAGATAAATTTTCATTGGGATAATTACTTTTTCTCGTTTTTGTTAGAGAAGCATTTGATAATCCATGACGCAAAAGTAATTCATCATCAAATAAAGAATTCTCAAATCAATAGTTGAACAACAAATTACACCTAATTCAATTGCTTCACTGTCATTGTCAAAAAATTTACAAAAAATAATATTCTCTTTATTTCAATAAAATCGCAATGTCCAAATGCATCAAAAAGATTAAACCTTCTTCCAGGAAGTAAAGCATTCCTTAACGTAAATATTTCAAAGAAAATGAATTTTCGAAAATTCACAGAACGAAGAAATCCATTACACTCCCGATTGCCTCTAATAAAAAAAAAACAAGCTCCCAAAACAAGTCATCACTAACAAAAGCGACAACGCACTTACTCCTCTTACTCGGAAAGCGCAAATGACAAAAAAAAAAAAAAAAAAAAAAGAATAATGAATAAATCCGCAGCTATTCCTCATGCACTTGGACGACATCGTGCCTAATGTGGCGGCTGACGGCGCGCAAGGAAACACGCAGCCCGTCGGCTGCTCCTCCATTATCTGCAATCAACCCGGACAGGTAACGACAAAGGAAATGGAAAGCCGAGAAAATTGCGAAGGCACGACGACGACGACGACGACGACGCTTCGGTGACGCAATTTTTTTTTTTCTCTCGCGCGCGCGCGACGTAATTAATTATATCGCCTGGGCGATCGTTGCTGCGGCTTCGGCGAATCGATAAACGGACGGTTATACAGTCGCTCTTTAATCGTGGGATATTGCGCCTCGTAATGACAGAGAGTCGGTGATGAATGGGGGATTCTTGTTTAGTGGGAGCGAGAGGGCAATTAATTAACGAGCGTTTTATTAAATTTGATATTTACGTGTTGAGAGACGGATTCGCGATCTTGAAATTCAATCGCGCCTAATTGCCGATGCGCGATAGGCAAAGCGGCGCTGGATGTGAAATTGAATTTATTTATGTGAGAAGCGGCGGTTTTTACTTCGTGAATTTTTCACGCTCTTTTTCAGTTAATAATAGCACTGTTTTCGAATTCTTAATCTCGCATCCAATTCTCTCCTAAGAGATGAATGCACTTTAAGTAAAGAAATTAGAGTAAGTCATAATACGTAGAAGTCATTCCGGGAGAAAATTCATTTCTGGAGAATCTGCTAAATAGTTTCTTTACCGCGCGAAAGTTAAAAAGAGAATCACGTGTATATATTTTTCAAATTAAAAAACAAGATTATCTACAATTTAGTACGCATACTTACAAGGATAGGCGCGCATTATTTGTCTTGCGGATTTTGTTGTAATCTTGGAATGAAATTTTTTTAAAATAATGCGCTCCTTCAGCTAAACTCCGTCGGAATACCTTCCAAATCACCTTCCAAATTACGCCGATTACAATACTCCACGATCAATTAAAAAATAGTAGGCGATTGAGCAAACGTCGAGCATTCTTCGAAAAATCGAGCGTTAACTTCTCAAATTACAATTTAAACATCCCAAACTGACAGCGCAAAATCCGTGCCCCAAACGTATACGAGCCTCTTCTCGTACACCGGAAACGAAAACCGACTAAATAGTGAAAACCCCAGGAAATCTTGGGTCACAACGAGGACGCCCTGGCGGAGTGCCTGAACCACTGGTACCTCGTGGACGCGCACGTAGTCGAGCCCGGCTATCGCGAGGAGAAATTCATGTCGTTGAGCTACGCCGGATTCTTGCCCGGCTACACCATGGGCTACAATCAGCACGGCCTGGTTTACAGCATCAACACCCTCAGCGCCAAGACTCTGCGCTCCGGCAAAACGCGTGAGTACCCGTATACATATATAATATATACGTCGACGCGTGGACAGACCGCTGAAAATTCGCCCGAATCCCCTCAGCGAGGTACTTCCTGACGCGGGCACTGCTCGGGGTGGAGAACTACGTGCAGGCGCAGGAGACGCTGCGCAACGAGGGCTACGGCGCGGCCGAGGGCTTCTCCGTCAACATGACCTTCCTGCTCCAGGAGGGCGACCGGATGTTTCATAACGCCGAGATCGGACCCGTCGAGAGCGACGGAAGCTGCTCGCAGCTGAGCATCCAGACCGCCAGTCCCGGGGAATACTTCTTCCATTGCAACAAGTGAGTTTTTATCGTCTTGTTTGGTCGGTTCACTTTAGGGGGTTGTTGATTAATGTTCAACGTGATAAAGGGAATAAAATCTTTGCCTTCTGGACAGTTTGCATTTACATTGAGGTAATATTGTCGGTTATACACGCGTGTAATAGATATCCGAACAAATGGAAGTACAATAATTCGATCACTTACCAAATCAGTAAATGGACGTGGAATATTAAACTTTGTAGGAAACTGTATGTCGGTGGGTTTGGTGAAATTTTGAAATATGAGTAGTTGTAAATCCAAGGATACTGTAAAATAAGGCAAAAATCAATAAATGAATAAATTAAAAGATTGTAGAGTGTAAAGAGTGAAAGCTAAAATAGGCAATAAAGTTAATTCTTTTGTTACTAAAAATCGCTGTTTACTTAAAATATGGCAAAACATTTAAACCGAACAAAGGAGTAAATGTATCCTCTTTAAGTAAGAAAGCAATAAATAATTATAATATTAACGTTTTATAATATATAACAGTATTTTATATTTATATTAAAAGTTAGTCATTGAAACATCAGCATCTGAAAAAATCATTTTAATTATTTGTACTTTTATAATCCTATTCATTTGAATTGTACGTAAATGTATTACTCTATAACTTTGAAAAAACTTTTTGTTTATTTATTCTTATTTTTCAATTTCAGGTATGTACGTTTGAAAATACCAGAGGTGGGGGGACTGATAATTGACAGCAGTATTCATAGAACGCAAGCAATCAACAGGCATTCACCGCCGCAAAATCGTCAAGATGTTATAGATATTTTGAGTGATCAAACAGATGACGATTTCAGAGTCTATCAAGAAATCCGTCCTGAGGATCCCGTTAAAACTATTGCCACAGGTAAATTAATATTGTTAAATGAACTGTTATAATTAGAGAAATCGAAGAGCAGAAAATTAACATTTCGTATTTCAGGAATTTTCGATTGCATTGCGAAGACATGGTCGATTTACACAGATAAACCCAGCTGCAGTAAACCTGTAGTAGTGTTTCCTTTGAATCTTAAGGAAGTTAATCCTAAATGTCAATTCATACATAATGGGCAGAATGGGCAGAATGGTCAGAATGGCCAGAATGGTCAAAATGGTCAAAATGGCCAAAATGGTCGAAATGGTCAAAATGATCTAAATGGCCAAAACGGCCGAAATGGCAATCATAACTAATATCGGGCCTTTACGTGATTTTTGTTTTTGTTGTTAAATTACAGTATTAGATTTGCTTCAAACCGCTCGAATATCTATGATAAAAATGCATATGTGAATTAATTAATAATTAAGCACGCCAATGTATAAAAGATCTTAATGTTATTTTAAAAGAAAAGATATTTTTTTCTCTTGTAAAATAAAGAACTGCACATAGAAATTTATTACAAAAAATTTGTCGCATTTATTTATCGTATAGATCAAGAATACATTATGCATTATAATTCTTACAGTAATAAATAATACAAAAAAGATGATTTCCATTTGAAGAACATTATAATGTAGAAATACTATTATATAAATATTCCAAGAAATTCGATAAAATTTAAATATATTGTTATAAAACTGACTAATAATTGCCATTGATATAAACGGATAGGATTTCTTCACGCCAGGAAACCGGTACGACGGCTTTAGGATCTAATTCGAGATTCATTTTCAAAATATATATAAATACAACCATTCATCGACGGTTTATAAAATACAGCATACAAATATGAATTTTCCAAATAAAAATAATTCTTAAAAATGTGTATAACCTTAATATTTAGCACATATATTTAACGGCAGAATGTCGGAACGTCGACCTTCGGACGCTTTTGTGATTTCATTCCGGAGAAGAATTCTTTAATATCTTCTTCACGCACCACCTTCTTATTTTCTGCAAATTTTTGAAGATATTGCTTCAAATTATCTTTCATGTTATTGTACTCTTCAATGGCATTAATTTGTTGAACTCGACCAAGCGATGCTAGCGCCTTCATTCCTTGTTCATATTGTGTTTCGTTTCGTTTTGCTTTACCGGCTTCTTCGTAAGCTTGAACGGTATCCAATGGATCAATTAGGAAAGAAACGTGTTGTTCTTCGTAAAGCTGAATAAAGAATTCAATAAAATTTTTATATTTATATAAAATTTTATAATAATCCGAAAGGAAATTTGTTTTAAATTTACCTTTTTGCATTTATCACAAGTACATAATGACGACCGCCACCCTTCAATCCAAAAGCAACTTCCTTCTTTTACAGGACAATCATCTTCTGGAAAGGTGCATTCTGATTTCTTGGTCTCTTCAATATCTACTTTATCTTCTCCATTCGCCTGAGGTTTTTTAGATTTAAAAACTGAAAAATATTTTTATTATTTTATTAACATATTATATTCAAGGCATGAAAATAATTAAGAATTATATTATTTTAATCACCAGACAATTTTGGGGCATATCTCCATAAAAATTCATGAGACTTCATGCATCCTGCACAGGTCATTTCACTGTAATCATTATCACTAGGCAAATTATCTTCTTTACCTAAATGCTAAAAGTAAATGTATTGTTACACGTTGTAAACTGATATAAAACATGTTAATTTTTCATGGAAATTATTCTTACCCTCGAATGATACCAGTCTTCACAGATTATACACTGTATCATTTCATCACTCACACAATCATCTGGATCTGGATAAGGCCTGGCACAAGTGCAGTAAACTCCATCATAATTTTGATTGTACTTGTTTTCAACATTTTCAGGAGTCTTTGACTGAAATAATACAATTACGTATAGTTAATTAGTATATATTAGATCTCTTTAAATTGATATATTATGTTTTTCTAAATTAGTAAAAAAATAAAGTACTTACAGATTCAAGACTACAAGCCTTATCACCAAATTTTGAATTGCCACAATCACATTTAACATGTCTCTTTGTATAAAGTTCAATAAGGTCATGGCCCTCATGACAGTGAAGAGAACAAGCAAAGCAAACTGCAGCTTTTGTTTCTGAACAACATGTTTTACAAGCATATAAAGCTTGTCTAATGTAGCCCTGCAGAAAAACAAGAATTTTTTGAGTATTATCTGCCAAATTACCTATTTACCCAATGTAATGCAATTAAAATTTCTTTTACAAAAAAACTAATCATAAATAGTTTATTGGATAGCTAACAATATTTATTAAACCATTATAATTAAAAAAAAAATACTTTTTTGTTTTTACTAAATTATCAGTAAAAAGATCGCGCAAAGTTTCAAGTCACGGAATGGTCTGATAAGTTGAAGCAAAAAGATTTGGGTTCATCATAAAAGACCACCATCCGTTAATACATTGACAGTCAAACTTGTTCAAAATTCAAATCTCGCAGCCTAAAGCAATCTATTTCCGAGAAAAGGACCAAGGACGCTCGAATTTTATTCAACAAATCCACAAAGAAAAAATGCCATTAGAGGTTATGTGAAGCAGGAAAGTGAGCATACCTTGTTGTACGTGCAATTCTGATCATCGGAGGCACCCAGGACAGCGTTGACATTCTCCTCGAGGGCGTTTTCCTCCTGGAGAACGTCAAGCATTGTCACCGAGTTCTCTTCATCCTCCTCGAGGACGTTGCCCGTTGACTTGTCGCTGCTCATTACTATTATCGCTCTTTCTTTTTTCAATTCACTGAGATACGTTCACCGATCCTTCGGCGAATACTGATATTCGGGATGATCTTTGAAAATAACCGATGGAAAATTTAACCGTTTACGGAGGCTGTCGCGAGGGGTTGAAGGGCCTCGCTTAGCTGAGTGTATAGTACAGGCATCGAATGGTCGATTTTTCCGTTCCCGCGAAATTTCACCGCTTTGCCGCGCGCGAGTTGAGCGGCAGCGCTGCAATCGTCAGAAAACAGCTGGGACGAAAAGCCCGCGGTGTTTAAAATGCATGTGTTTACTTGCTGCAAGCATGTAAGATATGTTCGTTCTTCTCGATTTATAAGGTTTGGAGGTTCGGGTAGGTCAGCTGTTGTGTTTTGCACTACATGTGATGCTCTACATTTGAGTGCTTACAATCGATACAATAAGAGTTACAAGAATATTTTCAATGAAAAGTAAGTTAAAAGTAAGTAAGTTTTCTGTATAATTATTTGAAAATAAGACTATCTTTTAAACATTTAATAAATTTATAATAAATTTGCACTTTCAAATAAATTTATAATTAAGATGCACTTTCAAATTTCTAACTTTAATACTGTAATAACTGTAGAAAAATTATTTATTATTTAATAAAAAAAATTATACTAAACATTTGAGAAAAAAATTTATTAGTAAAGAAAGGTGAGGTATTATTTTAATAGAGAATGTTAAAATCATCATATAAAAAATATCTGACTTTATTTCTTCAAACTTCTTATTTGACACAAAAGATATTTATAGTAGTTTCGAAAATCATTTACAAGTATTTGAACATTTCACATAAATAATATATAAAGCAAAAAAAATATTAAAACTCGTACTTTTTCGAATATAATTGGTTTCTGTGACATGGAATGGAATAAAATTAGTAACACGTCGATTTACAAAATTTAAATACGTCTTGTTGTGTATTTACACATTTAAAGTATGAATAAATCGAATTTTATAATTAGCTAAGAGTGTGACTTAAGTGTAGAAACTATTGCGATGATCTCGATGTGATTTCGAACAGTGCGCTCGTCGCTCCGTGAACGCTGCCATTCTCGTTGAGGCTATTGTAGCACCTTTAGAAACCTAAAAAGCAATAAATTTGTCGTTAGAAATAATCAGAGTTTTATGCTAATAATAAAGTAAAAATGTACAAACCTTAAACCATTGCGAAGCCAAGGACACTTCAGCGGATGCTCGATCTTCGCTTCTTAAGCAAAGTAGCCGACTAAGTAAGTCCTTAGCTTCGTTTGATATCGTCTCAAAGTATTCGTCAGGGAAACAGAAATCACATTTTAAAATATTTGTCGTCGTTTCTTCAACGGAATCGTCCAAGAAGGGAGAAAGACCACTGAAATAAAAATAAAAAAAAAAATCATCATCATTTCGAAGATTTTGCATAATCCAAAAATCTAGTAGACTACTTACCTAAGTAATACGTAAATGAAGACGCCGGCGGCCCACATATCGGTGTAGGGACCAACCGGCCTGCCGAGAACGGACTCAGGGGCGGCAAATTCAAGATCTGCAGGTGGCACGACCTCGTCGACGGGTCCGCGTACTGCCTCGCCAAGATCTATGACTTTTATTATGCCCGTATCCTGATCGACGAGAACGTTCTCGGGTTTGAGATCGAGGTGAGCTTTGCTGCGCTCGTGCAACCACTGCAGAGCCGAGAGCAGTTGATTCGCAAACTTGCTCGCCATCGTTTCTGTGTACTCGGTTTTCTTGCTGAGAAAGCAAAACAGCGAGGGTCCTCTAACTCTGAAATGTTTATCAAGGTTATTTAAAAGAACTTTTTACAGATTGAGTTTTTCAAATAACTTACAGTTCTAACACGATGGTGTCGACCCCTAGCTGTGGTGCATTTTCAAAGAGAGCGAAAGCCCTGACGATATTTCCGTGATGCGTCGAGGCGAGAAGGTCGTATTCCGCGCGAGTCAGAGATCTAGATTGCTTTTGTCTAGGCGTTTGTTTTAGAGCGACTTCTTGGCCGGTGCCGCGATCTCTAGCTCGTCTCACTACTGCAAATCTTCCTTTGCCAATCTCATCGAGTTCCAAATACCTATTAAAAAAAATTTTAAGTGCGTCTCGAACAAAGACAGAGAACAATATAAAACAAATAAAGCATTATGCATACCTAGCTACAAATTGTTCTGCCTCCCAAGCAGTACCATCACCTAAGGGCAAATTGACAATGGGCGAGGCGGAGGTGTGGCTGCCGTTCTTGCCGACGACCCGAAAGCTGTAGCTCGCGCCGGGCAAAAGGTCCAAGACGACAGGCGGGCTCTCGATATCTTCCAGAGCGGTCGTCCAGTTGGTAGACGGCATCGACCGGTACTCGACGTCGCACCGACCAATTTCCTGACCCTCCCAGTCGACTTCGATGCGCGTCGAATCGAGGACGCGCGCCCACGTCGTTCCTGTACCACCTGCGAATACATTTTTCAATTTAGCATTTCGACTAGTTTCTTTTACTGGGGACGTACTGGCGAGGTTTACTTACCGCTTACAGCTAAATAAATTCTCGCCGAGCAGGAACCGTTTTCGCACTGGATCTTACAGCAGTAGGCGCCAGAGTCGGCAGGCCTGCATCTCGTGATCTCCAGGTAGAAGAAGCCGGCGCTCTGGCGCAGTCTATACCTCTCGCTCTCTTGAATGTCTCTGTCTTGTCCTTCTCGGCGCCAGGCGACTGATGCTCCTTCAGCCTTTAAAATTACAGAAACACTTAGTTATTTTATTCATTTTCAATACATTAAGTGGTGTGATACACTTTATCGAAACTTAATAAGTTTTTTCGAAAGTTGAAACGCAATATTAAATAATTTTTTTACAAACTGAACAGGAAAGAGTTGTTCCAAAAAATAAAAAAAAAACAATCATAAAAAATATAAATTCAAAATTTGAAAATATTTGCTTTGCATTTTGAAACTCCTGACCTGCGAGACCTGAACGGCGAGCCTGGCGATCTCCCCGGAATTGGCCTTGATCGGCGTGGGAGCACTGGAAACGCAGGGCGGAGCCAAGTTCTTGCTGCTGCCCAGATTGTTGATGACGTCGGGCACGATCCTCTCGGCGTTAACTTTCCTGGGCCTGAAGGACCAAGCGCGACTAACCGACGAGTTGGGGATGAGGCTCGCTGGGATCCAGTGTTCCTGCTTCGGATTGTCGGCCAGAGTGACCACCAGGCCGTTGCCTTCCAGGCGGCGGACGATCAGCTCGTCACCGGTGCGCAACGCGCCCCAGTCGGCTGCCAATCTCACCCGAGCTCCGGGCGCGACCTGAGCAGGATCAATGTTAGTTTAGGACATTTTCAGAAGTCGCCGGGGGTGCAGATATCATTTAACTCTTTGCTAATTTCTCGCAGTTTTGGGTTATTGATTTTGGTTTTGCAGTCAGCGTTTGCTGGTAATTTGAATTCGTAATTAAGAGCTGAATGTAAAGTAAAGGGCTTACCGACGGTAGCTGCTGTTTACCGTTAATCGGCATAAGTGCAGTGTACAAAGCCATTAATTAGTTTTTCTTTTTACATTAAAAAAGTAATTTTTAAAAGTTTAATTAAAAATTAATTAGTAACTGTACAGAAAAGAATTGTTTAAATTTAAACAGTATACTTATATTTACATTACATTAATAGAAGCTTCGGTGTACACTGAATTTCTAAAGTTAATTAGAAAAGTGTTAAATGAATCTTTCATTATAAAAATTAAGCAAAGCATTTGAAAACTTAGATAATAACTGTGCTGAAAAATACAGAATTTCATATATTTTTAAAAATTAAAGTGTAATCTTTATTATCATATAATAAAAATTAAACTACCTTAACATTAATAAAAGAAGAAAAGAAATTGTTATTTCCAAAATTAGAAAATCAAGGAAGTTAGACTACTAAAAATTACCTTTAGTCTTAATGCGCCAAAATAAAAAAAAAACGTCTACTTTGAAAGCACAAAAATAGTACCAGAAAAGAAAGGATTAAATCCAATCGCACTCTCACCGGTCAGTTAGTCGCAAGAAATTCTTCCTGTGGATCGTAGAGCGCAGTGAACATGCTCCTGCTCATGCTGCGAAACAACATGCTTCGAATCCATCCAGCACCAGTCGATTTTACGTTCTTTTTTTATTTGAGATCATATACAACTTTCGTTCTTAACACTTGATTCGATCGGAAGTAGAAATTAGTAAGACTATGTACAGTAGAAGTAGTTTACATAACCAGAGACAGTACAGTAGTAGAAGTATAGCGATAGTAGTAGAAACAGTTTTGTAGAGAGAAGTATATTGTACAAAAAATATAATTGCTCGAGGAGATAGCTCCGATTAGGGTTTTTAAAAAATCGTAATGGAACAATTTTGTAAATTAAATAAAAAAATAAGTCTTTACGATTGCAGTTTCGTAAGCAAAAACATAAAAACAACTAAACTACCGAATTTGTACTTGATATTTTTTTGCTAATCTAACCGGATGAAAAGTTCTCCCGTTATAATAATTCTATTATACAACAAAGGCGCTCGTATCATCTTGAAAGCTTTGTACAGAAAAAGAAAACGGTATAGTAAATTTATCGGCAGAGTTGCAGATTCGCTCCTATTGAATATATTCTCCTTGCGTTACTTGAAATTTTGCGTGTACTTTTACGATTCGTCCAGTGCGATCTTCGGGCTGATTCTACCATTTTCCAGCAGTAAGAGACAGATAATAAAAGATACAAAGACTGACAGAGACCATCACCGAAGTAATACACCAAGCCCCAACACCATTATCTTATCGCATAACAGGACGCATCGGTTATATTTTTCGGTCTTTAGTAGTAAAAGTACGCAGGTTTGTCGCTGCCGCGACAGAAGGCAAGGCAATAGAGAGCGGTTATAGACAGACATCAAGAGAAAAACGAAGGAGTGGAAGTAGTGTCCCTCGGCTGCAATTAAGAATTATCACAGTCAGGGCTTTCGTTATGTTTCTTTTTTTTTTGGTATTTTGTTTTGTGGAAACTGGGAGGGTGAAATTTCTCTGAAAATTTTCTATGCGTGACTCGTGTACTTTTTTTTTACGTTGCGATTCCGTTAATTATGATAGGAGGAGGGTGAGTTTTGTTTTGCATACTTTTTTCTCCCTTTTCTTAAAACTTACTGTTCTACTTAGAGAATTTATGACTGCTCTTTTTCCCGCAGTTACGTGTCAGTTGCTTTTATGATCTTTTTTATTATCGCCTGCAACTCTTTTAGGTTGCCTTTTTCAACATTATCTACTTTTTAATACGGTTTAAACAGAACCCCAAGAAGACCGAACATAAAAGCAAAAATTAAATGTGAAAATGCACTGTAAAATAAAGTTTTAATGTTAATAAAGGGAATAAACCGTATAGTAATGAATTTTGTTTTTTCCAGTAAAAGAAAAACTTTTGAAAATCGTATACTTTTTTTAATTTTAATTACCTTTCAATAAATGAAAAATTAATAAATGTCTTAAAAACAAATTTAAATTATAATTGAGGTCGAAGGGTTAATAAAAGTTCCTTCACTAAAGTAAATTTCAATTTTAAAATATAAACAAAATGCAAAAAAGTATCACACTTTCTACAAAAAAAATTTGTAATTTTTCAAAAAATTTTACCATACTTTTCCAAAACTAACTAAACTACGGGATGAAGAAAAAAATATCATGACAAAAAAAAAAAAAAAATAAAAATCAAAGGTTCAAAAAAATAGAAAAATAAAAAAAATCTTCACAAAAGTCATCATCACAAAGACTTGCAATCTTTTCAACCAAGTAGTTAAAGTAGAAGTAGTAGTAGAAAAGTACGTATGAGTAAAAGTATAGAACAGAGTAAGTACAACGGTAAAACCCACTCGTAACTTTTCAGAGAAATTCAAGACGTCTGGTAACCTAAGATATCGAGTTCGACGATAGGAGAAATCATTATGACAGTCATAGAAATCTCTACAATCAAATTATTAAAATAATGAAGTTAAATAATTTAGATCTATTTCGCATCAAGAAACATTTGAGATAATTGACAAAAGATTTATCGATGACTGCATAAAGACGTCTGCGCATGTGTCTATGAATGTACGTGTGTGGATGTGCTCACCGGTACGGAGCCGATGCGCACTGGCGACCGGGCGCGCAAGGTGTTTCGGAATCCCTCGAGGAAATTGAGTTTGCTCTTGGTGGGGCTCGGGGTTCTGGGCGAATCGACGCTACCGCCGCTACCAGTAGTTTCCAGGGGTCCGCCGGTGCGCGATCGATGCAACGGCTGGGCCTTCTTCGTGGGACTGCTGCTCGTGCTGCTCGCTGTCGAATCCTGACGGTCCTTGCTGCTGATCGGTAGGAGCGAGCGGGAGGACGACGAGGACGGTTCCGGCGTTCCGCCGCGACTGCATGCCAGCAAATTATAAATGAATAGTCATAAAAACACAGTACCCACTGCTCTAGCGCTTGCTCTTTTTTTATTTAACGTCCTTGCTGGTGCAATCGTACTTGGTGAGATACGAACCAGACGACTGAAAGAGTAACTCTGTCTTGTTGTGCGGTCTTTACAGATACTGTGTTAATTTTTTAAATGACGGCCCATTTTGATAATGCTCTAGTTATATTGATAAAGTAGTTATTTTAAGTTTGTTTACTTAGAAACTGAAATCAAGATATTAATAATCAATCATTTTTATCTTTAAAATATTAATGGACCGTCGATACAATTTTTACATTATTTTATACACAATCAATTTTTAAAACAAAACATTTTAAAAGCATCGTCAAAAAGAAAATAAAGCTTAAGAATTTTTGAATTGTATTTAAAATATTTTACAGCAGACAATTTCGTCGTTTAATTTATTTTATCGAGACGATGCTTTTAATGCTTTTTACATTTTAACACCAATACAGAAGAACATTTTAATATATACATTGTAAAGAACACTGAATTTAACAACATATATATATAGTAAAACAAGACAGAATTACGTATCCAAGATTTCTTATTTAATGCCCAAAACCATGTTAGTAGTTAAGCACTGTTCCGTAAAGCCTTCGTCGGTGAATGGAAAGTATTTCGTCGTACAAATGTCCAATAAACACATGGTACTGTGTTTTTATATAAAAATAAAAAATAACAAGCAGTTAATAAAAAGTGCTCGATTTGAGATGCAATGGAATCATTAACGTGAGTTGAAGGTGTTGTAAAATATAGAAATAAAACAGAGACAAATAAAAAAAGATAAAACATGAGACGTAAAGATTTTGTAAACCGCTTGAGTGCAGATTTCCTTATTTGGTGAAGATATACAACAATAACGATGAAGAGAGAAGAAGAATCAAGACACATCGGTATTAAGGGGATTGGAAACAGAATTAAGGAGTCAGAGACTACGCGACAGAGATTCTTGGTCAATTTAAGATTTATTCTAAACAAAGTGTTACGCTTACGAGTCCATTATAAGATAATGCTTTTTTTTTACTTTTTTGGTTTCCGTTGCTGTACCATCTTTTCCGATTAATACGTATTCCTTCTTTTTTTCATCGTTTATAATATATACAATGTATTAAACACCTTCTTGCCGAGCGCAGCGAAGCGCGAAAAGCGCAAGTGTGTGTTTGTTTTGTCTGTTGTTTCATTGATTTATAAACGTTATTAAAATTATTATAAATATATCGTACATTTTTCATCGTCACACTGTTCTTATAGCGGCGCGCACGCATCCCTTAGGAGATATGATCCTTTCAATTCTGTTTGCATATTTTGGTTACTCGCTAGTGGGGAGAGCGCGATGCGCCACTTTATTTATTTGTGTATTTAATGCTCCTTCTCGCATTTCTTCTCGGTGTATTTATTTATATTTTTATTTATATTTATATATATATACGATCATAGCAATACGTACTTAATATAACGTCATACATACACGTATGTATAATTATGCACATTGGAACGGATTCTTACGCGTTCAAAGGCTCCGTTGAAAAAAGAGACAGATATAGACTGTGAATGAGTGAAGGTGAGAACTAGTTTAGATTTTTTTGACTTTTTCTCTTAATAAGGGAGCAAAGATCAATACTTTTTTTAATCATTTTTGCTTACTGTGAAATTTATAATTCGTAGAAGAGATAGACTTGAGCATAGAGAATACTTTTTTTCGGAAGAAGCCAAAGATTACGCGTAAAGGCAATTCTGGCGCGATGGAATGCCTGAAAATCTTTGAAACTTTTGACCAGTTAAAAAAGTAGAATGTATTTTCGTTTGTTAGTATTTTAAAAATAAAAGAATCTGCTGTCACGCCTTTGCTAATCAAAGTCTCCTAGAAAAATGCATATCTTTTCAAGGCTTTTCAGAGGCATCCTTGCGCCAGGGGATTAGAATGTTCAAAGGTTCTTTTTATCTTTTTCTTTCTAAAACTGATTGTGTCTGGAAAAGGTTTGTGGTCGGAAGGTGTAGTAGATAGTCAAAGATCAAAAGGGGGTGAAGAAAATTTGTTGTCTTCCAAGTGGAGGAATTATTGTGTCATCTAAATATAAAGATCATCAATTTGTCTCTGGAGAAAGTGAAAAAGGGGTGTTCTTCGGATTTTGCAAAGGGTCAGTGGGCACAAGGCGACTACATTTGCCGTCGCTTACAGCGGTATCATATATATCGTTATCTTTATATAAAATATACAAAAATATGTCGGAACGACGACTATTCACAGATCGAGCGTTAGAGACTAGAATGTAATCGAGTAGTTATGAGAACTGTTTTATTTTTTGCTTGTTCTTGTTGTGTTAATCCTTAAATGTTAATTATTAATTATTATTCTGTTCTTTTTAGGTAAAGCTGAGTACCAACCAAAATTTCTGCTTCACTTTCATTCGTAATAATGTTAATATTATTAATATTTGCTTATACTTGATTTTTGAATTTTAAGGCAATTTCTAGATATAAAAACTATAGTTATAAAATCTTTCCCACAAAAATATGGTTGCAAAAGAAAATTTAAATATTTGAAATGTATCTAGTTACAAGTGTATTTTTGATAAAAAGCTTCTGTATATAAATATATCTACTTACGAAAAAGATACTTTTTACGTAATGCCCTAATTATTCATTTTTTCCTTAAATGGCCATTAAAAAAATAAAGTACGTTTTTACAGATGTATCTAGATACAATGTTTTCTGGCGTCTTTTATGCATAGGCTGTCAATTTATCTAAAGCTAGTTGCGAACGCCCAAGAAAACAGAAATTAGCTTGGTTATGAAGTACGAGTACCAGTAAAGCAGACATTTTTTTCGGTATGCAAACTGCTCCTTAGATCATTGTGGTTGGTTCTGTCGAGTGTATTAGATATTATTATTATTATTAAAAGGGGGAAGTTAGGTTAACTGTCTCGATTTTTCTGGAGGAGTTGAGGTGTTGAGAGCCAGCTTACAGTGGATCTTTGGTAAGTTCCTTTTGGTAGGCGATTGGCGACTGTATTGCTTTGAGGAAGTCGCGCTGCGTCTGCAGTATCGAGGTGATGGTGTCGACCCACTCCTGACGTCTTAATGGATTGCCCGAGGTGCTGCCCGAACCGCTCGAGCTGCTTTCCTCGGCTGGGGCAGGACAGCAATAGCAAACGAAACCCAAACCCGGTTTACGCGGATCCGTTGAGCGAATTAAGAACTTTTCCGGGTCATCTGGTAAATCCTCCAGATGCATTTTGTTAACCTACAAAACATTTTTCATATATTAATTTTAATAAACCAAAATCTTTTTCTTAATAAATATATAGTTGTTTATTACCTGAATGTGAGCCTTGTATATGTAAGCGGGGTTTGTAAACTGCGTCTTTTTACCAACTGCCTCGCTAAAGATAATATTTTGTTCGAAGAGGAACACTTGCCACTCTCTTCCTCGACTTGGCAGCGTCGAAAGCTCAGCAACCATTAGCGGTCCGTGAAGTAAGAGCTTACCTTGCGCAGTTATTTTTCCCTACAAACATACATTATTCAGTCAAATACCAAGTGCAATTTATTGCTATGTTTAACAAACAAGATTTTATTTACAGCAAGTTGAAAGATCATAAACTAGTTTAATACTTTAGGACTCGCAAAAATGCCCACATAATATTGTAAACATAAACAGGAAAATAAACATGTGTTTGAACCAACATGTTTTTAATTTTCTCAACTCATGCTCTGCATGTAATTGCGTAAATATGAATTTTTAATCCCATAAACTTTTTAATGCCATCCAGATAGATTATAAAATGGCAAGATAAAGTTATTAATTAACAAAGTGCAACGTACATCGAAGCCCTGCAACCTTCCAACGTCCATCATATCGTTGGCCGCTTTTGGTATGACTCGCATGACGTGGGCAGCCGCCCTCAGGCCTTCAATCTCCGAGTGGCGACGCGTGCGCTCGGTCAGTCTTAACGCCTCGCGCAGCAGCAGTTGATACTTCGTGATCCTCTGCACCGGCTTTATGAGGAGGTCGCAGAGCTGCAGCCGATGACCCAATTTCTGTCTAAGTTCCTGTATCGAGGGAAGACAGAAAAGATACGAGATAAAGGACACGTGTACGCCGAGGCATAAACTTTTTTAATGCAACCTCCCTGCGCTTTATCCTTTTCGTATTTTACTTTTTACGAGCGCAGTCACGCGGCAGAAAAAAAAATAACGTCAGGGTAGGCAAGGATAAAGTTCACGGAGAATAGATCGCATTCTAGTTTATGTCGAATTGCAAAGCTGCGCAGTTACAGTTAAATTTTTAAAAACGTGTCAACGGCTAATAAACCGAGGCATTAAGCTTGAAAGTTTACCGGCAGAAATAAATATAACTTCTGAAACGACGACCTTTCTTGAAATAGGTAACGAAAAGCCATCAAATTTTAAGTACGATTTAATAGTTTCCAAAAATTTTAAATACAGATCATTTTTAGTTTTTAAAACACTAGTAAAAATAATTTATTTTTTAATAATTTATTATAAACTCACCTCGAAATAAGTGTCGATATATTCGGATACGATATATTCCGAGACAGGCTTATTCTGACAATAAACAACGTACATGTGTAGCTTCCTCTCGTAACGTTTGAACAGGGGTCCGAGCTCTTCGGGTCTTTCGAGACAATGCTCCAGAGATTTCAGAAAGCAACTATAACGAAAAAATTGTCTCCCATTATATTTTATAATTCAGTTTTGAAAACATAAAATTTCTCAGAAAATTCATTTTGTAAACTAAAAAAAGTAAATAATGACATATTATGCAATAAGTGGCAATTTTCGAATGTATGAATCAAGTAATAATCTATTCACTCATACAATTGAAAATTCTTTCTTGAATAAATTAATAATTTAATTTTCCCTGTGAATAAGAGAATAATTTATTTACAACTAATTCTTAAAATTTTGAAATTAACTGTGCTACTTTTTGATAACGCAACAAAAATGCTATTTTAACTCTGCGCTAGAGAACACACAAAAGTCCGTTGTAATACTCACTCCCTGTGCCACTCGTAAATGGCTTCGAGATTGCCGAAGACCATCTTATCTTTCCCACCCTTCAGATCCTCCGGTAGCGGAATCTCGGTATTCGGGTCTCTCATAAGAGCCATGTATCCCTCAACGATGTGCCGGAGGTCGTTAACATAATCGCGCTCGGTCTCGACGAGCTCTCTTATGACGAACTGCCTCTTGTTGAGTGCAGTTGTCTCTGGGTCATCGCTGCTGCTGGCGGTCGTCGGCGGCTCCTCGCTCTCCGTCGAAGCGTTAGTCGTCTGCGTGGCCAGCGCCGTCGTTGGCGAGTCCGAGGTCGTCATAGTTGACGAGGTCGACTTGACCGGTGTCCGCGCCTGCGTGCCCACGCTGCTGCTCGTGCTGCTGTTGCGCTCGCGATTCTCCGTGTGCTGTTCCTGTTTCGTAGAAAAAGAGAGAAGGTTTATTTGTTAGTTGAGTGATTCTTGTTATCGTGAAGATCAAGGTTGTGGCTAATCTTTCAGTGAATAGCCGATTGATTTTTATGTCTCGGTTTGTGGAGAGTATTTTTTGGGATGGGCCTGAATGCACGCACAAATTGAGAGCTAATTATCGTTTTTTTTGCTGGGTGTAAAATCTTTTATACGGAGCAGAATTATATGATGATTGACCAATTAGTTCCACGCGCTTCGCTTTAATTTAAAGGTCGTTTTAATTAGGCATTCAGTGGTCTCACCAATTATGGAGGGTTTTGGAATACAAAACTGGAGAGTCAATAAATTGTAATTTATTACTATCGAAATTATTGAATATTCTTTTACAGATCAAAGAAACAACACCCTTGCAGTAAAACAAACATGAATATTAATTACTCAATATGCCAATACATATTGAGTAATTAATTGAATACATATGATTTAATTGATTTCGTACAAAAGGGTTAATTAAAATTTTATAATTAGTTACATCGTCAACTTCTTTTGATGTGATTAGTAAGCCAACAAACAAAAGTAGATTGAGTGTTTCTATGATTAAATTTAATATCTCACCTAATCTTAATAATTACTTTACCTTAAGAAAGCTTGCGTAACTTTTCCCAACGAAATTAAACCACAAAAAATTAACGTTTCTCTCCATCTTTCTCTCACGTCTCAACACTCACTATCTCCATGCAACAATTATTATAAAAAAAAAAAAAAAAAAAAAAATACAATTTTATCGAATGGCCAGTATCACCAGATAATAAATTTCTCTGATAAAAGGTAAAAGCTTTTTTTACGTTGCAATAACTCGAATCATAATTTTGGCATCTCGAGAAAACCTACCGGCACATTTTCCCCTATCAGGTAAGAAAAACATCGCAACAGACAGTCGCAGCAGAGGAGACTCTCGCACACCCGAAGCACCTTCATGCCTCATACTGATGCTTACCATTCGTTCCTTGACTATCTGCTCAATCTCGGCGATATCGGCGCTGGTGGCCCCCTCGAGCGGCTTTATGGAGCCTCCTTCCGTTGTCTGAAAACAGAAACGCGCGACACTTTTAAGATTCAGTCACTTCATTGTTCTTTCACCTAAAGTCACGCTTCCAATCGCGCGAGCGAAACTGTCCGGAGCGTCTTATCGATACACGTCTTATCGCGACTGACTGACTTTTGGTGCGTGGATTAGGCAAGCGAATCGACGAGGCAAAGAGTTTATCTGTTCAAATACGTGCCGAGGATGTGACGATAGGAGTGTGAAGTCGCGTTCGCGGAATTAAGGCTCGCTTTGGGGAGTGCTTGTTTGTCGAGTCTTGTGTGTGTAGTAGCTGACAGGCAACGATTTTTAAAAATGAATTGATGAGGACGTTTCATGGAAATGTGATGTGTTATTTTTTTTTCTATGACTCTTGGATTCTTTTTAGAGCTTTGACAGGAAAATTGATTGACATTCACCGGTGCAATCGTTAATTGAATAACGACTAATTAGTCTTTTCAATATTTTTTACAGATCGTTAATTATATAATATTTAATTGAATACTTGATTAATGGAATGTCGCTTTGACCTTTAAGTTTCTATCTCTTGACAAATTACAGCATTCGACTTTACAGAGAAAATCTTGTTACAAATAAAGCAACGTTTTACATTAAAAATGCGATAAGAGGCTAGAGATTTTAAACGAAATACTCTTATCAATAGCAGTTATCTAACTCGTAGAACTAAATTTAAAGGTAATATCGTGAAATTGACTAGCTAAAACTACCCACCAGTTTGCCGGGCAGTTCTTCCCCGGCGGCAGAGCTCGGCGCGGCGCCCCCAGCGGTAAGAACCGTCGGTTCGGTGATGGGCTTCATGGGCGGAGGGAGTTCGGGCTGCTCGTTCTCGACGTCCTCGGCGCCGTTCTGCTCGGCGTATCCAGCCTTCGTCGTGCCCTCCGCCTGCGTCCTCTCCTCGGCCGCGAGCAAGGCCGCGCTCGGCTCCTCGCCGCTGCTGCTCTGCCTGGAGGCGGCGACGCTGCTCGTCGTCGTCGTGCTCGTGGCCGCCGTGGAGGCAGAGGCCGCTGAAGCCGCTGCTGCCGCCGCCGCCGCAGCCGCGGCTGCCTTGTCGCTGCTGCTGCTGCTGCTCGGTAGCTTGAACAGCTTGTCCAGGCCGCTCTTCTTCGTCAAGCTGGGCAGAGGAGGTGGCGGGGGCGGCGGCCGATCCGACGTCGCCGATGACTTGTCTACCTTACTCTGGCTCAGCTTCCGCAGCGGAGGCGGCAACCACTTTCGCCTGCAAATGAGAGATGAGCGGATTAGAGCAATTGCTATTATAGCCGTCTTTTAGTAGATTTCGAGGGTGGGAATTTTAGAGCTTGTAGCGAGGAGCTTGGGTAATTGGGAGGGTTCCTTTGCTTTTCTGGAAAGATGCTTTGTAGAGATTCGTGCTATAAACAAGGAAACATTCCTTTAATTAAACTTTCCTCGCGAAAAATATAGTTGAGTAAACGTATCAAAGCAGTGATACACGCAGACTGGTAATTAAATAAAAATAAGTTTATGTTTTTACGCAACTGCAACAAATTTTCCTGTATTTCCAGAAAATATTGCTGCGCCAATTCGTATTTTTATTTTAATCATTTGCAATTATTTGACTTATTACGCCAGTCAATTTTTGTCGTAACTGCACGATTCTGAAAAGACGACTCCTAATTTATCCCATAAATTAAACAAATAGAAGTATTTATCCTAATATTTTATTCTTATGAAATATCGTAATAAATTATCAGCGGTTGAACTTATTCCACGAAAACTGATAATTCTTCGAACAAGAAACTCCCACAATTTCCCCGAATCAATCCACCTAAGCTATTCAGCACATTTTCCGGAAATTATATCCGCCCACATAATTTTCAACAGAATGTATCCGCTCGTTAACTAAAAAAAAAAACGCGAACTTCTTGCGAGTCCCACTCGAAAACGAAGCCTCGAATTTCCGAAGGAAGAAAAAAGAAGGAGCGCTCGAAAGTTTCGCCCGAGGCAGCCGCCTTTCGACGCAAAACGAGAGGAGCAGCGTCAGCCCCCCCGGAAAAGTTCGCGCTGAAACTCTTCGGAAATGAAGCCAATACTTTAACGCTCGAGCAGCTCGTAAAATTCGTCGACTCTATTAAAGCCCCGCCATATTTCGACTCTCGTAAAGTCGCTCATTCCGACTCGAAGAAAGTGTGTATATATACACACGGACCTGCTGGAATGGAATCTTTTTGCTCTCTTTCCCGCGAGGATGCCCTGCCTTCGTTGTTTCGTGCGCGCATTTTTCGGACGTTCGTAGAGGACGGTCTGACTTCGCTTTTATTTTGAGGCGCAGCGTTCTTTATAATGATTACGCGATGCTTCAGGAGCCACTTGAGGTCCACCTTGTGCGGAGAGCATTTACTCGAAATGGTCGCCGTTTTGTAACAATTACATGTAGTTTCGAAGGAAATGCTCGACCTCTTAAATCTTGGACTTCAAGCCTCATTTATTCGTGGAGAGACTAATTAGTTCTCGAGTAATCAGCGTTAAATTCTCGGTAATAAGATTAAATTTTAGGCGAGCTCCAAGACACGAACCTCATCTATTCGCTCGCGATTCCCGAATCGGTGCTTAGAAGCTTAAACAAAAAAAAAAACGCGCATTTCGCGCGAGGAAAAGACGGCGGCCAAGCAGCGTCACGTCTTGGCCCGCGTCTCCGCGCGAGGGTACTTGCCAAGTGCGCAGCAGCGCGTCGACGTCGGCCGTGGCCCTCGCTTCTAAAACGGTCGCGCTACGACACTTAAGGAGGTTCTTTCCCAGGCCGTATCAACTGGCGGGTGCGCGCTCTTATGGAGCGGCAGACTGCGTTCAACTTACCAGTAGTCTAAGAATGTTCGTTAAAATATTTTCAAAAAATTCAGGGAGATTTTTCAAGTCTTCTGGATTCTTAAGATTATTGTTAAAAGTAAAAAAATGTAATTTCTCATAAATAATGGGTAATATAAAAGCTATATATGTAATTTTCCTATTGACAGTAAATATTATACTTCTCATCTAAAACTAACATAGAAAGATTTTACACAAATCAACGTGCGTATAACTAAATGAAAGATAATTTAATTTCGAATCGATTAGTGATTTAGGGCCCCAAGGTTGACGGTCTTAATAAAAAGTTATTAACAAAAGAACATCCGACAACCGAGCCGCGTCGCCGCATGGCGCGATATTATTTCACAAGATTTCTTCCTAAATTTTTTCTATATAATATTAAGATCTTAAATTTTAAACACACATTCATAAGACGTAAACAAACAATGATGCATTAAAAAAATTTGAAATTTCGAAAATTCATAACAGACTTTTCTCTTTCAAAGTTTTTTTTTAGTTTACAATTTTTTCTGGATAAAGAAAAACATTGTTTTACTTTTAACAGTGATGTTAGAAATCTAGAAGACTTAAAGAATCTCCCTGAATCTTTTGGAAATATTTTAGCGAACATTCTCCGAGTACTGGTAAATTGAACGCAGTCTGCTGCTCCGTAGGAGCGTGCACCCGCGAGTTGACACGGACTGGGAAAGAACCCTTAACGCGTGTCGCGCGAGGCGCGTCGCGGGTCAATGCGGCCGATGCGCCTCGCCTTTGTGCGCGGCGCGGCCGAGTTTTAGGAGGAGTGAACTCTGCCGGGGGCGGCCGCGGCCGCTGCCAGTTTTCCCCTGCGTTCTCGCTGATTCGTCGGATTTATCTTGCCGCGTGCGTTATTTGTTTCGAATTTTGAGCTTCGGGACGGCGTTTAATGGTTATAGACTGTTTGTTGGTTCGGGAGGAATTTTCAGTTCGAGGGATTAGGCGTTTCTTAACAGTTGGCAAGCGCCGGTGGGAGAGCGCGGATTATTATTAGTATTAATTTCAGTTTTAATTCCACTTTGGCCCTGCATACGATATCTATATAGATTCGCCCCAGTTTCAATGGCCATGTATAAGTTTACTCTAAATTAAAGCGTCGATGTATATATCAATCAATTATTATTACGTAAATCGTTTGTCACCGCGCGGTAAGTGGATTTGCGTACAATTTGAATATTATTAAACGTCGAGAAACTGTCTCTTTCAAAGCTACAGTATAGTACAGAGTTCGCCCTGAAAATAATGTTATTTCGCGAGTCATGCTAATCTATAGGGAGCTTAAAGGAGGCCTTTTACTACCCTTAATGTTCTTCGGAATTCGCTTTCAAGATAACGCCAGGCGCGTGCTCGTAGATAAGTGTACACATAATATTTCATTCCGCCGTATTTCCGCGCTATACATTCGCCTCTGTGTGCGCAGTCAACAGGCTAAAAATCGAGCGAGAGGGATTTTCCCCGTCGAAAAGCGTGTCCCGTCTACAATGCACTTTTTCTCCGCGGCGATACAGTTTCCCCATAAAAAATTGATGGAAACCGCGTCGAACCGGGTGGCGGCCTCGCGCTTTATGCCCTTTTCCGCGTACGCGAGAATCCATTAATACTTCACCGTGCGGATCTTGCGAAAGAGCGCGCGCCGCGCTGCAGCGTTTGTCGAGCGTCGAGCACACGCATCGATCGACTTCGGGCGGGTACTTTTCGGAGACGACTTTTTTACTCTCGTATACCGGCGCCTTCTGTTTCTTTTTATTTTCTTTCTTCCGCCGCTTTCGCGCCTCGGCTTTGTGCGAGGATGCAGATTCGCGCATTGAAATTGCTCGGAAGAAAGAGCCTTTTTTCTTCGGTTTTCTTTCTCGAGAATCTTTTTTTAGCTGCAGGTTTCTCTCTCTCGGCTTTGATGAATTGAAGCTAAGTTCTTGTCGCGAAAGTCGGCTCGGGTTAGTTAAAAAGTTGAGGGATTTTCGAGGAAAACTTTGTTTAATTAATTTAGATATTAAATTTTCCAAGACTCGGACGACGGCGACTTGGATGCGTTTTGAAATATCAATTTGTGTAATTGGAAAAGTTCGGCTGTACCTTCGACTAAAGAATTATGCAGTTTTTGAAGATTCCGAGCAAGTATGTATTTGCAGCATTAATTTATACAAAACTTTGAATTACCCTTACCAAACGACCGACTCGCCGCGCGAAGAAGCCCCGCGATACATAAACTCGGCGCCAGATAAAACAAAAAGTGCGCGCTGCTTCTCACTTAAATTTTATCGTCGCGACGCGAAGGCAGGCCGGGCAGCCGAGCGAATAATTAATAATTCGCGAGGCATCTTTTTGCCGCCCGAGTTTTTAAGCGCCGTTCTATAAATAAACGAGCTTTAATTACCGAAGAGCTTTCGGCGCGCGAGAGATAACCGACTCTCCGGTTGACCTTTTCGCGAAATGTATTCCCCCGCTCTCGGCGAGCGGACTTTTTTCTTTCCCGCGCGCCGAGTGCCATAATTTCATTTTAAAGTCAAAACAGGCCTTTTTCACTTTCAGCGGTCGGCTCGTCGTCGTCCGTCCCGCCGGAAATCGAGGTCGAGTTTTGAACGTCTGAGATTATGCTCCCATCTTCTCGATAATTGGAGGAAGTCGCGCGTTGAAAGCCGAACTGCGAAATGAATGCCGACTGTCAAGAGGGTAATTGCTCGCCTCGGCGTGATTTGTAAAGCTGATTTATGAAGAATCTTTAACCTCCTTCGCTCGGTTCCCATATCGCGCAAAAAAAGTGAAAGGGTCCAGAATAATATATTTCGAGGGCGCTCCTTAACCGAATGCAGATTTTAAATACTTCATCACGGTTACGCGATTCTAAACAACTAATCAAACAACGAATCTGCAAGTCGACGCTCGTTCGTATCCCCCTCGGCGCACTTCCACGTCATTCGCTAAGATTCCACAGCCGATTAATCCCCCGCGCGCGAAGGCAAATATTTACGAAAAAAGGCGCCAGCTGCCAAAAAGTTAATCCGTCCTCGGGAATTTTATCGTCGACCTGCTCTAAATCCGCGCTATAGTCTCCGAGCGCGACTCGAGGATCGCCTTAACCTCGTTCCTGTATTTCTCCAAATTTGGATCGAACTTATATGCATAATTCCCAGGACAGAAAAGCTCGTCGCGGAACGGCACCGCGCATTATTTAAAGCGACCCACATAACGATCCGTCGACTCGGGAGATTAAAGAATAAACGCCGAAGGAGACGCGCGACAAAGGACGCCGCGGCACAGCTCAGAAATTCCCTTTTCCCGCAGCGGCGGCGGCGGCGGCGCGGCGCCGGAAAATTCGCCGGCCGGGAAAGTCTTTAAAAATAGGATCTGGGTTGGGGTGGAGAAAAGCTGCGACTTACCCGCTGAAGCCGCGTCTCTTGTTGCCTGGTGAGCTTGTGTTCGCGGGTCCGCATCCGTCGCCTCCTATGATTTCTGAAACAGATACGAGATGGTAGCGTTAGTCGAGGTTTTTCTTTAAATTTTAAAAGTATCCATGATAAAGCTGATTAGTTGAACATTTATATTTAACAAAATGACATTTGTAAAAAGTTTTCTTATTGTTATTTCAAATCTCTAAATATTTCGGCTGAAATGGTTCCTTCACTCGAAACCGTCCACCCGCTTAGTTATAGTTATCCATCGCTCGATCCACAGGTACGACGTAAAATCCGGCTGAGGAAATGCGACGAGACGGGGCTTGCGATATTTCGCAGTGCAGACGAATGCTGTATTGACCCATTAAAGCCGATTAAATAATTGGGCCAGCCGCTGCGGCGGCAGAAGTCCGCGTCGTCCGAGGGAGAATAATTGTGCAAGCTCATTGTTCCGAGATAATGCCTCGACCCCTCGAATTGTTAAAATTTCAACCTCTTTTTCCCCTTTTTCCGGTCCTTTAGTTACTCCTTAGTTACGGAGTCAAAGGTGCTATTTGACGACACAGAGGAAGTCCGTAATGACTGGGAGGTGGGAAGTGTTATCAAAAAATGATTTAATCTTTCGAAGGAATTCTTTCCGATGGAAAATGAACAACGAGCAGCTATTTATAAAAAGAATTTCCCTTTAGGTTCCTTCACGAAGAAACTTTCTATTCTTATGACGAAGTCATCTTTTTTGAAATAAAATTAATTCCCTCTTTTCATCCGAAAGAGCTCTAACTCCCTCAATAGAAAATTACTCGTCGAGGCAACTTTCTGCGCTGAATGAATTACACAACAAATCCCACCTTCGCAAAATTACTCTGCTTTAGAAGCATCTGCCGTCCTTTTTAATTTTAGCCCCCAACAAAACGTCTCGGAACAGAGGCGACCTCCTCTTGCATAATCAATCTCCGAGCGTCTTACCGCCCTGGCATCCGAGAGACAGAGCATTCACCAAATAATGAACGTACGGAGAAGTGCGAAAGGGGTCAACGATTTAAACTTCAAAGTACGGGAGGAAGCGCTTACGCGCGGCGTACAATTGAATTTACATGAAAATTGGCTTTCCGAGGGGGTTTACACGTCGCGCTGATTTCGAATTTAAAGTCAAAGGATGCTTCGAAATGCAAGGACTGCCGCGTTAACCGCCGAGCGCTCGAGAGAGAGAGAGAGAGAGTGCATTTCAGGTGGATGTGAAACTCCGGGCTGGACTTTAAATCCGCGAATTGGCGTCAATCAACGTCTGGAGCTTTTCGGCGATAAAAATAGAGATTTACCGTGGCTCGTGCTTGTTTTACCGGGTGGCGCTGGCGGTCTTCGTATTTTTCGTGAAACGTATTAAGTGCAGTATATAAAATTGCGAGAACGAATTTTCGATTGGAGCGAAGAGCATTAATACAAGCTGCTATTCGTTGTAAACGAAATTAATTGCCTTTTGGTTCGCACGTATTTTTGCCGATTTCAATATTGAACTGCAGTAAAAATGAAATAATTGTACGAAAATACTTGTTTCGATATTTTTCATTCGTTGAGATTGAAAAAGCAGAATATAGTAGTTTAGTTTCGAGCGAAGAAACTTCAAATTAAGCTGCGTACCACAAATATATTTATAGATGACGTGTTTATTTATAAAAAGTTAACCTTTGTATTTTATGGAATTCTTTGTAAAACAATAGGTGTCAAGTTTACTGTAAAAAATTCAAGTACAACTTAATAAAAACTTATTATAGAAAGCGGTTTGAAAATAGTTTGAACTTGATCAACTTATTGAAAAAAATTAAAAGAAAAAACAGCTTTATCGATTTTCGATTTCACTTCCTATAAAAAACGTTGCTGAACCGATTAAACGAAAAAAAGCAGAGATAAATATTCTAAAATCTAAAATCTCTTCCTGTCATTTCAATTATAAATTCAATTAAAACGTCAACGAAATTCCAGCTCGCACCGAAATAGTAGTCGCCGCAAGGAAAATCCGGCGTTCGCACGATAACCGCGTAGAGAAAAAAAATTCCTCAACGATTGAACAAAGAGAGAAGCAAAAAAAGCTACGATAATAAAGGATATTTCTCATATCATTAGAAATTCTGCATAGCCGAAGAGAGGAAGGAACGAATTCGTGATTAAAGTATACACGCGGAAAGCCGAGTTCCTCAAAGGCGGCTTTCTTCCAACTTTGGCTAATTCAATAGCAAAGGAAAAGAAAAAGGCGAGCAACGCCGCGAGAATAGAAATTCTTTGTTCCGCCTTTTTTTCTATTTTTTTTTCTCCTCTCGATGCGCGAGCTTGTAACTCCATTAATTTATCCCCCCCCCCCCCGACTCTTATCCATTACTTTTCTCTCTTTGGCGAATTTCGTTATCTTCTCTCCGAGCCCGTTATAACTTCTCTCAAGGTTCAGAGCGGCTCGGTCGAATAAATTTATTCGCTCGCCGGTCGAGCGACGCCGGCCGATATATAATACTTTCGTCGGCGGAAATTTCCGCAATTCGTGCATTATTGGCCCACTTCCGTTGAATTAAGATTATTTCGCCTTTATGAATTCGAGAGCTTCGTTCATTCAATTTTCTTGGCTCGGCCGCTCGGCACTGTTTTCTCGGCGGGAAATCTTGAGGAATTTTGCCTTGCGAACGAATTTTTTTTTTTTTAGTAAATATAAAAATATTTTGACGGAAATGATGATTTAATTGGATGACGGTTTTATAAGAAATATTTTATTGAGATCCGCATTATTATTGTAATTGTAAGCGTTTAAAATAATTGCAATTGTAAAAGATTTTTTTCGACAATCAACTACGCTTCAAGTAGTAGCATGTAATTTAGTCAGACATTTGAGTTAACGTAAATGGCATTTTCTCTGGTTGGTGTAATTTCATAACAATGATTTATGAGATTCGTTTATCATTTTTCAAGCGTCATTTTGTAAAAATTTTACATACATTTTTGTTAAGTGCCAATTTACAATATTTTACGAATTTCTAACGAATACTTTTTAAATAAATTAAAATGCATTTAATAAATCTTCCCAGAAAATTATTACAATAAATATTTCAAAAGCTTTGTCAAAATCGACGATCGCATTGATAAAATTTCCATAAATTGTGCGTTATAATTGTATTATACATGAATAATTTCTGTTTCCAAAAGATTTAACAATTACATTTAAAACATTAAAACCGAATCCCTTCATCTACCCATTACTTCTCAAACTCCAAGTATCCCAAAAACTGAAATTCCTCTTCTATCTCCATTGTCATCAATCAATCGCTTACAAACTCGTAAAAACAATTACAATCGAACTACAGGACAAAGCATCGTTCCCCGAAGCTTCCGATGCACCTCTCTCATTTAGACCCCGAACATGTACAAGTGAACGGCTGCGGAAAAAAAAAGAAAGAAAGCGAGGCCGAAGGAAGGCAAGTGAAAGATACAAAAGAAGAAAGAGTCAAAGACCGCGACGATACAACCTGCGCTCTTTCGAACACAAACGCGCGCGCACAACACACACACGCACACGCGCGTTTTTCCCCGGGAGGCTTTCGACTGGACTTTTCAATCGCGGCAATGATTGGAAGATGCGGAAATGGAATAATACCGGCGCCGTTTATTATTAGAAAACTAATCGAATTCCGCGCCGATGTTGTTTACGCCCGTTTGTTTTCACCCGGGAAAACGGGGCGGACGGAGAAAGAAAGAGCGCGCAGTTCTCGCTCCGCTTTTTCTTTCGCGCTGCCGTTTGTCAATTGGCATTATTGTTGTTGTGCGCGCGCTGCCGCGTGCTTTTCATTAATGAAAAGCGCGACTGCCGGTACGATATCTTTGATTTGAATTTTACCGAAGAGAAATTGCCGTTTCAAATACGTTCTTTTTGCGAAAAATCTGTGCATCGGCCGCGAGGGAAAAGAAAGCCAATAATCTAAAAATATATGTAAAATGTGTAATCCGTGGAAAAAAATCGCGTATTTTTTTTCATCCTACCAATTTTCTAAAATTGAAAGCATTGCCGTTCTAATTAATTTAAAGCACCCACGAATGTCCGCGAAAAGAGACCAAAAATTAAAAACACAAAAACGAAATACGAGTCTTTTACTATATGATGTCACTGTATTGTAGATTTTATAGCATGACGTCATTGCGTTATAATTATAAATTACTACGTCTTTTTTAAGTCTCAAGGTTAAAAAAATCTTTGCACGAGTTATGCTGTAATCCACAATATCCGGAAAAAAAAAACTTCTCGAGCATTCCGTAGTACGAGAAGAGTGCGCAAAAAAAAAAACGTTTTTATTTGTAAATATTCGCGCTTACTTTTTACTCCGAGTATCGGTTGGTACATATTTTTCTTTTGTACTTTTCCGAGCGTAGAATCGAATTAAGGGAGATTTTCAAGGGCTACGTTTTTAAGCTCGTAAAAAATTACGCCGATCGCGAATTCAAATGCGAACAAAAGCTTTTCATTCGATTAAAATGTTTTCGTCTGGATAATAAATCCAAGGGGGTAAGCTAACAGCCCATTTACTTAATAAAATTATCGATTAACATAAGCACACCGCTGGGATTTTGTAAACATCCGCCAACCGTATCTCCAAACTATTATGTACTTAAACTTTAAAGTACACCTCGCAAATTGCTCGCAATTTTTTTCAAGAACAATTTTCTTTTAAAAAAATCAACCGTTTTTCTTTGCAAAGCGCGAGACGAAAATGCGCTGATATTTTTGAACGTTTAAGCTCAAGTTATTCTCCGTGTAAACCGAAGTAGATGAAAAAGCGCGGCTAGATAAATCTCGAAAGGATAGCACTTCCCTGATGAAACATATATCAAAATCACGTAAACACGAGGCAAAGATGATGAAGCACGTACAGGGTTTACTAATCTCCCGAGCTTAGAAATATTATTTTTTCCATGAAATTTTTACTCGCTTTCACGAACCTCTTTTTTTTTTTTTTTTTTTACCTAACCATCAACATTATTAAATATCGTCCGACGGAATGTTCTTCGCTCGAGCTAATTAAAGTCCTCGGTTATTATTCATTTAACGTAATTAACCGTTTCGAATGATTCACCGGACCGGCGAGTTTTTGAATTTTTAAAATAATCTTAGAATAAGGAAATAGGCGCTGCAGGCTGATCGAACAATTTAATTACCCGGCTGGCGCGGCATAATGACAGCAGTTTATTAAATTATTACTTTGAATAAATTATCTCGAGAGGGGAAGCAAGAGAGCCTGAAAACTGCCTCGTCATGACGTCACGTGCCACCTGCACCGTATCGCCGTGACGTAGCAGTTACTACTTAATCTAAACAACTCGCCCGGCACATATTTCTCGAAATTAGCCGAAGTACCGCTTGAGGAGACTCCCTCATTGAACCGTATAACCATTGAAATTCAGTGTCTCGTTAAAGCGGGAAAGGAGCGCGAGGATACTCTCGAAAATCGAAGGGATTACCGGGAAGCGAAGAGGGAAAAGCAAAGGCGAAGTGCGAATAATTCAATAATGGGAGTCGGCAGCAGCGGCGGCAAACTCGCGCGAGAACCGACGTCCCGATTGACGTTAGTCGGGCTGCTCTTATTTTTAGAGAAGAAAAAAAAAAGAAGAAAAAAAAATGGCTCGCCCTCGCCGAGCTGAAGGTTTAAAAAAAGAGAGAGAGAGAGAGAGAACGAGGAGGAGTAAGCTGCTCCCGCTTCCTCCTTTCTCCTTTTTCTGCAGCTCCCGGGGCTTTTACTTTCTTTTCCCGTTTCTAAGGACTAATAGCCTCTCTCGCTTCAATTTCCCCTCCGCCGGCTAATTGATGCTCCGCGCAAAAATTTACGGCTGCTTATTCGGGAATTACGGGCTCCGTGTTCGTCGATTGATTTTTTCAACGCTGGAGAGAAACTGTCTGTTTTACGCATGAAAAATATAAAAGCGAAGACCTTTCGACTGGAATCTATTGTGCGGAAACTGTGTGAAAATGAATCGAATCGTTCGTCCGCTAATCTTCCAGAGGCTCCGTTTAACCTTCTTAAAGCTCTAGTTTAAAACCTCGCGTTATCAGCGACACGTCCGCTCTAAAATAACCAAAACGGTATATCAGTGCCAAAAGTGCAGTAAAACTGCTGCGCTCAAGCGAGTCTCGAAAAGAAAAAAAAAAAACAACAATTATCCTTCGAGCCCAGCCGCCAAGTCGCTCCTAACTCGCTAATTCGACTCGTCCGTTGAAAACTCGCGCGAGAGCCAACACCCTCGACTGCTCCTCGTAAAATTCTCTTTGCCGTTCTCTCTCTCTCTCTTTCTCGAGAAAGACGGAGAGAGAGAGAGAGAAAAAAAAGGTCCACCCGCCAGGGGCGACTCTCTCCGGTCGTCGGAAGAGGCACTCGGCGAGGGAGGGAGTGGGCAGGGAGGTAAGAACGGCGCCGTTAATTTAGTCGCTTAATTGCCCGCCAGAAACGCACTCGAGGGGGAGGGCGGGCCTTTTATCTTTCGTGCTTCGCGGCTTTTCAGGAATTTCTCGTATTAATTCCGCTGGAATCCCACGGCTTCTTTAGTGCTCTAATTTTTCTCCGGCTCTTTGTTCGGAGGCTCTGGAACGCCTGGAATGTCGGTTTGGTTTTCCGGGGTTGAAAGGCGCGGCGAAGATGTTTCGAGCTTTTCCGCGGGGAGGGGGAGGGGAGAGCGGAATTCGCCGGATATGCACTTGGGAATCTGCGTTTCGAGTCGCGTTAAGGAATTGCGCTGCTGCGTGCAAGGGGTTGTGTTCGTGACTCGGTCGTGGATTTGCACTGCGCTCGCGAAAGTTCAGGCGAAATTCTTTGGCGCTGACGTTCTCCGCGAATGTTTTTGCTTCGTTAATTTGTCGACGAGAACGAGAAATTAAAGAAGGCGAATAAGATTGCAGGATAGATTGCCATTGTTGTTCTAAATTTAAATACGTTAAGAAAACTTTTCAATCGCAACGTTAAATAAATAAAACCGTCGATGAAGCTAATAATCTTTCCTGCCGTTCATTAAAAAAAAAAAACTTCCTCTGCCGTATTTTCCCGCCGATAAAAATTAAATCCCGCCCAACCGTTTAAAAACGATTTTCCCGAAGAAAAAAAGCACAATTGCAGGTATATCCAGCGCATGCGCGATTTTAATCCCCGGATACATCTTGGACACGCAATATTTAGCTGCCGACCGCAGCAGGTAATTTCCCCTGTTGCGCTCGGCTTTAATTTCGATTAGGCCGTTCGTTGCCGACTGGCTGGTTGTGTACGTTCGTGTGTGCGCGCGCAATATGCAACTATTGCTCTTTACGAAATTAGCTCTGCCTGGGAAACGCCTGGAAGCTGCGAAGCGCCGCGCGAGGCGGAATAATTGCTCGATTTGCCGGCGAGGCCAGTTTCGCCGGATATTCGAGGTTTGAGGTGCGCCTCGATGCGGATCGTAAGAAAGCGTTTTGCGGCTTTTGCCTCGTAATCGGCAATATTCGCTCATTGTATATATAAACGCTCGCCCTGGAATCGGGAAGTCTGGAATTTTTTTTTTTATTAAAAAGCAGAATCGCGACGGAGAGTTCGAGGGGGGGGATGAAGGTTTAATTGAAGAGTTCACCGCGACGAAAACGAAAGCGTTTCTCAGCCTTTTCGCAGTCGAGCGACTGTTTATTGGAATCCAATAAACATTGAAGAGTACCATCTTCGCAATGAAACACTGCCTTTAATAAACGTCCTCGAGCAGTTCCACGTTCCAGTTAAGTAAGTGATATCAATCGAAAAAAAAGCGCTCGCTACATAATCCACTTATCGCCGGCTTCACCCCTCATTTCACCGCTAAAAATTTCAACCCCCCCCGAACCCCTTCGTTACTCCTTAATCCGGCTAATTCATTTTTCCGGGCGACCTCTCCGGCTCTTCCGCCATCCCCCTAATCTACTCGACGATTGCCGCGAGACGCGTCGCGTATTATAATTTTAATTGAAATTCACGCGGCGATACAAATTCAGGAGCGGACGCGTTTATATATATATATTATAGTGCGTGCGTGCAACGATGAGCGGACACGCGAGCGGGGCGTAATTAAGAAAATAAACCGTGCCGGCAGGCCGCCATTGTGAGTTTTCTAAATAAACGCGCGACGCGGCGCGGATGATCACCTGCGGGCCGCCGAGTGAATTTACGAAGTGAGGAGAGATTATCCGAATGGAAGTGAAAAAGTTAAAGTGTCTCGATTCGCGGTTTCTTTCGGACGGCTTCGTAGTTATACTTTGCGGCGAAGAAACGGCTGGTCGACTAATTAGCAATGATGATGAATTAGTAATTAAACTTTAACTAGTTTTTAGCCTTGTACGAAAACTTGGAAGACAAATTAATATAACGTAACCGGACGGTAATGCGAATAACGAAAAAACTAAAAGGGGTAAGAAAACTTTGAATAATAATCGACTGCAGCTCGGCAATATTTATTAGCCGCGTCGCAATCGCCGTCGTTGCTATATCCTTTAAAGCAAATTCAATAATTAATTTGGAATATTAATAGAGCCAAGCTCGGAATAGGCTTGTCAATAAATTCATCAAGGGGAGGGTACTGAAATTTTATTGAAAAATCGATGATTCGCCTTTAATGCCGAGAGCCGTCGTATATATACTTTTATAAAAGTCATTTTGCGTGTAATATACAGTCGCGCGTTTTTTCTTTAATCGAAGCGCAAAATGAAGTCGCACTACTGCCGACAATAATGCGGATTATGGCGTGTTTTTCCACGCTAAACCGTAAATTCCTAGAAGGCACGTAATGTTTTTTAATCCTCTTTGGCATAATCAAGTATTAATTTCAGTTTTTAATAGCTCCCACCGCGTATAAACTTGCATTCCTCGCGCTCGAAAATTTTGAACGACCCTCGTAAATACGGACTGCCTTTTTTTAATGACCTATCAAAACCAATCAAATCTCTCTCGCGTCCAAAACTTTATCGCTCCCAAAAAATTACCGGCGCCGCGCACCTTAAACTAAATAGTCGACGAAGCCGCGGCGCGCGAATAATTGCACGCTCGAGGATCGTTGATAATCAGTTTATATTTGAACCGTCCCCCCCGCGGGGGGACAGCCTTCGCGAGAGCAAAGGCAGAAGAAGAAATCGGCGGGAAAGCAAACAGGCGGCAGCTCTATACCGACCCAGAAATCGAACGTAGAGCGAACAGCAGATGAATCGAATTACGCAAGAGAGCGAAAACTCGCTTTCCTCGTCTTTCTTACGAGGCCGCAAAGTCTGTCGGCGGCTCTCGGAACGGAGATCTGAAAGGGAACGGCTCTGTTCGCTCGAGTGACTCGGCGATTTTCGAACGAGGCTCCGGGAGGTGTTAATGCCGATTTGAAAATGAATGGGGCTCTGGTTTTTCGTCGAATGGCTCTTTGGGCTTTGCGCGGAAGGCTTTGCTGGAGTAGGAAGTTAACTTTTCTTTGCTGCACGGAAGTATTTTTGGCTGAAATTCGTAGTTTAAGAACCAGCTAAATATACTGGTAGCATTTAAATTATAATTCGAAATTTGCGCGCAATCGTAAAATAAAAGCGGAATGTCGTTTTAGCGCGCAAAATTAAGGGAACGATAGATAAACATCGGTTGAATTTCCTAACCGCGCAATATAGCTTCCTATTTTTAGGATACACAATACCAGAAATTTTTCAAACCAGAGATATATACGCGCGGCAATTAAAATACGTAAGAAGTTTACGCGAACGAAGGAGGAAGAGAAGTCGCGCCGCTTGCTTTTCGTTACGAATAAAGCAAATAATTGGCCGCGGCGCGGAAACTCGGGATTGGCAGATTTACTGCTGAATTTTGAAAAGTATACCCCGCAGACATTACGGCGGAGGATTTCATTAACTTTGCCGAATGTTAAATAAGCAGTCTCCGGCGTAGCTCCTTCACCAACAAATGAATCCCGGAATTTTCGGTTTAATTATTCGACTCCTCCCGAAAAGCTTCCTCTTAAAATTAGATCGTTCCGTCGAACTAAAAACTCTCTCGCTTCGTCCACCTTTACGCCGAAGCTTCGGAAGAGTATATACAGTCCCGCGCGAGAGCGCACTAAAATTTTTGCGATCCGCGCAACCGGCGTCCCGATATAAAAGATACGGCAACTTTCACCCCCCTTCGCCGTCCGAAAAAAGAAAAAGTATACGGCCCTTTTTAATTCAACAATCCACCCAACGGCGGGCTCTTTTACTCTCAATCTCGGAGTGTCCGCTCGGCACTAAACTTCCTCTTCGGAAGGATAAACAAAACGCATACAGAGGCGCGCGAGCGCGCGCGCACATACGTAGCCCGCGTATCCGGTGTTGGCGCGCGAGATAAGACTCTTAAGGAACCCCCACCTCTCGTCGATTTTTATTTGCGGCCACGCGTGCCTGGACTGAGCGAGTGCCGCGCGTCTCTCTCTCTCTCTCGCTTTTCGTATTTTTACGCCGTTTCCGATCCACGATTTACGGGCCTGTAAGGAAATGCTAAGTCGCGGGACCAGCGTTTCTGGGAGGAGAAGAACACAAGTTGGAGGTGGACATTTCGTCGAGCGGAGATGAGTAAACTTTCGGGCTTTGGAAGTCGTTTCGAAGTACTTAAATAACGATCCAATAATAGAATTTTTTTTTTTTTTTTTTTGCTGATTGATGTGCGGTCATTCTAGAGTTCAAGAAAGTGAGCTCTCCGCTTTTTTTTTTTGTTTTTCAAAACCCTTTCCTTCGACACGCGCTAAAAGCACATTTGCTATAATGTAAAAGACGCGCTCGGTCTAAAGATACTCAATATTATTTGTGCATCGCTCGAAAGATTTTATGTTAATCCCCGAGGCGTTTGTGTTTCCCGAGCGAGCGGATCTATTAATACAAATATCTCCCGGTGACGTAAGACCGCCGCAATGAATCGCTTTCTATACTAGGAGTCCATACAATTGAAATATTTCAAGCGATTCTCTCGCCGCTCCTCGGCCTTCATTGTACAGTGTATACTCTAATCGAATCGAGGGGCGTTCAATTTGTAACTCATCGAATCCATTCGCCGTCATACCAGACTTGTATACTTGCATTCGCTTAACGAATTCATCGCTTCGGCTCTCGATTCCCGGTAAAAAGGGTCCGGCGGAGGACTCGCGTAATCGCGGATTTATCGCTAATATTATCAGTGGCCGTTTTACTGTTCGTCTGTTTATTTTAACGACGCCTGCGTTATTTCGGCGCCTCCATTGAGTTGGGGATTGCTCTCTTTTTTTTTGGGAGGGGGAGGAGGGAGGGAGAAGCGCGAGGCTTTGCTTACTGCGCGCGCCCCTTTTCGCTGATTTGCGAGGTGCTCGAGAACACTTGCGGCGCGCCGTGGCTGCTGCCTTGTTTATGCGATTGAAAACGAGGCTGGCTGCTGCGAATAGTAATGTTCCGAGTAAAGTAGCGGGACAGCGAGATTGGTTTTTCTGACAGTCAATTTCGGGTGAACGGGGCAATGTGCTTTTTTTTTATTTTTCGGGACATTTTGGGGATGTATATGTGTATATATTTTTTTTTATAAAAAACTCAAATGGTTTAATTAACGAGTGTTTTTACATTTTTGTACTTTTTTAATTTAAAATTGTCTCAACAATTTATTGATTTATATAATATTAATATGAATTAAATTATTGCTGGTAAACGTATTAGACATTCATTTGCATATACATTGGCGCAATCAAAATCATACATTAAAAAAGACTGAATATCACTAAGCACACTGTGTACATATAAACACACTAACACTATATGATTTATCGCAGAGCAGTTTGTTTTAATTAGTGCCTTAGAATAATGAACGCTTTAAAAAAAGCAACATACATACACATACACACGGAAAATCAAGCAAACGACGCATCAAAGAGAAAACGCGCGTGGATCTCGAAAAGTGTATAACTCGGTCGAAAAAGTGAGATTAGTCAAGGTCGATTAGTCACCGGAACATAATCTCGATCATAAAATGTAACGCTCACGCACATCCGTTAAAAGCAACTTTTTGTTCCGCACACATGTTTCCCGACACGCGTCGGGAACGACTTGTACTCCCCGCGAACCGCGCCGATCAATGTGCGTCTTTTTGCCTCGCTTTAAAGTGATGTCTGATGTGCGTTTCGCGCAAATCGCCCGGAGCGCCGCGCGAGGCGCTTTCAGCGGCGAATTTTCTTTGGCGACGGCTCGAATTATTTCCGCGCCTCCGTAATACGCTGCCGAATGAAAATCGGGCTTAATCAGGCTCGCGTCCGATTATAATCCGTCAAAGGGCGCCGAGCAAACAGAGAGAGTTAATTTCCGCGTGAAATGTGCAGCCCGCGCCGTTTTTGTCTCGTTTCATTTGGAGAGAGAGGGAGGTAGGGACTATCAGGCGTCATCTCCGCATTGCGCGCAGCTGGCGTCGGTACACCGCGCTGCCAACATTTCGGGAGTGACGCCTGGGTGATGTACGCGGACAAAATCTCTTGAATAATCCAAGCAGCATGCCCCGAGTTTTTACGCCGATCTCTTCGCGGCGCGATCGTTTATACGCTGCAGTTATTGCGAACAGATGTATTTACGGGGCGGGAAATTCGGGCGGTTTATGGTTAATGATAATGGACCGAAATAGCCCGAGTGACCTACTTAACGTATTAAGCCCGGGCAGTTGAATTTGCCATGGAAGTAACGTGTCGTTTTTATCGTCGCTCTGTAATTCCGACAGAGAGATTTCGAGGGCTGCTCTTCGGGTTGAAACCGAAATTTTACCAACGATCTCCCGTGAATTTCGAGGGCGACCGAAAATATATCGCGCGCGAATAGGAGAGAGCGAACCAAAAATTTCGCCGCGCTCCAATCATATAACGTAGTGGCGTTTGAGCAAATGTTTGCGCGCGCGATGTGTTTCGCTACGGAGCGGCGCGTCGGCTTTGAAAATATTTTCGCGCACACATCGAAAACAAATTCGTTCGGAAAAATTTTTTTTTTCCTCGCCGAGCTACGAAAATATTATTCGTCTAGGCAGCGTATCGGTCGAAGCGAATACACGGAGTCTTCGCCGTGCAAATAAATGCCGCACTTCGGTCGCGTATTGGATTCTCGACGGTTGCATCGTGCACGGGATAAAGCAAGTTTGGCAAAAAGACGTAAGGAATAAAAAGCGTCTATATTTGATCGGCGCTTCGATGAAAAATTCCTCGGAGGCGCGCTTGCGCGCAGTTGTGTCCCCCCCGCCTACGTGCGCCTTCCTCCTCCGGTTTTTTCACCCTCTCGGGAAGAATCGGAGCGCGCGAGCTGCGCGTCGTTAAATTTGACGTTTAAAAATTCAAGAACTTCTCAACTCTCGCGCGAGAAAGTCGGGGCTTAAGACGCTCGGGCCTTGGGTGAAGAAAGCGATTTCTGTTTAGCTGCCTTTGTGGATACTGGTTTTTTCACGCGTCGAGTCGTTATGGGCTCTTAGAAAGTTGCTTGATTAAATTTAGAATTCATAGTTTTCATTAGTATTGATGTTGAATAGAATCGGGGAGGCAGTAACTGAGAACTTAAATATGAGAAACGCGTCATTAAAGATCAAACCGTAATTTTGTATTAGCTTCATAAACTATAATTTTATTATAACCTTTTATATTATTTTTATGCAAGGTTATAATACCTAATCTTATCTGAAATTATGAAAATACTGAAAAACATCTACACTAATAAGTAAGGAACCGACTCACTTTACCTATCCAACAGAAGTTCAAACTTTATTTTTATCGAAACCTAGAATTCTTCAGCAGATAATCCCTGCCCACGCAGCTATTTTTATCAACTCTCCAAAACGTCGCGCACACAAGAAAAAAACATCGGAAAAGGGGTGAAAATCGCTCGAATAATCCATCGCCGCCGTAACGGCCGATCGTTACCCATTTGCGAGCTTTCACGCGCCGCTCTTATAACGGGCGCACGACCGAGAGACAAAGACGAAGGGAGTCGAGACACTTCCTATGTACGCCGCCTTTTCCGGGACGGCGATCCGTCTTCGGTCGCGCAAAACTCCGCGCGACGAAGTGCGAGGCCGACCGGGCTGAATTATTTAACGCGGCCTTTTTCGCGGCCCAAATTGGGTTAGGTCGATGAAAAGCAGGGCGTTTTGGATTTTTTTTGGGGGGAAAGTGGATTTGATTGGCGACGCGTGAAACGGCTTTTTTATGGAATTAAAGGGGGGGATGCCTCGCCACTGCGTTTTGCGCGACGAAAAGTTTGCGCGGATGTAAGTTTAGTTGTAGAAAGTGAACAAAAAATAAAGACTGTTCTGTATTTCAAGTACGTTTGTAGGTTGGTTTTAATCAATATTTCAATAACCAATATGAGCTAAAGATACATCGAGTGTGACTTTTCAGAATATAGCAAACGAGTTTTTAATAAAAAAAAAAAATAAATAAATTGCTTCATACCAAGTCTGCGATGTAATACAGTTCATTGAAAGAAATTGATTAACGCGATTCGACTGTTTATTCGACTGTACGAACGTTTTCTCGCGCGCAAAAAAAAAAACGAGTGAATTGAATGCTCAAGCTCCATGACTGTCAACGAGATATCACAAAAAGTTAATTTAGTAGAACTAGTTTTCAAGTGAATCGCGTTTAACGTCTTTTTTATCACCCCGAAAGGCATAAATCTCCGAAAGAGATATTATACGGACGGACTGCCTCGTCTTTCGTGGAAGTCTCTTAAGTGAAATGTAAAATGTGCACATTTTCCCCCCGACGGTATATTTGCTTTTTCGCGCTGCGCGCTCGGCCTTTTTCTCGAAAACGACAATTACGATGATTCGGGGTTATCTCGCCTTCGGTCAATTAGCATGTATCGCGATAGTTTGCGTTTTAAATGTTAGTCAAGGCGCGTCGAGAACACTTATCGTTCGCCGCCAATGAAATATATTATGCTCGCGAGTAATTTCGCGACCGTGACCCATTTTTCAGGTTGTTGTTTTTTTTTTTGCTCGACGGATAATTTTGCGATAAAAATTTAAAACTTTTTAAGGAAGGAGGCGCGTAAGGTATTCGGTTTAAGTGATACGGCTCGAATTAGCCTTCTTAAGTTGACAATTTTATCCTTGTTGGGTCTTCAAGTAGTTTTCTTCAAAGCGCAAGATAACATTTACGAAGTGTGTCAGTTTTGACGGCGTAATAAAAAGCCGATTTCGGAACACTTTCGTTGCAGCGTCGATTTAGCGTTGACAAAATTATCAGCTTTTAATTAGCGAATGCATGTTAATTAAAACAAAAACGCATTAAGATTCAGCGATGATTTATAAGGAAAACGTAAGCGTTTCACTCTCGCAAACTCAGGCGGACGTCCAAACCACCTTTTTTCCACTTTTAAGTTAATTGAAAAAGAAAAAAGTCTGGAAAATCCCCCAAACATTCGTCTCCATTCGCTGCCACTGCAAGCTCGTTATCAAGTAACTTCAAAGAGAAAAAGAAAACCTCGACTTTCCCAAACCCGCCGTCGGAATTAAAAATAAACGGCGCCGATTGCGGCAAGCTCCGCTCTCGGAAAATTAATGTTTCCTGGTCGCAGAGCTCGCGCCCGGGAAGGGGCGAGAAAAATGCCGCGAATTTCCGACGCGCTCTCTCTCTCTCTCTCTCTCTCTCCGACGCAACGAACGTACAGCGTTTAGCCTCGAGGGACAATTTATACGATGGCGTTTTGGCACAAATACTCGGGATGCGGAATATCGCGTCGTCACCTCTTCTCGGGCGCGGCGCGCAGCGTGTCTCCGCAGCGCGGAGAGGGCGCTCTTAAGAGTCGCGGCACGCCCGCGATTCGCGCCGCCGCGCGAACCTTACGCTTCGACATTGTTTCAAATGAAGTGGAAGTGCGCGAGCTTGGTGCTATATTTAGGCGGCACGCGAGAGAAATTTTCGCTGATTGGGTTGGAAAAGAAAGAACCGACTTCGTTTTCTCGGAACGGTATAATCCGACGTTCTTCCGAAGATGCAATTCCCGAGCTATCTGTATATACCTTCGGAATTCGGTGTGCGCTCGGCGCGCGTCCGTATCAATCGTTATTTCCGCGCCGCCGTGACGTCCGCCGCGCGCTGCAATTCGCGCGCGAGCCCGAAACGTTGCGAGTGCCGTGGCGACGGATTCGAGAGCGTACAATCGTTCGCTCGGAGCAAATAGCATTCTTATATTGTTAATAAAGCGTCAGAATAATGCGCAGCTGATAAAATATTCATGCGCGCGCCAGCGTGCCGCGCGGCATACGATTTTAGCTCTCTCTCTCTCGAGCGCGAGTATTCGCGCCCGAAAATCCTCGCGGACAAAGACGACGAAAGGCTTTGGTTGTTGTCGTCCGCGCGATTTTCAGCGGGTGCAGCGCAAAAAGAAGCTCTCTCTCGCGCAACGGTCTCGTGCATTATTCTAACCTGAGGGAGAAGGGTCTCGGGGCAGCGATCGGTTCCTTTTGCTCTTGGACTTGCTCGCCTGCTTTTTACATGCCTTGGACATGTCGCTGAACCAGCGGCAGAGCGAGCGGATTTCCGCGTGCATTCGGTACGACTGTTTAAGCGGCCGAGCGCTGCTTCTTCATACCTCTATCTTGCGGGCGCCCTCGTTAAAATCTCCAATTAAAGACGGCCGATCACGCCATTGTTTATATTCTGCCGTGGTGGTGTGCCTTTTGTCTTTCGCTCTCGGCGCAGCTTTCGTACAGGAAAAATGACGCGGGTATTTTTAGAGGTATTTGCGAGTAGTTTTCTCGATCATTGTTCGCGGCGGCTCCCGTCCGCTCCCGTCAGCGTCTATATCCGTACTTCGCAAAGTGTATATGGAAGAGGCCCAATGAATCGGAGGACACACTTACTTCGCGCGTAAAACTCGAGCAAGAGCCTGAATCCTCGAAGCTCTTTCTCTCCCTCTTCCTTCTCTCTTTCTCTCTCACTGAACAGAATCTAAAACTCGTCGCCGTAAAGCGCAGCCACAACGCGTTGTCCACGACAATAGCCGAACTACTGGCCGCTTCGTTTCTTCGCTCGACTCTTAGCTCTCTCCTACTCGTCGGCGCTCACACACGGACCCACAGCCACACACACACACACACACACACACACACTCGCCCGCGGCATCAGCTTTACACACGCACGTGGGGGGCTCCGAGATAGGAGGCGGCCGCCGCGGTTATAACATATGCGTGTCGCGGAGAGCGAGCGCGCCGAGCGCGAGCACCGCCGTGGCCTTCGAACGGTGAAAAGCCGACGTGCCCAGGCGAGAAATACGCGCGGTGGTTTAGAAATGTAATATATTGTTAAATAAGAGGAAGCGGACCCGCGGTCGGGAGAGGACGCCACCCGCTGAAGGAGCCAGGATTTTCTATCGTCACGCGGAGAGTGTTGGATCGAGAGAGAGCTTTTATCTTATGGGGAAGTACGCGGGAGAGTTTTTTTTTTTTTTTACTAACGGCGCTCGGCCGAGCTGATGATTCATTTTTAGTTGTAAGACAATTGATCGTCGCGTTCGTTTCTCGCGTTTTTTTACCGCTCTCGGACATACGCTTTTAATTTAGAGCGAAATTTCATTTCATTTTCGTATACATGATACTTCGTGGAATTAAATATATTCTTTAATTAAGAGCGAAGTTTTTTTTTTTTTTTTTTTAGGAAGAAAATTAAATTAATCCCGTCCAATTAAACGTCCATTTCGGTAATTAAAAAGCTACGAACGGAGGATTCCCGCGTTTACATCCGCTATCAAGCTCGTGTCCACGATGCAGTTACACGCCAGTTGAATCCGGTCGGCACCTGCACTCGACATCTAAATTCCCCGATTACATGTGCGCCACGTTTTTCAAGCAGTTAAAAAACACTTTCCTCCGGAATATTAATAAACTCCCCCCCTCCGAGGAAACGATTTCCGATCCACCTGAAAGCCAACTCGATCCCCTCAACGATATACACCCGAGAGGCGAAGCGCGCATTCGGTCAGTCGCTCTTAATCCGGTAACCGACGCCGACCGTCGGTATATACACACAACTCAATCAGTCGGGCAAACTCCGAAACTCCTCGTTCGCAATTTCGAGCCGGCAATTTCGGCGCCTCCTCGGCGTTCGGCGCCGATAATTATATAATTCGCGCGCGCGCGAGCAGCTTCCTATTATTAAATGCGCCGATTCTTCGGTATAACGTAGCTCGAAATTTTTCATATAAAAATATTTTTAAGCCCCCCTTCCCCCCGCTGTCACGAGACGTCAGAGCGCGTCGCGGCGCCTAGGTTCTATATTAAGGCGCGCCTTGCGGAAATAAAAATAAGAAGAGAGCGTATATACGCGCGCGCGAGAGGAATCGGAGAGCCTGGCTGCAGGTATTAATTCGATGTGGCAGGGACGAAATGGATAACTCGCCGACGTCGGGATTCCGCTGCTCGCGGAGCTTTATAAATAGCGGACGGATCGCGGATTTCGAGATGTCGGGTGTGTCTGACTCGCAGCCGTGGTTTGTGCTTCTTTCGGGGATTAGGAGGACTCTTCCGAGAGTTAATCGAGGGTTTCGCGCGTAATTTTGTAATGCGCTCGTGGCGTTGATATAGTCGGAACTTGCTTGACGCGATACAGAAGCGTTATTCATTCGTTTAATATTTGCACAGTTGTTTTGTTTTTGCTCGCTGCTTCGTAACTTGCGGATATTAATAGAATCTTGTGTGAACTCTCGAGATTGCTTTTAATGAAAATACGGCAAATATTGCAAAGCCTTTTTATAAAAGTTAGGATTGCACACAACGGATAATAGTTTTACTCATAAAAAGCGTACATTAATAAAGTAAAAAAAAAATTGGAAAATCGTTCTGCATAAACCACGAGTTCCTTTTTAAAAGCTTAATCGATCATCTGTATGTTTATTAAGAATTAAATTATGCGCATGCATAAGGAAATTAAGCTTCGCCGGTGTTTTTTTCATTTAAGATTTATGTATGGATTATTTCTTCGTATATTCATACGGCTTACATAAAATTAAAGCATTGTAATTTAATTAATTAACGTTCGAGTGACTTTCGAATTGCAGAATCGGGGTCAAGCCATTTCAATTTTGCACTGCGAGTTATTGTATTTGTAAAAAAAAAGCGTGTGAATTTATCGCATTCAAAAATAACTACTCGAAACGGACAATAGTTATGCAAACGGAGGATTTAATAAAAGATAAAATTGTTATTTTTACATTCGACCAAGTTCATCTCGATTCGCGCGAATTCGAGTACGTATTCTATTTTTATTCGACTTTTTTTTTCTTTACTCGCGTTCTATAAACTATTTTTCATTAAAGAGCAGTGTATTTTGAATTTTAATAGTATCTTCTAAAAATACGGGGAAAAACTATGTTTAAAGCGGCACCTCCGTTGCACCGCCGAGATAGATTTTTGTCGGTGCAAAACTGCGATTTTTCACTGCTCGCGTTCGGAATTCTCCGAGAATTTCGAGATGGACCCAACAATCTAATTTTACACAATATCGTTTTTTATTCAAAGCATAAATTACGGATTAGTTAATTTTTGTTTTCGACGCGCAACGAAATAAATAATTCCTAAGCAGCATTGATTCATTGATATTTGATAAGAAACCGAGTGCATTACCGCTTCAATCGCTCAACCATCCATCTTGCCCAAGGTACATTTTCAAGTAACCCAAATATATCTCAAAGAAAATGTGATGAATCGCGCGAAACTCAACTCCCGAAATAAGACGTATCCCTCGCAAAAAAAAAGAAGAAGTACAAGATCTATTGCACTCTCCGCCTCGGAATCAATAAGAAACTTTCGGAATTCCTCCTCCACGCCCCGACGACCCAGAAGCAGCGACGAGGCGATCGTTTTCCCAGCCGACATCTCCTCGCCTCTCCAGGATACAATACCCTGTCGACGTCGTAAAAGTACTCGGTGCCGAGGCTCCGTCCTCCCCGAAAAATCGGCGCGCGGGTCGTCGTCGTCGTCGTCGTCGTCGGCGACGAGAGACACACCGCTGGGAAGCTGTGCGAGAGAGAGAGAGAACGAGACAGCGAGAGAGAGAGAGCTGGTCAAGGACAGCATCGCGCCGCCGCTGGTGCGTATTGATCGAGCGTGTGCCGCGGGAGGAGAGAGCGCGTACGAGAGAAACGCCGGATAAACTACGTGTGTGCGCGCACACCGCTCGTTCAAGACCCCGAGAGCTCTCGGGAGGAGGGAAGCCAGCTTTCTTTCCTCGCCGAAGTCGGCGGTGGGGAGGCTCGGCGGGCTCTCTATCGGCTTGCCTTCCGACTTTGCTTCCTGGGCCGGGGCATGCTGGCTTTTTTGGGTGTCCGATTAATTGAATTTGCGCTTCTGGTGCGATGCGCTTTGGTGTGTGATTTGAAATGAGGAAAGGTTCTAGTGGATATTTTCAATTCTTCTGGTAGATTTCATTGTTTTATCGTTCCAGATGATCTCTTGGCATTTAATGGAATGAATTATTTTAATATGTTATTCTTGATCTAATCCAAGTATAGAATAGAAAATTTTGTAGAATTTTAAATTAATTTAGAATATAGTTCCCGAAGCGAATAAATTTTTTTACAATGACAGAATAGTACAGATTACTTATTCAACAAAAGTATGACGAACAGATATTTATAGCTTTTTTTATCGCAGCAAAAATATTCCGCTAAAAAAAAAAAGAAAAAATAACAAGCAAACGTTTAAACTGGACTACACGGTTGGTTACTTGCAGTTCTATACTTGCAGTATCGATAACTGATAGTCAAATACGGCGCCTCGTCGAAAAGTAAGCCAGGCAGAACGTCGGTTCAGCACAAAGAGGCAAAAAAGGCATTAATCCTCGCATCCGCAGACGCGCAAACAGCGGTTTACAAATGCAAAGCGAGTCATTTCGCGTCGCGTTTCCCGGCCAAAGAGAACGTTTACTTTATCATAAAGCATCGGCGAGTGTCTCGAGATTAACAAACCGATTGCAGAGAGTGCCGTGTATACACCCCGAGTTCTCTCTCTCTTTCTCTCGGCGCCAACAAATCGCACGATTCTTTTGAGTTTTAAACAGGGACAAAGGAGAGCTAAAAAAAGCGATCCGAAAATTCAAAGAGAAACGTAGCGAGCGAAAAGCAAGCCAGGGAACAAAAGATAAGAAAAACGAGCGAGCCGGAAGATCGAAGAGAGATTCCTTTTTCCTCCCCGGGAGAAAAGAAAAAGGTATAGAGGAAACGGCGCTCTCTACCCTTAGGAAACTAAGGGGATGAGAAAACTGGGGAAGAGACAGAAAGAGAGAGAGAGAGGGAGAGAGAGAGAGAGAGAGAGAGAGAGAGAGAGAGAGAAAGGAATTCCTTCTGTGACGCACGACTACGTGACTCAATTTTTCAATTGATCGCAGCGCGAAAGAGCGGAGAAATGGATATATATATATACAGGTTGGATTATTTATTTCAGAGTCGGGAAAGTAGTTTCCCGCGGGGCATGTAGTGCAATGAGATTAATGCAAAATATGCGCCGCTGCACCGTGAGATAATGTAGCATCGGATATCGATAACTCGAATTTTCAGCATCGACGACTTCCAGAGAAATTGATGGTCGGAAATTTTAATGCACTCCGGGCTTTTTCATTTTAAATCAGTTTTCTTGCGTCGCGGAATATTATCTTTTCTGGAGTTTTATTAAACAATATACAAACTCTTCGATGTCCAAAAGTAAGACATTCAAAATGTAAAAATTGAATTCCTTCCCGAGATACTTAGAAGCATTACTTAATGCAGGTTTCTATTTTTAGACCGACATGAAACCAGCTGAAATTTAACGTAAAAGCAAACGAAACATACGCTTCTTTTAAACTCACTTAAACACACAATTGGACGAAACAAATAATTTCGCATCACAAAAAGGTACTCACCGTCGTCGGCGTTGAGGGACGCCTGCTGCGCGACCGGCAGCTGAGCGTTGGAGGCCGCCGCGGCGGGCGGCTTCCTGGACGGCGACGTCTTGCAGGTGGCTGCGGGCGGCTGCTTGAGGGCGCTCGTCGGCACGAGGCCCTCCGGCGAGGGCTCCGACTGGCCCGGCGTCGTCGGCAGCCTGACCAGCGTCCACTCGCCGTTGCCCGTGACGCCGCCGTTCTCCAGCACCTCGACCTGCTGGCCCTTCGTCACCGAGAGCTCCCGGGAGCCCGGGGCCGCCGAGTGGTCCGCCACCACCCAGGTCATCTCCGCCACGCCGGTCTGCGAAACGAGAAAGTGCTGGTTAGGATTATTGAGGCTGTTTTAATGTATTGTACGCTGAGAGTCGGGGGGCACGGGATTGATAGGATGCAGACAGTTTTTTTTTTAGTGTTGTTATTTGCAATGTATTTAGGGAAACGAAAAATTTATTTTTGTAAAATAATCGGGTAGAATGCGAAAAAAATATTTTTTTCTTTTTGGTATAATACAATGTAGCAGATAGTTCTAAATATTCTTCTTTAAAATTGTTAATGTGCTACGTTGAATATATAATTAACTAAATTTATTGACTGTTTAAAGCTGGTTTAGATTCGCCTCCGGTTAAGTTTTATAGTCCTTCTTCAAAGGAAGTTTAAAAATAAATAAAGAGATGAAAATAAGTACTATAACAGAAGCATCGTTCTCATTTTGTTTTATTTAAAATAAATATTCGCAGCTTCATGTCGTGTAAAAACAGATGGAAATTTTCAATTTTCGCTGCAATTATTTGAATACTGAAAAGCAATTCAGAGCACAAACTTCCGGATTATTTTGAATTTCTGATGCTACTGAAAAACGTTCGTCGTAAAATTTTGGATTTATAAATCAATCGAAGCATTCCCTCGCTCCAAAGTACAGTAAATAAGAAAAATTCAGCGTCATGCACCAATAACTAGTTTATGTAGCCGTCGGTCGAATAAACTCCATTAATCGGCAACAGTTTCGCGCGCCCTCAAACTCAATAACTTTAACAACCTTAAAAATTTCATTGAAAATAATGAGTTTATACCGCGTCCCGCGAGTATGCAGCCTCATGCTTACTCGTAATGCTAAGGATTCAATTGAAATTCAAAGCAGAGGAGAAACGGTACTGCCGAAATTTTTGGCACTAAAATCGGCACTAATTTGCAGGATGGAATATACGGCACGGAGATTTGGCACGGCTTCCGCCAGTTGAGAAAACGCCACGAGTTCGCTTGCTTTTAAAATTGGTAATAAATCACTTACAATGTACGGAGTTAACTAGTTTTGAATTTCGTTTCTTAAATAGCTTTCAAAGTCCAACACTTGGGCAATACTTCTGGTTTTATATACCGTTTGCCTCTAGAAAACGTTACCGCATAAATTCCACGCAACGAGTACAGTTAAGCGTAATTATTTGAAAACTTGGATTTTATGTAACGAGGTGGGAGACACACTTTATTTTAAAAAAAGTGCTGAAATACGTTGCTCCAAAACGCCTAGGCTCCAATTAAAATAACCGATTCAGGATTAAAAAAATTGAAAAAGCTAACGTGATTTCAGATTGCTCAATGGGCCACATGGCCCATCCAAACGAACTCCTCGAGATTTGCTTTTCAAATTTATTTCGGTCATAATTGGAGTGAATACGTGAAAGATCGCGTTCTAAGAGGCGAAGGGGCGGGAAGGCACGAGGATTAATCCGAATTAATCCGAGGGGAGAAAACGAGACTTTAAGGAAGTCGCTCCGAGGAGTGCGGGCGAATTCTGCGGAACGAGGAGATGGGGGGAGATAGTTGTAAACGGCGGATCTTTGAAGCGCAGCTCACAAGTTTATTAGAGAGGCTGAGTACGTATTGTAGATGTGATTTTATGTCGTGAAAATTAGTGACGAACGTTTAAAGCGCGGGCATGAATTTAGTAGTTTAATGCTAAGTTGTCCTGACTTTGAAAGGAAGCTTTTATAGATGGGATAGAATTTTCAAAAAATAAGTTTTTGAATTTTTGCGAGAATTTCTCGGATAAATGTGTGAACAGAAACTTCTATTTACAGAAGCGTCAGTCTTTTTAATAGTAATATTTGATTAAGTGTAAGGCGAAAATTGGAAAAATAAATGTCTTGAAATTTGCGTTACATCAGAAGGTAAAATTGCTGCAATCACAGAATAAAGTAATCTAAAGTTTTCAAAGCTTTAATTTCGGTATTAATAAAATTTAAAAAATTTATTGGTCAGATCTACGGAATTCTAGCACTCATTATTCATAAAAGTTCGATCCTTTTGAATATTGTAATATCGAGCTGTTGCAGCAAATTTATCTCCATTTAAATTCCTTCAGTTAAAAATTCAGCGTCCTTCTAAATTTAATATTAAAAGTTGGAATTCAAAGTGGAAGTTCAAAGTGACTATTGCACGCCTTTCTACACACAAAATTTTATTTGACTTAATTCTACTGTAAAAATCACAAAAGTTTGAAAACTTGATTCCAGAAGTCATTAAAAGAAGTTTCCGTCTTCAGGTAAAAAGAGTCGAGTTGAGTTGATGAGAAATTCCTTGCAAAATAAAAAATTTTCAAAAAGTTTTTTGTGTTGCGCTAAAACCTTACAATTAACTTTAATTACAAAGAAAGTTCTGTACTATTCTCACCGCAAAAAAATTGCAAATACGTTTTTTAAATTTTTTGAAGCTGGAAATTCTAAAAAAAAAATAATGAAAAAATCTAGAACACTACGAAATAATGAACTGCAAAAATGTTTAAACAAAAAAAAACTACTTGCTCTTTGTCCTAGTCATTATTTTTATTTCGTTGCCAAGAACTGTTTGTGAAAAATGAGAAACCATTAAAAAAAGGTAAATATACACGGAAATAAGGCTGTAACGAACATTTGAACTTTCTATAAAATGCAAATAAGCTTCACCTACAGTTATTGTCTAAAAATTATTAAAATTCTCTAGTTGTCGTTTTCATTATCAATCAGCAAAACAATTACATTACCAAGTTATTCTGGAAAAACATCAGTGACAATTAAATAATACAACAATTAAGCAAATCCCAAATCGAAAGTAAATCACTCTCAAAAGCATCCGGCACATCCAGCCTGCTCGTCCGAGCCTCCGAACTTCCTCGCTCGTCGAATCAGTGGCATAATGCCTCGGCGACCTCAAAAGGTCCGCAGCAGAGCCGCGACTCGCGCAGCCGAACTCGATTACGTTATACAAGCCTTACAGACAAATCGAGCTCGAGCCTCGGGACAAACGAAGCGGCAACAAAAGACAGGGAGAATCGACAGGCGGCGGCGGCGGCTGCTTTCAATTAACGGAAAGAGGAAAAACGGGCCGCTGCCCGGCCGCGCGTTGGCTTATTGCAGGAAATATTGGTTTCCGATTTGGCCCCCCCATTGTCTTGGCCGCCGGCCGCGGGAATATGCAACCGAGCGATAAGCGTCCATTATACACGGCCGTTGACGGCGAGCACGTGGCCCCGAGTATTGTCGTTGAATCGATTGCTGGTGCTTTCGGGGAGTATACCGCGGTGTCTTTCGAGTCCGTTGATTGTATACGCTGCCTTTTCCGAGGATGATAGCAGACGCCTTTGATGCCAAAGCAAGGATGTATTTTTTGAGAGAGATGGTACTTTGACGGAAGGTAACGAGTTTGGTGATTACATGGCGATTGCGGCTTTGGCAATGCAGATGGCGATTTTAGGATGATGGCTGGGTGGTAATTGAAGCCTTTGTTTAAGTCGCATTGGGGTTTCGGGGCTAGAAATTTAGACTAGCTTTCAACATCGGGCATTCGAATGCTAAAATCGAACTTAATGATCGCGTAAATATTTCAAAAATTAGGAGTCTTCAACGTTTTGACAATCTAAAACAGTGCGCAATTAACGTTAAAATGAATGGTTCCACCTCGACTCCGACAAATTATTTTGATTGACCGCGTCGACGTTCGATTTTACACTTATACTGTCAACCCGGACAAAATCGTAATTACAATAATTTACCCCGTCAAAATCCGTCACTGCCCCCCTCCCTAATCGAGCGAAACAAGCAAAATAATTACAAATTCCCCTTTGATCCGCGCGCATCGATCCCCAATCCGAAAAAGCCGGTATATATATATAGTTCAAGGAAGCCGAGAAGCGAAGTTGTAACGGCCAACGTCACCTCGAATTAGCTTAATTGGCGCAGGCGCGCGCCCGATTTCCGGCGTTGTAACCGCGCAGCGGCCCTCGAGTTGTTCCGAAACGGGTAAAGACTTATATCGGCGATTTTACGATTACATCGACTGCCCCCTCTCGCGGGAGGTGGTCAATTATGCGACGAACAATCGCGATAATTGCGCGAGACCCGAGGCCGAGGATCGAGGAGGAGGCGAATTGGGAGCGAGCGCATTAATTATTTGCGCGAGTTCGTATACTGTCTTCTGACGGTTGATGTTTGTCGAAGCTATTTTTGTAACGTCCTTTCGAGGAGTTACTTCTTGCTGGCGGTTCTTGGGAGTGATTGATTCGGGGGGAACCTAATAAAAATCTATAAAGATCTGAAAAATCTAATGATTGTATTGAAGATTAGTAGTTTAAATTATTAAATTCTACAACTGTTTTGTAATAAGTATTAAATTCGACTGACAAAAGCTATTCTTAGAGCAGAAGTACTTAATTGTCCAAGTATTTAGCTACGAATGCCCTATTATTTAAAAGGCTGCACTAATTATGTATACACAACATTTTCACGTAATTATGCTTGCATTACGCGTACTAAAGTTACCGACTGCTTGTGTGTGCTTAATTACTTGTTCCTAAACATTTAACTTATCGTACATTACATAAAGTTTTTTTAAAGCAAACGAGCGGAGAATCACAAAAATCTACTTGCAGCACAGTTTACGACGATTGAAAAGAATCTAACAAAAGATTCATACTTAAAGTGCGAGCTTGCAAAACTTGACTGTGCTTTTTCGCGAAGAAAAACTCGCGCCCGAACTTGGGGCACATGTTAACGACGAAACTGCATTGAACTTCATCCGAAACGGCACCCCAAGAATTCGTTAAGATAACAACGCAAGTTTCAGTTACGTGTTAACTATGAAGCGCGACCTCGATCAAATTTACCAAGTCTAACTTCGAACTTGTTCCAAACTAGGACAGTCTCAAATTTCGAGCAAAAATATATATGTATGTCGCCGAGAAGAATGTCCCTCTCTCAACTTTGCCCGCCCAACGAATTTTCCTCGGCGACGACGCTCGTCGAGGGGATCAGCGGGCGGGAACGCGCGAAAAATAAAGAGACGCGGCCGTCCGGGGAGCCAGTGATTGGAAAACGAGAATGAATCGAATATTGTGCTCGCGGGCGCGTTCGTTCGGGCGCGGAGGCGCGCGGCGAGGCGCCGAAAGAAAAGCGCCGCTAAGCCAAATATATAGGGCTTATGTAGGACGCGCTTGTATATAACGCGTACATTTTCTATGCCCGCCGTTGCCTCGCCGTACTTGCTGGGCTGGAAAAGGGTCGATAAGGCCTGTCCAAGAGGTGAGAGAGAGAGAGAGAGTGAGTGAGAAAAAAGGCCGCGCGAGCGGTTTTTTTCGTCGGAACAATGGAAAATCTGGTCGAGCCAACCGGGAATCGATGCGGTAAGGACGAGTACGGAGGTGCAAAGGCGAATCCGCCGCTTGCGGATTTGGCGTTTGTCAAGTTTTTTGTGCGGGGACGTTCAATTTTCGAATATTCCCTTCGAACCTGTATATCCGCGCAGATTATTTTAAGACGTGAGAATTTTGAATGAACACGCGGGGATTGGAAAAGCACACTGTGTTTTGTTACTTTGAACGGTACGTTCCGTTGGTCTGTTCTTTGGAAAATTGCTGCCGGCCATTATATTCTAATTAGAGTTTAATAAATACTCGTGTGCATGTTTTTGCATTTATCGTTCGGACAGCCTTTGTAGCAATTATGAGTAATTGTAGCTTTGGAGGGAAAAATCCAATTATATAACTTGATGGAATGGATTAGTTCGATAAGAATTTTTCGAAAACAGAATAAAAGTCGAAACTCTTTTTCCGGATCAGCTGTGTGATATACCGAAACCGTGAAAAAGTACACTGAGAAAAAACCATCGTCAATTCAAAAACTCCAGTAATCAATTCAACCACGAAGCTATTGATTTGACAACACTGCGGTCATATGAACGATATTATAATCAATTCAATGAAACTGATGTTAAACGAACA
>JAWWML010000012.1:26145661-26288652 GCA_035047165.1 Ormyrus rosae | reverse complement strand
AAAATTTACTATGTACATGGTAATTTTTTAGGATTTTTACAGTCTGTGATCAAATTAAAATGTATTATTGTAATTTTCACTAGAAAATTTTTCTCCGTGTGGTTAAAAAAATGAAAGAACGATTTTAACGAAAAAAATAATTGCAAACTTATTAGAAAATTATTACTCAAGAAACAAAAGCGTATAAAGATAAATTCATACTCGGCACTTGCAATTACAGTTTATTGTTTGCTCCTTTCGTCATACAGTTTTGCTGAATTCATTTTCAAATATTTGTATAAGAAATGTATTTTCAAGCATTGGCATTCAATGAGCAGTATTAAAAAATTAGTCGGAATATTTCTTTTAAAGGATTCAGCGATCCATAAATACTTCGAGTGATGGTTTTAAAGGTCAAATAACTCTAAAAATAAGATTTTATTATGGTATAGCATCTTTATTATACCCCCATATTGTGCAGACGCGTCTTGAGCGCTTGGTTTAATATAAACACAAACATAAACACAACATAAATAATTAAATGCAAGATTGAATAACTTTAAATAAAACGTTTAAGCCAACTAGTGTCATTATGACTTTAAATGTTCGCAGTTGATTGATAAAAATGAAAAAAGTTTGTCAAATCCTGACAGTAAAAAAAACAAAGTAAAGTTAAAAAAAACAGCAATTAACAATTGCAGATTATTGTTAGGAAAATATACAAAATTCGGACAATAGCAGCCAGGAAAAAAACATAGTCAAGATATAAATAATCCCAAATTTCCTCCAATCTTCGGCGGCAGACTCGAGGATATGCGTCCACTTAAAGTTTTACTCGATGACGTAGCAAACAATAAAAAAGACTTTACAAAATGAATTTTCCCCGGGGGTTGCACCGAACGGTATATTGAATAATCAGATCAAAACTTCCCCTTTCATGAAAAAATCTAGTTACTCATGCCGGCCGTTTAGCAAATTTTCCGGCATACGCGGCGCGAACTATCCCGAGCAGCGCATCAAGCGAGCATCGACCCCTAAAATTCACCGAGACCTCGGCGCTCTCTCTCTCTCTCTCTGCCCCTCTTTTTTCCCTCCGCATCGAAAAAAAAACCAAAAAAAAAAAAAAAATGAGCGAGCGGCCCGGCCAAATTGCGCGAGGTCAAGGGATATCAGCTGGGTTGCTCTCTCTCTCTCTCTCGTACACACGCGCGAATGTTGTACGTCGTGTGCCGAAAGCTTAGCCCGTATTCTTCGGCTATGTGGGTCAGGGGGCCGATGAGGGCACACACACGAGGGGTTGACCATCGGCGCAGACTTGGCGGGGAGTCCCCTTTTTCTCTCTCTCTCTCCTCCGCCTCCTCCTCGATCCTTCGGCCCCCCCCCTCCTCCTTCTTCGCCCATCTACGAAACGTCTATGACAAGATAATCGGCCCGAGTGGCCGAGGGACCGCCGAGCCCGGTTAACGTCCCCGCCGCAGCCGGTCTCGGAGCGCGAGGGAGCCTCACACGTGCCACCTTTCCGTTTTCGAGTGATAATTACCGCCGGTGGCTGTGATTTATTCGCCGCGAACTTGGCCTTTTTCAGCTGGATTTCTCGGATTTAATGGTTGTTACGGCGCTATTTTTCGAGCTCGAATTATCGGGTCCTCTTGATTGCAGGCGCCGTTTGGTAGAAATTTTAAATGATCTGCTATTAATTTTAAAGGTTAACGGGCTTCATTACGTTTGCTCGATGCTTATTCAATATTGTGCGAGGTGAATTTATTTTTGGAACTACGTTTTTTTTTTATTTTTAATATACTGCAAAGAAAACAAAAAAAAAATTGCTGTTAATGATGGGAAAATCTTTTATTATTGATTTGAGCATATAAATTGTTTAACTTGAATACTTGTCTTGCCTGAACTTGAACCTTACTACTTATTTAAAGATAATCTGAAAAATTGTTGAACAAACTCACAATAATCTGGGAAACAGGGTGGATAAAAATTAGAAGAACAATCCTGGTGTAACAGAATTTTACTTCCTTCCTGTTTTCGACAATTTAATAGACTACCTATTGTTTGGAATTAAATTAACTCCCACTAAGTAATGAGAAGTTATTATGCGTGAAATTTCAATAAGAAAATTTTAAATTATATAGTATTATATATTAGAGAGATAGATTAAACAGATACGAAAATTTAATAAGATTCTTTGTAAGTGCAATGTGAAATATTTATTTAGTCAAAGGAATATCTATATCGTATTTGTTAGAAAATTTTAAATTCAACTGGAAAGTTAAGATTATTTTGTAGGATAATTCATTTACAAACTATTATTAAGTTTAAATTCACATTCGAATGCGAGTAAACGACAAAAGCAGTCGAAATATATTCGGAATCCTCTCAAAGAGTGTATTTAATGACAAGTCATTTAGCTTTTTATAGTGCAGTGATGAGGTGGTGAAGAACCTTTCTTTGGCAATTCGTTCCATCGATCGGCGACCGGAACCTCACAAACCTGCCTTTTTCATTTCGATCATCATTTATCCATGCGTAAAGCGACATATGGTTAGCCTGAACTGATTCATGCCATGTTTTTTTTTCTTTAAATTTTTTTCTGCATCCTCCGGAGCAGTTCGTTTTAAAGTTTAATTAATTTTGCTTGGTCGAGTATAAATTATGCTTTAAATTGATCTTTATTGTTGCAATACAATGATAATTTAGAGAATTGAAAGCTCACAATTGTGCGTGAAATGAGACTATTGTGGCGATGGAAATGCGAGGTTTGAAAAGGTTTTTCTGAATGTTCAAATTGATTGTTTGCAGATGATGACATTATTCAAGCGTCCAAGAATATTAAGGACTTGAAGACCTGTAGAATAAAACCGCTTGCTGAAATTCTATTCATTTTAAAAAAATTTTTCTTTTATAATTATTTAACAAATCTTCTTTTTCTAAAATTATGTTTAGCAGTCTGCGCAGTTTTTCAATACTGTCTAATATATTTTTAGTTTTTAATATTTCAATTGGTACTCGTTGATTCAATTTCTGTCAATTAACAGAAAAGTGCATTGCACAAAGCTTGCCATAAGAGGTACCATTTATTTTTCATCACTGAAATAGAGTTTTCTGTCAATTTGAATTTTAAATTCCAGAAAAATTCACCACACTTTCAAGAAATTTTTCTAAAAACCGAGACAACTCGCAGAAGCAATATCAAAGACTTGCACAAAAATTTGAGGCATCCATTGCTGGTGGCAGCTTTTTTTCCCTCCTGAGTTTCTTTCCATTTTCTTCTTTGTATGCACTGCAGCTACGCAGCGTCGTCGCGCAACGTTAAGCAGCGGCAGTACGCACTGCTGCAAAGAGAGAAAGAGGATGCAAGTGCGCCAAAGCAGTCGCGCAGAAGGTGGAGGCAGGAGGGAAAGGCGGAGGGAAAAGCTGTGGAGAGACAGAGCGAGACAGAGAAGAAAGGCTGCCGGAGGATAAAGCGGTAGAATGAAAATCAAATGCAGAGAGCAAGAGAGTGAGAGAGAGGAGAGTACCTACAGAAGAAATAAGTGCGCGCGTGCAATGCTGATGGCGAATACAGTGAAGAGAGAGAGACAGCGGAGACGTTTGTCCTCCTCCTCCTCCTCCACCGGTCTCTTTCTCCTTCTCTTTCTGCCCGGCGTGCTCGCGATCGATTCCAATGCCGGGGACATTCTTCCTCGGCGTCGCCGTCGTCGTCGCCGCCGTCGTCGTCGTCGTCGGCGGAGGCAGAGACAGACTCTCGAGAAGAGAGCGCGAGAAAGACAAAGAGACCAGGGCGTCGCGGGAGGAGGGCAGCCCTCCCTACCTGGCTGCGCGTGCGAGCGAGAGGGAAGCGCAGCGGCAGCGGCAGCCTGCACACTCGGCGCCCGCGAAAACGAACAGACAAGAGGATGAAGCCGGCGCGCGCCTCCTCTCCGCCGCTCCGCGGGCCGAGAGAAGGAGAAGTGCCCTCTCTCGCTCGCTCTTAAATCTTTCCCTCGCGCCGCGAAAAAGAACTCCCCCTCCCCGGGCGGCGCCCCTCCCCGGCGGCGGCCTCGGCCCCCCATTGGCCCGGGGGGCCGCGGGCGCCTCGTAGGCCGAGCGCCGGGCGGGGCCACCCCCGCGGCCGCGACCAACCGCCCGAGAGCCGCAGCCGCTGCGGCCGCCAATCGCCGGCTCCCGGCGCCACCCAGCCGCTACCCCCACCCGCGGCCGTTCCCCCCCACCCGGCGGGCCGGGACTGCGCAGAGCGCGGCCGAGAGAGCGAGAGAGACGGCACGGAGAGGCCGGCTCGACTCGTGTTTTTATTTATTACATCTGTGACTGGGGTAGAGGGAAATACACACAGGGACTGGAGTCTCCGCAGCACTCTCTGCGCACCGGGGGCCGAGAGCATCGAGCGAGCGAGGCTCTCTCTACTCGCGAGTATTATTGCCACACAGACGCACGGCTGCTCCGCGAGCCCGAGGGCAACTGCTGCCTGCCTGCCTGCCCGCCTGCCTGCCTACTCTTCTTTCGTCCGCCGACTCGGCGCCAGTGTTTCTCCGATTCCACAAGTGACATGCAGCAGCCGCGCGGAGCTACGCAGTGAGTTGTCGTTTCGCGATGGACCAGTGGCATCGTCGGCGCTGCTTGGGCATCGACGCTTGAGGACGCATACGTATAACGTTCGGTGGTGAACAGTGAGATTGTGTGCGCACGTGACAGGGCCGACATGGTCTGATCCCGGGACAGAGAACTCGAGCAGCAGCGTGACCGGAGCCTCGAGTCGGCTCCCCCCCTGGCAGTGCTCCCCCGGCCTCAACCATTCATCCCATAGCGAAGATCTACCCGTGGTTCCGGGCCCAGCATTCCGAGCGTCAGCTTTGGGGCAGCCCTGCTACTGAGCCGCCGCCCCCGCCGGCCATGGATCACGGCGCCGCGATGGACAGCTCCTCGGAGCACAGCAGTCGCGCCAGCCCGGTGACCACCAGCCCCAAGAACCCCGTGAGCCCCGTGCAGCCGCTGCACGCGCTGCCCGCCCACCAGCAGCCGCACCCGCGCGACCAGCTGCGCGAGCCCCTGCCCCCGCTGGGCCAGCCCGGCCAGCAGCAGCAGCAGCAGCCCCAGCAGCAGCACCGCTCGCCCCAGCGCGGCTCGCCGCCCCAGGGCCTGCCGCTCTCGCCGCCCCCGCTCTCGGGCGGCGGGGGCGGCGGGCAGGGCGCGGCCCACGGTATGGTGCCCCGCATGCCGGGCCTGCCGCCCCCGGGCCTGGGCCTGCTGGGCCAGCTGGGCGGCATGCTCGGCGGCCACCACGGCTCGCCGCTCGAGCTCATGGCGGCGCACCACGCGGTCATGCCGCCGAGGAACTACAGCAGCCCGCCGCCGATCAGCTCGAGCGACCCCACGGCCAACGAGTGCAAGCTCGTCGACTACCGGGGCCAGAAGGTCGCGGCCTTCATCATCAACAGCGACACGATGCTCTGCCTGCCCCAGGCGTTCGAGCTCTTCCTCAAGCACCTCGTCGGCGGCCTGCACACCGTCTACACCAAGCTCAAGAGGCTCGACATCGTGCCGCTCGTCTGCAACGTCGAGCAGGTCAGGATCCTGAGGGGCCTCGGCGCCATCCAGCCCGGCGTCAACAGATGCAAGCTGCTCAGCTGCAAGGACTTTGACGTCCTCTACAGGGACTGCACGACCGCCAGGTAAGCCGAGACCTTTGTCAATTCTGCCTCATCAAACGGGAGTGCCATTTTTTTCGTACTTGACGTTGCTAACTTCTCCTGGGTTATTGTAAAAGATAATTTATGTTAAAATATACTTTAGAACTCGCTAATTCCAAGAGAAAATAATGACATTGTTGAAATTATCAGTAATCGAGCATGAATCACAAGCTAAATATTCAAATAACCTGCAGCAAACAGTGAATTTAAACGTTGTAAAAACGCAAGCTCCGAAATCCCATCGAAAAGCTTTTCCTCCGTCGGAAAGTCGTTTAAAAAAGCGTCGCCGCGAGCGCAAATACCTGCCGGAGAAATCCACCTCGGCGAGAATTTCTCCGCGTCCCGGCGCTCGCTCGCGATTAATTAAAAAAAGGGAAATCCAAGCGAACACACCGCGAGCGGATTGTTCGCCTATAACAAACGATAAGCAATCGTTGAATCGTTAAGCAGGCGACTTTCTCGCGTATCCGCCGGCCGCCACACGCGCCTCGATCATCGACGCGCAGCTCGCCGGCGTGTGGGAGAAAGACACGTCGGCGGTCTGCGCCGCTGCGAATTTTCCGTCGGTTCTCTCTCCTAGAGACACGACTCGTGACTGCGGCTGGCTGCCTCGTGGCTATCACGAGTCGGAGAGCTGTTTTTCGACTTTTTTTTTTCTGTGCTTTTTCGAAGGGAGAGCGTGTACGTGTGTGTGCGCGCGCGGGGCAATTTCTACGTCGGCAGGCTGATTGAATTATTGCCGATTGTTGCTACTGCTTTGAAATTCACGGGCTTTGCTCGCTCTGAACGCTTCCTGATAGAAATTTCGTTCGCCGCTCCGAGCGAGAGACGGCCGTCGAGCTGCTGGAGCCGTGGCTTTTGTAGATTTATAGAGACAGTAAGATGAAAGTAAACGCAGTCGGGGAGCTCATTTTTATTTGAACAGTCCGTTTTGAATATTATTGCTAATTACGCGCGCAGAATTTCTCCGCGTTACTCGCCGGGTTTAAGACGTCCAGCAACGAGGACAGTGGCCTACCTTTCTAAGCGCTCAAAGTAAAAGAAACCGCTCGTTACAAGAAAAGATCGAAGGAAAAAAGCCAAGCTCGCCAATCGTAAATTGTGATCTGGAAAACGGTCGTCCGCTGATGAAAAAAAAAAAAAAACAACGACTGAAAAAAGTGGCCGAGGAAATTTCGTGGGAACCGAGATGATCTTGACGGGGGGAACAAGTGCTGATTGAAATGATCGGAATCGCGCTTGGTTTAAATGATGTTTTATGCTCCGGCCCGAGAAACGGAAGCTCGAGTCCTCGCATACATTAATAACACAACGTGTCGCCTCTGGGCAACACTTCGTCTTCGGACTCTCTCGCCCGAGCCTTCCCCTCTCCTCCCCCTCCCGCCTCTCCCGTCTTAGCTTCTTAACGCTAAACGAGCCTCGTGTCTTTTTTTTTCTTTATCTCCTATTCCCCTCCCGTCGACCCTGTCGCCGTGTGGCAATAAACGCTGGACGATTAAAAGTTTAATTGCCCGACGGGCGGACGAGTCTTAAAGCTCAATCGTCGCCGATCGTTGCTATCTCGTCGTTCGGCGTTTTTCGTGCGACGCACGTGGACGGATCGCTCCGCCGTTTTTCGTAAATCTCGGGCGGGGTGAGTCATCGGGTGCGCCGAGCAGAAATAGCGTCTCAATCGCGGCGACGTGAATTCCGCGCTTGAAATGTTGTGATTTAGCAATTACCGCTTATCAAGATTCCGCGGGTATGATTCGAGCGCGCGCGCGTTTGTTTTGACGTCAATTTTTTTTTTCCAGTCGTCGCGGAATCGAGAGAGCGTCGGGGGCGATAGTCTGATATATTTCGATGTTCGACGCGTAATGGCATTCGATGCAAATTAACCGGGTGCAGGAGCGAGAAATTAATCAAGCGCAACGTCAAGGAAATTCATTCGCTTTACATAATAAAATTACTTTACATAAGAATGGGTTAAAAAACACGATCGCCCGCGCGGCAAGCCGGGGGGATGCGGACGAGGAGCGCGGAGCCTCGAAAAAGGCTGTGCAAAAAGCCGCAATTATCTTGCACGCGTCGGCCTTTCACTTTATATCGCTTTCCATCCTCCTTGCTCCTTATCAGCTCTCTCGCCGCCGCCGTCGCCGCCGCGAGCAAATCCGATTTCGCTAAGCATCGGGAGACGAGGGACGACTCCGTTGTGACATTCTAGGTCGGCCTGAATCGTCAATATTGACGAAAATCGATCTAAGCGCCGAAGGAAGAAGCCGCAAGAAGATGCAACAAGGACGGCGCTGGGCGCTGCGGCGCGTCGACAATTACGCAAATGCATCGCGCGAAGCCGAAGAAAATAATAAATCCGCGGTGCGATGGAGGGGGGGGGGGCGGCTTTGCACACACGTGCGCCTGGCTTTCGGCACGCGCGCGGCTCCGGGGGCCGTATATAAATTTCTACGATTGTGCCGCAGCCCATTCCCGGGCGCGTACGCGTTTATATGTACGCCAACAGGTGTCCCTTTCACGGCTGTTTCTCTGAATGAATCGTCCCCACACCACCGAGCCGAGGCTGCCTGCCAAAGAGCCGAGAGAATTCCTCCTCTCTGGCCCGGTTGTAGTACAAGCTTACCGCACCCCTCCCACGCGCCAGACGAAACGGAATGGTAAACGGAACGACGAGGGGATCTCTCTCTCTCTCGAAATGCCGCGGGCCGGGACAACTATTGGACCGCGGACGCGAGGCTGCCGCCGACGTTTATGCGAGTTTTCTTCCCAGGTAGAATTTGCGGCCGACGCTCCGTCGCGTCGTCGAGGCGGGCTGGACGGTTCGCGGCGATCGCGGAGGCTGGACGCGCCTCGATCGAGCTGGATTTCGGGGAAAAGTCGAGGGAGTCCGGGACAATTGTTCTCCCGGCTCGGCGGAGAATTCGAGTAGACGGCGGGGCAATCGAGCGAATCCACTTGGAGTTTTTCGCTGTTTGCTCGATTTTCGCGCGGCATCGATGAACCCAGTCAGGGAACAATACTGCAACGCGATCCGAGCGAATTGCCGTCGGCTACCGCTCCGTACAGAGCCCCGTTCGGGGAAATGCCTCCCGGGCCCGCGCGTCTCTCGCTATTTTCCTTTCTGCGCCTGCGTTTTTAACAATTTCATCCTCTCCCCGGCGAATTAATCCGGCTTTTCATGTTAGGCGGCGCGCCGCCGGGAGAGCGTTTGACAGCTGAGAAATTATCGTTTGCTCATGACGGACGAGCCGCGCCGCTCTCTATCTCTCTTTTTCCAGTTTTTGTTTAGAGAAGAGAGAGAGAGCGCATTGTCCGGGAGAACGGGAGATGCTTCTCTCTTTTTTTTTAGTCCGTTTTTAAAAATTGACGAGTCGGCGATGAGCGTCGTTCGGAGGGGGGAAAAAAAAAGTTCCGGCCGCGCGCGCGGAGATATTTGCGCCGTTTAAGCTGCAAATTCGTAGTGTTTTTGTAGGCGATCCCGGCGATTAACAAGCTGCAAAATAACGATTCGGGAAGGCTGGATATATCGATCGATTTGTACATCGTAGCTGTATTCCTGCAAAGCGCGTCAGCTCTTCTCTCTCATAAAAGTAATTAAACGTTCAGGCTCAACGCCTCGATAAATCGTCGGCAATCTGCTGTTGCGCGTGCGCAGCACCCAGAGAGATAAGCCTTTTAATTATTCATCAAAATTTCTGGAGAAACGTGTTCGACGCGAATAATTAGCGTAGAATAGCCGCTCTTTTTTCTCTCTCTCCCTACGCGCGCGCAAGCGCCCGACGCGACTTTTTCCCCCCTTAAATTTAAGCGGCTGCTGAAATCTCGGCGACGGTGATAAGATATCTCACTCAATACCGAGCGCGAATCACATCGATCGCATAAATTATCCATAACCGTGCATCTCTTTCTGGAGCCCATAAATTTTAATTAAAGCCATCAGCGGCCCGCGGCGGGAAAAGCCAGTGGCCCCCGCGTTCTGTAGGAATAGAACAAAAGTAAAAAGGACAATACGCCGATAAAACGATGCGGAAGAATGCTCCAGGAAGAAAAGTCCATTCTTTCCCAGCGTGCATACGAGCGATCTTTCGCATTCCTTGTCCTCCGCGCGTGTATGTATATGCTACTACGAGGCCTCTCTCTCTCTCTCTTGGTAGCGGCGTTTCCGTGTCAGGCGATAATTACGCGGCGGCGGCGGCGGCGGCATATCGATCGGGAAAAAGAGCCCGGCCAGGCTGCCGGCCGACCGCTGAAACTCGGATGATGAAGAGGCTGCTGCTGCTGCGGCCTCGGCGACATGCGGCTCTCTTCTCTCTTTGTGTGCATACACGTGTATGCATCGCAGCCGCCGCCGCCGATGTTGGCCGTCGAGTTGCACCCGCGATGATAATAATAGGGGGGGAGGAGGGGGAGATATTTCGGCGCTCGACTGCAAAAACTCGGCCGGGGGATTAGGAATCAAATCGATTTCGTTGGCTAACGAAGCCGGGGTTACGTAAAGGCATGCTTGCAGGCCTCCGGGCGGCAATATTCCCGAGCGATAAAAAATGAATTGTTTCGTTATAACGGTAAAAATTAATGAAGCGTACGTTTTAATGCAAATTGATACGGAGAGACGAGAATGACAAAGAAACGAATCGACAAAAGAGGAGGAAAAAACGGAGAAAAAGCAATCCGAGTCGAAGAGAAATAGAGGAACACAGTGTGCTTTAGCTTTTTGCTTTGCTCCGAGGGTCTACCGACCTCCGCGGGGACTCGGTTTTTTTCTCTTCCTCCGCCTTGTTGATTTGCCGATTTGCGTCCTCCTCTCCCTCCTCTTTGCGGTTTTCTCGTTTTCCGCCGTTTCGTCCTCTTCCACCGCGATCAGAATTCCAAATAAATGTATTTCTTTTTCGTAACGGTTTCGACATTTACTTTTTGCTCTCCGTCCTGCTTTTCATCGGCGAATTATACAATATCCCTCCCCGCCCCGTCTAGCTTTTAATTTGACTAAACGACTGGCAAAAAGCGCGCTCGCGGATTTATTCGCGGTTTAGTTAATCGCAATTATTAATCCCACCGGTTTCGTAATTTCCCTCCGATCTACGTCGGCAATTTTCCCCCGCCGCCGCCGAAACGAAAAAAAGCATCGGCCAATAATAACTCAGCGGGCAAAAAGCCCGAAAAGTCGGCGCGGCCCGTTTATCATATAGTAAGCGCGAAAAATCGCCGATTCCCCCGAAATATATCGTCGGCGATAATTTTTCGCCTCCCGAAAACCGGCCAACGGCGGCGGCGAGGCGTCCGCACAATAAATTCGCCCGGGAAAACGGCCGATTTTTCGATTCCGCGCATTAACCGATTGCATTGCGAGGCGCGCTTGCGACCGCAGGCGATAATTCAGACGAATTTTTTCTTGCGGTCGGCCGGCGGGCGCCGGCTGCAGGAAAGATATACCCTTTTCGGCGCGCGCGCCTCCCTCGACTCCGCGGCTGCAGCTTGCGCGCGCGCCGAGTTTATGTGTGCGACGAGAGCGCGGACGATATTCGATCTCTCTCTCTCTCTCGCGAAGCCGCAGAAAAAGGTCGCCGCTTTTTCGCAGATATCGAATGCCAGAGAGTCGCGGTAGCCGAAGGCTCTTGCAGAGCTTTTAGGCGGCGGTCGGGAAGGTGCAGAAGGGTTTTGCTTAATCCCCCTCCGACGGGCTAAGAGGGTTTAAAGGTTTAGGCGAGAATTATTGATTTCGGACCGGGAACGATAACGATTTGCGGTAATGCTTGTTTTTTCTTTTGGTAAGCGATATTTTAAAATGATTTTTAACGTACTTCAACGAAGAAAAGGCGTTATATCTGCTCTCAAAGTGTTATGTCACTAATTAAATTGTAAAAATGAGCTCGACCGCGCGAGCGTCAAAAAAAAAACCCGGCCGAAGAACAAATATACGTCATCGCAGCTCGGGCTAATAAATACGTAGACTGCGCTTAGAAAGGCAGAAAAACCATTAGGAATTCTCCGGCGTCACGCGGCCGATTGCACCCGGAGAAAGAAAGCCGATCGATCGATCCGGCTATGGCTCTCCGAAAAAACGGCCGCGCCGCGCTAAGAATCTGAGTACACGGAGGAAGATGAAAAAAAAAAAAAAAAGAGAGAGAGGGAAGGAGGAGCGTAAGAAGCGACGTCCGATTTTCTATTTTCTCGATGACGAGCAAGACGTGCCCGAGCAGGCGGAAGCTCTCGCCGCGGCCACTGTTTATAATATCGGTAGCCGATATGTACGTCATTGCTCGATTCCTTCTTTTTTTTTTGTTTGTCCCCCCCTCCGGAGCTTAGGCGTTTTTTTGCCGAGGCTCTTTGCGTGCGGTTTCCTCCCGGTTCCTCTCCGCAAGCCGCCTCGATATACTTTCTGTGCCATTAAACGCGTGGCTAATCTCCGTGTTCTTTAGGCGTTATTACGCTTAAGTGATTGAGAAGTCAACGTCGCGCCTTTCAGGCCGACGATTTCTTCGACGAAAGTATATGTATATATATATACACACAGCTTTATTTCTATTTGCTTTTTTTTATTTCCTCTCTGATTTACACTGCTTGTTTTATATTCTTGTTCCACGGCTGTGTAGATATATTGATTCGATTACTTTCAAATTTTGCCTGCACGCTCTGGATAATTCCGTCGCTCCGCGAGTAGAAATTTGCAATGGAAAACAGACAACTTTCCATTTAATCAGATAACGCTCGATTATAAGTCAAACTCAAAATGTCCATTGTAAAAGTCCAATGTGAACCTTCGAAGAAAAAGCCACACTGACAGAAAAGTTTAGTAAAAATTACCAGATTATCAAAATCAAATTTCTTACAATATAAATTTTTTTGGTTTTGGTAGTCTGTGTGGTGGCTTTAGAATATGGTAAAATTTTTACAATATTATTTGCGATATTTACTACATTCCTTCTCTCGGTGCAACTTTATTACCGCTGCACGAAATTGATTTTAAAAGCGAACGATGTGTAATTCGGCCTAATCCGTCCGTGCAAATCCTTTTCGCTCGGCTTTCGTTACAGCGGCGGCGCGGCTCGGCGGTTCTCGCGGATATGCCAGTTATCCGCGTCGATTTCGTCGGCTTATTGCCGCGCGCGAAACCGGCGCGAAAAAAATCGGGCGCCGCGCGCGGCACGAAAGCAGCCGAGGCGTGGAATCCGTCGCGTGCGCGCGCCGGCGACATTGCGTAACCGCGCCACCAATGAGGCATTTAATCGGGCGCGATTAGTTTAGCCTTCGGCGAATCGCACAGGTTTTCCGAATCAATTTTTTCATTGAATGAATTGCTCGCGACGGATGGCGTTGCATCAGACGAGAGACGCGTCTGACGGCAGATTGTCGCTGCGCCGGTGCGTGTTAAGCTCTTGTCGACGCTTCGTTATAATTAAACGTACCGTTTATTTTGCGCAAGCGGTTATTAGGTCGAAAAAAAAGGGGATTCTAATAAATAGCGTGATTCGTAGGATTCAGTTGTCCGATCGACATTAACGTTTGGGATTGACGGAAGATAAAATTGTTAAATTCGAAATTTTTGTTTCCTCGAGCGATAGATGAGAATTAAAAATTTAAATTAATTAAATTTTCCAACCTCGATCTGATTAACGCTACTATTATGACTTAACGAACGTCAGGAAAAAAATTTTAATAAACAAATTTTAAATAAACGAATAAATCCTCATTTTTACAGTCGCGTATACATAATACAGCCTTTTTACAAGATCGTTTAATCCAGTGCTGGAAAGGCTATGACTAATAATAATTTAATAAAGAAGCGCACAATGCATCGGGGATTTTTGCATATGAGGTCAAGCCTAATTCTTTTCTGCGGCGAGGAGAAAAGAAAAAACAACAATGCTCCCTCTCTCTCTCGATCGGTTCGTGTGCGTCGGCGCAACTAACGAGTCGGCTCAATTATATTAATTAATTTGCCTATAATAAGAACCGCGCGCGTTTGCGCTTTTGCGAGCGGCGGCGGCGGCGGCGGCGGCCCAAGGCTCTCCTCGCCTTTCAGCTAGACGCTTTTAATTGATCTCCGGGGCTCTCTCGCTATCTGGAAAGCCGGGGGCCGCTGAAAAGAAGGAGTAAACACGCCTTCCTTCTTTTCGCGCAGGAATAAAAAGGCGCGCGCGCGCGCTCCTCGCGAGCGGGGAGGAAGAAGAAACGAGGATTCCCGGATAATGATGCGGTTTTACCGGGGCCGGATAGGAGGATGATACGTGGGAGTCGCGGCCCTGGGCTGTAATTCAATACGCTATTAGCCGTTTAATTATGAAATTGTGCATAGATTAATTGGCTCCCGGTAATGGTCCCTTCCCCCGTTCGACAATAAAACAGCGCCCGAGAGAGTACATTTCGCCCGGGCGATCATCGCATGATCTTATTAGCGTGGAAAGTGCGAAAAGAGTATGTGCGCGGGCCGCCTTATTGAAAGTTTCGCGCTCGGAGCCGCGGAGCGATGATTTAAGGAAATCTCTCGGTGTGTATAAAGCAGCGCGGCTTTATGAATTATTCGAGGAAGGTGTGCTGTATATATAGCTGCGTGTAAGCCGAGACGAGTCATTAGCTCTGACAGCCTCGTAATGGAGCGCCGCGCGGAGATGAAAATATGCCTGGAATGCGAGATTTATTTTCCGAGGAACGTTTTGCCGCGCGGCTTTTCATGCGTTTCTGTGCCGCTTCTCGTTGGTTTTTTTTTTTATTTTTTTTTGCCAACTGCTTTATTTCTAACCTATTTCCGAGTGGAGAGAAAACGCACCACGCTTTTTTTATATTTCTCGCTGCAGAAACGACCTTCTTTTAGGATCAATTTGTTTTATTACATTATACAAAATACTAATAAGCTTTTAAGTAATTCATTAAAATTCTAGGCGTTTTATCGGATCCGCTTGTTAAAAAAAAAAATATATTTAAACTCGTCGCTGCAAGAACTTGTTTTCTAAATAATACATGTAGCTTTGCATAAAACTACAGAAAGACCTATCAACAAGGTATACATATATACAAAATCTCTTATGCAAGCAATGCTCACTGCAAACGTGACTTCAATTTCTTTGAAAAGCCTATTTCCCTCTCCTGGCACAATGAGCAATGAAAATTTCTGCCCCGTCACATTAGCGGATTCCCGTTAAATAAACATAAAAGAAGGAAAACAATTTCGTTCGCCCGGTGGACGTATAATAAACATGATAATACGCGCTCTCTCGGCACAAAGGCCGGAGCTCTTGTCGTCGGCGAGCGTGAATCTGAATGGCGCGCGCGCGAATTCGGGCAACATTAGAAATCGCTCCGGCGCACAAACGCGTCCTCGTTCTCTTTATTCTCGCGGCGCGCGGCGGCGCGCGCAGTGGCAATATTGTAATTGAGAGATCGTCCTCGCGCGCACAGCTGGTCCTCGATTTCGCTTCTCTTCATTGTGTACTCTAATTTTTTTTTTTTTTTTATTTCGTGGGGTCCACTGGGCCCCTGCTGCTGTCCTCCAAGCGAGTGCCGACGTTGGTACAAATACGCGGAAGGGGGAGAGAGAGGCTTCTCTTTTCAGGCGGCCGCGTGGCTGCATTAAGTGCGCAGAAAACTCTGCGGCCATTGGTTAAGAGAAGTATTGTGTTTTGTGCGATGGGAGGGGAGAAAAATTCGACTATGCGATGGCGACATTGTAATGGTTCTATCTCGCGGACAATTGAATTAACCCGTGCATTTAGGTTGATTAATTATAGACGAGGGTTGAACGTTTGGTTTTTGTAATTTTTAAATTTAAATATTGTTAAACGAACGTTAATTGGATGATCGATTAAAATTATTAGATAAATCATACAATGAACTCGTTTGAAAGATGTGTAATGCCCGATAAAAATAAATCTCGGCGAAGATATTCTCGTGATTGCGCATGCAAATCAGGATATTTCTGTCCGCGTAAATCAGCATTATTATATACACAAATATGGAGAACGATTATTTATAATTATAATATCGAAGCATCCGTTTCTATTGCACAACTCTTTACAAGATATTGAGGACGGCAAGCCGCAAAGATACGATCTCCATTGATCCAAATATTTTTTTCGATCGAAGCTAAAAAAAAATGAAATTACCCGCAATGGCCTCTCAGATCCATAAAAGCCGACCGCCGCCGCGGCAACGTCGACTTTTACAACGGCGAATTGCACGATTGATAAATGTAGAAAGACTCGAATGCAAATGACCGCCGCGAGTGGCGGCAAAAAGCGTCAAAGAGCCTGCATTGCGCGACAATGGCGGCGGCCGATGATAAAAAGCAGCGCGTATAATTGTAATATCGGGCGAGATTGCGAGCGGGCCGCTCGATTAATTTCTCTCCGGCTCGCCGCCGCCGACAGTCGGCGCGCGCGCACTTTGTATTATTTCAGGGAAATTAATTGAAAGCGCAAATCTCCGCGAGAGCCTTTTTCTTTTCCCCCTTCCGCGACGTCTCGGGACGTCTAGCCCGTAATTCCCGGTAATTAATAATCCGCAACAAGTTAAGGTAAATCCGCGGCCGCCGCGGAGGCGTTCTTAATTCTGGATAATTAATGCGGGGACAAACAAGAAGGATTAACTCGGGCCTGGTTTTAGGAACCGGCGCGGCTTTTCTTTTTGCTCGCGGAACGCAGAGCGTCTTCCGCTTAATGCTTTGTGAAGGGATTCGGCTTTGATTTTACAGGAATGTAAGGATATTGCATGCTTGTAAATTGGTCATGCTCGGTCGAGCGGCCGTAGAAGAACAAACGAGAGAAAAAAAAAGGAAGCGTTTTAAAGCAGGCTCGAGAATGCTTTTTCTAACCTCTCTCTGCCCGCGCGACTCGAAGAAGTGCGATATCACGTCGTCGTTTTTCGATTAAAAAACGAGCTCTCCGCGATGCTCAGAAAATGCTTGTGAAATTTAAAAAGGAGCGACGAACGCAATCGATCGGTCGGTCGCGTCACCTCCTCTCGCCGGGCCTGACCGCAACGAAACATCTCTCCTCTCTTCTCTCTCTCGCACAAAAGGAATTTCAGGCCGCGCGAATCGCAGCGACGTTCTCGCGCGGAGAGCGAGAAACTCGCGCGAAATTCGAGCAGAACCTCCGGAGCGAACGCCAAGAGATGGAGAGAGAGAGAGAGAGGAGGACAGCCGGCGAAGAGAAGGAGAAAATGAAGAGGGAAGATGGAAGGGCCCCTCGGCTATAATCACGGGCCTTCTCTCTCTCTCTCTCTCTCTCGATGCCGAGCGGATACAAATGCAAGTCATCGAGGCCTTCGTATTGTACTGCAATGGCGCCAGGCTCCCGTTCTGCAGCCTCTCTCTCTCTCTCTCTTCCTTTTGCTCCGCTCCTTCGCTTAGTCTCAGTCATGGATACAGAGCGAGAGCTATTCTTCTGGCATATCGAATTTTTTGTTTTGATTTTTTTCGACGGCTCGGCGCTCGTTGCTATTATAAGCGTCGATCTTTTACGAGTTTCTCTTCATTTTTGTTAAGCTCCGTTTGTGTAATTAGTCGCTAACGCTGTCATTTCAAATACAATGCTCCATTAATTTGCCGATTTATAAAAGTCCTCGTGAAATATTGCCGCGTCGATAAATCGTATACCGATCGATCAAAGCCTCCTCCTCTCGAAGCTATCCTGGTTCTCCGCTCCCTCAGATTTTATCCGCCGGAGGAAATGGTCAACGTTACCCGACTTCCGATCGATCCTTCTCGCTGTAAAGGCAGAAATAAGGTCCAGCATGATTGCGAAAATCTTGTTTATTTTTTTTTTTTTTTCGAACTCGGGCTGCCGTCGGCGCGGCCGGTGTGGGAATGTGCAAATTGTCTCTCGGACGTTGAACCAGATGCGAAGGCGATCGATCGACACCTTTTTCGAGCGGCCGATTACTATGTACACGTGCACGTATAATATCGGTTTTGGCACTAGTTTATATATATATACACTCGCCGATAATGCCCGGACTTACGCAAGAGCCTCGGCGTAGGCGCGTGATTGGCCTCTTAAGATCCATTGATTAGACGACATTTTTGCCCTCCAGGTTTCCGAATGAATCGACTGGTGGCGGCGGCGATGCAGGCCAATTTTCGAAATTGCCGCGATCTCACGAGCCGTAACAATGGAAAAGCTGCTTTGCGCTCGTGTATCGCGCGAATCAGCATCGCTTTCTTCGGCGCAGAGAGCGAGAGAGAGAGAGAGAGAGAGAAGGACTGTACGGGCGCGGAAAGGGGGTCGAGGGTTAAAGTACGCGGTTTGGAAAATCGATTAGGCGGCGAGTGTATACGTGCCAGTGACACACATTATAAAACAGCTGACTCCCACCCTCTCGAGGAGAGAGAGAGAGAGAGAGAGAGCCGCTTCCCACCGGGTGGAACGTTATCTTGGCCCCCGGGACGAGGCAGGCGGACCCCCGCTTTTTAGGTCGGCCTGTATCTCTTCTCCCCCTTTTCAGCTCTCTTTCTCTCCCTCTCGAAGCTGCACCGCAGCTCGCTTTTCCGTTGCTAAATCTTCGCTTAACGAGTGAGCTTCGTATACACGTACGCGGCGATTGATCGAAATTAGAAACCGAGAACGAACGAGTCTACGGAATAATATCCCCGAAAAGGACGTCGAGTGCTCAGCGTCGGGCCAAGGGAAAGGGTTACGTCCGAAGTAACTCGCGCCGAGCGTGCTATACGTATTATGTATACTTAAAACAGCGAGCGCCCGGCGAGATCTCGTGCGTCGTTTAATTACCGTGTGTAACGAGTTGGAGTGGCTCGATGTGGCGTGCGCACGCAAAAGCGCGGGTGGCTCGATACGCCGTACGTAAACGGCCTGCCTGTGCCGTATACGTATAGTGCCAACTCGAAATTAAGGGCCCTGTCGGCAATCGGGCAAATGCCCACTCGACTCGGCTCGCGGGGCTTTCTTGATTTCCGACCGATAACGGAACTGAAATTCAGACCTCTCCCGATGCCGAGGGGCTCAGTTATTAGTCACTGTGCTCGAGGATCGCTTGATTCAATTACTACGGCTCCGGAGAGTTTTTTTTTCTTCGGTATATTCAGGATAGACATATATCAAATTCGATCGAGCGACGAGTGCACTTCTAAAGCTCCCTGTCGAGTTTGGAAAATCGCCTCGGGGCGCGCAAGACACCTTCGAGTCCAAGTGACTAACGCAAAGGCTCTCTCTCTCACGCCCGGCGCACGCGTCACGCGAGCCTCTCTACCTGCAGATGAGTGCAATCGGTTTGCTCGCTCCCTTTTCCAGCTGATACGTCGCGAATTTCGCGCGGCGGCGGTGCTGTTCATGCGCCGCTCTCCCTCTCTCCCCTCCCGCGTTGATTGACGCACCGCGACTCGTGGTGCCAGAGCTCTTTCGGGACTCGGCACGCGAGCTGAATCAACCCTTTTCAAGGAGCGAGCGGCCCGCTTATATGTGCTTGCCTTTCGTTGCATCCTTAATGATTGTTTTGACTTGAAGGAGCAGCGCACGTTTCCACGTTTCGTCGTTTTGAATTTTCAGTTTATAAGGCCTTCTCGTTCTCTTTCGCCTTTTTAATGCACGTACGTATATACATACTTAAAGGCTCGTTTCAGTCCTGCCTTTGTTATCTTTAGATCGGGAGCTGGATTGCGTAATTTAATGACGGATAAATTTACAGCTAGTCGCAACAATGGAGGTAAAAAGCGAGGCGACGAACTCATGAATCATCGCCTCGGTGTTTGCTTTTGTGCGCCTTGATTTATCTCCGCCGTCATTTTTCCTCATTTCGATGCAGTGGACGCGCGGTTCTTGCGAGTCTGCGGAAATTTTCATTTTTGAGGCAAGAAAGAAATATTAATTATTATCGGCCATTGAAAATCGCCCGATTATTCAACGCATTCCGCGGCCGTTGCCTATGTAAATTCGTCATGGAAATATACAATCTCCCCGTCTCCTCGTTCGCAAAGGCGCAATTTAATTCGCCCGCTGTCAACGTCCTTTGCAGGACGTCGTCGCGCCGTAAAAAAGCGAAAGGATCGCCGAGCGCCGCGCGGTGAAAACGAAAATCACAAGAGTTTAAACTGCACACACTCGAGCCGCCGCGCGCGTCGAGATTGATCGTCGATTTCTTTGATCGACCTTGTCTTCCTTAATGCCTTTCCATTAAGGTCATACGTGCGAGGTAACGCCCAATCGGGGCAAGAAACTTAAGTCATTATAACCCATAAGGCGTATTCTTTTTTTTTTTTTTTCGGCCAACTTTGCAAATCATGAATCATTAAACTCGCTCGCTCGGCCGGTGCACTTATACGCATTTCCAGCGCGCGCGCGTTACCTCAAAGCCCGCGCGATCCCCTTTTCAATTATGGTAATCCGCGCGCTCGCGTATTAAAATAAATAAATTCAAGATTATTGTAAGTGAATTCATTAAGGCGTTTATTTGTATACGTCATTATAATTCCATAAAAAAAAGGCACGGGCGCCTCGCCTCTTTTTCGTATACGTGCACTCTGCGTTATTTTACGATTCAAGGTAAACATTGTTCGTCGAAATTGCGGAGCGACATGAATTTCGTGCCGGAATCGCGTTAAATGGTATACGAGAGAGCGGCGTATTTTTAAAATCCGCAAGTCGGGTGTTTTACATCATTGCCCTCTCGCTCTCTGACGTCGGCGACGCCGCGTCGAATCGACAAAGAAGTGTATAGGAGGCGGCGCGAGACAGTTCGCCGAGCATAACGAACATGTAAATAATACAAACCGATCGAATCCCGAGCCGCGTTCGAGAGACTAGTAGAACTACCGAGCTCCCGGGCGCAAAAACGGGCCCCCAATCACAAAGACACAAAGGAAAACAATGAAAGCCTGCGGTCCCGGTCAGTTTTGAGCCTGGCCGAGAAAGAGAGAGAGAGAGAAAAAATGGAAAATAAAAGTGCCGCTCCGTTCGTCAGAGCGTTAAGAGCGGTGTAATCAGTTTTTCGGACGCGTTAATTCGCTGCTTGATTGATGATGAAAGCCGCCCGCTTTCTTTCCCTCCCGGGTGCATCCTTTTGTACGTATATCTCCGCGAGAGGTGGAAATGCAGAGGTCGGAGAGGAGAGGCATTGGTGCCTTTTATTTTCCTGCCACTAATTTGTAGCGAGAGACGCTCGGAAAAAATTGATTGGTTATTGTGATTGAGTAAACATGTAATAAATTGTGTAAATTAGAGTCTGCGGAGGAGATGACGCGCTGGGAAAAATGTTTATCCACATCGAGACAGACGAGTTCTCATTTATCGAAACGTGCCGGTTGTTAAAATTGTAATGCGTGTGTTTAACATTTCTTGCCGACGTGCATTCGTAATTACCCGGCATTGCATAATTTCTTTTTCATTCTTAAAAAAAAAAGGAGAAGCACTTTGCTCCGCATGCGTCTCGGAAAAAGATTATTCATAACGCTTTATCACAAGTGCATGAATATTCATAATTAAGACGTTAGCTAATAACATTAATTCAACGGAAAAACTCGTGCACATCTCTTAGAGCGAAATTACATCTTCTTTAAATATAAAATATGTAAGTAACGCGCACTGTTATAATTAAGATTGAACGCGCATTTTCCTATGTGGCCGCAGAGCTTCTAATCAAAGTCTCAAATAAATCACGGTAATTTATGTATCACCGTAAACACATCGCATAAAGCACACAATCGCCCAGAGTCGACAAAACCTTTCATCGTTTCATCTCGCGTAACAAAAAAAAAAAAAAAAAACGACGACGAAAGAGATAAAAAACGAAAATTATACACTCCACACTCGAGACAGCAAACGCGAATATAATGCTCGTTTAAGAGTAATCTACCCAGATCAAAGCTTTCAAAATAGCGCTCGACGTACGCACTTTCGTTATTATTAGTTTTTGCACGATATTTGTACTAACCGGCTCGATTAATAATCCAACGACAAAATACGATGTCCTAAACGGTCCGAGAGCAGCGCCATCGCCGTATAAATTGAATAACGCTCACTTCGCGAAATTGAATCGAACAAAGAGAGGAAAACAATGAAGTAATGAGTACTCTCCTTACAGCCGAGAGAAATATCCATCTCGATGATTGTTCATCAGCGAGAGCTGCTTCGGCGACGCTATTACCGGCCGCTCGCTCCTCTTCCATGCACTCGAGAGAGAGAAAGAGCGCAAGAAGCGTCCGACGCTCTCTCTCTCTCTCTCTCTTACTCTCTCGCTTTGTATAATTCGAGAGCAATCGAGATAATGGCGAGCCGCGTATATACATCTCTCGGGGGCCCCGGACGAGGAGAGGAGGATCGAGGTGTTATTAGGGCCTGACATTGATACATCCAGCTCCGCTCGGGCAAGAAAGAGAGAAGTCTCTCCGGCCGAAGGAGGAGGCCCCTAAGTAAGGGTGTACCTAAGCGTTTGGCAGTTTTTGATGTATTTATGAGGGGGGGAGAATTTCGATTGTCACGTGCGAGTTTCTCTCCCCGCCGAGAGTCGAAGATGGAGACGAATGATTGCTCTGCGATCGAGCCGCGAAGGAGTTGTGCATTTGTTTTTTTAATTGGAGGAAGGCCGCGAGATTTTTCATGTAAAACACGACGTTCCGACACCTGGGATATGCGGCGCGAGACGCTGGCAATTACGTTATAATTGTTTAAATTGCCGGTAACGAGGCGATTCTGCGATTGATAAGGCACACAGTTGCCGATTCGCGCTTAACTTTAGAATAACTCGCGGCGGAGTGCACTTTTTTTCTCGACGAGCTAATTTTAAAATAAAATTTCCAGGTTATCTCCCGCGCCACGTCAGTCAGGCTCGCTTAAGTGAAATTAAACACCGCTCTTCTTCGAGTATTTTAAATATTTGAAAGTCGCCGTGTCGTATAATAATGAAAAACAGAAAGGAGGAGAGAGAAGGTATCCATTACGCAACGCAATTACATTTTCCCGAATAAGCGGGGCCTAATGAATTCGTAACCTGAAATTCCGCGCGTCCCACTCGGTGATTAACTCGGCGGACGCGAATTTTCGAGGTAGGCGCGACCTGGGCGGTCCGCGACTCGCGTTCGATAATTATCACGTGACAAGAGCCACGTAAAACCTCTCTCTTAGGAGAGATCCTCCTTTGTGCCATGCATTATGCATCGTCGAGCAGGAAAGCTTCGCCGATGGAAATGCCGCGCGCGCAATGAAAGAGAGACGCCCGGCCTTTTTTTTTTTCATAAACGGCGAAATGGAATCTGGGAAACGGTTACATATTTGCCGTGCGGTCTTTATCCGGCGCGGATCACCCCCGCGTGGCGCGTCTTGCTTTTGAAGCCGCGCGCGATTCGGGGTTATGAGCCAAGTCGCCGAGGGTGGCGGAGGCCGTAAGGGAATCGCGAGGGGCAGTTCCGCATTACATTCGTTAGGAGGCTCGTTCCTTTTCATTTCGGACGAGTGTATGTGTCCACTGCTTACGGCTTTTTTCTCTCTCTTTCCCTTTGTGCGTATTACTCGAGTTTCGAGCGCTTCCGAGAGTATTGCTACATCAAACGCTTCGGCGTCTCGTTGCATTTTTCGGTATTGTTCCTATATCTTTATTGGCTCGTCTTATTAATCTCGGACTGTTTTTATCTGGATATCTCGGTGCCGCTGCCGCAGCTCTATTATTATTGCCGTACAGAGAAAATCAATAGTTCCCTTTTCCGTTGCCACGGAAATCAGCGAATTACGCTTCAGTTATTATATTATTTCATATTCGTATACGAGTCGTAAAACGGACTAAGCAAGGTTTACTCCAACAATTCTATAAGTGACTTCAATTAAAGCTTTCTCCCATAAATCAGCGCGAAAATTTACGGCATTTCTAATAAGCGCTGAAATAAACGCTCTGCATGTATTTACCATTCGAGCGTGCAGCGAGCGTAACGCGGAAAAATCGCGGCGGGATCTCGGGCGCCCCTCCCCCCGTTGCAAAGTATATCCTCGACTCTCGAATCTAGTCCCTCCGAGCTCCCCGAGTTTCATGAATGGCCCGCGCCTCGGAGGAAAGCCCCGTCGTTAATGAGGCGATATTTCACCGGTTGCGCGGAGCCGACAACCGGTTTTATAACGCGTTTCGGGCGCCGCCGCGCGCGGAAAACGCGCGAATTTCAAAAATTGACGACGACTGCGCCTTTTATGATTAATCGCTCGGATTTATTTAGCGTGAGGCGGTGCGATAATTGATTTTTAATTGATCCCCGAGGTGTGTAAGGCGCTTGTAGCCTTTTAATTTATGGATCTCGCGCGCGTTTGTGCATGTGTGTGTGTGCGTATAGGGGGAGAATTGTATATCGGCGCGGGCCGTTCGCGTCGCCTGCGAAATTTAATTGACCGGAATGCGGCGCCCGCGATTTGGACTTTGTTTTGCTCCGGAATCTGGAAACAGTCGCGAGTTTAGCGCTCTGATTGATTGCGCGCGGGGAATAGAGCAATCAGTCATCGCGGAATCGGTTCTAATTTATCGCCGAGTTAATTGGATTTAAAAAGACACGCGCGAAGAGTTTCAATATTTAGCTTGGCTGATTAATCGAGAGGGTAATCGAACGGGGGGCCAGGGCGAATAAGCAAAACACCGCCGCGTCGCGCGCGCTTCCTCTCTCTCTCTCCCCGATAATTCGATAAATTCAATAAACGAAGCGAGGACGCGATAATTAACACGTATAACGACAAATGCTCCCGTCGCGGATATAATCTGCCGCGGAAAAAATAATTATCAGCGGCTCGTTGAGCCGTGTGCACCGATACATCGAAAATCGCAAATGAAAGACAAACAAAACGGACCCGTTTAATAAGGTCCATCGCGTGATACATATATAATTCACGCGAATAAATGAAATCATTTGTCTTGGTAGCCCGAGAGCCGAGAGCCGGGAATTGAAAGTGTGATTTATGCCCCGATCGGTCCGATATCTCTTTTCTCTCTCTCTCTCTTGGGCAAATACTGCCGGCCAGTCGTGCCTTTTCATTTCGAACGGCGACACGGACGTACGTGTATATGTATATATGCGAATGCCCCGGCATATTTACAGCTTTCGTAATTAGCTTTCGCAAGCCGCGAGAGCGGGAATATACGTCGGAATCCTGTTCGCCGCGATGATTCAGATGTAGCCTGTCCGCGAATTCAATTGGATTAATTAATTTGGTTTAATTGTGTGTACGCGCGGGATTTTGATTCCTTTTGATTAGCGTAACTGATAGATTCAATTACCGGCGCTGATTATCGCGCTGAATGATACTCGAAATTGAAATTTTATCAGTCGCTTATCTATTCAACAACGAGGCAATCAGTTGGGCATAAAAATGCGATTTCAATCGGCATTAAATAATCGGGCAATTATTGTTAAAAACTGACATAATTCCGGGCGCATAGATCATCGCCGTTCCCTCGATTAGTATCCACACCGGCTGAGAACTCAAAGCGTAATTTCGATTTTTATCCGAGGCGATAACAGGACTATTTTTAGCCGCCTCGCGTATCTTTATTTATCCTTTAGCTCTCTCTCTCAACCTTTTTCGTCGATTTAGCATTTCAAAAGCCGAGAGCGAGCCTCTCTCTCTCTCGCGATTTATCCCCGGCTGATGAATCAGGCACGGTTGCGCGTTGAGATTACTTTTGTGGGCGGGTCTCTCGGTGTCAGTGGAGTCTCAGGTAGAAAAGCTATTCTCCCTACTCGCGGATGCGCAGTAGGTGCACCTCCTTTTTCGTGCTGCCGGGGCCTCTCTCTCTCTCTCTCTCTTTCTCTCTCCTGACGTCGCGTCTTCCTTTGATTTAAATTGGAATGCACCTTTCGCACGAATCCTTTTCTCTAATTGCCCGGGCCTCGGGACTCTTTCGACTAGCCGGCGAAATTGCATCCGAATCAGCGATTTATGCTCGCTTCATGGACCTTTCCTCCGCTCGTCTCTCTCTCGTTTTTGATCCGCAACTCTCGCGGCGGAGATGCCCGCTCGAAAGAGTCGTTATGAATGTATTAATTTGGAGGGACTTGTCTTTCGGTTCTTTATTTTCTCGCGAGCGTTCGTTCGCGCGGCGGTGTTTATTTGCGAGAGAGAGGAGAGCGGTTAATTAAGCGTGTTTGCGTGCGCCGTAATTTCCTGTTTGCGAATTTCGCTGGGTGGGATGTATATCGGAGCGAGAAGCGGCGCGCGCTTCGACTCCAAGAAGAAGAAAGCGTTCCTTTAGCCCTTTTCTTTTCTTTTCTTTTTTTTTGGCGAGACTCGAGCGAGTGACTTGCGAACTCGGGATGAATGTGTAATTTCGAGCGAGGAATGCACTGTTTAATATTGTTGCAATTACTACAGATTTTCAATTATAATCTGAAATTGGAGGTTTCGATTTTTTTCTGACTTGTATATAAGTGTATGGTATTACTGCCCTTTTTTCTCGTTTAATTATATTTTTTCGTTCTCTCGCATTTCTGCATTGATTTTAATAAATTCAACGTTTATTTCTCTTGCAATCGACGAAAACGACTCGTCCCGACATAGATAAAGCCACCTATACAATCTCGACTCTCGAAACGCAATTCGATTAATAAACCGAATCCCCGCGGTAGAATGCCAAGCAAAACCCCAAGCCTTTTAACTCGACGTAAATCGGGAATTTCGAGCGCCACCAGCCGCGCCGCTATCTCGGAATCAATCGCGCGGAGCTAAACCGCAGCCACACGAGCTCTCCATACGCACGCAATTCGAAAGAGCAAAAGGCAGCGAGCGAATCAAGAACGCGCTTGCAAAACATTTAATTCCAGAAGATTGCCGGTTCCTCGACCGGGCCCCGATAAATGCCGCTGTATGCATGGCCGACGGGCTTCTCTCTCTCCCTCTCTCTCTCTCTCTCTCTGTTCGTGCGGATCGCGTGATTCGCCGGGCCGCTGCACCGCGACCTCCAGAATACGAGGGCCGCTCCGCGTGTCGGCGCGAGCATAAAAGCTAATCGCGGCCGAGAGGGTATATATATATGTATATATATATACGTTTCGCGTGTGCTCCTGTCGCATGACGCATGCGAGAGAGAGCGAGTGCACCTCTCGCGATGCCGCGGCGGATAGACACGCCGGGCTTATGTAAAAACCGATTCGCCGGAGTGGGATTATTTGGAGTAATGGAAAAATTGCCTCGCCGCCTTCCGCGAGCGAGACGCGCGCGGGGGCTATTTCGTGTGGATTTTGCTAATGCGATTTCCTGGCGAACTCGCTCTAAGGGATTGGATTTGATGTATATTGCGGCGGTAAACGCAGGAGAAGGATTTATTTCAATGTTACGTAAATATGGAGCGGGGGGGTTAAAATTGAAATTGATTTTTTATGAATAACAACACGCTCGAAGAAAGGCCGGAGGACGGCATCTGGTTCCGTCGCGTCTTTTGAGCTCGCAATAAATATAAGCGGCGATATGTTTTAACAGATGTCGCGAGAGTAGGTCGCGGAGCAGCGGCGCCGGCTTAACGACTTTTGCCTTTTGGATTTTACAATTGCCGATGAGTCGCGCGGCCGTGTTTTCTCGAGCAACAGGGGCGCCACAATATACGGAGATTTTCGAATACCGCGCGGATCGGAGAGCCGAGAGAGCCCTGTTTTGACAGCGTCGTCCCGCCTCTACTTTGTATCTTCCGCTCGTTTGTTCGGGGAATGCGAATAAAGTAGCGGGTTTTTTATATTTGATAATGGAGCTAATAATAATTCTTGCCTTGTTATTTATTGGAATTTATTTTTTTCTGTTGCAGGTAAGAGAGACAATCGATTTGCGCATTCAAGGTTTAAGGTTCGTAAGTTCATTTATAAATAACGCGTTGACACAAGTTTTCACGGAAAACGGGGGGATTGCGAGGCGAAATCTTGTCGAATATTGTTTTGCAATTTTTATTTATTTATAAGAATTTAATTAAAAGCCTCGCGCCGTATTAGAGATGAAAATAGGTTTGCAGGGATAATTATAGGCATTAAAAAGCTAAACAATATGGGTAAAGTATCTTATTTAAGAATAACGAAAATAGCCTGTTGTTAAACGATCGTAGGATGAAGTCCAGCGCCGAGAGAGAGAGAGGGAGAGAACGGGAGATGTAATTTGCGTGGGATGAGAAATTTCCCTTTGACGACCGAGAGAGCCACCTTCTAATTACTGCGCGCTCGCATCGGCGAGCGTTTTATTTTTATTCCTTAATTAGCCGTGCATAATACAACTTAATATGTCAAAATTTTATATAATCCCAATAATTATCGCCCAAACGCAGAATCTTCGAGCGCGTCGAGCTTTATAAAATGCAAGCTTATTATGCATTCATGAATACATTGTACGCGCATTTTTCGAATCCACGCTAAATTTATCTTTTCGAAAACGATTAGACACTCGATTCTTTTCCGTGCACAACGGCAATAACACGCCAGCTTTCATTCTGAAAACGGCTGAGAACATAGTTGCGCAAGAGAACCGAAAACATTTCCCGCGAAAGAAAGCCGAAAAACCATGGAATTAGCCCGGCTCACAAAGGAGCTCGATATCGCGCAGGTACTCGACTCTCCAGCGGAGCAGGTAGCCTCCGGTGTGTTCGAAAACACTTTCCCGGGTGGATGACGGTGTCCGCTCGCTTTTCACGCGGAGCCAGGCGCCGAAAAGCGAGCCGCCGCCCCCGCCGAGCCGATTTGTCCGCGCCGCGGGGCTCCGGTGCACAAATAGAAATCGGTTAATGGTTCTTTCGGGACGAGAGGTGCGCGCGGTAATGATTCGTTAATGACGCCGGAGCGAGGGAGAGAGGGAGAGAGTATTCTTCTTTGTTTGGCGGCGTAGGGACCGCTCTCTGAGTTAGTGCGAGCGCGCCGATTCCTCTCGCTCTCCTCGTTTGCGATTGCGGGGGCCCCCGGGAGATGATATTGCCCGAGCCGTCACGACGCGCGCCGCGGCTCGGGATTCTTTCCCGAGGAGGACGACTGCTTTATGGGAGGTATATCGGGGGACCGCCGCGCGCGCGAGGTTTCCAATCGTTTGTCTGCGATTGCGTAATGGAGGGGATGAAAGGTTAGTTATTGGCTCGATTTTATCGGGAATAATGAGCTTGTATTTCGAAAGAGTCGAGTGAGTTGGGTATTATGATGCGGCGCTTGGTTTTCGATGATAATAGAATCGTTCGTTTTTTCAGAAAAATAAAGATTTAGTAAAGTAGACGATTATTTTATTTGGTTCAAGCTCCTACGCCTTTTGACGAGAAAAATACGGCAGATTAATTTTGTCGAGTTTTTTTTTCCCACGCGTTGCATATCATTTTACTGTATTATTTGCTAAACGCTGCAGTGAAAGGTATCATATTTCGATCTCGCGAGTCCTCTAAAAACGTAGGAGCTCCTATCTACCAATCGATCTTCGGCAAATCGAGAGAGAGAGTAGCACATGCGATTGATAAAAGCAGAAAGCGAGGGAGAAACGGCTCGTGGGTCAGCTGGCCCTTCGGGAGCAGCAGCAGCAGCAGCTACGTATTAGGCTTTGTTTCGCCTGACGCTGCAGCTTCGACCCCTAACCGGCGCAAAACGGCGCCGCGTCGCTTTCTTTATTTTACTCAGCGGCCGTTTTTTTTCCGACGCTTTAAACGAATTTAATATTTATACCGAATGACTGATGACCCTAATAAAGAAGCCCGGCGGTGCAGCGTTTGTGTCATTGATGGAGCGACGCGCCGACCGCCGGTAGGGAGCTATGGCGTGGAGGAAAAAAAAATACGGGTAGGAACGATGAAAACTGAAAAACGGGTGTGTAAAGAGTCGAGTTTTTTTTTCGGATCGGAAATTGAGAAGAATTTGCAATCGTCATCGCGACGGGCAGAGATCCGCGTTGACGCTCGGCCCTTTTCTCGGACTAATGCAGCTTTGGTCCCCTTATTTTATTTTATTGATTCGCCTTTTTCGATGCTTTTTGTTTGATTTCGTTCTTTATTGAACGGTGAAATTTACCCTGTATCAAATTCTCGAAGTCATCTTGGTAAATATAATTTCAGAGAAGTGTTTAATGTTTTGTTACACGTGTCTTATACATTCAGAAATATTAGCTATTGAAGAGAATGATACCGATTAAAGATCGTTTTAAAACGTTCTGGTTACCCAAAATAATAAGAAGCTAATAATTATCATGACAATAACGAACTAAAAGTACAAAATTAAGACGTTCTTAAAAAAACGTTTTCAATTTCTGCTCCACGCCAATTCTCAGCAACCGTAACGGCAGTCTAGAAAACGAGCGTCGAATCGACGCGCGCAGAATCCAGAGCACACAGCGCGCGTCGTCGCTCGGCACTGTCACCGCGCTGAAAAATATAACAATCGGAGCGCATCCCCTGCGAAGAGGGTCGTGCCCGTTCGCCTGAGAACAATAAAAAAAAACAAGAAGAGAGAGAGAGAGAGGTGCACGCACGCATGAGAACGCAACGTCCGATGTGCGTACCGGAGAGAAAAGAGGGCGGGATTTTCGAATCCCGTCCCCCCCTGGGGGGGTGAAAACCCCGCCTCTCGAAATCGAAAGAGCAGCAACCCTTTCCCCGGGTTAGAAAAATCCAGCCCCGCGACTACGCGTCTTTCAGCCCTCTGTCTCTCTCTTTCTCTCTCTCCGGTAGCGGGCTTTCGTTTACGGTTGCACAATGTAATTACTCGCCGTCGGCCACAATGATCGCATTGTTCCCGCCGCTAAACGAAGGACTCTTTCTCGGAGTCTCCGGCATTCTTTTCGCGTCCTGCGAGGCTCCTCTCGAGGACCCTCCAGACGCGGCCGTCCTTCTCTCCCTCGCTCGGCTCTTTCGAGGAGGTATCGAGAGGGCTTCTACGTCTGTTACTTATATACTCTCCGAGGGAAGAGACTGTCGTTCGAGTGATTCCCCACTTTTAAAGGCCGGTTGAGCAACTATTGTATTTGTTTATTGCATTAATTCGTCTTTGAGTCGGCAAGAAATTTCGAGAGCTTTTGAATTAGCCACCGAAGTAGGTTAAGTTTTCAAATTAAGATGTGTTAAATCAGACACCAGACGAACAATATGATTTTATTTGTCCGACGTTTCGGAATTATTTGTTGTCTTCCCTTCTCAGTGACAAAGTTAAAATAGTCAACCACTCATGTTTGCCGTCGCGTTATACACAGAGTGTAAAAATGTGGGCAAAATTCTATAGTCTTAATCGACATTATGTCAGATCATTAACTGCTAAAAGGTTTGAAACTCTGTACGAATTGTACAGCCTACCTATCCAGATTAAAATTTTACTAGAAGAACTAAAAATTATAAATCGTGAATAATCCAGAATCGGACACAATGCACCGTTTCATGACACATCAATTCGGTATGCAAAACGAAAATCAATACAAATTTTATATCTCCCCCCGTCGGCAATTGCCCCGTAAGAATGCGACAAAACGTTATTGTGTCTTTGTGCGCGCTAAAATACCTCGAGCTTTACGAGTGCGCGCGCACCTTTCTTCGCATTCTCCCTCAACTCCTTCGCGCCGCGCCGCTTCCTCCTCATTTTCCGTCCACCGATTCTTTCTCGCTTTCATTGTCGCCGCGCTCGCTCTCTCTCCTCCTTCTGCTCCGAGAGAGACTCAATTAAAATATCGAGCGTCTCGAGTAACGGGCCTCTGCAGCTCCTTCGTTAGCCTCGTTTTTTTTTTGTCCCCGCGCAGCTGCCTGCGCGCCTTCTTTGATCTGCAATTAGCGCTCCCGAGGAATAAGACGCCAGAGAGTCCTTATCGGAGTAAGAAAGTGCGCGAGCAGCTCCCTTTGACAATGTATACATTATCCTCGAGACTCTCTTGAGGTGTTTACCGGCGAGTGCCGATTGTTTCCCCAGACGGAAAGAAAGCTCATTGTCCGAGGCGAGTTGCAAGTACGCGTGTAAGAGGCAGCTCCTCCGATCGTTAGTCATTACTGTGTTTAGGAGCTCGAGGAAAATGGGCATTAGCGTGGCAACAAGATGAAAAATGATGGGTAGGCCTTATCCGGCAATCGCGTAACGATAGAAGCCCCGTATTTCCGTCTTCCTGCGCGCAAATTTATTAGATATTAAAGGCTAATTGCTGGCTCTCGGCTCGCCCGACGAACGATCGGATCTCGAGTGAGAAAAGGCGACGATACGAAATAGGCATTTTTTCAGAGAGGGAATAGCAGCTAATTAACACTTCGGCCAGATAAGCCGCGGCGTAATTTATGCACGCACTTTCATACGCTTATATATAGAAAAGAGATTACGAAAAATTACAATTTAAAATTACGATGGTTACAGGCATAAATAATTATTGAAGCCTATTTTCATAAAGAACTACTTTCGACTTAATGATTAATTTTTACGCGAGGCGAAGATAAGCCGTTCCGTGGAAAATTTATGTTTTGGCTAAAGCTACATATACCCTTTCCTACGTCGTAAAGAAACTGCTGGATTCCACAATCGAAGAAAAGATTCACCCGGGCGTATGTAATTCCAGCGCGCGAAATTTTCATAATTCACTGCAATCTCATTCAATCGCGAGGCAGTAAAGTATAAAAATGCTAATTCCCCGATTAAACGGAGAACAACGCACCGAATATATCTGGCCGACTGTTTTAATGCTCGAGCGGCTCGGGGATTGAAGACGTTCGCTCGGGTTTTCTCGTTCTGACACAATGGAAAAAAAGCGCGCGCTCCTCGGCATTAATTAAAGTAAGAAATTAACATCGGGCCGCGCTCTCCTGCATACACAGAGCCGGGCGTGATTACGTTTTAATGACGTGCAGTGCTCCGATGTTTGCGCGCGCGCGGATTCCGCTGCCGTGACGGTATTTTTATATATCTCGATCATCTCCCGGGCCCTGCTGCCTCCTTCTTTCACACCTGCAGTGCTTCCTCCGCTTTCCGCGCAAATCGCGAGCACTTTATTACCCGGCTGTCAGCGTGCGAGACAATGTTGGTTTTTTTTTTCGTGCTATTATTAATTAAATGCTTCGGCGATTACGGAAATTTATTTATTTTTTTTCCCACGTGATTGTTTTGTCGAGCTAATGGTAATTTATCTGCAAATATGGTTTGTTTAATTATAAATTTCAATTCCCAAATTTTTGCGGACGTTAGCAGATATATATTCCTACGTTAATCACTTTAAACCGAGAGGAACTGTGCTCGCCGCAGCTGGGCATTGAATTTCCAAGCGAGCGGGACACTTAGCTCTCTCTCTCGACTCCTATCCGGCGCGGCGTTTCAATTTGCCGCGACGGTCCGGTGCGCAGGCGCGCGCGAGCCCGATTATCCCGTCAAGGCGGATGATCGTCCGTCGACGCGCTCGCATAAGCCATTTAAATCGCGTCGTCCCCAAAGCAGAGCAGAGCGACGATCGCCACTCGAGATTTCCGGCGGACGGCTCGACGCTGCTGCTGCACCGGTTTTTTTTCTTTTTCACTCCGAGAATCGAGCGGTTTTCGAAAAATTTTATTGCGCGCCGCGGGTCTGGATAGGAGCGTTATTGTGCATTGTTTGTTGACGCCGGCCTTGGAAGTGACTTGGAATAACGCGATTGTTTTCCATTGTGCGCCTGGCGTTTAATTACATTGCAAAAATGGACTGCGCCGTTAGGATTTATAGGAAAAAAAAAGAAAATCATCTGGTTTTTGTGAGAACAAGCTTTTCTAATACGCATTTAAACGTATAAATAACAAATGAAGTTTGAAAAGCGGCTTATCAAGACCGCTCGGGATACGAGGGAGATATTCGCCGATAAAGAAAATGACTCTCTCACAGTGTTGAGGTCCGCAATAAAACCCGCCGCGGTCTTCAGCACACACATGTTGCAGGTGTAATACACGGAGAATTACGCTTTTATATAAAGAGACTCATAGCGTAACGAATGCACTCGGCGGAGAGTTGCACTCTCTCGCGGAGTGGAGCGAGAGAGAGAGAGAGAGAGCGCCGCGCGGCGCAACCATTAATTATCGTAGCAGTAAAACAGGCGCAGCCGCGCGCAGCTCTCCTCTTCCCTCTCTCGGCTCGGGGAGCAAAAACAGGTGCGAGATAGCGACGAAAATCCTTCCTCCTTCCTTTTTTTTTCTTTCTTTTTTTCTTACTTTGCCCGCCGCGCGTTTTTCTTTTTTTTTAAAGGCCGCAGACAACGCGGCTCGTTAACGCGGAAGAGTCTCATTGTACGCAAAGCGGGACGCAACGGCCGTCGGCCCTAAGAACTGTTACGCGTTCGGTGCGTGTCTGCGGACGCGCTTGCTTACCTTCTTTTTTTTTTATTTCGGTCGAGTTTCGAGCTTTGAATTTTGACGCTTTTTGGATTACTCCCCGATATTATCGTGGTTTTAACAATTAGAGTAACTTGGAACAAATATTAATTTAGATCTCCGTGTCCGATTATATCCGTGATTATTACTGTTCATATTCATCGTACGTAGCTTCGATAGATATCGTTTCAGCGCAACGCATTATAATAAAGCGGCTCGCTCACAGTTAACTTTTGCAGTTATCTCAGCCGATAATTACACCCGCAAGTACCAATCATAAAAATCCTAGCATTCAATCACCGCGACCAGACTACACACGACTTCCGAAGTCGTTAATTAGCATTTCTCCATTTCGAGCTTCCCGGCGCTCATTTGCAGAGCAGCGCTCGTTTTATCTGCCTCCGCGGGCCTGTTATCCGCAGGATTTTTTTTCCTTAATGGCGCGTATCATACAAGCGCGCGCGCGCGCGATCCCGTTCCTCAATTCTCATGCCGCGCGCGGGACGGCCGCGGCGAACGACGCTCTTTATACATTTTTTTTTCTTTCTTCTCGCGCGTCGGCGCATAATTAGCCGCTGCGCGCAAGCTCGCTTCCTTCCCTCGTGTGTGTGTGTGTGTGTGTGTGTGTGTGTGTGTGTGTGTGTCACTTTAATCGCGGCCCGTGCGAGTGCGAGCTTCCGCTCTCCGATTATACGCCTCTGCGCGGCGAGACTGGCGCCAGAGGCGGGGAACTCGCTTTTCGGAGCGATTTCGTTGGACTTTGCTTGGAGTTGTTGATTTAACGTTTAATGCGGTGGCGAGTGACGTGCGACGTTCGTACGATGATAATTAAGACGCTGCATTCGCATATCTATAACATGCATGACGTATCTAATCTATTTTATTAATTCAAGGATAAAGAAAACAAGGCTGTACTCACACTTTTCTTTAATAGACACAAATTTATTCTTTAATAAATTTCTTAAATCATTTTTCAACGCCTCCTCCCATACTGCTTATACCTTGAAAATAATTCTCTCGCGTAACCCACCGATAAGAGACGATAAGCGCGGCAAAACCTCGGCCAAACGAACATTTTAAACGAGCTGCATTCGAGTCTGCCGCGACGAAAGATCTGCAAACAGCTTGTAAACGTTTTTTTTTACCGAGCGCCTGCCGCGAGTCGTCGCGGCAAAACGTGTAAAATTGCTTTCCTTTGCCCGGGACGTGTTTTATTGCGCTCCGTACAGCTCCGCGCGCACGATTCGCTCTGCCAATCAATTCTCTATTTCTGTGCGGCTGCCGCGGCGGCGGACGATTCGTGTGAAGTCCGCCGTCGAGAAAACCGATCGGCAAAAACGGAAGAGCATCTCCCGAGAGAGAGAGGCGCATAGCTCTCTTTTCGATTCGCGCGCTCTGTGCGAACCGGCAAAAACCGAGCGGTTGTGCACTTTATCTACACCCCCCCAAGTTTTAGTGCCACTGTGTGCACAGATGCACCTCGTAACTCGCCGCTGGTCTTCATACTTTTCGAAATTCTCCGTTTCTACCTTCTCGCAGATTTTTTTTTTTCAACTTTTTCCCCGTACTGATAATTAAGAGCCGAAAAGTTTGAGTGTTTGATCCGCGAGAGGTTCGAGATCCCCCGCGCAGCGCTTGGCGTCGATGACTCAAAGAACTAGACGACGAAAGGGCCGCGACTATAAAGCAGTTGCTCGAAAGAGTGAGAGAGAGAGAGAGAGGCGGTATAAATCGTTCATCGTTATACACGTGTTTTGCCTCGATATATACACACTCGGCTCCGAGCTTTCCTTTCGAAGCTCAACGGCAATAGAGCCCCGGGAGTTATGGTTCCCGTAAATAATCCTACGGCAACCGCCGCTAATGCCAAGCAGCGTATACCACGGCGCCCTCGCTAAAAGGAGAAAGAAAGACATACGCGCGGATGGCAAAAAACGAGAGACGCGCGGCGACGTATGAATCACGGACTCTCTCGAGGTGCCGGGGAAGAGGGAGGGAATATCGTGCCGGCGCATTACGTACAGGCCGAAAGACGCCTCTCGCCTCGCTTCAATTTCTGCGAGGAGGGACAGAAAGAAGAACTAACGGCCGAGTCGTGTGGCGCTATTTCATCGTCGTGACTGTTTTTCCGCGCGGGCGGAGGAGCTCCACTCTCTAAATAAATAATTCGCTTTCCCACGTGGCCCGTCGCCGCGCAATTAAGACTTTTTTCCCGGCGCGTTGCGCAACAGCCGCCACCGCCGCCAAAGGAGGGGGGAGGGGGGGGGGACTACTTAGCGCGCAAGACTGGCTTCATTGAGGGCCGCGCGCCGCGGGTGTCGGAGCCGGTCGCTGAAAGCTGCCCGATTTCTCGCCCCCGATCGCGGCCGCGCGACGGGTGGCCCCACGAAAATCGCCGGTAGCAGCGGAGCCTCTAAAGAGGCCGCGATGCGTTAAGCGATGCAAAGCGCCGAAGCGCGAGTCTCTTTCTCCGTCGGCCCCGATGACATTCTCGAGTGCTCCAGTTTTTCCGAGGTTTTTTTTTGGTTGATAAAGAAATTATTGTACTACGTGACGTTTTAGAAAATCCAATCCAAATATTTAAACTTTCGCCATTTCCCCGATAGTAATCCACTTTTTTTACCTTCGTTGAAAAGTAATATACCGCTTCAAGCGAACAAAATGACATATGGGGCATTAGCCGGACGAAAACGAGATATCTTTCTCTCCTGATTTTGCCGCGTCCATTGTCTCTCTCTCTCTCCTCCTCCGGGCGGGTTTTACGCAGACTCTCGAATCGTTCACGCCCCGATTATCGCGCTTAATGGCTCGGCGGATTTCACGCATCCCCGAATTATTTATAATGCCGCGCGCGCCGCGGAAACGCAGAAAGAGACAGCGCCGTCGCGCGCCGGGGGTCTCTCGGTTTTGTTGCCTGATAATGGGCCCCGAAGCTTGGCCCGGGATACGCATCTCTTTGCACGTTCGAGGTAGTTGCGTAAGCCTTATTTGCAGATCGATCGATCGATTATGTATGGCCTTTGTGTGCTGTGAATCTTTGCCTGAATGAGGTTTTATCTCTAGCGTTATGAGGCTTATATTTGGGAAGAGTAATTTTGAGGTATTCATTTTTTGTTTCAGGTATGTACCCATTGGTTTCGCTGCGTTGAATTCTAACGAATTTACAAAACGGTGCCGTATTTGGTGAACAAATTCCGAAGTAAGTTAAATCTCACATATCCGTTGTCCCATTTAAAACTCGACGCTGCGAAAAATAAAATTCGCCGCCCGATCGTCGAAAGATTTCTTTTGAAAAAGTACAGTTTCAAACTCGCTTCCATATCCGCAGAAACAGTTACACCTCCGGCAGTAAACAAAGACCGAGGAATCGAAGGACCAGTGTTGCGCTCGCGCTCAATCCGCGCAGTAAAAGCGCGCGCGGCGGCAGAGAAATTGCGTAACGGCAAAAGAGTGCGCGCGAGTCGAGCTCGGGCTTATTACGTTATTATTTATTGCACTAATCTCGTGTAAACGCGGCGCGCGCGAGTTCCTGCGCGCGAGAGAGAGAGAGGCGCGCGCGCGACACGTACAAACACACTCGGCAACAGCTCTCCTCAGCCGGTCTAAGTATACCGGAAACGGGCGCACCACGCGAGGGAGATAACGCCGGGGGCAATTTGTAGAGGAGCCTGCCCCGGGAAGAGAACATATAAATAATAGATTTCACGCCGAGCTGAAGCGCGAGGCTGATGCGCGCTAATTGTTTCTTTTCGCCTTCTTTTCATTTGCGGGGACTCTCTCGCGGGAGAAGTGGGATCTGTAAAGTGGCGAATGATTAACGAGGCCGGAATGGGCATTGCGATCGGCGGAGTTTACGAAATCAAGATTTCGAATGGGAGTTGGAAGTTGCTTGGTTTTAGTTATCTGTAATGGTATAGTAATTGGCGCTGAAAGGATTTAGTCTTCCAGTGAGGATAAATACCGGAAAAGATGAAGATAAACCGCATATATTTTATAACGTTTCCAAGTTAATTCGCCGAGGGAGTAATTGTTTACCTTTCTGTTATTGTATAATTGAAAACTCATAATTTGTACGAGTTATCTTAAATGCTTACATAAATACTCGCGCTTAATGCTCTCTCCGACGGAATAGCTATTCGCTCGATATTTAAGCGCGTTAAACAAAAACATTAGGAAATTATTACTCTCGTACAAGCCCACCCGATTACAAACCGGCCAATAACTATTAAATTCCTGGCAGCCTTTTAAACTTTCTCTCGACGGCTTGGTTGCAGAGTGTTTCTTTTTTTCTCGAGAAACTCCATCCTGTTCTTCAATTCCGCATCGGAAGGAAAAAAGTAGATAGAAATGATACTCGCCCGGTTTTTTTTTTCTTCACCGGCGGAATTTGCATTCTCCGTCTCGGAAACGGCTCTTTTTTTTTTTTGTTCTGTTCCACCTCGGGCGCCGAGCGAGAGAAAAGGAACGGGGCGAGATAATCGCATTTACGACGTATTCGTTTCAATCTCGCTCGTCAAGTCCGTGTGATTCGGGCGTTTCTTCTTTTTCTGGTTATTCCTCCTCGCTTCTTTGTTCCACGGCTTTTGACGCGGGAAATGAAATGGAAATGCAATAAGAAACTTGCGTAATGGGAGTCTTGTCGAGGGAACACTTTCCTTTTTCCATCTTCCGTTGCAGATCAGTAACAGCCATCATAAGAAATGAGAAATTACCACCAGCACTCGTTCAGAAAAGTATAAAAAGCAAACAAACGGTTAGCTCGCTTTAATTTGCTATATATAAACACGACTGTAATAGTTCCAATTTCTTTTCTGCCTCGAGATGCGATCGTTATTATTTAGTTATAAAAATTCATGATTTGCGAGCCGAGCAGCCAACTCTATTAAAGGAACGACTGCGGTGCGATTTATCTAGCCGTAAATTTCCCTCCTTGATATTTCAATCAAACAAACTACCAAGCCATAAAAATCCGGCCTCCTTTTTCCCCCGACGGGCCAAAAGCCCCGGAAAAAAGCGCGCGATTTAAGTCGAAACCGCAGGCTAAAAGATTCCGAGCGAAGGGGGAGGGAGAAAAAAGGTCCGAGCCGCGCGGCGCTCAATTTGTCAGCTGGCCGGTCTGTGGGGTCAAGCCTCCTGCGGTCGGCGGCGCGCGACGCGGATTGAAATATCCGCCGATATACGCACACTCGACCCGGCAATAAAATAGCCGGCATATTTGTCGCGTCTTCTTCTCGCTGCGCGGCGGAGGCCAAGTAAATTCAATCGCCTGGCAGCTGGGGTGTATGTACGAACCTTCGCTGATGTAATTAGACGCTGGACGTACTTTGAATTCTTTTCTGCCTGGTTCGAATACTGTTCGCTCGCGCTCGGTATTTTTTGAAATTAATAATCTCCCAATTTCACTGTCTTAAATTAGCTAAATCAAGCGCGGTAAAACGTCGAATTAGAGGCGATCGACGAGATCCCGGACGCTCCGATCGTCGAGTGGCGCCGGGCGCTTAACTCGCGGCCGAATCAATTAATCGAAACGAGCTGCGGAGGCCTCCGAACGAGATATATACACACAGAGGAGAGAGAGCTCGTTAGAGAGCACCGAAACGGCAAACCGAAAGAGGAGAAAGCCAAACGGAGAAACATTACTCACGCTCTCTCGCCGACCCCAAAAGCGGATAAAGGGTAATCGCGTGTCCTCTCCGCACACAGAGAGGATCGAGAGCTCTCTCGGTGACAAACGCGCGGCCCGGATTTTCCGGCCTCCGCCGCCTGTCCCCCCCTCCCCCGTCGCCGCCGCCGCCGCTGCGGGGCGGCAACAGGTGTCCGCGGGGACATTCGCAGAAACGGGAGCGCGACCGGCTTTTCCGCTCTCCGGCTCTCTTTATTTATGGGCTTTTTATTCGACTTGTTGAGCCGACGCGCTGCTGCCGGGGAAGAAGAGGAAACGCAGAAAAGGGAGCGAGAGAGGCTTTTATACTTTTTTTTTTTTTTTTTTGCGGAGGGTGGCTGCCGCCGCCGCTGCTGCTGCTCTCTTGCTCGATGGCTTTCTTTTTGCCGAACGACTGAGCCCGGGGTGACATTCTGCTATGCGAATTATTTTACTGCCGAGGGAGACTATCAAAATGTCGTTACGCTTATTCGCCTTTCTTTCCCTTTTCACCGAGTGCGCGAGTTGTTTTCGTTTCGCGCAGAGGCGCCCTGGTCAATTTGTGAAATGTATATATCTGTGCCCGAGTGGTTCTTTCAAGTCTCGATATCGATTGCGCTCTTAAAAAAAAAAAAAACTTGATTTATCAACGAGATCCTCGTCCGAGATTCGATGCGAATAAAGACTTTCTCACTTACACAATACCCCGACACTCAATACATTACAATCGTAATTGCTACCGTTCCCGTAAAAGGAGGGCAGACACTACGAGCAGCGAGGCATCTGCCCTTTCAGCCGTGCACAAACGCGAGGCGCTAGAAGCTCTCGCCGATAAAATCGGCGGCCGCCGCTGCGCGTCCCAGATGGTGCGGAGATACGTTTCTGAATCGCCGAGTGTCGCCGATTTAGCACCGAGAGAGAAAGAGAAAGATTCGGAGTAGTCGCGCAGGTACAGATTTTTTGGGGAAGGTGCGGCTAGTCGTCCGCAGACTCTGGGAAAAGAAGCGGAAAACCCGGCGAGGCGCGGCGAGACGAGGAGATGAGATGGAATTACGCGGCGCGCAAGGGAGGAACACTCCGAGGGACAATGAGAGAACGGAGATACTTCGTTTGGATGCTCGATGTTTTCAGCTGCCGCGAGACGATTCTCGGTAGATCGCGTTGGAAATTAGCTTATCTTGATGTATGATTTTTACGAGAATATTAGCTGAAAAAAAGAAAACCGGTGTTTAGTTACAAAATCTATCGTAATCTTTAGGAGATGCATAAAAATGCATTCGCTTTTAAGAATTTCTTTAAGTACATTTTGACTGCTCCGTTAATTTCGATCCACAATTTGCGGTGCGCAGAGTAAGAAAATAAAAAAAAATAAGCCTCCTCACTTCTCAAAGGACGAAAAGTAATCTAGCTTACAAGTAAATCTACAAAGCGACGTCTATTATTACCCCACGATCAAGGCTACAATCGACGCTAGTGCAAGTGCAAGAAGAACGAGAGAAAAAAAAAACTGGAGCGCGAGAAAGACATCTCGCAGCAGGCCGCCACCTCCATAAGCAGATACCTCGGAGATTTTGACGTAATCCCCGAGTCTCATTCAGGCGCCTCCGGGTTCCCAGTGGCGGCAGCCGGCAGCTCCTCTCCGGCTTTTATCTATGATCTCCATTAAAGTTCAGTTAACGCCCTCTTGCCTCCGCGCGCTCCTCTCTCTCTCTCTCGCCCAGCACGCGCGCCGCTTTCTTCCATTTGCGCGCCTCTCCTCTAACTCTTTTTGAAAAGAGAGCGATCCGAGAGCGACCGATGATGGAATTTCGAGTGGCTCTGCTTCTCCTCCGGCGAGCGGGCTGTGTGTACATGTGTCCGCGTCGCTTTGTCGGGTCTCTCTCTCTCGCGACGCCTCTTTTGTCGGAGGAGAGAGTGAGAGAGGGGCTTTGTGTCTCCGAGTGTCGGGGGTGGCGGCGTCGGATTTTCGGGATTTTCTACACGCGAACTTAACGCTTCGCCGGCTACCCTTGGGAGAATGTTTCTCTTTGCCGGCGGAGGCAGACTGCGATTTGAATGCTAACGCACGCGAGGAATGCCTCCTTGTTGTTTTCTTCGAGAAGCTTTGTTGTTTCCTCTGCCTTCTGCAGTTTTCTCGCCGCCGGATGAGTTGAATAAACGGTTGTTTGCGCGCGTATTCCGTTTGAATGATTCGTTTACTTATGCGATCCTTATTGAATTTTTAACGCAATAAATAAATCGACGAATCAAACGCGCGAACTCTGATTCCTTTGAATCGCAATTGCCTTGGATTTAGCAAATGATTATTCGCAAACTCGCTCCCCTTCCCCGAGCAACTCTCTCGGCGCAAAAGAACACGGCCGAAGAAACGAGGCAAGGGATGATCGGAGGCCTGAATAAGGCAGGAGCAATTTCGCGAGAATTTCGCGCAGGATCTGCATCGACTCTCTCTCTCTCTCGGTACACGTGTATATACGAATACTCGCCCGCCGCCGTTTAATTTCACCCCAGAGCGAGCTGAGCCCGCGCACGTGAAGTATCTTAGGCAACATTTCGCATATCGCGGCCAGGGGAAAAGCGAAAGTTCGCGCGGGGCGGCGGCAAGGGCTTAAGAGCGGAGAGATCATACGAGAGAAAGATATGCTTGGGGAGACGCACGCGAGGGTCGGAGAAATTTTCTTTGCGATCTCGCGGCGCTGCGTTAATGCGCCGGGAATTTAATGCCGAAATTTAATCGGGGATTCTTTCCTTCGGCTCTTGCGTTTGTTTCGGCTGCAAAGATTTGGTTTTGCCGCCTGCGGCGACTGTTTTCGAGATCTCTGTGCAAACATTTTTAATTAAACTTCATTTGAGAGCAATAATGTTTAAACTTTCTTTCGCCTTCTTGCATTTTCTCTCTTACAGATAAATAGCACAGTAATTTACTGCAGACAAAGATTTTGTCGAAAGAATACCAAAAAAAAAAAAAAAAAAAAAAACCCTCGGACCGATAAAGGCAGAAGTAATATTCATTACACCGAATAATCGTATGAATTTCGCAGCGAGCAAGAGCCGAAGGACCGCGCAGTAGGCGTACTCGTGCAACCCTTCTTAGACGTAAGCCCTCTCGAAGCTTCCGTCTCCCCCGCATCTCCGGCGAGAACGAACAAACGTATATACGAACCCCCGGCGGTACTAGAACGTATCGAGTTACTACGGAATAATTCTGTTAATTATGATTTTGGAATATAATTTTCTCTCTCTCTCTCTCTCTCTCTCTCTCTCTCCGGGCTCCGCCGTCGCTCCCCGGCCGAGAACCACGGAAAATGCAGGCGCCCGAGCATTCGATATGCTTGATTGTTGTTGCTGCTTTGGCGTTACTTTTGTTTTACGTCGGCGGCCGCGAGGCGCGCTCTGACAGCTGATCAAAGAAAGTTGTACGAAATAAAGGAGTCTCCCGTTACGAATTTGGTGCTTGATAACGATGATTTTTTGATAAAGTTTTCACTGGCTCTCGAACATTGAACTTTTACACAGTTATAAATAATCTCCACCGCGCGGCAAAATACCTCAGCGGTAATCAGAAAATTCATCAGAGCGTCGCGCTATTGTTCGAGCATAATGAGCCCCGGCGTCTTCTCTCTCTGGCAGCCGGGGCGATTTAAAGCTCATAAATGCAGAATCGTCTAATTCCCCGGAAAAGTTGCGCCGAGGCCTTTGTCGCCCGCTGATCCGCGCGCGCCTCTCTCTCTCTCTCTCTCCCTCGGCGACGCGGCCCGACGAGGCAATTTACGCTGATATTTATGCCGCGTCATAACCGACTCTCCGCGTCTCTCCCGCCAGCTGGGGAGGAGACTCACGCGGATTCGTACTGCTAATCCCCCCGGCCCGCCGGGGGGTTGTTTTAATTGAAATCTTAGTCGCGAGCCGAGTAAGACGATGCACCCGGTATGTGATGCCCGTCGGCGCGTCCTTCTTTCTGACGGACTGCGGCTTAATGAAACAGAGGGGGGTGGTTATTGGAGCGAAATTGCGCGAGTCGCTTTTTGTTTTCGAGGAAAATTGCTATAAATAATAATATCGAGAAGCCGCGCGGAAACTTTTTCTCGGGCGGGGCATTCTTTGATTAGGGGCAGAAAGTAAAATTGTACCCGTCCTTTTCCGCGAAGGGGTTGGAGCGCGATAAAAGGACACATTTAAAAAAATGCTTTTTCCGAAACTGCTACAGGAGAGAGAGAGAGAGAGAGAGTAGCTGCTCGTCGGGGCTTTTACGTCGGCATAAGAAATGCAAAAGCCTCTGGCGTCGTAGCGCAAAACGACGAAAGTTCCGTAATATCGCGGAGGCGCGAGTCGAAATGTCAACCGCGAGACCACTAAAAGCTTCCTCCTCTCTCTCTCTCTCCCCGGCTCTTTTTCTCGCGCGGCGCGCAAAGCGAGTTTGACGTCCCTCGCGCTTCTCTCTCTCCTCGAAACGAGAGAAACTTTTAATTCGTTCATTTCGGTTGGCTCAAAGGGTTGCCGCGGCCGAGGCTTATTAAAATTTATGCCCCGCCATCGCGCGTATAAGAGGAGTCGCGCGGAGATATTATTCGCCGCGGCGCGGCGCAAGCTTCGCTTCGCTTCGTCTTTTCTAGATTGAGACAATTTCGCCCGCTTTCCTCTCTCTCGTCTAATGAGGTAGTGAAAAAAATTCCTTCTCCCCTCCGCCGAGTGGCGGCAAGTTTTTATTATCTTTGTTTCGTACTCGGAAGAGTGAATTCAGGCTCGCGGAGGTAAAATCCATATCCGTACTCCAGATTTCGCTCTCGGCTAAATCGGTGAGAATGAAGCAGCAGTTTTTAGCCTAGTATTTTTCCGCTCGGAGATATATTTTACTCCCCGGGCAAAGAGCCGAAAAAGCAACGGAATATAAGAAGCTACGTCTTCCCCCACTCCGGATTTCATTCCCGTTGCCACGCGAGTTTGGAAACCCCTGCCGGCTGATCCCCCGTAAAGAAATTACACTTCCGTATACTTTAATCCTTGGAACAATACGAGCCCCGAAGCATCGGTAAAAAAAAAAGGAAAGAGAGAAGCGCCTCGAGCCAAAGGGGTGCGAGATGTTCTTCCTCTCTCTCCCGGCGCCAATATCTCCGCGCGGAGGGGAGACCTAATTTTTTTTAAAGCTCTCCCCCGCCGTCCCGTGTAATAAAAACGCCATTTGAAATATGCATTCCTTAATAAAAGCGTCCAATTAGAGGCGAGAATGGAATGAAGTATTAAAGCGGGGCAGGTGCGCTCGGCTATCGCGCATTTCCACCGGAGAAAGAGATACACCCGCCAGTGGATTGTGTGTATATATACGGCTCACCCCCTTCGCCCGCCGCCGCCGCCGCCGCTGCCGTAGCTGCTTTTTTTGTTCCGGAGAAAAGATTAGAGCCTTTAACCCTCGGCCCCGGGAGAAAGGAAAGGAGTCGTGTTTCGGTCTGTGTATACACGCCTTGTAGGACGGCCGCTGAATTATTTATGGCTTCGGGATTTTTCTGTCAGTTACGACGAATCCGAGAACTGATTTATAGCGCCGAGTGTCTTATCTCGGATGGTATTTGCGGCAAATAAGATTCCGAGCTGATTTTCTCGCCGGCGGTTAATAAAATTCTCGTGTTCTTTCGGAAGCGACGAATCCGTCGACGAGATTTTTCAAGCGCGAATAATCGCGACAACAATGAAGTTGTTCGATAGAACTTCATCAAAATCGCATGATGCTCGAGTGGCACTTGTTGCCAAGCGAGAGAGGAGATTTACGAAAATTTCATTCAGCTGATTATACTAACTTAACATTTATACATTCCGTGATATTGCGCTTTCGCTGATCCTTTTCTCCGACTCTCGGATTTTCCCCCTCCGGGCTCGTCTCTTCTCTCTCTCTCTCTCTCTTCGCTCTCGGATTCCCGAGGCGGCGCGCCTCCGATATTAAGACCCCCAGCCGGCGTATTAGTCATATAAATTTACCGCTCCGCTATGTTAGTTTCGCGTTTCGCAGTGTCTTTCCTCTCTCCCCGTCTTTCTTTCGGCATTAATTGCGTTTAATCATTATTTACAACGATTTCATTACTCGCCTCGGAGCTTATTGTTACTCCGGTGCCGCCTAAGTGAATAATTGACATCGGCGAAAGCCAATTATTCGCGGGGGGCCGCTGTCCTTTTTTTTTTTAATTTAAAAATTTTTCTTGCAAAATTCCCGCAGTATTTTTTAATATATCCGCGAAATTTACACGGCAAAAAAAAAAGGACGAGCGCGAAACAAAAAATCCTCCAATGGAATATTCGACTAATTTTTCAATGCTCTCCGGCCGCGGGGAGAAATATTTCATCCAAAAAATGACGAGGAAACCTACTGCCGAATCGGCCCCGCCGAGAGATTTTTATGCGCCGGGTGATATTGCCGAGTAGTGCTCGCGTTTTTAATCGACCCTTGCGTGCCTCTCGGACTGATTCCCCGCCCTGACATTCTGACGGTTAATTACGCGGATTTCCAATGTGAATTCGGGGGGCCGTCACCCCCCTCCCGCCCCTTCTGGAATTTTTACGATTGCTCCGCGTGATTTTATTTTATCAATGACGGCTGCGCCTTTCGATCGGTCGCCGTCTTGAAATTTTTGACATATTTTTCGACGGACTCTCGCGGACGAGCACATTTTGGCCGGCCGCTGATGCGTTTGTCGAATTTTTTGCCCCGGAATTTTCGGCCAGCTTGTTATTAAATTGTTGTGATTTCGGCCAGGACGCGACCGACTGATTTTTATTAGCTCAAGGTGGCGGCAATTCCATTAATTTATCGACGCGCCTCGAGCTGATGGTTCAAAAATAGCTGAAATTTATAAAATACTTGATATCTGCTTTATTACAAAGCTTTCGTAATGTAACGAGATTTTACAGATTGTACCTGCAGCTAAAAACAGCGCGAATAAAATCGTCGATACGTCGGAACAAAATAATGTTCTACGACATCGCTTTACATACGACGATCAAAGAGCCTTTCCACAATAGGACATCTGTTACGTTTGTTATGTCACGTACGGTCAAGAGAATTCACAAAAAGAGACATAAGGTAACCAACTTGACAGACATTAAGTGCGATCTTGCGACGTGATTCGAAGTTACATAACTTATTTTCCAAAGTATGTACACAAAAAGCTCAAATGTGAGATTTTCATTTTCAAAGATGAATGAAAATACGTATTTGAATGTGTTTTTTATTTTATTTTTTAATTTTAAATTACTTAAATATTTATTAATGTTCATTAATATTTATATTTGATTGAAGTATTAAATATTAATAATATTTATAATGTAATAATAATAATATTAATATTATTAATTTCTAAATTTTATTTCTTTTAATTTTTTTGTTACATTACCACCCTGAACTACAGGCGAGTTTTCACCGCTCTACTTTACCATAAACGTACAATACGTACGTAACTAAAGTAACAGACGTTCTATTGTGGAAAGGCTCAAAGCAATAACCGCCGTAAACATTAGTCTAAAGTAGCGCGGGGAAACCGTAAATACCGCGTGGCAATAAATTATCAATCTGCTTGCATTCTAATATCACCGGAACCGTAATTGGAGACTCGGCTACGTTCCGCGAGACAAAGGCCGCTGCTTTTCCGAAACGAAAAAGTAGCAGGCGCGCGCCGCACTCGATGCATATAGGTTTGCGAAATGGCTCGGGTATAGCGCAAAAAAAAAGAGGGAGTAGCGTGCAGATAGGGGTTAATTAAGGCTTTTCTTTTGACGTGCTGCGCCAAGGAGAGATCCGAGCTTGAATCGGCACGTACACGCGCGTCGGCCGGAAGTCGTCGATTGATCGATCGAATATCGCAGCCCCGCATCATCAATTTATCTGCTGCTGCATCTCTCTTCTCTCTCGCTCTGTGTTCTGGTTCTATATCGGCCGCAGGCCTCGCGCGCGCACTTCATGCGCTTTTGTCTCTTCGTCTCGTCTATCCTTTTGTGCTGGTTTTTTCGCTTGTGCTGCTACTTTTTTCCCGTCGTTTCTCGCGCTACGAAAACGAATCCCCCGCGCCAATTATTCGTGCATTACACAGCCTCGCCTCTCGGAACTTCTTCTTTTTCATTCAACGGCAGAAATCAGCGCCGTTTATGTGTATACATATATATATATGATTATCAATTTCATTGATTCAATGAAATTATTTTCATAGTGTACTGTATTTTACACTGCGAGCGCCGAATAATCATGTCAAAGTCAAAATTTTGAGGTCATAGTAGTATAAAATATATTTCTAAATAATATTGAATTCTGATATATTTTATTAAAGATTTCAAAAATTTCTACAATTTTAAGGAAGCGGCGGGTTTATGTCACACAAGCTATAAAATAGTGTACATTATTATTATTGCATGGCGTTTAGTGCCTTCGCTCCGCTTGGGCGCTAATCTCACGACGTGCAATAACGGGCTACTTAAATTGTGATGGCCTTTGTGTAGCACTGGTCGATCGGGAGACGATTGTTGTTTTCAAGAACGCCTTGACGTGGCGATGGTCAGTGCTCGGTGAGGTAGTAGTTGGCTTGGCTTGGACCTCCTAGAGTTCCGGGACCTGAGACCGTTGTCCGTAGCTGCGTGGTGACGCTTTGCAAAGCCTCTAAGAGTGGTAGTTGGAAGGATCCAGGTCTTTTGCGTGCTGCTCCTTAGGAGGTCCGGTAGCGAGAAGGCGAGTTCCCTATCGCCGATCGGTTCCAATCCCCGACCTTTTCGCTCCTTGTATTGTCAACACCTCCTTTCTCCCGGTGATGTAAGATCTAATTTGCCTACTTGGTCTCTTCAAAACATGCGGCCTCTTCACCTATACTGGCGCCGCACTTTGTATCGTTACAATTGACAATTTTTATTTTTCCTTTGGAAAATTTGGAAAGACCAACAACCCATCTTTTTGCCTCGTGCAGAACTGGAACTTGATCCTTTATTGTAAGGTGAATTGTCAGTCGACTTCGGCTTTTCATCCAAAACGTACATATTGCGGTGGTCACCACGCGGTTTTTGAGCTTCTTTGATAAATCTCATATATCCATAGAGTCTCGTGAATTGTAACGGTTCTAATGTATTACAATTAGTAGGTCCGTTACTGAAAACTCCGACGATTTTATTTCGATAAACTAATCCAGCTCCGCTGTCCCCCTATGAATGAAAGATAGTTTACTATTAGACAAATCTGAATTTGTTTAAGTAAAGTATTTGTACTTACAAAACAAGCTGTACGAAATATTGGGCTTGTAGTCTCATGGGTTCTCACACAAATCATAGTTGCGAAAGTTGGACATTCGTCTCTGCCGAGTATTTGAACATTCATATATCTATTTATGACGCTAGGGTATCTCTTTGGATGGGACTCTCCATTGGCATTTCGTACAAGTACATAATATCCGAATCCGCAAAACGTAGCTTCATGACTGACGCCGGCATTAGAGTGTGGTTCCAATACTTCCAAAGGTATGATCGCTAGCCTGTCTGGATGTTTATGTACGCCTAAATTAGCGTTTAACTAAAAACACAACACGCGCATGAAATATTTTCAAAGATTTCTCAATTCTACTTTATCTTACTTCTGCAACAGCTATATCTGCGTGAAGATTTGTGTGCTCTAAGGGGAGGCTCTAATAACATCCCTTTCGATTCCTGATCTATTAAACTTGTTTGTACCCGCTATAATTATTGTTCTGCCGACAGGGTAGAAGATCTCTCGAACATCGTTGTTTTCGATGGCCATTAGACAATGAGCGGCGGTTAGGATGTATTTCTCACTTATGATGCTACCACCGCATAAATACGTGTACTCATTGCTTGAATCTTTCTTTGTGTGAAGGGTTACGTGAAACTTAAAGAGATTATTATGTTCGATAGGCCAGCCATTAATTATGGGAGAGGCTGTCGTATTTTGTACTGTAAAAAGCAGGCAAAGAGTTTTTAAGTTCTTTAAAAAAAGATAAAATTTTTAATGATGGCAACGCGAATAATTTATCTATAGGATAATAATATATTATTAAGTAATTGAAATGTACTCACCGTAATAAAATAAATTCACTAAAATTAAGAATAAAAAGTAGAATAAATTGTGCTTCATTTTTATAATCTAGTTTCAGAACGTTAAGTCTAATAAAATAACTGTACTAGTATATAAATGTATTTCAATTCAATTACATTGCTTGTTTCCTCAAAGAAGGAAACATTGCTTTTAGAACTTTTCCGTGATTGACTGTGTTTTAAACTTTTAAAGGCTATTAATGTGCTTATAGCACGACGTACAGTAGTTTGAGATCACGAAAAAAGGCTTAAAAGTCCCGCTTCAACTGGATTTTCACGAAAAAATTAAAAAAAAAAAATACTAATACATAGCTAAAGCTACGAGGAATAAAAATCCGGTGCAATTTTGCTTCATTGCAATTCGTGGAAATCACTCCGAGTTTTTGAAAAATTAATTTCTTCTCATGGAAATAACTATAAAATTTATATACAATATATAGTTTTATTTTTTAAATGTTATGTCATGATACGTTTTAAAAAATTTTGTTTATTGTTCAAAACATCGTGACATGTAATATTTAAAAAATGTAACGATATGTATTACAATAAACATATAGTATAAGCATCTATATATGTATTATAATACGGAGGGTTCGCCGCGCGTTATCGCCGACTCGCAGGGGCCGCCCGATGGAATGATCGTTCCGTTGGAATAACTTTCGAAACGATATCGGCAGAGTGCAATCCCTCGCAAGTTCCCTCGTGCACTGTATAGCTGCATTGTAAGCATCCGTATTATGATGCGGCCAACTCGAGACAGCGACGGCTGCCCCTCTCGGGCCGATCGCATCGTCGACACATCCAGGCTCGGCGCGCGACTCGAGCGTGCTACTTTCGATGGATGCTCACTCGATACGCTCCGATATACATATTCTAGACACTCGCGCACATATACACACATGCAGCTCCATCTGGGGATCGAGAGATAAAAGAGAGAGCCTCGGCGAGAGTGGGACGTGACGAGACAATGGCACTACAATCGCATCAGCATCTCGGCGCATTGTGGCCCCGAAAGCCTTTGATATCGGCTTCCCGACGCACCGACTACTCTATCTATCTTCTTTTCCACTACTCCCTTTCTTTTGGACGGCTAAGCGTGTAGGTGTACGAAATTCGATACTCTCCTTTCGAGGACTGCACGTTCGCGTGCGCGGCTTTTATCGGGGCGCAGATTGCGGCTTTTACCGCGCGATTACTCGCGGCTGCCGTCGGTTTGTCATCGGCGACAAATCCGATTATGAGAGGACGTGCGAAGTTGTAATTTTTCCGATTAATATCGGCCGCGCGTTCGCGGGCTTTGTTCCTTTTCTCTGTCCCGGGTGCTCGCGATTTATTGCCCGGCTAATTTTAGAGCACTTACCATTTTTATTGCGCTGATTAATGTTGTTGTAAATATGCCAATCACGCGCCTTAATCTCGTGAATGCACTCGGGCCTCCTTTTTAGCCGGGAGAATAATGCTGGAGGAGAGAGGGAGAGAGAGATAAGGATTCGTGTGCAGAGCCGAGTTTCTGCGCTCTCCGGTAACCCGATAGTCCCATTTCTCGGATATTTTATTGATTTAGTGTCACATCTAGATTTTAGATGAAACTCGGATTAGGGAGAATTCAATACGGATTGCGCAAGTCCGCACTCGAATCCGCACATATTCCCGAGGCAGCAGATCAAACAAGTAATCGAGCCGCGCTGCGCGAAAGACGATACGTTTATTCATATAATATCGTAAGTTTTAACGAGAGCCCGGGCCCATTGTCTAATCCCCGAGATAATGGTTATACACATCTGTTGCATTAATAAAAAAGTTATTCCATATTGCAATAATCAGATTACCGTCGGTAGTGAGCAATTGCGCAGCGCCTCCGAGAGAAAAAGGCGAGAGCACAGCCAAGAAAGGAGAGAGGGTCTCTCTCTCTCTCTCTGGCTGCAGTAATCAACGAGACTCAATTTAACGTCAAATTGAAAGGCTCCCTCGCGCATTAGTCGCTCGCGATTTTTGATAAATGAAACAATAAAATCGCGGGCGCAAAGCGTCGAGAATAATTAAGGGAAGAAGAGATCGGGGGGGAGCTCTCTCCCTCTCTTCCTTTCTCTCTCTCTCTCTCTCACTCCGCGGTCGTCGATCGCGCGTAAAGTTTTGCGCCCGGCCCAAAGATTAATGATTCCGTTCGCACCGATAGGCGCTCGCTCTCATTTCGCGCTCCTCCCGTCGATCGATCTTTGTCTTTCGAGTTCTGCTCGTCGATTCGTCTCTCTCTCTCTCTCACTCACTCTTTCTACGGCGCGGATCGCTGTTCGTTCGGAAGAGCGGCAGATGAGCGCAACCCCTTTCTCACGCTACGCCGGACTGCTATTTCATCCTGCAGCTCTTGACGACTTTGGGCTTCCTCCTTGTCGCGCGGCGGCGGGGCTGAGTTTCTACGATTTTTAAGCGCTAATTACATTGGAATCCGCAAGGCGGGCGTCGAGAAAGATTACCAAAGCCAATATCGTCGGAGAAACTCGTGTAAAAATTCGCGGCCGGCGCGAATGATAAAACGCTCTCATTGTAATGCTCGGAGCACTCGTAAAGATAGCAGCAGCAGCAGCAGCAGCAGCAGCAACGTCTCTCGGCGGAACAAAGAGAGTACACGCAGCTCGTATCCGTTTCTTTATCTCGTGAAGAGGCAAGAGCCGCGCAAGTACCGGCGGCCCGATCGGATGTCTGCGGGGCACTTCACCGATCTCATCATCCGCAGCATCAGCAGGCAGTAGCGCCGACGAAAACACGCCTCGGCGCTTTCATCCCCGCGGCGGCCCAAAAGGGTCCGGAAAGAAGAGAGCGAGAGAGAAAGAGAGAGAGAGAGACATACGCGCCAAGGCTTAAAGATTAAACGATAGGAGAGAGAGATTCCCGCTCTCCTTCAAGACAAACAAATTAGTGCAATTAGAATCCCTTCAAAGAAAATTGATAAATTCCTCGGCGGAAACAATTTCGCGACTCATTTCACTCCCAAGACGGCCGGATTCCGAGCGGATTTCGGCTGTGTTTTTCGATCGGGGGGGAGGGCATATCGAATTGAGTGCTCGTTTGTTAGTGCTACGTTCCCTATCGATAAGGTAATTGCTTTTTTCCTGCGCGCCGCTTTCGGACGCGCCGCCGCCGCCGCCGCCGCCGCCGAGGCATATTGTTCTGTCTCTCGGCCTCTCCTCGCTCTTTTGCTTCTCACGAGCTGCCAGTTGATGCGCGCGATGACTTTGATGAATGGCGGAGAGCCCCGGATTTTCGCCTTCTTTTTCTCGGCTCCTCTCCCGATGCATTATTCTATATTGCTATTGCTCGAGTCGCCGTGCGCTGTGTGAACTTTTTTAATTCTTCGATTCACCGGCGTTTACTTAATCAGTTTTTTAAACGAAAAGTAAATTATTTTTTTTTCGAGGGCGCCAGCGGGCTATAAGTTCGTTGTGTGGAAACTTTATGCCGAGATATTTGCCAACCGTTAATGAATGTATTCTTTAAAGAGTACTTTTAAACTTACAAACTAAAAATAACCCCCTCTCTTCGTCCAGATTCCTAAACAACGGCAATCGTCGCAGCAGCCGTGTCTGTGCCCCACACTCGAGACACACACGGAACGAGCTCGGCGACGACAAGTGTTCGTCGCGGGCGGTTCGGGCGTGCGCTCGCATACGAAACTCGCCGCGCGGCAGAGACGAAGTAACGAGAGAGAGAGTGAGTTCGGGCACCGTACCGCGGACCGACTCGCGTATGTGTCGACACGCGCCCCTCAAATCGCGAAAGCGGGCAGGGGGGCGCGCCGCGCTAACAATGCGAGAAACGGCCGGCCCGGAAGAGAGTCGTGCCGGGGCTGATATCTACGGCACGCGTCGAGCCGCGAATGTGTGTGTGCGTGTGTGTATGCTTCGGTGAATATTGTGCTTTTTTCTTTTTTTTAATTTTTGTGTCGCGCGCTCTGCCGATGATAATGGAAGGGAATTGTTTAATCGGAGCGATTGATAAGATAGAGCTTTTGGAGTTTTTTGGGGCTTCGTTCGAGTATTGTATAATATATGAAAGGTTTTTTAAATGCTTTAAAAACATCGCGAAATGATTAAAATGCACGAATAGAGCACAAGCCGAAAGTCGCAAGTTCGTTCGTTATAAATAATAACGATTAATTAAAAAGAAAGTGCCGAGTTAATTGAATAAAGTTTGATACCACAAAAGCCCCCCCGCGCCCGAACTGTAACTACATTCTAGGAGCAAGTCGGGGAAAAGGAAGCCCGCGTTATATGCTATGCACACACACACAGCGCCGTCGAGAAACTCGACGACGTCTTGGCTGCGCTCTTCTCCCCGCCTTGGCTGCTTTGCGCAAGCATTAAGAGCTTCTGGATTTATTTATAACTACATTTACGCGCGTGTCCTGGTCTAACCCTTCTCCCAGTTATTGCGTTTACGGCCAGAGGGCGGGGGGGAGAGAGGCAGAATTTTCCGGCGGCGTGAGCGCGCGCCCTCCTCGAGAGTCTTGAATTATTTCGGCCTCATTGAAAGTATAAATTCTTCCCTTTACTCTCTGCCGCGTGCCGTCGCCCTCGCTGATGCCGTTTTCTTTTTTTTATCCTTCTCCGTTGCGGGTACGTCGCGGCGGGAGGGTTTTAAACGCAGGTAGTTCGCGGTTCAAAGGGGCAGGGGAACGGGGTACGCAGAAAATCGGGGGAAAGGGAAACTCTTGCAGCGGCGGCGGCGGCGGCGGTGGCCGCGTCTAAGACAATGAAGTGCAATCCTTTGGAGAGTAGTAGTCGAGGTAATCCTCAACCTGTGTAGCGTATCGACATTAATTCCCGTTGGCCCGGGCTCTTAACCGGAACAGACGCACCCTATAATAGGCAAGTTGGAATCCAATCTGCAAGTTTGCAAATTCAATTCGCCCGTAAGACGGCTTTAAGAGAGAGAGAGAGAGAGAGAGAGAGCTGCGGGGGCGCAAGACGTTTGCCCTTACGCTGCTGTTTCGCTTCTCTCTCTCTCTCCCATTGATCTTTCTCTCGCGACGCCAAAACGAGCCGAAAAATATCCGGGGCCGCGCGCTCAAACGGAAGAGCTGCGAGCGCTAAATTGCGCGATGGTAGCAATAATTGACATAGCTGTAGAGCGAGCGCCGTTTGCGTTCCCGCGCGCGGAGAGTTTGCGCCGCGCGGAACTTTGTTGCCGCGGCTGTTTGTGATTACTTCCCTTTCGAATTTCCGAACTAGAGGCGCGGGATGGAGAGACGCCGCCGCCACCGCAGCGGCAGAAGCAACGGACTCGCGCTCAAGTACGTGCACTTGGAAACTTGGCACACGCCAGAACGAGAATTCCCCGATCCCCCTTTCCTCCCCCCGCCGCGAACTTGCTTTCTCTCCGTCGATGCTAACTGCAGGCCTAGGAATTCTCCGAGTCTTTACTCCCCGAGTTCGCGGAGCTTTTGGCCTCTGCTGCCAAATCGATTTAGGCGAGTAAACAGTTCCGAGCTTATTGTTGTTTCGGTCGAAATGGGCGATCGTTGATTTTACATTGAGTTTTTTTTCCAAGCGGACTCGGCGGATAGTTTAGTTGGCACTGATTGAGATTTCAACGAGGGCGAGGCGAAACGAAACGTTAAAGTCCGCTTGAAAAATGACATTAAAAGGAAGACGGCCGGACTGCCCGGTAAGAAAGGCAATGAGACGTCAAACGACGTAACGCACACACGGAGAGAGTCGGAAACGCTGAAGGCTCATATAACTCGGCTCTTATCAAAAGCGAAAAGTACATCGGCTGTATACACAGTTGGTACATGGCGGAAAGGTACGAATGAAAGGCAAACACGCCGGTAAGAAATCCGCTGCGACTGCCAGGGCTTTTGAAGTCCGCGGCCGCGGTTGCCTTTTTCCCGCTGGCCGCTTCTTCTCCGTTCGCGCTGTGCTTTAAACTCGTCACTGGACGTCGCTGCCTTTCTCCCTCCGCGTGTAATGCATTTTATTTATTCACAAAGACAAATACTCATTTACCGTCTGGCGGCTTTTCCTCTCTGCCGCGCGCGCTCTCTCTTTCCCTTTCAGTTCGCTTGGAGAAGGCCGGGGAGAGACAGTGCAGAACGAAAAAAGGAGCCGCGGGGGAGGCCGAATGAGCGCGACTGGAATGACGAGCGAGAAGGAGGGTCGCCCCGTTCTGCAGTTTTGCTCGAGTAATTTCGAAATTGGTCGTTTCGAGCTACCGAGTACTTGAAAATTTAGCAAATTTGGCGATGGAATTGGGTTTTTCAAAAATACGCATACAACGCGTAGGAGTTTTTGCAGCGTTAAAAAGGCAAAAGGGAGGTAGAGTTGAAAGCGAAAAAGGCACTAATCGAGTTAGGGGAGCAGCGGTAAATGAAAGAATAAAATATAATTAGCGCTAAAGCAACTGTCGCATTGTCGAGAGGCGCGAGAGCACAAAGGGAAAGGAAAGATAGGATTTAGCAGAGGCACAGACACTGGCCCTTTCCAGTCGTCGGCAGTCCGGCACTCACTCTCTCTCTCTCGAGAATCTTCCGGCTCTCCTAAACTCCAAAGCGTAATGCCGCAATCCCTTTGATGGGGTTTCTGTAAATGGAGCCCCGCGTCGCGTCGGAAGATGGAACCCGGACGGCGCGCGCGGTAATAGCTCGCGGACTCGCTTTCAAAAGAGAGAGAGTAAGTCGGGCATTTTTCATTTCCCAGGATTATAAGCCTGCCGGCCGCTTCTCCTTCAAAGTCTATTTGCCTCCTTAAGCCCGGCATTATTTAGCGCGACTCTCCGCCTCATGACTTTTGTCGAAGAATTACACGCGAAAAAAGTACGGCAGCCGGGCTTTAATTCCGCGCGGCAGTCGATATATAAGGCCCGGGCTCGGAGGAGAAGGGAAGGAGATAATGGAGGCAAGTACAAAGCGAGAGCGGGGTGCTATATACGCTCTGCGGCTCTCCGCTCAATCAGAAGTCATAATACATTTACGCCGACCTAATGAAGTCTTGATGAAAGCCCAAGCCGCTCGGGGACAGCTACTCCCGAATTCGTCCTTTTACCGCTGAGCAATTCTAGATATAGTGGGCTTTCAAGTTATAGGAAGCTGCGCGGGTTCGTTTACTTTTAATACGTATCGAACGATTGAAAAGGGCCGGGAGCGATGGATTTATCGCGATTGGAGGTTCGACGAGCGTGGCCTGTTTTAAATTTCGGAGAAACCAATCGGGCAAAGTGTCATAATTACACGCTGTGTATACCAACTATCTAATTCTGGTGTATAAAAAGAAAGCTTTTTATGCTGCGTCGATCACCACATATCAATCATTGCTCGAAAAAAAAGAAGAAAAAAAGGAGGGATATTGTCAGCGTACGCAGCGTTCAATCTTTATTTTCACGATGATTCACCGAAATTTCCTGGAACGATTCAGTCCGCTCACTTAAATCGTATATTTTTTCCGCTATTCGTAATTACATTGCTCGCCTAGAAATTCCCAGGAGCGGAAATTTGAATAATGAAGAGGCAAGAACAAAATATTTAGTACTTTCGAATCGAAACGAGATCCGCCCGAATTCGCGAAAAACGGGGAAAATAGCCGAAAATTGAGCGGCGGCGGCGCAGCTCCTTGCAGCCGTATCTCTTTGTGTCTCTGCACATAATTCAGCGTGCCCGTGCCTCTCTCTCCCGCTCGTAAAATTCGATAGAGCCGTGGAATTACTAGACACACACCGGGCTTCTATGGATATCAGTACGCACGCATACATGCATAAAGGCGGCAGCGTTTGCTCGGTCTCTCCGCCGATATTAACCGTGGAGCGCTTCGAAAATACAGAGGGCAGACCTGCATACTGCATGTGTATCGGTGCAGCGGCGGCGGCGGCGGGCATATATATAAAATATAGACGTACATATTCATCGCTTTGCTCCGGCACAATGCTCGAGAGCTCGCGGGTTCGCTTTGTGCCGTTCGCGAGCGCGCGCGGAACTATAACTGAATTTCCCTTGTCATTTTAGGCATCAGACTCGCCCATAGAGTAACCGAATTCGATGGCTTGATGCAATTATACATCTTTGCGTCGGGGAACGGCGGCGGCGCGCCGAACAGAGAGTAGTAGTCAGTTGGGTTATATACGGGCCCGCACACGCACTACAAGCGGACTCTCTTTCCCTTCTCAATTACTTTTGCCACTCTAGTCTCTGCCGGCTAGTCATAGCCCGAAGAGAGCTTTCTAATTCGATGGATGCCGGAGGGGGGAAGGGGGGGGAGATCCGTTTTCAGGCGCAATTTCCATCCTATCTATCGGTCGACGCGGCGCTTCATCCGTCATTTTTTTCGATATATACTCCCGGAGCCTCTAATTGCTCCGGGGCTGCATTTGAGTGCCGATGGCAATTTTTTTTTTTTTAGCGTTCGATAGTCCGCTTAGAACAAGTGTATTTTCGACTGCGTTCTCGGCCCAGCAGCCGAAGAAACGTCCGCAAATGAAAAGTAAACACGGCCATTAAACCCGCGTCGGGAGAAAGAGAGAGAGAGCGAATGGAATTACTCGTCTGATCGCATCGACGCTTTGCCACCGAATCCCTTAATCACTCTCTCTCTCTCTCTCCTCTTTCGCTCTCTCGTCGCACCCTCGCGTGTCTTCTGCTTACCTCTGTCTCTCTCTCTCTCTCCCCGCAAAGAGAGCGCGCAAGAGCCGGGCTTTTCACACTCACCGAAGCGCGCTTATTATTTTAACGAGCCGCCGAAGCACTCGGAGATACATAAGGCGATCCTCGTCCGACTGATATTAATGCCGCTCCCGAAAGCGAGAGGGCTGAACGCGCGCGCACCGTGAGAAGAGCTCGGGTGTCCGCGTCTGGAGAGGAGAAGTACGCAACCCTTCCGAAAGCCCGCGCGAAGGAGCGTGTCCCTTTCGCACTCTTTTGCTTCGGTGCCTGCTCTCTTGGCCCCTTTTTGAAGATTTGGTAAATTAACGTTTCTTCTTTTTTTTTAAAATCTACTTAACGCCTTTTGCTAATGGTGTACGTCGGGATGTTTTTTTTTCTTTTTATTTCTTGTTACGTGTTTTCCGCGCCGATGGTGTTATTTACAGAGTATTAATAACTGCCGCTATTAATAGAGATATCGATAAAAAAAATGTAGAGCAAAAGAAAGATGACGCAAATGTTATTTTATCGAATCTCTTTGTCGTTTCGCAACGATTAAAAACATAATGTTTGTTAAAATTACACGCGCATTTACAATAGTCAACGCGCGTCACGGATGATTTTTCGTTGTTTCTTTTTTGCCTTCTCATTTAGATTAGTTCACTATTTAGTTCCCAACCTAAATAAAATCGCTCGCCTTCACCCTTGCTCGGTCGTTCTGCATCACCCTTTTGAACGAGCAGTGACGATTTCCCGCGAAAACGCGGGCACAGCGGCGTATAATGAATTTCGTGATTAGGCGGTTTCTTTGCAGGTTCTTCCTGCCGTATACAGACAATGAGGACTCGATTTTAATGAAAGCTAACTCGAGAAATTGATATTTTTTTTTTTTTTCGAGTTAAATCGAAACGGGGGGCTCCGCGTTCGTATAAACTTTTATTCGTATAGACTATTTTAAATTGCTTTACTTTCTTAATTCGCCATTTCATTTTCTAATCAGAGTATACTCCGAATCACCCTCGATTCTTACCTTCTCTCTAATTGATCAATAAGAAATGTTCATTCCACGCGAAATTCCCTCCAACTCCCTCGATTCTCGCGGACAGATATTTTCTCTCCGCCGTCCAAGAAAGAACGAGCGAAAGAGAAGCAGACAGATATAATCTCTCGGGGCGCCTGGAAAAAGTATTTCTCGACAAATATTTCCGTTTTCCTTTTTCCTCCTCCTGCTTTCCCCTTCATACCTTTACTTTTTTCGCCAAACTGTAGAAGAGCTCAGAGGGCGTAGATTGACTCGTCGGAGCGCGCGGGATGCTAAAGAGCGAGAGAGAAAGAGAGCACCGAAGGTGGGTGGAGTTCTGATTTCATTAAGCCCCGTGTTATGCGATTAATTAAGTCGCGAGAGCTTCCAGCGGGAAAAATATAGGAAGCGAGAGAGCCCGGCGCGCGTTCCCTCTCTCTCCTTCCTTTCTTGCTTTATATCTCTCGCTCGTTCGAGGGCAGCGGCGGCGGCGGCGGCGGCGAAAAAGAAAAAAAAATTAACTAGGGACATTCCGGCAGGCCTGCGGATTCGCGAAACAGAGGCGCCGCCGCCGCTCTTTCGAAGGGAGCAGCGCGCGAAAGAGAGAGGGAATGAAAAATGTGCCGGCGGCAGCAGCAGCCCGTGTGGGGGGGATCCGAAGCGGGAATCAAAAAGTCTCGCCCGATTTTCTGCATTCCGCTCTTAATTAACGCGAGCCTCGCGCGTTGCGAGAAATTAGCTTTTTAACGCCTTTTAAAATGCACGCCCTCGATGAAAAATGCCCGCTTAGCCGCCTGTGTGTCCTTGAGTCGAAAACTAATTACTCGTTCATTTGCGCGTTTAACGTTTGTTTTGAGCTCGGTTTTTTTTCTTTTTAAAACTGAAATTCATTAAACGACGCGAGGCCATTGCGAAACGTTTTCTATACCTTCATTCGCGCGCGTGGACTGTCGAGTCGAGTTTCCGTAAATAAAGAGAGCGATAAGATACGAGACGTGTGTGCAGCGTGGATCGATCGCAATAAGCGCGCTGAAAAATTTCGTTTTCGATAAAGAAAGGCGGGTAGAGGATGATGAAGCGGTATTATTAGTCGGTCGATTGATTCTACCCCGAACAAAGAAGCGCGCGCGTATATATATATATATATATATGTACATCGTTACAGCTGGCAAACTTTTCTAGCGGCGGTGTTTTGTGTATATCGTCGACAAGACTCGTCGGCTTTGAGGGAATCGATGATTCTCGACTTTCGGCCCGAGTTTGTTGTCGTTGGTAATTTGAAAGATTTAACCGGACGCAAGGTGCAACGCGGAACAACACGTTTCTGTTTGTAGGGTAAACTGTAGGGCGATTTAAGCGCTCGGCCGCCGTCATCGAAGTAAATTACACGGTGGGACTGGCGCTCTTTGCATCTTAAATGACGCATCCTCGAATAATTCGAGGGCATATTATACTCCGGGTTTATGAAAGTTACATTAATTTAATTAACCCCGCCGAAAAAACAACCCTCTTATCTTTAAAAATTCAATAAAAAAAAGCCGGCGACATCATCACGGCGCTGAAATGCCCGGCACTCGAAATCTACTCGAATATAACCTTTATGAATAATAAAACAGGCATCGGCGCCGCAAGAATTTCGTGCCCTCATGGCAAAGAGCATCGGGCACTAAAACTATCCTCCAGATATATAAAGAGGCGAAAACGATTACGGGGCGCGCGTGTCGTGGCTCGTGTCAATTGGCGGCTTCCATTTGCCGTTGGGCCGCGGCATCTGCGACCCCGAAAAAGCAGCCCGGCGACGCGCGGCCGATAAAAATTACGCGCGCGCCAGGCAGCTGCGAGGAGCGAACGAGCCGAGCCGAGCAGCTACAACAGCTACTTACTACTGCCTGCGCCACGCCTTCGAGTTTTCACTCGACTCGCGGCTCCGTTCTCTCTCTCTCTCTCTGCCCTAAGCCTAAATGCGCGTGCGAGTAACGAGCGGAGGAGCTGCCCTGGGCTCGATTACGGACGCGGCCGTAAAGGCTGATATGCGACGCGCGGTTCGGAGATTCGTGTAGCTTTTTAAAAATAACAGGCTTATTTATAGGTTGCTTTGATTCGAAGAGTCGAATTTTGTAAAAAGAGGGTATTTGCTCCGTTTATCCGGTCGGCAAAGCCGCGCGGATCAAGTAACTTTCGAATGAATAGAGTGGTTTCATTTTCCGCGGCTAATCCCTCGACACACACGACTGAAATGCCCCCATCGCGGTAAACCCCGACAAGTCGAAATCGATTGATTAATTTAAGTATCGTTATCTCCGCGATAAGCTGCGAGCAAACGCAATGTACCTGGAAAATCCTCTGTATATTCAATGGTCGCTGCTCTCGAGCCATTACTGTTACGTGGCGTTTCAAAAATTCGCGGGAAACTTAATAACCGCCGAGGCTGAAGATTCAGTTTTGGAAGTGGTAATTAAACGGTTAGTTGTTTCAATTAAAGTGGATTTTTAAATTGATCGATGTAATTAAATTCTTAATACGTTAAACATTGGTTACAAATTCAAAGGCGAGTTTCTCTTCTGCGGTAGTAGTAAATATATTTATTTTGCGTTGCCTAATAAATTTTAATAATCCACCTAATTTCCCGAGTTAATCTCGGAAAATTCATTTACTCGTAAACGATTAAACGATCGCGGAGCGATAAATAAAGTGAATTTCTCTCACCACTTTGTAATTCTTCTTCATTTCTAACGGCACTCGATTATATCGAACCTTTTTCCGCCAATTTAGTACTTTAACGTTACTTTTGATTTAAAAGCTTTTATATCTAATCAGAAAATCAATTACAGATGTTACGCGTCTGCCTAATAATATACTTATTGATTAAAGAAGGATAATACGCACGAGGCTCTTCTCCTTTCATCGCATCGAGCTAAACAGTCCTAATAAAAGCGTTTGCCGTACATTTATGGAGGCAAATAAAACGTGTTTACTGAAAACACAGCAGGCAAGGGTTAGGCAGGAAGTCGGCTAGCCTGAACTTCTGACTCACACTGACACCCAAGTTGACTCGAAATGCAAGGGTCGAAACGGCTTTGCGCGAAACGCCACGTTTGCAATCCCTTTTTCTGAATTCCAAACGAAAGAAGTTTATTCAAAAAAGCCGCTCTCTCTTTCTCTCTCGAAAAGCCATAAAAAGCAGCAAGCATTTACAAAAAAAAAAAAAAAAAAAAAACCACCGGCAGCAAAAACGAGCCTATATTATCTTCCTCCCGATCGGAACCCACATATACACACCGGCAGCGACTCTCAATAACCTCCAACTCGGGCGAATAAAAGCCCTGTGCCGCAGTGTGCGAAAAAGCCGCGGGAACATTAAAACTGCAGGGCACTTTTCCCGGCTCGTTTCCACGCACGCACGCTGCGTCTCGAGTCGTTGCCTACGGGAAATGACACTTGCATGCGCGCCGCAATCGCACCTGCCCTCCCGTCCACCATCCGACGTGTATATACACACAACGTAGGTACGTAACCGCGCTCCGATAAAGGAGGGGCTCTCCGATGGAAAGCCGAGAAAAGGCCGCGATAAGCTCCGCGGCGTCGCCCGGGAAAAATATATAAATTAAGCGCGTTAACGCTCGAGCACTCGACTGTGCGCGGTGTATTTCAGAGGATCGTTGACGCGTGTCCGACGTTTTAATGGCGCGAAAAGGCACGCTGCTTTATTGGGGCTTTTCGGCTTCGTCGAGGCCGCGATACGACACGGCTTATTTATAAAGGCACTCTTCTCGTGCCGCGAATTTTTTTCTCTTTGATTTCTGGAATGCTGTAATTTTTCTCGACGATCGAAAATCTGACTCTGATATAGTTACAGGGAAAAGTGCATTGTCCAAGCGTCGCTTTCTCCTCTCAAGAGTCCGAGGATGGCTCTCGCGGTGCCTCTTTAGCGCGAGAGGCCCGAGTGTTTTTACTCTGCTTTTCCTGCCTCTTCTTGCAACCCCGGCGAGAGCCTCGTAATTTCCCTGCTCTCTCGAAAATATTGCCTACGCCGCGAGAGCGGAATCGTATTTCAAATGTGAATCATGCAGCTTGTAATTTCAGTCTGAATGGTAATTTTCGCCCGGCGCCGCTTAGGAACGGAAGAGCCGGGAGGGGAGGGGGAGGAGAACCGTGATCGACGAGCGCAAATAAAAACGTCGCGCCTTTTCGCTGTTTTTCTATATACGATCCGCTGGTAGCTCCAATGCTCTAATTGCGGATTGTGTGCTTTAGCTGGCCAAAGAGAGTAGGATGTTGTATCCGCGCTATTTTTAGGCCGGACTCGATCTCGGCTTCCTTCCATATTATACTTTTTCCGGCGGCGATTTACGACGGTTTATAACCGCCAATGTAGAGCAAAAGGACGTTCATATATTTTGCCTCGGGCTTTAAAACTAAGAAAATAAGCGCGCAAAAACACGGCGCGAATCCCGTCCCGGCGCGCGGAATTTGCTTAAGAAGGCTTTGGGCGGGCGGCTGTCGAAGAAGATCGGAGCGCGGCGCTGACGGAGTGGTCGGTTAATTCGGGCGAATCCGCGCGGGTGGCTCGGGCGCTGCATTGAAATTACAGCGTAATCCTCCGCGCGCGGCGCAATCACTGCCGCCGCCGCAGCCGCTTCATTCCCATTATTATTTCCGATGGAATCGGCAGATATTGTGCGAATGCGATGCAATTTGCGGGCAAAAGCGCTCGGCGCGGCGGCTGTCAGGCTGTCAGCCCCGAGAGAGATGACGTATAGTCCTCCCGAGCGGCAAAATAATAATCGCGGTTTTGTGCCAAGAGCAAAAGAGAATAAGAATTAGGCGATGTATATACCTGTCCTGGAAAATCGCGCTCTGGGAATTGGATGTAAATTGAAATATTATTTTGCTTTCTAGAGCGAAGAATTAAATTTAATTAATCATGTATTTTTTTGCCGTCTTTTTGTCGGACGATTACAATGACTTTTAGTAAGTAGCAAATAGTGCGTACTTCATGCCTGTCTCTTAAAATTAATAGAGTCTTGTTGTTAGAAGCAGCGACCTTTCTCAACACACAAAGAAAGTAATTGCTCCACATCGATAAAATCGAATCAATAAAAATACGTCTGATCGAGCTTTGCTCGGGTGTTACATCATTTAACTACGACGCGAACAAACACCGGCATTAGAGTCCCCGTCCGCACTTTCACAAACTCCAATTTCAAACGGAAGAGAAAAAAAAATTTAATTTAAATAGCGCGCGCCAAAGAGTCATTGACCCGCGGTGTACGTTCAAAACTCGGCTGCCCGCAGGTCATATACTCCCGTGTCGTCCGGTCGCTTTGTCTCCCGGGCCGAGATTTCTTAGATTTTAATTACAGCCCTAAGCTGGGTAACGAGCACCGGGCGAGAAAACGGGAGAGAGAGAGAGAGACGGAGAGGCGGCGAATCTCGAGTTAACCAACTAACGTCGAGGACGATTAATTGAAAGGGTCCTTCTTGCGAGATATGCCACGGTCAGTTGCTACTAATCATAGCCTTCTCTCTCTCTCTCTCTCCGTCGGCATTCGACTCCTTTCTCAATGCATATCCGATTCCTTGCCAAAGCTCTTACGTGGCCTTATGCGCGCAACAAGGGGGTGTCTCATTGTAATTACTCCCAGCCTCGAGTCCGTTCAAGTACGATGATCAAACTTCTCGAATGACCAGTGTCCGGCTACCCGCGCTGTGCCCTCCGCTCTAACACCGCGATCGCTTTCTTTTCACCGCCCTTAAAATTATACCCCACTTTATTGTTTATTTCTTTTTTTCATTATTTTTAAAATCCTTAAAATGTACACTTTCGCGAAGGAAGGACATCTGCTGAAACGGAGGTGCAGAAACAAGGCGAATTGATTGAGCCATCGCGGGTCGAACGACGCGCGCCAGTGAACAGCCGCTCTCGGAGCTGCCGCTGTTTTTTTTCCCCCCGAACGGCCCCGCAAAACCGTTCAGGGGTCTCTCTCTCTCTCTCCTCGCAAAGGACTTGTCGAGCGCACATCCGGAAGTTGTCGTATCACACTCGTTTAATCCGGATTTACGGCTCCGCGGATCCGAATGACCGGCCGAGCGCGCGGAAAGAAATAATTTTTACGAGGCCCAAAGTCGAGCGCCGGGGCCACTTTACGCGCGCCCCCGTCCGTCCGTCCGTTCGTTGGAAATCGAGTAACGACGGCGTTTTGTCCGAGGGACGCGATAAAACGGGCTTTTATTTGCGTACGCGGAAAGATGCGCGGATACGACGCCCTGTAATTGAATCGTGCGCCTCTCCCACCGGGTACATCCTCCCCCCCGCGAAACTTTACTGTCTTGTTCGAGCTGACCCGAGGAAATGGGCACCCCCGTCCGTTCGTCCGTTCGCTTAATTGAGTTTTAATTTTATCGTGTACGTTCCATTCTGAATTATTATGCTTTTTATTTTATGTCTCTCGTCCTTTCTGCGAATTTCCCTTTATGCCCTTCCGAGTGCCAATCCCTCCCCTCCGCTGTTAATTTTATTCAATCTTCAGAAATGATTACTAGAACTTTAAACTCCTGTCTCGTGCCCGTAAAAATTTTAATTCTCGAATTATCAGTACGGTTTTTACCGTCGATTCCGACTTGATTCTCCCCAAGATCTCCCCCCGACTAAAAATGTGCTCCGAACACGCGGCAGCCGTCGTCCGCCTTCGGACTGAAGCCTCAGCCTTTTTAGCGCAGTCCGCCGTAAAACCGCGAACGGCAATGGGTAAAAAGGGGGTTCCCGCCGCAGAGCGAATTTCAATCCCAATTCCGAGATGCACGCTTCGCGCCGAGGTGTGTGTGTGCGCGCGCGTTTTGTATGCGATCAGATTACCGCGGCGGGGCTACCTTCGCGCGCGCGCATGGGTATTTGCATAAGTCAGTTTGTTGTCAGTCAAGACTACTTGGCAACTCGCACGTGACCCTTTCCTACCTTTCGCACTCTCTCTCTCTCCATCTCCCTCTTTTGCTTGATTCCGTTATCTCGCTTATGCCATCAACATGAACTTGGGCCTTTATCTGCGTGTATTCGTTCTTGTATATATAAGCCGGTGAAATAAAGCCAGGTTAATCACGCGCTCCGAAGTCGGAACGAAAAAGCCCGCGCCTTTACGACTTCTTTCGCGTGCCCCCCTTTATTCCTTCTGATTTCGAGATTCATTAAGATACGCTTGTCTCGCGGATTATTATTTTTTAAAAAAAATACGCCTTTTCGCATTGCCCTCGAAGCGAGAGAAGAATTACTCGGAGGGGTGGAAGTAATGAATGAGGTGCCAAGAGTCGCCCCCGATTAAATCGTCGACCACGTCGCGTTGCCGGCGTTGCATCCTGATTTTTCGAATTATCCGGGCAGAAAGCTCGACAATCATCCTCCGCGGAGAGAGAGAGAACGTTTACATCGACAGCCAAAGCCTCGGTGCAATTTGATCGTCAAACGCGAGGCGGGCCTTGCCGCGTTTCCCCGAGAGCCGATTAATCATAATTTAGGGGCAGCAGCGGCAGCAGCGGCGGCGGCGCAAAGGGCCAGCAGCGGTGCACACGCGAACCCCATTACCGACGAGAGGCATCGCGAATTACGTAACGCGTCGAAGGAGAGATGCGCCGCGATGTGCATGCGAGGCGATCGACGTCCGCGCTCCGTTGTGCCGTGCATCTCTCGTCGCACCGAAGATCGGAAACCTCGAAGGAGAGGATTCGGCGCCAAAGGGGATTTGCGGAAAGAAAAATCGAAAGAGAGAGAGAGAGAGCTTGGCGTACCGCATTCTAGGAAGTATATATAGAGCAAAGCTCGGAGGATTCTCACGGCCTCTCGGGCGGACAAGTGAGCGTATGGATTTCACGCAGGGAGAAGTCAAGCTGTTTGAACGCGAAATGGACAACACGGTGTAATGGGCTGTCGGCGCGACTGACCGATTGCGGCGCGCGTGCGTCTATTTGCCGAGCCATTCGCACGATTGCTCGATCGTGTTTGCCCTCCTATCTCGACCAGTGGCTCTTCTCTGCCCTTTCTTATCCGAGCGCGGCGCCTTTTTACGCGAGATCTCGCCCCCGTCGACGGGGGGGTTTGAGTAAACGCGGAAACATCGTTCGACAAGGATCATTTTTGTGCACAAACGAGCGTCTGAATTTTGGTCTTTTAAAAACAAAGTATAACGCGTATATAAAGCTCTCGGGGACATAAAAATGTGCAGTCACGCCCCGAGAAAGCCCTCGAGCGAACGAGTGTGTCGCGTCCGACGTCCCACACTCGAAACGAAGCGGCTCGTATCCGGCGTCGCCCTCGTACCACGTACCTATATACCGTATAACTCCATCTCGCACTCTCGGCCATCGGGGAGATTTGTCGCCTAGTCGCGCTGGCTTTAACGAGCCTTGATCGCCGTATAACGCCCGAGTCGCTTTATACGACTCTCTCTCTCGCCCGCGCGAAACTTACTTCGCAGAGAGAGGGGCGAAAATGAAGACGTCGCCCGTAAGAACTCCAATAAGAAAAATCATAAACACTCGGCGAGCCTTGATTAAGTTCCCTCTCTCTCGTCTAGCTACGTATTTCGACGAGTCCATCTCGCGTAATAACCTCGGGGCTTTATCGCGCGCCGCTTTTTCTTTCCCCTCCCCGGACGGAGACACTCGGAAGCGTGTAAAACGCTTATTTGGCTGTTTGGTGTTTATCTCGGAAATTTTAGTAGCCGGAATTTAAACTTTCCGAGGATCCTGATGTTTTACTGCCGTTTTATTGGGGCTTAATGCGGCAGGAGGATAAAAAGCTTTATCGGGAGAGAGATTGAAAGGACAAAAAAAAATGCTCTCACGCTCGCGTTTGAAGTGGCGTACTTGGAAAGCAAGTTTTAAAGAGTCTAGTTTGTACATGAGAAACGTATACATTACCGGGATCCACGGCGCAACTAAGTTTCTTAGAACTTATCCGACGGTTCAAGCAATATTACCGGAATACAGGAGAGAAAATACAAGAAAGACAAGAATCTCGCGTTGACAAAATATAATACAACGTAGCTCGGAGAAACCAAAAAAATGCGATCAAAACCAACGTTGAGGATCGATATTCCAGCGATCTCCTCATTAAAAATGTAGAACACGAATCTCCGTCGGCTTAAGCGATCGATAAAACAGCTAAAACAAAGCCTCCTCCGGCGAAGGCAGCCTTCAAAGGATCTGTTCCACATTCTGTCCGCGCAGCATTGAAGAAGTGCAAGGCCGCCTCGAACGCGGAAACGGCTGCCGCATTTGCCCAGGGCACACACGGAGGCAGAAGAGAGGCGAAGGAAGGCGCGGGTCAGGTTCGACAGAGGCCCTCTCTCTCTCTCTCTCTCGCAGCGCTAGTTGTCAAACAAAATAGCGAATGTACATTCGCGAGCTCTCTCTCTCTCTCTCTCTCGAGTCCGTTTCCCCGAGTGTAGAACACGCGCCGCCGAGTAGTGTGCAAGCAAAACACGGGCCGCGCAAGGCTCCTCGACGTACACCACCGCCTGTGCCAGCTTATTAATTTTACAGGCTGATTATTGAACTAGCCGGGGCCCGGCGAGCTGTGTGTGCAGCCAGGAGTGTACTATGTGCTCGATCGAAGCCTCTTGCCGAGCACATGCGATCGCGTTTGCTTTTCGAGCTTTTTTTGCTCGTTCTTTTTTTTTGGCGGGGAAGGGGGTTTGCTTCGGTGCAAGGTCATATGCGTTTGGGGTTTGGGCAAATTTTGTGCTTACCTTGATTGGGTTTTGAAGCAAAGCTCCCTCTTTTTACCGCCGCGGCGAATCGCGCGTCTTTAAAACTGCCCGGCGTAGTTACGGGCGCGTGTTTTGAAAAGCAAATTGAGCACCAGCATTCTTCAATCAAAGCGATTGCGTAACGAGATAATTACGATTAGCTGATTGAACGGCTGAACCGTCGAGTTAAACGATCTTCATTGTGCGGGCAGGCTTGCGCCTAGTAACTGATGATTCTCTAGCGTAAAAGGGACAGCTCGGAGCGATCTCCTAAGCTCTGCGTCTCAATTGAACGTCGTTTGAGCCTAATGAAACCGAGTGGGGTGTATTGTCGAGGCTATTTGATTATTTTGATTTCTCCTTGCCTACTTACGCTCAATGGAAGTGCACGAGTCGGAGCTGTATACGAGCGTATAACAACCGCGACGTTTTATCAATTTAGTTTAGATTGAATTTTAACGCAGTTCCGCAACAAATTGATCAATATTATCGGCCCGTCTAAGCAATGTAAAGCACTTTAGATCTATCCAAAGACAAGCCCGCTTTTCGAGCCAACAGTGTATCCGCGTACATCTCGAGGAAAGAAGTGACGCAGCCCCGGCGACGAAAAAAGCTCTCCCGAAGTAGCCGTGTACCGTGTAATCTGGTTAATTCAGAGGACATGTTATAATCTCAAGAAGCTGGAACGCCGGAGGATTCCGTTATCTGCGCAGGAGACGCCGCCTGATGCTCTCCGCTTCCTGCGACAGTCGCACTCCTTGTCGGTCTGGAGTGCTTGCTTTGATAAACGCGCTTTAGACGCTGCTCTGCTCCCTACTCGGTCGAGAGCATTCGCTCCGCGCGTGTACTGATCTATATATTGTACATGTGTGATTCCGCCGGGATGTTGTAAGTGGCTATAACGTTAATAGGCTCTTCTAGCTATAAATATCGTTATTGTATTGGATTACAGCCTTACGGATTAGATTAACGAATTTAATTAAATTTGTTATTCATATATACTTGGTGGTAATCGATAAACTGAACCGTAATGAACGAGAAAACAGTTTTGATAAAGACCTCTCGCCTCAAAATTCAGTCTCGGACGAGAAGGGGCGCTCATAAATCCGTGCAGAAAAATGCGGAAAACGCTCGGCGCGCCGGCAGAGAATCTCTCCGCTCGGTGGACGGAGGAGGGCGAAAAAGAGCCGAGAGAGAGAGAGCAGGGAGGGCGACAAACCGACGGGGGAAATGGAGAGAGAGCGGAAAAAGAGTAACGCCGAAAATCACACCCCTTAAATAAAGTGACCATCGTCCGGCAGCGGCGACTGCCCGCCGCGCGTCCTGTGGCTGCGGAGGGTGGCAAAAGCATCATCTCGTTCGGCTCCTTTTCCCCCCTAGCCCCGGACCGGGCAATAAAACTTTTCGCTCTCTCTCTCTGTCTTTTATTTTCTCAATTTTCCTGCATTATCTCCTCTCTTTCTCTATTTATAACCACCTTTCGAGCTCGGACAGTTTTTAGCTCGTGCCTTGATGACCTTTTAATTCTGCGTGTACATTGCTTTTCCTAATGTAAAAATGCTTTATTAAAGGATAAAGCGTCGAAATGAAAAGCTATTCCAACGAATTTTCGTGTATAAACAATGATTTTATAACTACCTTAATCGATCACTAATAAACTAAGAAAAAAAGCAGCGCAATATCCATAACGGAATATCGCGAGACACCAATCATCCTACGTCCCTCTAAATCTTCGTCGCTCGCATCCTTTATCCCTCTCCGTCTGCCGGCGCGCGCTGGGCGCGTGAGCGAATTTCCGGCGCGCCATAAAACTTAGGGAACAATTGTCTTTTATTGTTTTGTTGTTATTTAATTTTCCCCCTCCGTTATATATATATATATATACGATCCGATGGGCTCTCGCACGCTCGGCACCTAAATAATTTACGAGCCCGGCTCGAGGACGGTCCTCTCTCTCTCTCTTTCGGGCGGACACGCACACCTCTCGGTCGTCTCTGTGTGTGGCGTTTGTTATCTGGGAGCTTTTTCGAGGCTCGTTTTCCCGCTCGCCGGACACCCGGCAGGAGTTATACGATTGCTCTTATACGACGCTGGAAATGAACGGCGCCGCTTCTATGTAATACGGCCGAACTGATGTATACGTATTTAATACCCGGCGGAATGGGATTTCCTCTTAGCGTTTATTGTACGAGCGTGATGCGCGCGCGCCTTGTATTTTATTCGGTGTATACGCACCGTACGTTTTCGTTAACTCGCGAACGTCGCCGAAGAAACGAAGCCAATTTAATAATGACGAGGCCCGAAAGACGCGATTTCCTACTTGGACAATGAAGATTCCTCGGCCTATTAATACTCTGAATGGGCAGATTAAATCAGCGAAACGTCCATCCCCAAATCAGAGAGCCGTAAGTACTCGGGCGCAACGAGGCTTACAAAAAGGCAGCAGCAGCAGCGGATCGAGTCTTTGCCATCCAGAGTAGCGTCCGAGGTAGCGAAACGGAGAAGAGAGAGAGAGAGAGAGAGATTCGCTCTATTTTTATATCCGGCCGTGCAGGAAGTCTGCGCGTCGGGCTCTCTCTCTCTCTCTCTCTCTCTCTCTCTCCGGGGGGGACCCCAATGGAACTAATTATTAGCGTTAAGTGGAGGTCGTTGGAGCGCGCGCGGCTGCGGCGGCGGCGGAGATGCCGCAGTCACGCTGCAGTTCCATTCGTCCGCGGCAGGAGGATGCGGCTAAGCCCGATCCATTGGCTAGATAAACTCGATCTCATTGCGTAATCGCGTGCGTAAGTACGTCTATGGTGCGGCCGGCCGACGTTAAACAGACGACAGATTGGGACAGATAGCGAGAGCGCGACGCAGGCCAATTGCAACCACTGGCGCAGATTCGTTGACGGACGACGCAACGGACGGGTGTATATACGAGTAGCGCTGCCGCTACTCGTTTCCTACGCGTATTATTCGATTAACGGACGAGGCACCGCCGCGGGACTGGATCCTTTTGCCAGGTGGTATGTTTTCTCCTTCGTCTTTATTTTATTTCGATGGATTTTCTATAATCGGACGACTTTCCTTTCCGTTATTGGCCGGATGTATTTTTATACGTTGAAAAACAGAAAGGAGAGATCGCTAAGCGAACGTATTAGGATGATAATAATAAACGATCGTAAAATAAATCATCAATCTCGCAGAGATCACGGCTGCGTATCGATAAACGATTTAACAATTCCGTCTCCATTAAGCAAGCCCGGGTAATCGAAAGCGACGCGCGGCGTATTTCACTTGGCACTTGCAGAGAGCCGAGACGACAATTAAAATATTATTTATCCAACTCTGCCCCGGAGCGCCCCACACACGCGCACACGCACAGCCCCGCGACGTTTATTACGGTTATTATCGCGGGCCGCACGCATAATGGAATAGTTTTCCCACATATAAATGGGCCGGCGTTTAGTGCTCGCCTACAATTGAAGCGCCGAAAGTAACGAGCCCCCGGGCCGGGGACATGAATCAGCTGGTAGAATCCGGTTTTCACTCTCGCGTTTGCGCGCGCAGGCTTGCGGAGGAGTGAGCGTATATATAGTGTCCGTGCGTCTCTTTCTCTCTCTCTCTTGGGCAGCAATAAATAAATACCGTGGGGTGGTGAGGCGCGCGAACATTGTGTGTCGGGACATATAAATAAACGGTTTATGTCCGCTGACTCCCTCGCTCTACTTGAGTTATGAATCGTAAAAGCTAGATCAGCAATCGCAATCGACTCTCTCGTCTCCTCGCTGCTCCTCCTTCGGATCTCTCTCTGCGAATTGTTGAGCCCTCTCGCGCGTGTCTCTCTCTCTCTCTCTCTCTCTTTCTCTCTCCTACGCCCCGGCCTGCTTTTTGTCTCTCTGCCCTTTGTGCAGGCGAGCAGTTTCGCGATGCTCGCCCCGTAATGGGCGGACGCGCAATTAAACTTGAAAACTTAAGGATAAAGTTATCTCGTTCCCGCGGAGAATTTACTGGCCGATGATGTTGACAATCGCCTTTATGCGCTTGTTAGAAAATACCGCGAGCCGCGCGTCGCGTCGCGCCGATCGCGGGACTGTGCCTTGGCATTATTTTAGAAACCATTAATTAAAACTCTCTCGCCCCGAGAGTCGAAGCGCAGCTCGATATATAAAAAGTTATTAACTCGGAAATGGGCGATGATAATATTGAAAAGCAATTATTGCTTCTTTCCCCGGGCGTGATTTATCTTTCTCATTAACTCGTTTCCCCCCTCCCCCTTCTCTCTTTCTCCCTCGCAGAGTCCTAAGTCAGCGCGCGCTTCGTATATAATGTCTCGCGCTCGCTATTCCCGTGCGTTATACGTGGAATTGCCGCTATATTGCGAGCGTATTACGATCTGCTGACCTTACGCCGTCGCGGGGGAAGGTCATTTTCGAGAGAGCCGGGGGTTCCGGCTCTTATGGATGATTTCGCGCGAATCCCCGACGATTATACGTATATGTATACGCCGTCCGGGGCGTAAAGAGGAGAGGACGTAAAAACGCCGCGAGTATCGATGGAAGCCGAGTCCTCGTATACAAGCGGAATTGATTCGGACGTTTGGCGCCGCCTATCTCGCTCTGCTCCTTTGCGATTTCGAGGCGAGTTAATGGTATCGACGAGGTGCGCATAGCGGTAACTCGGCTAATTTACGCGCGCGAAAAAAAGGAGACTGAAGACTGATGCGCGGGTTTCCAATTTCTGCTCCGTGTGTGTGTGTGTGTGTGTGTGTGTGTGTGCTTCGTTCGCACGGAAATGAGTTTTAGAAATTAAATCATAATGTGGGAATGAGATATTGAAATTGCTGCGCGAGCGCCGGTCGTATCGGAAAAATTTATGTAAGCGAGTAGTTTGTAGAGATTAGAGGTGATTCAGATTCTTCTGTTTGCATAACTGCCGCAAACGATGCTTATCGAGTGTATTTATGCAAGTTTGATTTGTAACTTTATCTCCCGATAGTTTTTTCGAATCTTTCATCTTAAAAAGCTTCATAACCCTCTCGAAAGCTTATACAAATCACCGAGAACGGATCAGCCCATCTTGAACCGAAACCCTCGTAAATCACCGCTATCGAGGCTAATACGAAATTCCACACTCTCCAAATTAGCTCGCGGGAGAAAAGAAAAGAAAAAAAATAACAGGGCGAAAGGATGAGTCGCGGAAGTGCAGGCCAGTTGACACCTGTGCACTCTGAGAAAATAGTGGCTTCGCTGTTCGAACGGAAACGACTCTCGGGGCTCCCAGCATTGTAAAGCTGGGCTTTGTACTCCTGCACCTACGCACACGTCTCTCCTCTCTCCTCTCTCTCTCTCTGTGTTTGCGCTCATTATTTATCGCTCGCGGCGAGCGGCTATGCAAACCAGCGCCGTAAAACCCCGGAGGAGGAGGAGCGCAGACCGAGGAAATGAGACATTCGGAGACAGAAGGAGGATCGCCGAATACGGCCGGGGATTAGCCGCGTGATTTACCAGTGACGGGTTGAGGTTGCTAAGGATAGCTTGTATATACCTTTGCGTGGGCTTTGGGCGAATGAAAAGAAGCTTATGTCTTTCTATTTGTATTTCTAATTTGCCGCGAGAAGTCTGCACTCTTTTACAACTTGTTCAGGTCGACGGGGCAATCGCATTTATTATTCTAATAACATTTATGATATTCCCGTCCGCGGTATTTGTAAAGCTAAAAATAGAGTGTAATGAGCATCGCGGAGGCAGGAAGCCCTTGGCGAGAGAGGCGTTTGATTTATCCGAGTCACTTGGCTGTGAGAAAATAAAAGATACTCCGGGGATAAAAGCACACGGCTAATGCACAAGTGAGAAAGTCAGCTTTGCGAAATGAAGGGTAAGATAACGCGGCGAAAGACAGCGCGAAAGAGCTGAGAATCGAGAGAGAGAGCGAGAGCCGCAAAAAGGCATCACATGCACAGAGGCGCGTCAGAAAATCGTCGTGGAAATCGAGTTGGCGCTTGTTATTATTTCGCAGCCGCGCGAGCTGATACGAGATAATTATCGCCGCGGCTTCCCCGCAGAAGCCTCGCGTAATTATTCGAAAGGTCTCTCTTTCTCTCCACCGGCGAATTTGAATACGCGCCGTTCATTAGACTTTCTCTCTCTCTCTCTCTCTCTCTCTTTTTAATATCGGTGAGCGCGGATTTCGACGTTAATTAGCATGCCGCGCCGAGTGTGGAAACTCAATTTGCCCGTGTATGAAAAATTGAGAAGGCGGAAAAGAACGGATCAGCTGAGTGCATCTCTTCCGCGCGGCGGCGGATTCGTTCTCAAGAAAGTTTAAGGTCGCTGCTGCCGCCGCCGCCGCTGCACGCCGCTAATGAATTCATAATTTACGGGACTAATGACCGGCTTTCGGAAAATTGTATATATTGCGAGAGTGTGTATATTAAGCGTGCGTTAAATCCATGCACGGGCCATTAACGAATGATGCCTTGTAAGGCTGCGCTTCAGGAAGTCGTTCGTAATTAATAATTCTTCGCCGCGGCTTCCAAATGATTCTTATTTCAGATAAGGCCATTAGGCTCCCATATTGTTCTTAAAAAATAAATAGTTTTTTTTTCAGCAATGCCCGGAAAGTTAAACAAAGGCGTCGATGGTTAATTAAAATTTATCGGTCGCTACTTCGCAAATTGGTCATTAAATCCGAAAGGAATCAATTTAACGAAAATATTACGTCGAGTATAATAATAAATTTATTAGCGAAATTAGAAAGACGAAAAACTTATCGCTTTAATTAATATTTAAACTTATGTAACAGTATACTCGCCGATATTCCTCCACTCGAGGAATCACGTTTTTATCGAGTAAAATAACAAAACGAGCATGAAACAGCCGAAAATTCGATTAACGCTCGGCACCTAATAGACGAAAATAACGCAAGGGGTCAACAGAAGCATAAACCCCTCCTCTTCCCCTCCCCCTGCTCTCCCCGAGAAAGACAATAAAACTCTCGGCGCTAAATCGTTTTCGCGCCGATTCTCCTCTCCAGACAAACACACTCAGCCCGGCCGCGGCGGCGGCGGCGGCGGCGGCGTCGGCAATCGCAGCGGTATCGGGGCTCCGGTGCCTCTCGGCGTATATATTGCGGTCACATTTTTATTTTGACACTAATAGCCGCGGTATCGGCTCGGGCCAGGACTTAAGTCCGTATAGGATCGGCGCTAATCCCCCCACCGACGATATTGCCCGTATAAATCGCGGGAGGCGCGCGCGCGCGCGCGCAAGGCGAGCGAGAGCCTAATGCTTTCCAGATTTATCGATTCTCCGCCGATAGAATTCAACGCGGCGGCGGCGGCGGCCCGGAGAACTTTCGCAAATTTCTCTCGGCCAAAGCGCTCTCTCGCAGCTGAATTATCTCGCGCGCCGAGTTAACTTTAACACGTAAGCGCCGAGAGGAGAGAGAGAGAGGCTGCTGATAAGCGGCCGAGCTTGTTTGTTCTTCCCTCCCTTCGTTTCGTGGCTTCTTTCTTTTATTCGGATATAACTCCTCGTTGCCAGAAGTACTTTTATTGAAATCCCGCCTTTAGTTTTTTAAGACAAGATTTATTATAATTTAAGAAGCAATAACGATCAGTGCACAAAACCGAGATTTAACCATTAACTTTTCTTTCTGTTCACAGGTATGTAACCGGTCCAGTCGCTTAACCCGCGTCGGTTTCGCGTATCCGAGATTATCGGGGGACTCCTCCGATGACTAGCTTCTCCTCCCACGGACCAAGGTACAGCAGCCAACTCTCTATCCATACAATATAAACGGGCATCCGGCCTGCGAAACAATGACGACGAAGGGACGACGACTCTCGGACAGGCGGAAACGCGCTCGCAGTAAACGCGTCGGGCTTCTATATATAAACCCCTCCAATCATCTAAATTATTCCATAAGACGCGCGGAGACAGAGACGGAGAAGGTTTTACTGCTTCATATAACTCGGGGGGCTGCTCTCGGACAATATGCGATTTTCGGGAGTCGCGCCGCCGCGCTCCGCTCCCTGGGTGGGCCCTGGATGTGGATTACAGAAACAGAAATATGCTACCTCGTAAACCGGCCGGCGTCCCCTTCCTTTCTACGCGTGTCTCTTGCTCTCTGTCTCTTTGCGCGAGATGTTTATGCGACGGTGTTGACCATTTCGAATGCCAGAGCTCTCTCGCGGAGCTTCGGGAAAAGAAAGACTCGAGTTTCGTTGCAATGGTATATTGGTAGTTGGTCGGAGGAACTATTTTCGCATCTGCTTGCAACTTCTAGCTTGGAACGGGAATATTGGGCCAACGGGTTCTTTATTTATCACTTTGGCAAAATATTAAACGGTTTTTAGGCGCGTAAAGCGAGCTGAATTTTCCAGCGCGACGCGGCTGGTAAATTTCGCCAGCAAGATATTTTTTTAAAAAGAAAATTCCCAATATCGTTCGGCGAAAAATAAACAAGCGGCTCGCTGCAAGAGGTCAGGCTGAAGAATAGGCGGAAAAGAAGTAGCGAAAGAGAGAGAGAGAGAGAGAGAGAGAGAGCGGGTGCCCGTGTATGTTTTTCCGATGCGTCGCAAATTTCTTTTACTGCCAATCGTCGACTCTTGCGCTGACAGCTCCGACAATGAGGCGGCTTTGGGGTGGCCGCTCCGGCCCGAAGAAGGGCAGCGGCGGCGGCGGTGGCGGCGGCAGCCGATAGTCAAGAGGGCGGGGGTGCAGCACCTGTCAATTTTGCAAAGTAACGTCGCCGGTAAATGGTTACAACGAACGAGGAGCGAAAGAGCGGCTAGGCTCGAGGCCTTTGGGTTACGCTCCGGGCGAATGACGTCGGTAAATCAGGCAGGAGAGAGAGAGGAGAGAGAGTTCCGCGTTGATGCCGCGGAAAGGCCACGGTGACACGCCTCGGCCATAAACGACGAGAGCTCCGGCAATGAGATTTTCGGCTCCTGATACCTCGCGCGGAGGTCCTTCGCGAAATTGATCGCTTTTATTGCGCGCGGCTCTCTCTCCGTTTCTCTCTCCGCCGCGTCTTTTGGCAAAGTCGGCTTTTACTCTTTTTAATTTGCCGCGGGGGTGAGGGGGGGCTAGCTGACGTTTATGGGGCTGGAGCGAATTTTGCCCTTTTATTGAGGCGCTGGAACCGATGGTTTTTTCATTTTACGAGCCGAGTTCGAAAACTTTCGAGGATTGGCCGCCTTCATTGACGCCCAAGTGGCGCTTGCGCGAGCTTTCCAACAATTTTATAGGTTTACGAGCTTGCCCTAATTTTAATATCATACGAAAGAATGCCCCTTTTTAATATTTTTTCTTTTTTTTCTTTTTTTTTATAAAAAGTTCGTCCGTAAAGCCCTCTGGAAAATTTACTAAAAAGACGAGGGAAACAAAGATAAACTTCCGCCGCGCGAGGAGGAGAGAGAGAGAGAGAGAGAGACTGTTTGCTCGAAAAATATATTAATTTAATCCGCTTTACCGCCGAGCGAAAATAGCGAATTAACGAGAGCAAAGATAACAGCGCGAAACAACAAGTGCAGCGGGACTCGGTATATAGGAAAGAACGCGGAGAATGTGATTTCTTCGGCCGAATTACGGGCCGGGAGCCCGAGCAGCTGATATTTCTGGAAGAGACTCGGAACAACATATACATCTCCCCCGCGCAGCTTTGTGTGCCTGCCTGCCTGCCTGCCTCGGTCAACAAGCGTGAATACTCCGGGGAAATACGTATAGCTACTAATTCCTACATTCGTTTTTCTATTGTATTCTATTTCTGGGGCCGCGGTAATAAAATTCTTATTTATACGCTTCCCAATAAAAATTACGATCCCGATGATTCTTTTCGACGTATATAATATTTCTCGCGTCCACAAAAATAAAGCAAACAGCTGCCCTAATCGATGTATCCGCGAGCGTTTTAGTGTGCGCAATACGAGGAGCCACGGCGCGCATTACGGGAAATCGCACGCCGGAGACTTTGATAATCGGGCTTCAACGAGCGGCGACGAGAGAGAAACTTTTCCGAAGGGAGAGGAGCGAAAGCGATAAGACAGCAGGAAACAATCTTCGCTGCGCGCTTCCTTTATCTAAATGTTAATAAGGAGCTTTTATATATCGGCTTTCTTCTTCTATCTCGAGACTCGCGCAAAGATCATAACCTCTCGACGAGGGAGGGGACACGTATAACGGAGCAAGAAAAAAAAAGAGGAAGGAAGGAAGAAGCGGCGCCGCGGGCCTGGAAGCGAACGCTTAAAAATGTATAATGGCGCGAGGAGGCTAAAGTCCGAAGCCCATTCGCCTCGCCCTCTTTACTTCGCCATTATTCAAATATAAATGTAAATGTTGATACAAACGGATAGGTAAGTGGAAAGAGAGAATTCAATTGTTCGGCGCGAGCGCGCTCTGCAGCAGTGGGGAGGGAAAATTAGTTTATAAGGAAGCGGCGCGACGAGAGCGGGAGAAATAAAAAAGGGAGGGCTCTCTCGCTCGAGCTTTACGCCGGTGCGCACTTTGCGCAATCGACCCGAGAACAATTCCACTCGAGCATTTTGCGATTCAATATTTTTCAGCGCGAAAGCACATTCCGCCGCTCGGGAATACTGATTTCTAAATATAACTAAACGGATTTACGACGAGCTTTCGATTAAGTTGAAAATTCAAACGCGCCTTTCCCATCGGCGCGAAAACGGCAAAAGCCCGAGGAGAGCGAGCGAGATAAATCAAAGAAAAGAAACGGGCCGCAACGGTATACTGTACATCCCAGAAACACGTCCCGGCGGGAGAGAAAGCGTGCGTAGACGCGGAAGCGGAAACGGCAAAATTGACCTGTCATCGAGCTCCATCTCTCAGCGGCCCCCCCGGTTACGAGCGGAATGCGCGACGACAGCGGAGCTCTCCTCTCTCGGCGGAGAAAAAGGCAACGAACGAACACTGCCAGCTCCCCGCGTAATATCATCGCGGACTCGAATTTCCCCCGGCATTGTTCGCGCTGCCCTTCTTCGCATTGTTGCAGCAGCAGCACTCGGTGCAGCCCGCGCCGATATAGCTGCCCCGTAATGCCGTCTCTAATTCCATGCTCCGCAGCTGATTTGATTTCGGCTTTAAGATAAAGCCCCCCCGCTCTCTCTCTCCTCCCCCTCCCTCGCCGGATTTCATCCCTTTAATTCCGACGACTGGACAAGTTGCTCGGACGCGTGCGGATTGCTGCCCCGGATTATGATCGTTCCGGATGGGGAGAGAGAGCGAGCTCCGCGTGCACTCTCTCGGGCTTTTTAGCTCTTTTTTAGCGCCGCGGCTGATTGCTTTTTTATACGAATGAGGCTTTTTGATGATTTGACAGCCGCCGCCGGTACGGGGCTCTAGAAAAATAAAGCCGGCAGAATCGAGAGTTTTGATTTACATGCTAGATATAGAACTTTTCTCTGTACGTAAACGCTGAAAAAAAAAAATCTGCAAACGGACCACTCGAGCATACACACCATTGCAGCTCGTTTCACCACAAATCCCCGAGGCATTCGCGAATCTAAATTGGTCCGCGCGCGATAAACGCGGCCCGACAGCCATAAAGGCGTTTAAAAGAAGAAAAAAAAAGGGACAATGGCCCTCGCTCCGGCACACGGACGCACACGTGCACCCGTCGACTCGGCGGGCGAGAGAAAAATTTCGCGCGAGTGGGAGGGCTCATTATATCGATATCTTGACGCTGAGGCCGACCGACAAGGTGTGAAGGAATCTGCGCGCCGCGAAAAACCTCGCCGCCGCCGCCGCTTTGACGAATCGCCGGCTTAATTCATCGCGATCGGCCGCCTCCGGGGCGCGAAAATCGTTCTCTCTCGGCCTTGGCGCGAGAAATCCGCGAAACAATCGCGTCACGCTCCGGTGGACGGAGAGCCGAGCCAAGTGGGTCGCGTGCGCCGGGAAAACTGACTACTTTTGCAGCCGGACGATCGCGATCGACGGAGAGGGGAGGAAGGAATCGAACGAGACGCCGTGTGTGGGATTTTGCGGCTTTGGCTGAAGGAGCGACTGAATTTTCGGTTACTTTTTTTGAACACTATATTAGCAACTTATGCAGATATGCGATATCAAATGATATTTTAAGTTTTTATGTATAACGTTTTATTGGACGTATATCACCCGTACGGATATTATACGGTCTCGTGAATGCAAGTCGTATATAAAATTTTAAACGATAATTTCTACACAAATTTCCAGCCGATAAGATGGAAACACAGCTTCAATTATAAAATGGAAATAAATTAGCCGTTCCTGTTCTGAGTGCCCTTAAAATTTCACGCCGTATACATCATTCACGAAGGAAAGAGAGACAGAAAAAAAAGCGAGCGAATGAAAGATATATTATGACAGTAGAGGATAAGATCGGCGAACTTGGCCAAAGTTTCGCAGCTGCCGCTGCTTAAGCGGTCAATTTCGCTGTTCGCGAGTGAACGGTATACAATTAGCGCGCGTTTTAGCTCGAGCGCTCTGTTCTCGATTTCAAATCCACCGAAATTCGTAAAAGAAACCCCGTCTACGACGCTAAAACCTAAAAAGCGCGTCGGCGTGCTTTTGTAGGTAGCTCGAGCGCGCGATCAGCCGACCGCAACGGTATATCGCGCGTCGACCCTGGACCGACTCGCCGGCGGGCGGTTTGTCGCGTGCGGCCTTGTTTCACGCTCGTGGAGTGCTAAAGTCGCGCGCGCGGCGCGGCTACTTTTCGGGGTTTCGCGCCGAGTGAGTTGTAATCGGGCTGCTTCGCTTATCGGAGAGGATGGATTTCTTTTCCAAGAAGAATAAGGGACGCTGACTTTGCGAAGTACGGAAATCGATCTTTATGCCTCGTCAAAATGAATTCCATCTATATTTTATAGGGAGAGCGGCGCGTAAGCCGGTAATCAGCTGTATCATTTTAAAAAAAATATAATAACGTAAAACGAAAGTTTTCGGCGCTCGGGAGTTCGGAAGTTCGCGGCGCCCGGGAGAGACGGAAAGTCGAAGCATCAGCGAAGAGAGAAAACAAGAGGGGAGTCGAATTAGGTGGGCGAAGGAGTCGAAGAACGAAAGTTGGGAAGGCGAGCTTTTATCGCCGTAGGAAATCATATTTAAGAGTACATTGGCTCGGCATAATTAGTGATTCACCCTTGAAAAAGCATTCCTCCATTTGGCTAAACATTTTAAACGGGATCAAATTAAAATATGCGGCCTCGTAAATAACGCAAAAACTTTATTTAGAAGCGTAATACACCCGTACAAAAGTTTTATAATGGATTTCGAATTTGATTGTCCTCGATGTGTACAAAAATAATGGCCGCGGAATGATTTTACGGCCGGGAAATAACTCGGAATGCAGGCGATATCACTAGTTTATGCGCGCATTGTTCTCTCGTAAAATCGAGACCAATCGATCATTAACGCGAGTCCAGGCCAAATAAATACCTTTTCAACAAATGTACATAAACGTCAAATCTCGTTATTATATATACCCATAACTTTCAGAAACAAAGCTCAAAGCGCGCGTACACAACCCAGAGCGCGATATTTCTTATCTGGTCAGAGAATTAAAAATATCGATCGCGAGTACATTATTTTGCAATTGCAGGACGCGTACCGATAATAAAGCAGATTATAAAGGATACAGGTGTGTCTATTAATCCACTATATAAACTAGGATTGTAACTACCCGAGGAGATACGGCGCACGCGAAGCTACGGTACTTAACCTGCTTGAATTATTCCAGGAATCAGAACAAAGTATCATTTGATGAAAACGCAATCCTATTAAAATGTAAATTCACACGGAATAAGCAGACTGCGGCGGTATATAGAAAAAAAGCTACATAAACCGCACGCAATGAGCGTAAAGAAGAAACCCGGAGAGATCGATAGAACAGCCAGGGCGAGAGTCAGCGGGAAGCGGAATTAAGAGCCGTATAATGTGTACAAGAGGGGAATGATCATAAGAGAGAGGAGAGAGGAAGCGGCCATCTCTCTCTCTCTCCGCGAGGCGTTTACACACGTGTAATCCCAGGCAATCTCGGCCACATCTCGCTCTCTCTCTCTCTCTCTAGGAAGACGCGTAATCCTGGCAATTTCGACCGCTCGCTGCTCGCCGGATTGCTCTCCGCGCGGCAGGAAGGCCGCTTTCCGCGTGCTGGTCGCGGCTTGAAAATTTCGAAATTGAAGATGCCAGCGGCCGAGGCTCGTTTCGCGCTTCATTCGCGACGTTCGAAATCGATTTATATCTGAAGAGGGCCGCTTTTTCGATACACTCCCCCACTACGATCCCTTTATAAAGTACAATAAAAACCGGGGGTCCGTTAATTTATGAACAATAAAAAATTTTAAGCGCGCCGAGCTTTCTATCGGACAGTTGGACACATCTGATGCGGCTCTCCTCTCTCCTCTCGCTCTGTCTCTCTCGTTTGTCCGTCTGCGTGCGGCGGCGGCGGCGGCGGCTTTCGCTCTGCCGCTCTGCTCGTAAAAGCCGCACACACGCCTCCGACTGCGCGCCGTTCATTTGTTTATTCCGCGGCGGCCGTCGTAAAAAGCAGCGCGGATTTATCGTGGAAATATTGAAATGAGAGAGAGAGAGAGCTTTCTTCTCTCTCTCTCTCTCTCCCCGGAGCGGAGCTTTACGAGCTTTGTATAACCGCGCATTTCACGCGCGTTTCAATTTAACGATTATCGAAACGAAACGCTTCCTCTCCGTGTTTATGCGCTGTCCGAGGATTGAAATTGACTGGCGGGATTTTGTTATTGTTGTTGCTCGGCTGCTTTAGTTTATTGAATATTAGCCGGCGCTGCAACGGCGCGCTTAGGTACGTATAACTGCACGCGCAGCTCGCGGATAATTATCCGTTTGCATTTTAATTGTAGATTTTTTTTTTATGCTAAACCGGCTCGTAAAGAGAACGAAACTTTATAATAATGTTAAATGAAATAATTGCCGTTGAACGTAACGAAAGGCCGCGCGGATGTTATAAACGTAACGATAAATTTACAACTCGGAAGTCCTGTATAATAACAAACAGTAGCACGAAGTTCATCGGAGATTCGCCGGGAGAGCTACACGTGTTTTTTTTTTTTAAATTCATTCCCTTCCCGCGCGCGAATCAAGATGTTAAATAATTCGAGCAACTGCGCTTTTACTGCGCATTGTTGCCCCGACTCGCGATTAAAATTTTTAATGAACGAACTCCGCGGCGAGCGGACTTCGAAAACTGCAACAGTTCTTCTTTTTTTCTAGATATCTCAAGTTTTAATTAAATTAAACGCGCTTCTTCCCCAATCGACTGTATATAATTGCCGATACCGTAACAATCCCAGGCAATAAAAAAAGGCAAATTGCAATGGAGCTTTAACACCGCGCGCGTTCCGGCGGGATATACACACGTATACTTTTTAACGAAGCCTTTATCTCGACCCCGGCACTTGTAGCTAAGAAAAATTTACGAGAGCAAGTCATTGTTCTGGTTTGCGCGCGATAGTATTCCGGCGGCCGGCGTACGGGGGAACGCACGCAAGGAGGCATCGAAATGATACACTCGCAGGGAGAGAGAGAGAGAGAGAGAGAGCTGAGCCGCCGCTATGCATCTATCATCATATTTTACACTTTCTGGACTGACAATAAACATCAAAGATCCTCGGGAGGATAATGCGCGAGGCGAGCGGGGCACCTGTTAATTAAGAAAGAGGCGCCCACTCCTAAGCACTCGCCTCTCTCTCTCTCTTTTTCTCTTTTTCTTCAGGAAACGATAAACCAAAGCCGCGCGGCGCTCCGCTCTTTTCGTACACTTTGTATCCGCGAGCGCGATCAGGAGGAAAGGCTACTTACCTCCGAAGGAAAGTGCGAGCGGAGCGGGTGAAAAAAAAAGAGACGGAAGACGAGTGCGCGCTCCCTTTTTTTTTTTTTTAAATTCGCTCGTTAAGAATGAAAAATGAAAAGGCGCTAATTATTGGAACGATCTAATCCCGGGCTTTCAGCTATTAAAATCCATGCAAACTACTTTTATACGCCTAATGAAACGCTCCTCCTCCTAACAATGAGCGCAGGCGGAATTTCTCAAGGAGCGCGCGCTCGCCGAGATATGAATCCGCGGGCAATTGTGGAAACTCGGGCCGCGAGATAGGTAAAGCCGGTGCATCTCGTGACTGTAATGATCGCTTAATTAAGACTCGAACTCGTTCCTTTATTTCCGGGGAGCAGGGACCCGATCGACGAGGAGAGCGAGCCGCGGGAGGAATAATTGGCGAATTGCAGGCCTGCCGCCACTCGGCCGGAGATCGCTTATCTCGATCGCTCGCTGAGCAGCGACAGAGAAACAGCGCGAAATTATAATTAAACGTCGAGCCGCGCAGCTGCGCTCTCCCCGCAGTCGAGAAAGAGAGAGAGAGAGAGAAACCGTTTAAAGGCCGACTCGAGAGTAGGCCTCGGTGTGTCGTTTCTGCGTTTGTGGCTTAATTGAGTCTTGTCCCGGGCTTTTGTGGCGCGCGCAATTATTGCTTTACGTTCTGTTTAGGATCGGGTTTTCAAATGTTTTATCGACGATTATATATATATTTGCGCTTTGCTTTCGAGATCGCTAAGGTAGTTTTAATTAAAATTTTGCGCTCCTCGCAATTTTCCGCGTTTACTTTTTGCGGGCGATGAGCACGAGCTATATATTATTTCGTAATGATGAAAATCATCATCCTCATTATATCGTTACTCCGGGTGAAAAAAAAGTTAATTGAATAAAATAAATAGAATATATCTCTCCGACGCGTTGCAATTATCGTCGAATGCACAAACGTATTTATTTTTCGCAATAAAAACTGATAAACGACTATATTCTACTACCCAATCTTCTTTCTCACTTCGACTTCCCAAGTGTACACAAGTATCTCCGGTCGAATCAAACGTAAGTTTATACACGGAAGATTTTCGATTATTTTCATGGCCCGGTGAGTTTTTTTATTTCATTTTATCCCGAGAGCGCGGCGCGCGCGTGTGTGTGTGTCCAAGCGGAGTATCGCGTGTTCGTCTGCACTTTTTTATCCCTGGGCAAATCACGTGATTGAGATATCTCTCTCTCCCTGCCTGTATTATTTTTTTTTTTCGAAAGGCCGCGCGGAAATTGGGAAAATACGGAAAAGATGCAATTTTCGTTAACGGCGTTTGTTTTAATGGAAAAATCGTAATGTGCCTCGTATATCTCTGCTCGGCGCGTGAGCTATAAAGTATGCTTCAACGAAAAACTTCTGTATATCGTCCATATTTTTATTGTTTCGCAGATACGCGGCGGTAATAAAGTTCGTAAATCATTGCGCACGAAGCGCACAATGTATGCAATTAGCATCGCTCGCTCGAGATATACGCGCCGCGCAGATATTTAATTGAGTTTTCCCAAGATTTGCATAAATTCTAGTTTAAACTTAATTTTATATAGCATCTTGATACGAATACGTAAACGCGGCAATAAAACGTCGGCCGTGAAAAAAAAACGCAATGAATTACGCACTGTACTCGCGCTTACGCATCTATTAAACATTGCCACATTCCTCGAGAGTCCTTGGCAATTAACTCGGCGGCGCCAAAATTTTTAATCCATCCCGTCGCGAGTCGAGCTTACACCGAGCACCAGGAGCCTGCAATTCGGCAAACAAATCAGAAAGTCGAGCCCGGCATAAATAAATAAGCGAGCCGATGGTAGCGAGCGTAAAAATGAAAATTAGCCGGGCTCTCCCGACCCCGGCCGGCAACATTATGCAAAGCCGCAGGCGCAATAAAAATAACATATTGCACGAGAGCGAGGAGAGGCATAAGTTTTAATCCAATATTACTCAGATAAGTCCCTCGTTTCCTCTCCCCTGCTCTCTCGCGTCTTTCTTCGGTGAGATTTCTTTTGTGCCCCCCTCCTCCCGTTTGCGGCCTTTACATTGTGCTTATTAGAAAATATTCCTTCCGTACTTGCCAGTCGCGTAAAAGGGGGAGCAGCAGCCGCTCTCTTTTCTTCCTCCGCTCCTCGTTGCTTTCTTTCTTTCGGCTTTTTTATAACGCGGCGCGCGATATCGACTGCCGCCGCCGCGGGAGAGGAAGAGAGACGGACGACCGGGGAGGGAGAGCGAAAGCGATGAAATCGCATCTTTCACGCTCGTTGCACTTTCTTCCTATTTTCTGTACACTTATCTCGCGCGACCTCTCTCTCGGCTCGCGCGCGCGCGCGGCGGCGGGGTAGCGGAGCGATTTTTTTTTCTTTCTTTCTTTTTTCGGAGATTTTTTTATTTCTTTAAGTCGCGCGCGGAGCGGAGTTAGAGGGGTACTTAGAGAGAGAGAAAGAGAGCGGAAAAGACTACTTTATTGCGCGACTCAAGTGGCCTTAGAGCCGCTTTGCGTTTGATTTTCCCGAGATGAATGATCCGGGCGTGATATTGCTAATTTATTCGAGCACTCTTTTGGCGTCGCATTTTTTTGTGAAAAAAATTGGTTATTAATTTATTGAATTGATAGGGATTTTGATACTTCTTTTCGAAGCTCTCGGAAATTTCGTATACGTTGTAAGCCAAGACACCAATTAATTTTTACTATCTCGCAATTACCTCCACTAACAAACATATAAATAAAAACGCTCGTAACTCGTCTATAAAGTCTCGTAAAATAAAAGCTGAGATAAAAAAAAATCGTAGAAATAAAAATTTGTTATACTCCATAAACACCGCGAGGTATGGCTGCGCGATTTCAAGGCTACACGCGATAGAGCGCAATGAAATAAAAAAAAAAGAAAGAAATCGCACTCGAAACCGAAAAGCGGGGGGTTCCTGCATCGGGCCGTTTCCGCTCGGCGCGTGAAATCGGACAAATCCAATCTGACTGGAGCGCTGCGATGGGGTCAGTTCGAGTGTGGGAAGTCGGCGGGGAAAGGGATAAAGACGGAGAAGGACGCTCGTCGTAAAAATTTATAATTTGGAAAATATATCGGAGAAAAGGCCGGCAATCAAGTTTATAAAGCGGCAAATCGAACGTCTGCGCGCCGTTCCTCTTTTTTTTTTCCTTTCTTAGTTCGTCGATTGGACTGGAAGAGCGGGAGGGAGAGAGAAGGAATCGGGAGTGACGATAACGACGATGGACTTTTGACGAAAATTGAAGTCGTTGTTATGACGGGAATTGCAAGCGACGAAGCTTTACGAGGGGAAAGGCTGCGCGGGAGGGGGAGACGGAGAGACGGGGGGTTCCACCGGAGACAAGTCCAAAGAGAAAGAGAGAAAGAGTGGCTAAAACAAAGTTGCAAGATTACGAGCGATTCTCGGCAGTTGATTCAACTTTTTCTCGCGCGAGAGCTTTTATTCTTAATTTATATATATCAGCGCATTTTCAACGAAAAGATTATAATAAAATAAGAATATCCGCAAATTCAATCTTTTCCTTCCATCTCGGTAATGAGCGCGCGCACGATGTACTGCCATGCAAATCAATTTACTTCACGGTCAATCAAGAATTTGAAAACTCCTTTGGGGACCGGCAAATTCGCAGAAAAAGGGAAGCGGCCGGAGCGCTGAAACTGCAATCTTCGTTAAACGTCCAGTCCTCTCTCTCTCTCTCCTTCTTCTCCTTTTTCCCTCTTCCACTCGCCTGCGCCGAACGTCGCAGCGCGCACAAAACATACACACACACACACACACAGAAAACTCGCTCCTCGCGGTAACGTAATAAACATGCGCTCCCTTCATTCGCCTTCGATCGATAAGTGCTCCACATTCCCCGAGGAATGTGCAATTGCCTCGAGGGGGTTAATAGTCCTGGCCGCGGCGCACGCCTCGCTCGCACACACACACAAAAGCACACGGAACACCATATACATTTTTCGGCGACAAAGACGCGCCGAAAAGCGAGCCGTCACTCCGGCGGAGGTAAGGCAGTGGCCAGTCTGACTCGGCGATATTCGCCAAAGTGTCCGCGCGCTGAAAAACCAAAGAGGGGAAAAGGCGTTTAGAGGAGACATTTATAGGCGCGCGCGCGCGAGGGGGAGCGAGGAACCAGCCGGACAGCCCGACTGGATTCGGAGAGGATTCGGGAATGTCGGACGGTGCCGGAAGGCTCTTTTCGTTCTCGCGCTCCACTGACTGCGGGCTGCCTTGCATAAACGCCGAGTTGAGTCGGGCGTATTTGCTCGACTTGTTCGGGAACGCTTTCAACGCGGAATATTTCGGTTTATTTTATTCTTCGCGTATAAAAATTTTTTCGAGTCGAAAGAAACGCGGTAACGCGAGACTTTGTACACGCGTGTGCGTAAAAAAGGTGAGCTTTTATTATATTTGGCAAACGTTAATCTAAAATGTTTATTCACGGAAGACGGTAGCGCAGGATGTTGTCCCGCTCCAGATAAGCCATCGTAAATTTACAGAGCCGCCCGTTTCTAGAATCATCAGCATCCTCTCCCGTCGAGTTTCTTTTTTCCACCCTTTCTCCACTTCCGTAACGCCGCGGCTCTCTATCAATTCCCATCGGTATAATCGCAGCGGCTTCCTCCGATAGATTCGAGTCTCTCCTTGGCTGAAATCCGCACGATATACGAATGGTTAACGCGCGGCGGACGCACAGCCAGTCATCGGGATCTTTAACAATCGGCCGAGCCGATAATACGCTGCGGGGCGAGCTTATCGTACAGCGCCAAATGACGTTTTCAAGAGAGAGAGAGAGAGAGAGAGAGCAGAGGGGTAACGCGCGCAATCGCGTGTACATATGCCGTGAGCGATAGATTTGGGCAGCGCGCTTGCAGCTCGCCTCCCCCCGTCCGTTCGTTCAAGTGCCGGCGCGCTGCACAACCCTCGGCAGAGCCGCGGGACCCTCGAGCCATTAATAATATACCCATATTGGACACAATTCACCTTGAAATTAACCGGCAGCCGATTGGTAAGCCCGGGCAAATTGACTTCGAAATTGACAATTTATGAGTCCTCGCGCGCCGCCCCTCCTCCTCCACCTCCTCCTCCCACCCCCGGGATTCTTCCCAATTTCTCTCTCTATCGCTCTCCGCGCGCGCTCTCGAAAATAAAAGCTAATACGCAGCGGCGGCGGCGGCGGCGACGGCGGCGGAAAAAGCGCGCGCGGCCGCGTCGCGTTTGTGCGTGCAAAAATGGCAGGAGCTGCCGCTGCTGCCTGTCGTCTCGTCGTCGTCGCTGCGAAGGACGTAAAATCGATACTGACAGCCAGCCAGCCACCGCCGTTCTCTCTCTCTCTCTCTCTGCTGCTGCTGCTGCCGCTGCTGTGCGCTGCCCAGTTCTTTATGGCCAATCAATGGAAATTTGCATAGGCGCACATCGCTCTCTCGCCGAGCGCTCCGCGCCTTTCCTCGCTCCGCGCGCAAAATGCAACAAACGACACGGGCAGGAGTGCAAGAGCGAGCTCGCGCGGCTCTGTTTTTTATTCGACGGTAATGATGCATCGGAAAACGAAACGCCAAGCGCCGAGTGTCTACTGAAGGAATGGCCTTTTCCACCGCTGGCTTTTTCGATTTTACGGCCGCCGCTCCGAGCGTTTCGGGTTAGAAATTAATTATTTATACAATTCGAGACGGGGCTTAATGATTAAAGTAGATTTTTTCTCTTTTTCCTTTACCAATTACACAATTCGAAATACAAGGCGCACAAAGTGCCTTCCCTGGCGTGCGAGGCAGGCAAAGGGAAAAGGGTGGCAGAGAGAAACGAAAGCGAGGAACGAGATGCTAGCACAGATACGAGAAGTCGAAAACAGGCGTTTCGCGGCGAAGTGCTCGTTTTGAAATTCAGAAACAATTAGCGCTTTCTTATTTTCAGAAAAAATTCCGCTTCCCGAGAATCCCGTCCACGATTTATATCAATTTAAATCCGAAAATCATCGCTCCACGTATATATCGCCTTGATAAAACCGCTAACCCGTCCGGAAAACAAGAGCTCCGCCGCGCGCCTAGAGAGAGAGAGAGATATGCAAAAAAATCCGGCGGCAAGCGCAAGATCCCCGATCCCGATATCCAGCCTTAAGTAGATGAGCAGAGATCGGTGTGATTTATAGCTCGTACCTTAATTGTCTTAATTACGGTAGGCCGCGCGCTTCCGCGGAAAGCAGCTCGCGCGCGCAGTTTATCCCGGCCTCTCTGCCGGCAATAGTATAATCGGTCCGAGAGCATTCGTTTCTGCGCGCGCGCTCAGAGATCTGATTGCAGGTTTACTCCCGGCCCCGACGAACGAGCTCGCTCTCTCTCTCTCTCTCTCTCTCTCGCATCAAACGGAATCTCCGTCGTATTATAGTCGGCGAAAGGGCGTTGAATAGCGGCGGCCGCGCGCGCACATATTTTATAATCGAGGCGAGAAAAGCCCCGGCATTAATATGGATACGGGGTGGGGGGAATAATTTTGCAGGTAATAACACTTATCTAAACGTACAGATGTACAAACGCGCCGTGCAATTTGCCGCTCTCATAAAACACCGAGGCAGCCGTCCGTGTTCGACAGCGAGATCGCCAAGCGCCGTTGAAAAGAAGAGCGGCTCTCTCGCTCAGACAAATGATTCCGCGCTTTTTACGCTGGCCAGGTTTTTCTACCGTCTAATTGCGCGCCAACGCGCTCGGTGCGTATGGAGATTGCTCGCGAATTAATTGCTTCATTCGCGACACGGGAGAGGAGCTTTTTTGCCGTTGATCTCATATTATACACCGGGTAAATATAAATACAGGCCTTTTCGAAGACGCCGCGGGGCTTTCACTCGGACTGTAATCGTAATTAGAGGAGGGGTAATTAAATTAATCGACGTTTTTGCGAATCGTCGATTTTTCGGCGGGCATTTTCTCACCGCCTGCCGCGCGGCTCCTCGATTCAATTAATTAACCGATCGCCGCTCTCCTCGGCCGATTCTCCCACTTGCTAAATCGCGAGCTTAATTGCCAACGAAAATTGCTGGCTCGCGATGCCGGCTCGTGTAATACGCGCCGCGAACCACCAGTTGATCGGCCGCGCAGCGAAAATCCTTCCCGCGCCCGCACATCGAACGCGCGCGCTGTTTCTAGAAATGCTGTAATCCGAGCGGCTGAATCAATCAAGCCGCGGAGAAGGCTGCTGCAGCGGGAACACGCTTTTACGGCGTCTTTTTAATGTATGGTCTTCTTTACGCAAATATTTTCGATAATTAGAAATTAATTAAGATGCTCCGTGTGAACCCGCAGTTTTCTCGACTTCCTTGCTCTACCGTGGGACTGGAAGTTATTAAATTTCGACGGAGAAAAAAAAATGATCGATTAACTTTTTCTCCTTTCTTTCTATTCAAATTTAAATAAATTTATATAACGCAATCCTTTACGTAAGAATCAATTTGTCCGACGTTTTCACTCGCAAAATTCGCAAAAGTCCCAACCGAAAATCCTCCCGAAGCGAACCAACTCCACCTTCACTTCCACTCACTCGAACGCTTCGGAAAATCACACTGGCGTATTATGCAAATCGCAATACTCATTGCCATCGGATGATAGAGCTGCCCGCGAGAACGAGCCGCGCCGCGGCGTGCAGAAAAGCGCATTGACGTCAGGTGCGGGCAAGAAGCTCTCCGCGCGGCGCTCCAAAAATTTGACGATCCCTCAGAAAAACGCGCGCGGCAGTCGGCGCGCAGAGGCACTCGCATAAATTTCTACGACTTCGGCCGCACACACACTCACACGTACACAGGTTCTCCTCTGCTTTCTCTCGTTCGCGCTGCCGGCACACCGGTGTGTGCGCCGCCGCCGTCCCGGTCATTAAGGTGGAGAATCGCAGCTGGCCCTGCGCCGAGGAGAGGGAGGGAGGGAGAGGAGAGAGAGAGAGAGCCTAGCCGCCGCGGCCGTTTCGCCGTTTGGTGTTCCGGACGCACATGCGCGCGGCGCGAGGTGCACACAGGCACGCGATTTTTACGGCTAATCCGCGAGTTATTGCGCGGCGGGAACAGCACGCCGAGGAGGAAGGCCGCGCTCGAAAGATCCTCCGCGTCTCTACGAGCGGGAGAGGAGTTTCTCGGATTCCTTTCGCGCCGAGCCGCTGACGCAAGCCCTTTCTTTTCTACATACCGAAGGCGAGGCTTTATTTTTTTTGCTGTTTTTGCGAGTGTTTCCGATCGTTTCGCTTCGAGTCATTGTATACATCGAGTTCGCGAGGAGAGTCAGAAGTTGACTTTTGGCATCGTAAATTCGCCAGACTAACAAAGGGCGTTTCAGCGGGGAAAAAAAAACTCTTGTTCTCTCCGCGTTCGCTAAAAATGGCAGCTCGCTCGTTTGTTATTCTAAGCGCAGAGTGTGCGCCTGCATATACCCACGACATTGGGACACTGCAAGAAAAGGCTCGATTGAAATTTACGATTACGGACACGGCCCCTCGAAATTCCGAGTCTGGTTTTCCTATTATATGCACCGGCCCCTTAATGAACGCATTAAATCTCCGATGAAAAGCGATTAACAATGCAAATAATTCCCTCTCTCTCTCTCTCGCTCTCTCTCTCTGTGTGGGGCAAAAGTTTATACATGCAGTTATCATTACGCCGAAACAAACGAGCGGCGCTCGGGAATAATTTTCAATAAAGAGGCCCCTCGAGGCTGCTCACGATTGTCTTTCCGTGTGGGCGCGCGAAAAATCCCCCACCCCCCCTTACCCCGTTTCTCTCCTTCCATTGTGCCGTTGCGAAATGGGCCCGGGATCGACTAAGTAACTCTCTCGCCGCGCGAGCGGTACGACTGACTCTCCGACCGCGGCTTTTGCCGGCGATCTGATTTTACGCGCGATGATAGCCTGAGATAAGATCTGGACTCGCGGTTCTCATGTAACTCGTTTGTACGGGCGGCTTTACGTCGTCGATGCGTTATTAAATCGATGCTAAATTGTGCACCTACTCGTGAAATGCTATTGCTAAAACAGTTTCGAGCACTCGCTTGTGTACTTAGGTTTCAATGCAATTCTCTGCCGGGTTTATAATAAGACAGGGACAAGCGCGGCGGTGTAATATTTTATTCCGGAGAGAGAGAGAGAGAGAGAGAGAGAGAAAAACGTTTTAAAATATGTAAGGAAAGGCCCTAATTCATGCGGGGAGAATTTTTCAAGGCACAGCTCTCGGGGGCAATTACTCGCAATTTTAAAAATTGGCCAAACCCCGTCCTCCTCCTCCGCCGCCGCCGCCGCCGCGCGCGAATAATTCCTCAATGCAAACAAAAGCGTAAAAAAGCGCGCGGCGCGCTCTCCGCGTCATTATAATAATCTCGCGGCCCCGGATTTACGAGCAATAAATAACAGCATTGTCCGATTATCATTCCTCGCGTTCGTCTTCGATTGCCCGCGCGCCGCGCGTGCATATATGCGTGCACTCTTGCCGCCTCGCGCTTGCGCACGAGCAAAACGGCGGAGGATAAAAAGCCTGGAAAGTGGGGGCCGCAAAAAGCCCGAGAGAGAGAGAGAGAGCGCAATAAATATCGAAGGCAAACAAGTGCGTATTATTATGCGCACGCGCGAGCGAGCGAGCGAGCGAGCCGCTAAGCGTTTCGGTGCGTTCGTTGTTTTCGGTGTAACCCGAAGCTAAGCGGTTTAAGAGATCAGGCGGCGTTATAACCGGCCGAGAGAGAGAGAGAGAGAGAGAGACGGAGATATGCGAGAGCGAGCGTATATGCAGATGAGAGCGACGCGCTGCAGCGCGCACACAGACCGACCGAAAGAACGCGCCGACTGACTGACTGACTTGGGAGGGAGCGAATGGGAGCAGCGTGTCTGCGGCTGAAAGGGGGCCTCGCGTACTTTTGCTTCTTTCGAGCTTTGCGATAACGTTTTCTTCGGGCGCGGATCAACATTTTTGCTTTCGGCGAGATTATGTTATTTGGCGGAGGTCGAGGAGGGGCTTAAATTTAACGCCCTTGATGCTTCGAATTTTTTTTTTTACGATATATTCGTATTATTCCTGATCGAGAGAGGCTCGATCGTCAATGTCTTTTCAATATTTGTCCGCGAAAGGAGGGATACAAATTGTACGGTCGAACCGAACGATTGAGATGTAAAACGAAAAAGACGCCGAACAGCATGGAAGTTCGGGAGGAAGGAAAGGAGCGAAAGAGGGAGAAGGGAACTGGAGCAAGTGGAATGGCCGGGATGAAGAAGAGAAATGACGAAAGAGAATGGAGCCACGAAGGCTGGCAAGATGAAAAATTAGATTTACAAATCTGCCTGCGAAGCTCGCTCGCTGATACATTTTAGCTTCTTTTCTTCGCGGAATCGCGGAAAATATTGTTCCTTTCATTAATAATCGTCTCTTTCGTCGTGAAATTTACTCTGCCTCGTCGAGAAAAAAAAGCTTCCATTTGTACCCCGAAGAGCGGCGGATAAATTCTGTTTAGCCGGCATAATATTCCCGAAAAAAGAAAGCGCTCAATATCCTCGGAAGAAAAAAAAAACTCCTCAAAAGGAAAAGCCAGTTCATCCTCCTGTTGCGAATCGACGGAGGCCCGAAAACCGGCAGCGGCTCTCTCTCTCTCTCTCTCTCTCGCGCATCTGCAGGGGTCGATGATTTTCAAATGCGGCCCGGGCCCGCATTCTTTTGTTGTGTAATAATGGGCCCGGCGGACGAGAGCTTCCTCGGGTTTTTGGCGCGCGCGCGGCGCCCATAGCGCCATGAAAAATGAAAGAATCCTCCCAGCCGCGTCTCTCTCTCTCTTTCTCTCTGGCTTTCTCGCCAGATACGAGCCTCCCCGGGATGAGATATGTATCTCCGCGCGTAACCCCTTTGGACTCTGCCGCCGCGCATTACACGAGAGGCGTTAATTCGTTTATGCTCGGTATTAATCATGCTCGAATTGCTCGTTATCGCGGCTTTCGGCTTTGTTCGCCCGGCTGGACGAAGGAGCTGCCGTGATTTTTGCGAGTTTGATGAGGTTTCAGTCTGCGGACGACTTTAAATTGGAATGGTTTTTTTATTGGATTTGGAACGTTTTTTTTTTTTTTTTTTTATGGTAATGAGCAAGAGTGGTCTGAATTTTTGTTCGATCGAACAAACTGCTCGATCATCCGTAGCTACTATTTTTATAATTAACAAAAAGCCAATAAAGTTTTTAACGAATATAACGTAAAGAAGTAATTTTCTGATTAAATTCGCCTTCGAAAGTGAGCAATTACGTTTTTGTTTTCACGCTTAGCGCAATGCCAATAATTAGCTTCCCAAGCCCCGAGAAACTAATAGTATTGTTAGAGAAAACATATCTCTTCGAGTTTATTTAGCTGGAACGAAAGAAAAGATAATCAGCTAATAAATAATAAGCAGGCTCGCGCAGCAGATGCGTAAAGGTTCTCTTTTTTTTTTTGCCTCTCTGCCTCCTGAAAACAGAAATTTCCACGAGTCATCGAGGAGTCCTTCCTTCTCCAACCGTTCGCACGATAGACGGCAGATTAACGGCGCAATGCATAGTAGTTTTAGAAATTATTCTTCCCTCTTTAATGATCTTTCCGCCGACTTTCTCGACTCTCGGCGGCTCGGGCAATTCATCACCCCGTCGACGCTTTGGATCGGCAATGTTTATCGCCTCGTCCGTTTATTAACATTTTTATTAAATTCGAAAGTCCGAGGGTCGAAAAAGCCGGCTTTACCAACCGCGCACACATAGACTGTAAGCCTTGAGCCTCTGCATAAACCAATCGAGCTCATTAAAATCTGAAAGAATCTCCGAGAAAAAAAGCAGCGAGCTGCTTGGATTGTCTTGCGCTCGAAGCGCTTGGTATATGCGGAGGTCCGCCAAGAGTATCGCGCGCCGCAAACAGCCTGGTGGCTCCGGGCTGGCGCGAAACTCGTCGGGGTAAATCGTTACCTCGATGACAGTTGTCTCTAACCACAGTAACTCTCTACCACTGTACAGCTCCAGGCCGGGGAGACCACCGAAGCGGGCCTCTGTCAGCTTGAGCCTCGCCGCTAGTCATTTGGCCGCCACGGCCGGCCACCACGCGCACCAGCAGCTCAAGAAGCACCGCCTGGACAATGGCGACTATTACGAGAACGGACATCTCGGTGAGTCTATCTACATGTATTATATCCTGCCTTTTATTTATCCCCCGCTTTGTGTATATATACCTTCATCGCTTTATTCGCGACCGACGCGAGTCGTCGCCGGGATGATGCGCATTAGCTCCGCTGTACGTCGTTTTTGCCCTGGAACGATTTGACGCGGCGCTGAATTGCGCACGAGGAGCGATTTCGCAAATTGACCCTTTATTCCGAGTAAAGTTTTAGTCTTTTCTTTATATATAAAAATAACACAATTTACCCATTAATTTTAAATAAGTTTTTGCCAACTTTCAAGAACATTAATATTGAAATTTAATTCATCTAAATAATTGGTCACACGAGTACCGAGGAAATCAGCAGCCAGCACATTACGCCGAATCAACAATTACACGGCTCGCGTAATCCAGGCTCTCTCCGCGCGCGAGACAGAGGGCAGCCCGAGAGAGCATTCCTAAGCGCATCGGCCCCGAGGGCCGGGGACTAAAACAGTGTGTCAGGAGTAGCTTGTCTCAGGTTGCAATCGCGGAACACAAGCCGGGGGCCGACTAACGTTTCGCCGGGCGGAGGTTCCGGCACACCGGCAGCCCCGTGCGGTAACGCGATATATCGCGTCGCCCCCCTCCCCCCTTCCCTCCCCGGGCCACCCCGGCACACACTTGATTACCGCCATCCGTGTGCGGCGGCGGCGGCTGCGGCGGCGACGACAGAGCGCGCAGCCCGGCAATCAATTAATTAGGGGAATCAAACGCACTTGGAGTGAGCAAGTTAACTGCAACTGCACTCGCTCCTCTCTCTCTCTCTATGTGTGCGGAAGCGATATGTTTGCCGAGCGCGCACGTACACGAAATTCCTGCGAGAATCCAGGGTCAACAGCGGCCCGCACGCCTGCCAGCCGATTAATTGCCGAAATACGCGCTCTGTTGAATTGCGCGAAAATATTATATATACGTATCGAGGAGCTGCGAGAGCGCAACGGGATTTTATTTACTCGGCTGCGTTTTAGCCCGGCCGCAAATTAAATGCGTCCGATTTCGTTTTAAGCGACTGTTTGATGTTCGCTCCGCCGTCGCTCTCGAGTATTATGGATTTGATTAAATGTCCGGGCGACGAGTGCCGCGGGATGCGCCTCGGTTCGTATTTGTCGCGTTTTTCGCCGAATTTGGATGCAATTTCGAAATGCAAAAGCTCAATTTACTATCGAGATGAATTTTGAAATTTATATACGCCGAGACTCGTAAACTAATAATGGATAATAATTAAATTTCGGAAAATCCTGCAAAAAAAAATAAAGAAAACACTGGCACAAACAAATCTCCTCCATTATTCAAAACTATTAATCAGGAAGTACCATTGCAATCATTACAGCGAAATAACAGCGTTAAACACGAAATCGCCGGCAAATCCCGAGTTCGAAACAACAAAATTAAAAATTCACGAACCGCAAAAGTTACAACTCGATCGCGGCCCCGTGTCGATCGAGCCAATTTTCGAACCGCGCCCCGGACATAAAAAAAATCAGCTGACGGAAACCGTATACAATCCACCCAGCTCGGACTCATCGCGTCCTCGGGAAAAGTTGGTAACAGCTAGCACTCGGTGAACGTCGCCGGGCGCCCGCGGCTGTGTAATCGCGAGAGCACAGCTCTCGTGCTGATATCGGCCCGGGGAAATTGTATAAGCAAATAATCACGGAGCGGCGCGCCCGCAATTTTACGGGCAAATACGCGGGCCCCGCGAATTAATGTCCACGCGGGCACGCGGAGAGCCAACCCGAGGGAGGGTTAACCCCGGCGCGGAGAGCGGCCGATTAATTATACGCCGCGACGGTAATTGTATAATTGTTTTACGATTGCCTCCCGCGCCCGCCCGCCAGGAATGCGTTGCGTGTAAACGAATGAGAGAGAGAGAGAACAGCGGGCAGATGTTGACTCGGGGAATTTTCGATGGGATGACTGGGGAAAGTTTTTAGATTGCCTGATAAAACCTCTGGCCGGCTTTTTAGTTTTTCGAAAATTGATGATGTAATTTGGAGAGGGAGTTTCGCTCGGTCATCCGAGAGTTTATTTCGAATAAAAAGAACAAAAAGAAAAAAAAAAAAAACGTGGGGGCTTTTTTTGAATTTGATAACCGCGGTAAAATATAACTGAATTTTTTCTTTTATCAAATTGGCAAATTAGCGGTAAAAAATCTGAAAATTATCGCACGAGCTGCGACTTAATCCCACAGGAAAACCAATACTATGCTTTTAAGTAGATAAAGGCAAAAAAGCCGCTGATGAATCGATGCCGATTACGAGCCATTACACGTATACACAAAATACTGTAATCAGAGAGAGTCGGCCTCTCTCGGTGTTATACGAAACGGGGAATCCCGGAAAGAAGAGGGTGCAGAGAGAGAGAAAAAAAAGGCACGCCGCCGGGACAAGATGAATTGGGGCGAAGTTGTAAGCGATAACTCTGGGAAAGCGTTTACCTATCGTGGCGATACACCGCGATTGGGGAAGTGTATGATCGTCGAGGGAGAGAGAGTCGTGTGCAGCGAGGTCGCACGCGCGCGCGCCCGGTTTGTATATACGGGGGTACCGAGCGAGCGGGGGCTCTTTTTTTCACCGCTGCTTATACTCTGCTCCTCGATGGGTTTCGTGAAAAAAAGTCGCTGACAATTATACGAGTCGACGAGTTTTTTCTGAGGAATGCCGTCCGCGTCTCCGATAGCGATCTAGTGGAGTGCGCTTTTCTTACGATGCTTCGGTGGTACCGGAAGGAGAGGTTAAGATGTAGTTTTAGCTGATTTATTTAGCCGAGGAATATTTCAATATTTTATGAAGGAAATGATACGGAAACTGAAAAATTCTAGTTCTCTGTACTGTGCAAGTAAATCGCAGTAAATCATAGTTAAAAAAAAGTAGTTTTTTAATAAAAATTTAGCACCTTCTATTAAAATGTATTTGAAGAACGTTACTCGAAAAGCAGTAATAATGAAGATATCCCCCAATTTCCCGACACTCCCGATTTTTTTACCTTTCATTTTTTTTTTCCACCAATCACTCCCCCATCCACCGTCGCTCACTCTCATCCCCCCTCCCCTCCCAGCCGTCGATAATCGACGTTATTTATTTTTCTCATCACTTTTAATTTCCCAAAGACAACTCAGATGCCTATCGCTCGTCCCATTGTTTCCGAGCACATATCGGCGCGGACTTTGGGGGATGAGCCCGCCGCATTGTTTCGCCGCGCGTTTCTCGCTTATATATATCGCGTGTCCGCGTTATTGCTTTATTACACGCGCTTCCGTATCGAGATCGCGGATACGCGCGGTCTAAGTAGTCCGTTAATTGCATCGTGGGATATTGAAAATATAAAGGGGGAAATCCACAGCCTAGATTCTCCTTCTGAGAAGTTAAAGAGCCACTTTTCCAGGTTAATTGGCGAAGCCGCTCTCTCGATCGCGGAGCTCCCGGACGAAAATTTCAGTCCTCCCCGAAATCTCGGCCGGTCATCGTTTTTATGGCTGCGCGGGGACAGATAAATTTCATGACTGCGAGAGCGCGGACAATCGAAGGAATCATCGCTATCTACATTGTTCGCGGGGAACAATGCGCGTCCGCGAAATAATTGTGCCATAATTCATGGTTAAAAGTTTTCAGCCGGTGTGTGACGCGAGGAAGACTAGGATGCGTTATGCCTTTTTTTTTTTTACGTGCGCGCGCGTTTACCTTGCCGATATACGTAGAGACTCGGCGGTAAGCGCGCCCCGCGTGTTTGGACAGGGCTAAATTATCGGCGCGTGTTTTTGTTTTCGCTCGCGCGGGCTCCGTGGATTTCAATGAGCAGGCCAAACATTTAGTTTTGTCAGTCAATCAAGAGGTCGGGACGCCGGAATGGAAGGGCGGGGGGCGCGGTTTTGACGTTTTTGACGCGGCTTTTGTGCCGATGCCGCGAGAGAGAAACACGACCGCCCCCGTTATAGTCGACCCTGGGGTTTGCCGACTTGTAATGGGAACGTTTTCTGGAACGCGCTCGGCTCTGCCGTGTGGACACTGATGATTTTTCGCGATAAGGGAGTTAGGAGAGCTACTGCGGCTGCTTTGTCAAAGCGAACGAGTTGATGGACTTTTGTTTGTACTTTGTCGAATGAATCATTCGCGAGTTTAGCCGTTGCTAATGAACGTTTTTAAAAGAATTTAAATTGTTTGTCGATGTATTTGGAGATGATGGAACATCTTCCGCGAACTAATAATAACATTTGAATACAAAAGTAACTCTATTGTTTTTTCTATTCCGTGAGAAAATTATTTACTGTTTATCGATTCTCCCCAGATTTCCTGCAAAAAGCTGGAAAATTATTTACAAGAGCATTTTTATCAATTAATTTGCTGATTCGACTTGTAAATTATTTCAGTGAAACCAGATTCCTTATATACCAGTCCGACCGAGTAATTGGCTGTCGCGCAAAATAAGCAAAAAAAGTGCCCACACCGTGTCGCACTCCCGTACATCTGTAAACATAAAAATCCGTCGAAATAAAAGGCAAAAGAAGCATCGGCGGCGTTTAACACCTTGCCGGACTGCGTGCGCCGCTCGAGCGGACTCGACGTTAATTGCGCATGTCGCTCCGGCTGAAAAAAATAATTAAAAAAGGCGAGAAGTACAATCCAGTATATACCCCGACACACGCGGCAATCGAAGCCTGGCAACGAGAGATACCGGCCTCGCGAAGATTTAATTATCGACAGAGGGAGACTCTCTCTCTCTCTCGTGAAAATCGCAGCTCGTATAAACGACATTAACGGACATAATCAGTCGGGATGACAAATATAGCGGCGAGGATCGTTTTAAAATTGTCGCGGCGCGACAAAGTATTGGCTTCGTTTCGCGCGGAGGGCAATAAAGAGCGCGGATTTACGGCGCGCGTTAAAACGGCTTTTCGCTAAAAAATCGGGGGCGCATTAACGCGCTCCGCGCCGGCTGATTAAAAGTGTACGAGCGCCGCGAGTTTTAATACGCCGAGCGAATATAAGAAAACGACGCCGGGTAATTAATCCGCCCGCTTTATGCGATTCCGATCGATCGACTTTTAGACTTTAACGCGGCGCCGCAGCTCGAGAATTATTCGAATTCCAGCGCAATCTTTTGAAATCGAAAGTTGCCGTGTCGAAGAATTGAAAGTAATAAATATATCATAATTTTCTGCATACTGTATTCAAAGTTGCTTGTAGTTCAATGGTACTTTGTTTATAATTTAAAATTTTACAATAAATCAAGCTGCATTCCATATCTGCGACTCTTATTATTGGAAGTACATAACTTTGCTAATCGGTTCATCAAAGCTCAAATCAATCGCACATTTAACAAGAAATCCCTATTCAATCGGCTGAAAAGCGACGGTCCCAAGAGACTTAAAGCAAGAAAAATTCCTCTATCTCCAGCGTCAACTCTCAATTAAGTCCAGCTGACGCGTAGCGGCCGCGATAAAAAGGTCGAAACGCCCGTCCAGGAAGTCCATAAATAAACAGAGAGCCGATTCCCAGGTCTTCGCGCTGATTTTATTCGATTCGCGCGCTTTGAATTATGCGCCCGCTAGAGAGAGAGAGAGAGTCTCCCGTCTCGCTCCGTGGGCGGGTGGGTGGTGCCGCCGCCTGCGTTTCGAGCGCGCGGCCGCTCATAAAAGCATTGATTAACTGTTAGCGGTCGTAGGTCACGATGCGCTCGGGACAGAGTCCCGCGCAAGCCCGGCCAATAAAACCGCCGGCTAATTGCGCGAGCGGCGCGCGACGCGGTCCGAAGAGAGAGAGAGCTGTCGTCGCCCGGGCTCTTCTGGCCTTCGCCGAGGAGCTTGCGGGAGGCCAACTTCTATGTTGGGGATTGGTTCGGGGCTCGGGTGATTAGGAGGCTTTCGATTGTAAGTTTTGTTGAACGTGCGGATAATTTGTATATAAAGATCGCCAGCTCGTCCTCCGAGATTACAAGCTGCAAATACGACGGAAATGATTAATCGACATTCGCCGCGCTGAAATTAAACCCGCGAATGAAAATGCACGCACCTACGAAGATAGAACCGAAGGATGAATTCATCACGCTTTAATTATATTCAAAGCGAGAGAGAGACCTGTGTACATATCGGCGCAATTAGACAATACAAAATTGAATTGCAGATACTTGCGCCGCGGTACAAAGAGACAATAAAGAAGGGGGATAGACTCGGAGCCTCGCCGAGTCGTGGGACACGAGAGGGCCGAGTAAAACAAAAGCTGAAAAATAATAGCCATCAGCGCTCTTCTTCCTCCTCGCTCCGCCGCGAAGGAGGGCGTGGAGGAAACGCAAGCGGTTTCAGTTATCTCTTTGTCAATTAGTCAGGGCGAGCCTGTCTCTTGCCGTATTCTTTCCGTGCGCGCGAGTCGTCTCCTCTCGCCGAGGAGAGATCCACCTTCGCCGCCGCCGAGCGATTCCTATATACGCCGAGCTGCTTTAACGACGCGTCGGCCGGGGCTTGTTTTATGCCGCCTGGCGCAATTCATCATCGGCCGCATTAACGACGATTTTTATTAATTGACAGCTGGTAATAACCTCTTTGAGGGCGAGATATTTATTGCGCGGAAGGCAATTGTTTTACAGTTATGTTTATTGATAGACGGATGACGGATCGATTTTCGATAATTCTGGAAAAGTGTGAATAGTAATTCAACCCTCTTCTATACAGTAAATGCTACTCGATAGTTCAATAGCCGCAATGGTACTCCAAACTTGAAAATGACAAAAGTACAATAAGTGACCCGGCTATACGAATAGCTCGCATAGCAGTCCGCTTATAACCAGCGGATCGTCGGGATAAACATCGCAGGCGCGAATCTGCTTGAAAATGCGAAAATCAGGCCTGAATTATTCCCTCGCTCCACACGGCCCCGCTTACTTACACGCCGGGAATTTTCGGGGCTGCTGCGGTCGGTTTACGCGGCCGGCGCGTCCCTGGGAATTCGCGCGGCCGCCGCGAAACAATACTATACGAGAGTGAGCTCGTTCCTCCCTCTGCGGTCTCCTACATTGTCCGCGCGCCTCGAGATGCTACAGAGAGAGAGAGCCGCTTAATCGGCCCTGCTTAAGCTACCTTTTTTCGCCGCCCGAATGGACCGGTCTGGGTTTATGATATTAATTTTCGGACGCGATTCTGATAAGTGGACGCGAGGAAATTTCGGGATTATGAAGGGTTCAACGAGTGGGAGAGGTGAATCAGATTTTTGGCTGGTTTGTTCAGGCGGGGTGAGTTACCTGGTGGTTAACGCTGAAAAGGTAGCCGACGATTAAATCTTCCTTTTTGGGCAGCGTGAAAATGTATATTTATAATAAAATCGGAAAAACGAAGAAGTTTCTCGTATCCGAATAGCAAATCAACCCCCATCAAACGACGAAACAGGAATTTACAACTGTCTTAAAGCAAAAACTTTATTGCGAACGATAAGACGAACGATCGTGTAGTGCTATAATTACACTTTCTCGAACCGCGTAATGAAGACGTTAGTGCGTAATTGGCCCGTGGCATAATGAAATTTTACAAACTTACCTGAAATTAACACACGTAAATTAAGCCTCCAAGAGTCCCTTTCCCCCCTCTGGCTTTTATTTGCATCTCGCGCCGCGGCGAGAGAGAAAGAGAGAGAGAGACACGAGTCGTATTTCACGGGAGCGCGTTTTACAAATGAGCGTCGCAAAAATGACGACGATCCGCGCGCGCCGCCGCCGCCGCCGCCGCCGCCGCACGGTAGCAAAAAGCTCTCGAGCGTTTCAATCAGCGCCACTTACATAAATCAGAGCCGCATCGAAAAATATACGACGTCGATTAAGGCAGCGCGGCGCGCGAGAGACTGAAATAATAAAAAAAAAAGCCCGCAGCATTTCTCTTTACGTAATTATAACACCAGATAAGGGCAGCTGCGGCGCGTAAACGCAAATTGCAGCCGAAGGCCTCTCTCTCTCTCTCTGGTAGCTCTGGGACTTCTGGAAATCGTGACTCGCGCATAAAGCGTGTAGTCGAGGGTGCGAGAGAGAGTTTTTCTCCCCCTCGAGAGAGAGAGAGAGAGAGTCGGCCCGTTACGTCTTTTTTTTCATCTTGACGCTTTGCTCCTCCTCATCAGTTGCAATCAAGGTTTAGTGTGTCGGCCTGACGCGCCGCTTGATTGTTTTTACGAGAGAGAACCGGGGAGGGAGGCTCGGCTCGAATAAAGGCCAGAATAAAAGCAAACTCGGAGCTGCCGAGCCTCTCGCGTGCTCGAGTAGCCGGCGCGAGGCATTAAACCTCTTCATTTCGGTAACACTGTTATGGTTTTACAGCCCCGACACCCGTAAATCAGGGAGAGTCAGTTCTTTTGGAATTTTCAGCGTTTCGCGCCGTTTTTTTCGGCAAAGATCCGCTCGCTGGCTCGGAGATAATAAGTTTCTTTATATCCTAATGAGAACAGTTCATTTCGACCCTCGCCTTTTTTTTTTCTTTTTATAAATAAAACTGATTAAAAAAAGAATCGTTTCCTTTTACGATTTTATAACAGCCTCTCGAGCGCACAAAGCTACTTCCTCGCTCCATTTCTTCGCGCTAATTCCGGAGTTTTTTGCGGCGATTCCCTTCCCTCCGTCCTCCTTGCGTAGCGTTAAACACATCGCCGTGCTTTTTCTCCGCGAGTCCGCCTCGCGAACGAGCGCCAAATGAAGACATCAAAGATCCTCCGCCGTTAAATGCTTCTCCTCGCTGCGAAGCCTCTGCGAAGCCCGAGTACGGAGGAGGGACGGAGCGGCTGCCTGATTTCTGTAAGGATTCCGAGAAAACGAGAAAGAGAGACCGACGCCGAGGTTTGCTTCGACGCGATTCGTTCGAGTTCACAGCTAATCCGCGATTCCACCTCTCGATTCCGCGAAGGGTTCCGGGCACGAGCGAAGGGTCTCCAGCGCGCGGCGAGTGTCGGCGGAGCAAGAAGTAACGAGATTCGTAATTTGCGGCAGTCGTAACTTTATATACGGATTCGTTAAGGGTTAAAACACGCGGTTATTTATTTGCAAACAGAGTATCGCGCCGAGTGAAGCGCGTTGCGGTCGAGGCGCGCGCGGAGAGCTGCGCGGGTCAATCGAGAGCGAGCGGTAGGGGCTTAAAAAGTTTCGCGCGTGGGTGTGTGCGCGTATGTATAACCTATTCCCCGCTGCCGCGCGCGCGCGCAAAAAAAAAAGGATAAAGAAGTGCGCGGTGCCTGGGAGTCGGACTTTCGTCCCTCGCCTGCGACGATTTACTCGTTAGCGGCGGGACCGCAAACCACTCAATTAACTTCTGCGAATCGTGGCCACTTTTGCCTCTTACACATCGTTCTCGCCCGTCGGGGCTTGGTTTTCGTTGTATATCTGTGTATATACGACGCACTCTCGTTGCCAACGAGGGCACGCGTAACGAGTTACTTTTTTTCCGCCCCGGGTTTCGGACGCGCGTGTTTTCATTTCCTTTTCCTCGTTTGCCGCGGCTGCTTCGAATATGAATAGAGTGGAAAATGAAGAGGGCGCGGGGGAGTGTCGATTCACGGCCTTTTCGGCGCGTCGTTTTCCATCGTGGCGAGGCACGATTTTTAGTTAATATTTCACTCGTTTACAGCGAGCCTTATTACAATACCGCGTCGCCGAGTGTTAAAACCATTTCGCCGTTACCCGAGACGAGAAGGGGCGGTAAATTATCAAGTTCGATTTTTTCCATGTACCTTGTAACTCAAGTTTTCCATAAAAGCGCCATCTTCGAAAAAGAGAGAAAAAGGCAGGTTCAAAAGGCGAGCCGCCCGCGAGACCTCCGCCTAGACGGTCCCGAGACGCTTTGGCTCAACGCATTCATTAATTCAGCATGAATATGACGCGTATAAAATCGCGACGAGAGGCGCGTCTCTCTCTCTCTCTCTCTCTCTCTCCCTGGGAAAGCATCCGCATTCGTCTCGTCGCGGCGGAAGTCGTGAACGCGCACGTACAAATATGAAGAGAGGCCGGGTTGCAGAAAAAGCCTCTGGAAATCGAGGGCAAAATAAAGCTCTCTCTCTCGCAGTCTCGCGCCGTTTTATGCGAGAGAACACGGCGCTCTTTACTTTAATTACCGTATAAAACGATCAAACAATGGCCTTTGGGAAGAGAGCAGTGCGCTCTCTGTCTCCCTTCTCTCGCGGGGCTTTAAATCGCGCGGGCCAGTCGGACTCATGTGGCGCATCATAAGACATAAAGCTGACCGAGCCGTAAAAAGCCCTTTGGCGCAACGCACTTGTGCGCCTTTGCTTGTGCTCGGCGTCGAGGCTTTGCGAGGAGAGAGCGTTATACGTTTCGCGGTTTCATTGTCGGGCCGCGTTTAGACGCCGCGTGTATAACAATGTGGATGCGAGGGATGAGAGTTTAGCGACGTTAATATAATAGGCGGTAAAACGGAGTTGATTGAATAAATGGAAGATTAGCTTTTTTAAGGTTACCGTTGTCGTGCTCACTTTTACGTATAACCCAAAGAAGTATAAATATCTTATAAATAGAAGTTTGCCTTTGCAGAAGAAACGTGGAACTCGTTTAAAAAATAATTTTTCATTTTCAACGTGGATGAGGTAATGCTTACCATTGAAACCTAAGAAACAGAAAAATATCCTCCCCTCGCCGAAATCCATCAAACATACCGAAAAATCATCTCCGATCAGAGAAAAGGAAAATCAAAACTTCACGCATCGGCGGCCTCACGAATCCACGTGAGATAGTTCGCGTCGATAAAAAGAGGCCCCCGAAAACAGACGTCAATGAAAAGAGACCGAGAAACAGTCCGACACTTCTCGTCCCGTTCCAAAAAAAAAAATCCCTCCACCAGCTCTCTCGGGGCCCCGGATAATAATAAGAAAAAGGCAAAAGGAGAGCGAAGCGAGAGGAAAGATCCTTGGGCATTGTGCGATAAAGGAAACCGGTACGCCGCGCGCGTATTTCGCTCGGCGAACTCGCACACGGCGCGCGGAGAGAGCGAGAGAGAGAGAGATCCGTCTGTCAGCGCTTCCCTCTCCCCGCGCTCATTCGTCGGAGAGCCCACGAAACTGCCTATATACCTGCCTCCTCCTCGTCGGGAGGGCAGCCAGTCGGAAGATATTAATATAAAAAAAAAAAAAAAAAAAAAAGAAGCGCCGGTCTTACTTACGCGTGCGCCCTCAATGCGCGGCGCTGTTTACGCTGCGGATTAGGCGGCAAAGGGAGAATTTGCCCTGCTTCCTGACCCAGGCACGGATCATTTACAATAAATCGCAGTCGTTCAACAGATGGCTCGATGGCGAGAGCGAAGAGAGAGGGAGAGAGATATTACCCGGTGCGCGAGAGGGATTGCTTGTGCTTTCCGGTTTTACATGCCCCCGGGATCGAGGTTCACTCCGGCGGTCGATCGAGATCTCGCGAGATCGGCGCGATCGGAATTTTTATCGACTCTGGATTCCTTTGATCTACATGTCGACGATCGGCTCGTGGTTTACGTCGGCGATCGGTTGCTCTATTTTCGGAATTTTTTTCTGCTGTTCGCTTACTTTTGTCGAAACGTCGAGTGTTTGCTCGTCATTTAAAAGAGGGTTAACACATCGGCAAAGTTGGGGCTTGCTTTTTACAAGGGCCCCCAAGATTTATCTACTTTGACTCTCTTAGAAAATACTGAGCTCTCGCATTTAATTTACGCTTTGTCTCTTAATTCACACGCCAATATATCTCGGGGCCTCTATTCCTCGCATCTTATAAATTACTCCTTGTTTGACTTAAAAGAACCTTTGTCAAGAAACGAAACTATCAAGCAAAGCCGCTCGTAAATCTCGGGCAGCGCCAATCTCCAAATCGAATCTCGCAGCATTCGCATTTTTCTTCTCGCCGAGTCCGCCGCTACCGAAGACGGACAAGAGTCACACGGCGATCGACCTCGGCGTCATCGGTCTAGCAAAAACTTGAACGAAAAAAGCGCGGAGCTTCCGCGTGGAGGAAAGAGCAGCAGCGGAGGCGGCCGCGGTATTATTTGCCCACACGCGAACATGACTCGAGCAGTTGGAACTCCTAGACTCCGCGGGTCTCTCTCGGTCGAAAGTCGTGCGCGTGCGCGAGACAAAGCGAAGGAAGCCAGCGAGTGAGACAGAGAGAGAGAGAGAGAGAGAGAGTACAGAGAGCCGAGAACGAAGGAGCGAAGATGAGTGGGAGAGAAAAAGGAGCAGGAGGAGGCACACACAAACTGCACGAAGAGTGTAAATAATGCTAAGGCTGATTGTGGGCGTGGCTGACAGAACTCTAAAAAGCTTCGACTATATATCAAAGGGTTTACTGCCCTCCATCCGATGCGCCTCTCTCTCTCGCTCTCTCTCTCTCTCTCTTTTCCTTCCTGAATGATCTCTCTCTCTCTCTTTCTCTCTCTCTGGGAGAGGCGAAAAGAACAAGAGACCTCTCGGCTGTCGATGTGTGCGTGTCCAGACTCGTATCTCCGGCGAACGACGTGCAGTATAACGCCGCGCAGCGCGGCCTCAAGAACAAATACTACGACAGGCCGCAGACAGGCGAGGAAGAAGGACGTCGACTCGGACTCGGACTCGGCGAGAGAGAACGAAGAAAGTGCGTTATTGTCGTGAGTCTTGACTTTGAAAGAAGATTGGTTGCTTCTTTCTGGCTCCCGTGGCTCCTCGACTTCGTTTTCGTCCGACGGTAGTGCCGAGCCTCTCCCCGTTTATCGGCCCGTAAGCCAAACTCTCTATGTCTCAATACCTGTGTCTCTCTCTTTCTCTTTCTCCCCGAAGACGGGAGGAGGAGCTGACAGCCCATTGCGTAAAAGGATATGAAGGAAACAATTTCGTGCATTGTTGATGATGGCTCGCCCGGAGAGTGTCGGTTGCCTTCGAGAGAAACGATTAGATGCAGCCCGCAACTTGGTATTCGAGCGGGACGATGAATTGTCGCTCGATTGTTGTCGTCGTCGCGGTACTCGATTCTTTGGGTGGAGATATTGTTTGCGAGGGGAAAAGTATTGAATGAACATTGATTCGACATTTTTTGCCAATTATTCGAGGGAGGGAATTTTGAAATTTATTTCAGCTCGGCTGCAGTAAATATTTTAGCCTTTACTGTCTGTCGCGCGATGAAGTAAAGGCGCTTTATTAAATTAAAATCCGCACTAGAATTTTAGAAAGTGAATTCGAAGGATACATAAATAAATTAACACAAAAGATACGACTTGCTTATTTCGCACCTGCTGGGGCCTTTTAATTACTTTCAGCCCGCATGTAAGCCTGCTCACTTCTGCTGAAGGCTTAATCACAATAATTATACACGCGGATAAAAGGTCGTATCGCGAGCGAAGCCAGTAGTATGTTAATTTTTGAATAATCGATAGATTGAAATAACAAACAAATTAATGCCTTAATTGGAACCTGGCACAATTTCGAAATTTACGCAGTAATCAAAGGCGGCCGAGCAAAAAACCGCACGGAAATTTACTGCATCCCGTTTGAAGCGAATCGGCCAGACGCATATTTCTCGCGTAAAAAACTACAAATCTGAAAAAGAAGCAAGGTCTCTCCCCCCCAATGATAAATTCGACATTTACAGCAAACCCATTAAATTCCGGCGCTAATTTGAAGTTCGAGAGCCGGGAACTTCTTTCTCGAATAAAAAAGCTCTCTCTCTCTCCCCGAAAGTTTTTCGTCGAAAAATCGGATACGACTCGGGGGCCTAAACCATCTAAATCTAAAAAACTATAAAATTTTCGGCCGAGTCGGGAGAGTAGCGCGAGACGGCGGCGGACGGCGGCGGGGGGAGGGGGAAAGTGCAAAAAGGGAAGAATCGCGCGGCGAGGGGAAGAGAGGAGACGAAGAGTAGAAGAGTTGAAAGATGGCGAAAGAGAGAGAGAGGGAGAGAGAGAGAAGTCTCGAGACTTCGAAGCGCATATCCGAGAGGCAGGCAGGCAGCGGCGCTTAGAGTTTGCTTCTCCGGCGAAGCGTAGCAGACTCCTTCTCGATTACTTGAAAAACCGGATTCCTTCCGCGCGAAACCGTTTCCCGTATTTACGTAGATGGCGCGCAACTACGGCGCAAGGCTGAAGCCTATCTCTCTCTCTGTCTCCTTCTCTCTCCTTCTGCCGCGGATCGATCATCTTTCGCGATGTATACGTGCATAATTTCATTTTCTTCGCAAGAAAGGCACGGACAAATTTCTTGATTAATAGCTTTACGATTCCTCATTCCGACTCGGGTATCAATAATTTTTCATCGATTAAAATTAAAAAAGTTTCTCCCAAGATATCGAGTCCATAAAAATGTTAGAGCAGCTCGGGAACGAAAGCACAAATAATAGAAATAATAGATCTCGGCATAAACGAGAATCGGCTTCGAGTCCGTTTGCTCGGTTCGTCAAGAACAATAGAGCAGCAGGTACGCGGGACAAAGGGCAGATTTTCCAAATAATTTCACGTGGCGGTGGTCCCTTTGTTTAGCTCGGTCCGCTCGCCCGGAAAAAAAATTGCAAGTCGCTCCTCCCTCCCTCTATTTTTCCCGATTTTTTCTCTCGTCTCTTTCTTTCTCTCCTGGTCCGGGGATAGTCCGATGCACCGAGCGGCTGGTTCCGAGCAAAGAGCTGCTCTGCTCTGCTCTCTCTCTCGCTCTCTCGGCGGAAGTCACGAATCCGAGCAAAGTGCCCGGCCGAATTTCGGCAAAGCCGCGCGCCACTCTCTCTCCTCTAAAGTCCTCTCTCTGTCTATCCTTCGCTTCGCGGTTCGATGAGCCAGATTTAATCCTTTTAAGCCCGTTTTGGCCACCTACTTCTCCGGCCGGCGAACGAACGAGACGCGCGGCTTTGACACTCGGCGATTCGACTGCCTCTCGCGTTTGCTTCGCGGATATGTCGAAACGCGGATAAGGAATTGCCGAGAGTTATTGGTAAATTTTCTGAATTTGCAGAGATAAAGCCGAGACGCATGAATTCGTTCGCAGGGACGGCAACTGCGTATACGAGGCAGGCGCGAGTCTCATTTAGGCTGGCTATTTATTCTCGCGTCCCTCCGTAATTAACATCGGCGGGGAAGATCCCTTGAAAAAGACGTAGTTAACTATCATCGCGGTTGGCAGGATTTTATATACATTCGGCCTTTCTAAATCTAATATTTTGCTTCCTTCAAAGTATTATCATTAATTGGTTTATTAATTTTATGACGTTTATTAATTTGAATAGAACTTTATGTTACTCTGGCGTAATGATCTTTTAGCGCGAGGCGAATGTAGAAAAGAAAATAAACTTGCTGGTACGAATTGTTCTGTACTGCAGAAAGTACCTCACAGAGGGCAGTAGTTATTAAGATTTATACTGACTTGAAATTTTTTAATTTAGCAAAGAAAACTGCGAGTAGAAATATTGTAAAATTAGGCAATTGAAACGTTCGAAAATTACGATTAGAATAAAAATTATCCACTTGAAATAAAAAAAAACCATTAATAATTTAGCAAAAACCGTCATAAAGAATAACGATAAATTTTTCAATTTTGTTTCAGAAAAGGACCTAAATCATCTAGCTTATCGATTCGGTTTAGGTAATATAAATTTTTATTTAAATCTGAAAAATTAGTTTACGATTGCTTCTCTAACAATCGCCTGTATTAGCTTCTCTACCACATTTGAAGAAAAAAAAAAATAGTTGAAAAAAAATGATTTAAGTCCTTTCTAAAATAATCAATTTATTTTAGGATGGGAAAAACATTTTTACTGAAACCCCACATAACTGCATGCTAGAAACCATTAGACCCACGTAGACTAGGCACTAAAATAATATTCGCATCCTCTCGTAATTACGAAATTTTCGACAAAAGCCGAAAAAAGGACCACACTCGCGGCCCTATTAAAGATAATGAAAACGAAAGCAGAAACTTTATTCCATCCAGCAGAGATCTCTCGGGCTCGCCGCTCCGGTATGCCACTGCAGTCGGTCAGAAAGGGGGCCCGGTCCCCCCCCTCCGTATAATTACGGGTTGTCACCTCATCAGCTGTATGCGCTCTCTCGCGCTCTCGCGCGCCCGCGTGGATCCTTCCCCGGGAGATAGAGCGTCGTAGGAGTGCGTCCGCCTCGCACGCAACGTCAGCCAGAGACGCGGGAGAAAGGGTTAATCGCGGCGCACAATCAAAAGAAGTGCGTTGATGGGCCCGGCGGAACATCGGCTCTTTAGGCCCTCCAAATTGTGTTTTATCGTCTCTCTCTCGCGCGCGCGCGAGGCCCGGCCGAGACTCGTCAAAATCAAAGTCACGCACTTTGGCCGGGCTCCGCTCTGCTTCTCCGTTCCTTTCTCGTTTATATGCAGATGTACGCGCCGCGCCTGATTAACCCGAGTGGAAATCCGTGATGCCGATGTACAATAAACAAAAGCCGCGGCTCTCTCTCTCTCTCTCTCTCTCTTCTCGCAGACGTGCAATTATTACCGACGAACTATCCGCAAATTATAATCGATTACCGAAGTTTCGAGCAGTCCGATAGGCCAAGGACCGCCTCCCCCCCCCCCCCTCCGATGCGCAGCGCAGGTATGCAAATATTTCGAGAAAGAGCGGCCGTGCGGCCCTGAGCGCGCGAGCTAAATTTATGCATATTAACAGTTCCTCCCGCGGCGGGCCTATAATTTCCCGCGCAACAATCGACTCTCCGAGGCTTAGGAGACTCGCCTATGACTTAATGCGGATAATAACCGAAATAAAAGTCGAAATCTCTCTCTCTCTCTCCCCGGCAGCTGCGAGATACATCCGATCGGCCCCTCGACTTTTATACGCGTACGTATATACACGCTCTCCCTGCATCCGCGCGGAGGAGTGTCGATTAAACGGTTGTGTATATACACACGTTCGGCGTCTGGTAGCGTCGAGATGCGCGCCGATACGCGCCCGGGCAATTTGCTCGGCCGCTCGCCGAGTTATGGAAAGCTCGCTGATTATTTTATGGGAATCCGAATGGGGGAAAACTTCGCTCGAAAATTTCTCATTTACGCCGGCGGAGGTTTTATCGGTATCGAGAGGCGGGGAGATTTTTACGGGGCTTATCGGCATCTTAATTAGATAAAACTAGCTTCCTCGCGCGGCGCGATGAAGCGCTTCGTATATAGTTTACGCGCTGGAAATTGAATTTATAACGCGGCGCGCGCTTTGATCGATGCGAAACTAAACACGTGTGCTTTGAGAATTCGAAAAGTTTTCGAAAAGCCGCGGCTTAATCGTATGTTTATCCATATAATCATTCGCGTTTGAAATATCCGAAGCATTCCTCTGCAGAACAGTGCAATCATAAGCGTATATATATACGCAAGAAAATCGAGCGCATTACCCGGGAGAAGCGGTTCGAGAGCGTCGATTCCGAGGCGAAACAAAACGGCCGCGAAGGTATACACGTAAGGCCCGACTCCTCTCTCGGCGCGCGAAGGGACTAAAGCCATAAGTGGAAGAGTTTAGAGGGATTTCATTAAATCATGTGGATTGGGGATAATGTATGTTATTGAGCCGCTCGCGTTCAAATCGCGCTCTATAAGTTGTAATAAGTCGAATTTTAGGGCCCGGTCACACAGGCCGTTCGAGGGCCCGCAGTGGTTCTCCGCGCGGCCGGCGAGTGGAGAGGCGCACGGGAGAGAGAGAGAGAGAGAGAGAGAGAGAGAGGCGAGGCAACCCGCCACTTACTCGTCAGGCCCTGCAGAGTCTACTCTCGGCGCGCGCGGGGCCCCGAAATCACTGCCATTTAGATAATTTGTAATGAATAGGCACGTCTCCTCTCTCTGTGTAACGTTCGCCTTCTCGGGGCCCCTCTTCGCCCCGCTTCGCTTTATTAAGGCCGCGATTCTCTCGCTCGCCCCCTTTTTTCTCGAAATGACAATTGTTGGTGTTCGCGCGCCTGTCGCCATATATCACGGATCCTTTCGGGCTCTCTCTCTCTCTGGCTCTCTTTTGATTCGCAGAAAAAAGGCCCAGACCGCATAACGAGCGACCGCGCGCTGACTTGTCCGTTTTAGGCTGCCGAGTGCGTTTGGGGCTTTGTTAATTATAAGGGCCAGGCGAGCTGGCTTGATTTTTTTTATAAGAGGTCGAGAGCTGCAACGCGTCCGAATCGAGAGAGTTTCGCGATTTCTGCGGGTTTTGTCTCAAAGCGACGATTAACATTTCTATGCAAATGCGATCTATTTCCTAGTAATAGTTTTGATTTCCGGGACGGTCGTACAACACTTTTTTTTCAATATTCTCCTTACGAAATACAAGTCGCTCATTCGATTATACGCGACAATGCGGTAATCAATAAAACTCATTCCGCGCCGCGGCAGAAAAAAAAAAGGTGACACGCGAGCTCGAGAGCGAAAGAAAATAAAGACACGGCGCGCGAAGAGGTGAGCGAAGCCCGTGAAATTATAAGCAAACTGGATGAAGCTTAGACGACTTGACAAATCACGGGGCTTTCAATTTCGCAGCGGAGTCGCTCTCTCTCTCTCTCGCATCGATCAGAGATGCCTGACGTGATCGCGCATACATTATCGCCGCCGACTCGCTCTCTGCTATTTATACATTATACCCCCCCCCCCCTCGCCGTCCCCCAGGAATCTTTGATTCCTCCCGGCGCCACCCTTCGCGAAGATCGCTCCTTACGAATTCGGATGCCTAGAAATTCGGCCAATATTTGTCCCCGCGGAATGACAGATTCCCGAGTCCTAATCTGCGCCGACTCCTCGAGGAGCCGTGAGGAGAATTCCTTACTGCCTTAGATTATCGGCTTTATGCATATACAGCCCGAGAAGCCGGGCGACGTAGTCTCTCCCCGCGATTCCCTCGCAGGGAAAAGCGGAGCGAGAGAGCGAAAGATAAACAAGCCACGGCCGTACTCTCGAACTAATGGGGGGTTTCTCGTTTGTTGCTCGTGTTGCAGAGGTGCCGCGGCTGGAGAAATCGCCGCTGCTAGCTAACGGCTACAATCATCCGCCGACGCACCTGAGCCACATGCAGTTCATGCAGCTGGGCGGCCACCCAGGCGCCGGTCACACGGCCATCCTGTCCCCGGCCAGCCTGCCCCATCACCTCCAGGCCCAGGCCCAGGCGAGGGCCGCCGAGCAGGGCCTCAAGGTCAACCACAACATGTCCAACATGGAGGCGCTCGCGAGGTAAGTCGAAGCCGATTGCTCTTACCCTTCCTTTTGCTAAGGCTGATTATTGTTATTTTCGCTTCGCTCTGCCGCCGCCGCCGCCGCGGTGGTGGTGTTGCCTTTTTTTTTTTGGGCTTTGCAAATTTATTGTACAAGCGCGGGGATTGCTGTGTTTAAGAGGCTGGAAAAATTGGGGCCGCGGCTTTTCGCGGTGGGCTCGGAGCGACGGTAGCGTGAGATATTCTCGTTTTTCGCCGTTTATTAAATAGTTTTTCCATTTATGTTTCAAGAAAAAAAGCAAGTTTACATCGAGGTTTTACCGTGTTGGTAGATAGTCGACAGATTTGAAATCCGTTTAAATGATTTCTCGGAAAGACACCGAAGCCCTTAAGGGGTTCGAACCAAGTTTAGAAGCGAAACTTAGCCGCGGTTGAGACTTTCTGCCTGATTTATGGCAAGCCCCTTTATGCATCATTATGTGCAGGTGCAGAATTATAGGCGTGATTTACTTTTCGACCCTAATTTTATAAATAAGGGCAATAACGAATCGGACACTCGGAATCCGCATAATAATCCTAAACGCTCTTTCGCGTTCCTCCGAGGCCCAGCCTTCGTTTCACTTTTTACGATCAAACGGAGACTTTTTGATTTAACTACGCCCGAGATTTAAGACCAACTAGAACAGCTGATTAAGAATTAGCATTTTTTTAACAACGCCGATAATAAACTGCTCCTCCGCGCGAGTATTAACCGTGCTTAAACAAAAACAGCCGGCGGACCCGGGTAAAAATCTATCGGTAAACACGCATTCATCGACAGTACCGTTCCTCGGCCGCGGTCTCAATACTCGCGCGGCCATTGGTCGTCCGTCCATTCGCGTGGGCGTGCATAACGTAATACGCCGAGAGCCGAGTGCATGCCAGTGCGGCTCGCATAAGAAACAGAGGCGGCCTTCCGAAATTGGATTTGTTGGATTTGTTTGCTGCTCTCTCCCTCCCTCTCTCTCTCTCTCTCCGTACGTATCTCGCGAGGCCAGAAGAATACAACTTTAAGAGGATTGCGCCTTCGACGAAGCCGTGGAAATCCGAAGGGGTCTCTCGTCGGCCGGTCTGCGTATACACACCTCTCCGCCGCGAAGACGTCGTCCGAGTCCGTTTCGTTTCTCGCCGAGGAGCTCTCCGGCGACGGAGGAGAGACGTTTAGGGGCGTTGGGTTACGGTCTTTGCCCTTCGATTTCAAAGCGGGGGAGCTGTCGACCGGGAGAGACTTCTGCGATTATCCTGTCCGTTTATGCCTTTAAGCTGATGCTTTGCGACGAGCTTCGACGGGCTCTGCGTGCGACTCTTTTCTTTTTTATTATAATATTGGGTTTTGCTTTGCGAGTTTGCCCGCTGTTTTGAAGCATTTTCATCAGCTTTTTCAAGTGTGGCACTTGATTTAGCTTTTCAATTACATATTTTTTGTGTCCGTCTTTTCAAGTGTTGTTGCAAATTTTTAACCTGAGACAAATTGATAATAACAATTTCGATCGTCATTGGTCGGAGAGATTAATCGGGGAAGTTTATTAAATGCTCTGTTTGCGCAAAGCCCACCACCGCGCCGGGTAAGAAAAGTTTCGGTAAAACCGGGGCCGCGATTTCTCCAAGAACTTGTAGCAATTACCCAACCCAAAGCTCGCGGAGCTTGCGAGCTTAACGGCGAGCGTCTATTAGAAACGCGTTAACAAATGCCTGGATTAGCTTACTCCGTCCTTCCCGCTCCAAGGATCTTTGTCACTTCCCTTGTATTCTCTCCGTCGATCCTTCAAACTCGCAAAGAAGCTTTAAGAGGGGCTCTGCAAACCAGGCTCGGCTTCGAACGCTCTTAAAAATCTTACCGTCGGAATATTAAATCAAAACATTAAGAAATTCCGTAATCGGAGATGCAAAAGTTTTCGGCGCACTCGAAAATTACGAACTCCCTCCTCGAAACTAATCGTCGTCGATAAAGCGTCAAAGGGAGCTCGAAAACGCGCGTCGACGTATTATTAATTCCCGCTGTTACAAGACCGACGCGACAACGTCTCGCGACCTCGCGGCGTCGTGCGTCAAGCTCTCTCGGCGCCGTGAACGCGAAGCTATATCGACAGCGTCTCCGCTGAAAAATGGAAACGCTTTGGCGCGACGCGAGAGCGCAAAGAGAGAGCCAGCCGGCTCTCGGGTGCAAAAAAGCCCGAAGAAAAATAAGTACTCGCGCGCCGCGACTAAACGTGGCGCTCGCTCCAAGAAAAATTGATAAGAGACCGAGAGAAAGAGAGAGAACGCGTCCCGTCGTATTTTTCACGCGAGGAGCGAGTGATCGAGTTCCGCGCGTATACATAATGATGCGGAGAAGGCGGCACCGGCGCACGTTCCGCATTATGATTTCAGCGCTTTGCTTTTAATTAAAATGCAAATCTATCGCGCCCGAGGAGACGGAGGAGGAGGAGGACGCGGAGCAGAGACAGAGAGAGAGAGGGACAGAGAGATCGGGAGGTAAGACGGATTACGTCTAGGGGCGCCACGACAAACACCGGAATATGATTAATACTGCGCAAGCAACCCCATCGTGTGTCGCGCCCGGAGCGAAGGCCAAAGGACACTTTTCACGCCGGGCCTCGCCTTTTTGCGTGGCTTTATATTGTCCGCGGTGCCCACCTTTCGATTCTTTAAAGAGCTTCAATGCCTCCTTTTGTTTCGCTTCGCTCTTATGCCTTTTTATGCTAATTTCAACGCTACAAGTTTTAGTTCGGGGCAATTTGGAAACGCGAAAAATATAATAGTTTCAAGGTTAAGCGGTGTAATTTATGCATTGAAATGGAGGGACAGTTTATTAAATTAAAGATTTTGGACTAAAATAGTTGTATAAAGATTTAAAACTTTTGATCAGGCCCCTAAATGTTTATTTTAGAAAATTTTTAAAACAAGGAATTGATTTGAAGGCAAATTTCAATTATCATACTTAATCCCAAACAGCTATTACAGAAAGATCCGTTTTTTCTGTTAAAATGTTTTAAATTATAAGAGACGCTCAGTTTGGTCCGAAAATCGTCTATTATATTAAAGGGCTTTGCAAAAATTAATAACTTTCTTTAAAGTTATCTGCAAAAGACAAGATTTCGTCAGCAACACGATATTACCGCAATTTGAAACAGTAACATAATGCTTGCTACTTTTGCAGTATACTCTTCAAATTATTCGCATCAAACGAACTGATCCGAACGTCTTGGCAGTCGGTTCAGTTTTAATTTCGCGTCTTAATTTGGCCGACGTCAACCCTAACAAGTACTCGTCCGGGCGCTAGGAATTAAAAAGGAAAAAGCTCCCCTTTTGAGCTTCTGTGATTGAAAAAACGAGCAGGCCGAATGTTCCCGCGCTGTTTGCGCGCGCGGGCCAGTTTCCTTTTTTAATCAGCGCCAGCCCGACTTCAAAGTCAATCGAATCAAAGGACACCTACCAAAGCGAGAGAGAGAGAGAGAGAGAGAGATAGAGGAAATGACGAAAAGAGTCTTAATCAAGTCTTTTCCTCCTTTTTTTTGCTTTCCCATCGCTCTCTCTATCTTTCTCTCGCGCACACGTCGACGTCTGTCGCTAATCACCCGTCCGCTAATCAAGCTCGCTGTATATACACGCTGCTTCTTGCGCGGATGATTCGATTTCTTGCCGGGTTGCGTAATGAAATATTGACAATTATCGCTCGCCGCCAGTCGGAAGTTTATGGGCGGTAGAGGGAAAAACATTATTGTCGCTAAAAACGTTTATAAAATTAGTAGATTACATATTCAATTAATTAGAATAAAGTCGAGCAAATTATTTAATTACGACAATAAATTCTACAAGACACGCCCGCATCGCGGTATACGTAAGCAGGTTTGATTAATGCTTAGAAAGTTGCTTTTATTTTGCGCTTATTTTCCGCTGACGTTGACCGTGCCAGCTTCTGTATTTTTGTTTCTTAATTTGCTGTTATTTTTATTTTAGATCCGGCGTCTGGGACAACTGCCGGGCAGCCTACGAAGACATCGTCAAGCAACTCGAAAGGTAGGCTCCAAACCAATGCAACACACCTCTAAAAACACATATCTCCGTCGCAAAAAGCAGGCCAGATTTAATAATCGCACAAGACAGAGCCGCAGCCGCGGCGGACGGTAAAGAGAGAGAGAGAGAGAGGCGCACCGAGTAAAAGCTGCGACGGGGAGGGACGGGGGGTGGATAAACAAAGGTTTACATCAGTGTCAGTCGCAACAAGTCCGATTTGGTCCTCTCCCTCGATCGGCTCTCTCTTCTCTCTCCCTCTCTCTCTCTCCCTCTCTTCCGCATGAATATTCAGGCTGCCCGCTCGTCCGTTCCCTTTCGCACCCCTTTCGCTTCTGCTGCTCTGTCCGTCGAACGGCGGTGACCAGTCAAAGGCCCGAAATCACAATACGCGTTTGTCCGGTTGACGAGTTGAGCGTAAGCGCGCGAGCGAGAGCAAATAGAGGAGGGGGAGGGGAGGGGGGGGGGGGTGGAAGGCCAGAAAGTGGCGTGTGGCCTCTGAATTGGAAATAACGTTTCGCGCTCATTCAAAGTGTCCGTTTGCCAGCAATACGCCCCGGTGCGCGATGAATTCCGCAGCTTTTTTTTGTTTTTTGTTTTTTTGATCGAAGGGGTGAGCTCGCTTTTCTCACTTTCTCTGCGGACGCGGAGGAACACGCCTCCGCGAGAATTCATTTGGAGGCGAGTTTGCTTATGTCGTGGTCCGGCCTTCCGATGGGTCGGGGAGGCGGGAGGCTGACCTTTCGAGGCTTTTATTGTCGCGAGGAAATGATTGGTATTGTTCTTTAATGAGTTGGATTTGCAGAAGAATGAAAGGTTATTTCGATGGGTTAAGTGCTTTTAAATCTCGGCTAATTTTATATTTATATTTCGTTGGGTATAATCTTCTGCGTATAAAATTTCAAATAAAATGCAAAGAGAGACTTATCTAACAAATTTTTTATTCATTTTGACGATGACTGTAGTTCGTAGAAAAATATAACATAAAATGCGTAATAAAAAAGTATGACAAAAACTTTAGCAAAACCAAGCAGAAACTTGTCTAAATAGACACTTTTTCCACCCGGTGACGTTCCCCGCGATATACCGTAAATGAAAGAGTAACCGTGGAAGAGTAAACCCCCAAAAAAAAAAGTCCAATCGCAGCTCCGCAGCAGCTTTAAAACCCCGCAAAAAGCCAGCCCCGCGATCAGCTACACCGGAGCTCTCTCTCGCCGGAGCAACGAGTGTTTTAGAGCAGAGAGAGGAGAGTACAACACTCGGAATGATTTAATCCCCGAATGATGGACGGGCACGTCGCGACGATGATCTGCGTCGCGTAAAGTGACAAGTGGTTAGGATCAGAGGCCGATTCTCTCTCTCTCTCCGTCTCTCGCGAGCCTCGACAAAGAGCAAGAGAGAGAGAGAGAGAGAGGGAGAGAGAGGGCAGCCTCGGTTCTCGCTCTTCCACGGGGTACAAATCATGCGGGAATTACTGCGTCAGGTCGCGCGAGAGCTGGACCGGGCCACAGTCGACGCGGAAACTTGACGCGCGAGCGACGGTTAATACTGATTTATCGGAAGCGCGCGACGACATCGCCGTGGCGAGAGAGAGAGAGAGGCGCGCCTGCGTTGTTATACCCTTCACGTCGGATTTCGCGCGAAGCGGGATCCGAGCATCCGGCGAGTCCGCTCCGATCGGGTGCGACGAGCAAATAGAGCCGCATTGACATTGCTAGAAACGCCCGTAATGAGGATTTAGCGGCGGGGGGATGCTTCCGAGTTCGGCTTTAAATCGTTCGATTTCGCCGATGCGGCTAAATACGTTTATGTAAACGCAGTTTTTGAGAATGGAATTATTTATCGAGGATTAGAGGAGATTACGCGCCGAGTAATAAACTCACAATTAGAGAACTGTCAAAACAATAACGTAATTATCGCGAGGCAGTAGCGGGCAGAGTGAGAGAGAGAGAGTAGATTTCGCAGTCGTCGGAGCTTTGATTAATTTCGCGATTGTCGGGATTATTAATTGTGCGCCTTCCTTCGACACGACAGGACGACCTTTTCGCCCGACACTTGCTTCGCCTTTCCAAATCCCGATGATTTGTTTATGCTAATCCGTCGGAGAGCCTCCACCCCGCCACCCGGCAGAGCGGACCGCTGCCAGATTACGCTCGCGCCCAGTTATTTATGACGTTTCGTTGTATCAACTCCGGCTAATTAAATCTCCACCGAAACTGAAGCTAGGCGGATTTCGCTTTTAAACGTAGAATAAATACCGCCGAGGGGAAAGCGCGTATTTTTTTTTTCTTGACTTCCGAAAGGAGGCAAAACTATATACTCGCGCATCGCCGTGAGTAACGTCTGTTTTAAATTACTGCCTTTCCTCGCGGCGTCGGGCCGGGCGAAAAAGGCGGAAAATAATCTCCAAGTTGATACAAATTACCCGAGTCTTAATGCATGTTACGTCTGTTAAAGCAGAGTTTCGCATTTTTCATACTCTCCGGGCGAGATGTTGAAAATCGGCTCGACAAGGCAGCTTTCCACCCCGGCAGCAGTAAGTAATATTAATGAAGGCCTTTGCTTTCTCTCTCTCTCTCTCTCTCTCGCTCCCTTCCGGGGTAAGTCTCGCGAATTTTCGGGTATCAATGCGCGAGCGACTCCGTTAATGTCGGGCCAGCTTTAAAATTACCCAGTCATTCTCGCATAATTCACGCGCGCATTGTCGTGCGGAGATGTGGCCGAGGAGGGTTGCGAGAGTCTGAAGGCAGACAATTTTTGAAAAATGACGCGCAGTCTTTACTCGGAGGGGGCTTTTTGCTTGTCCCGAAGGTGTAAGCAATGCTTAGGAGCCCGAGTAACATTCCACTTTTGCGTGTTGAATTAAAAAATTCAATGCAGATTCTTTAATGTGAATAAGAGAATTGATAATGTAATCTCGTTCGGTGGAAAAATTTTCCGCGAGCATAAATAAAACATTGTGAACATAATTTAATGCGCACGCTATATAGCGACGGTTAGAAAAGTACAATGTAGAGGAAAAAGATAGACCAAACATCGTGTAAAGAGAAAAGACGGGGTAAGGAGGCGGAAAGAGGAAGAGAAGATAAATAAGTGAAGAAAGACCGATAGGGAAGTACATTGAAAGCGCCATTTACAGAGATAGATAGAGAAAGAGGAGAGGAGCAGCCTGTCGTGACGCTTTCCCAGCTTCTTATCTGATAGGACTTACCCTTCGTACACTCGCCCTCTCCCCTCTCCCGTCGGCCGCGTTTTTGCTCTCTCTCTTCTTTACTTGTCTAGAGACGTCATTAATTACGTCCCCGGTAATGACGCTTTATCGGAAAAGACATCTGCCGCTGGAAAATAATATTCATAAAACTCGCTCCTGCGGCTTGGGGGAAAGACGAGCCTCTTTCTCTCTCTTCCTTACTACCTCCTCGTCCGGATCTAATCGTCCGAGAAGTCTGTTGCGCATAAAAGAAAACCGAGGCTACCGCGAGTGTAATTGCGTAATTATAATGTAAATGCGGGGGAGTTCGATCTGCCTTTTATTGCATGAATAATGACTCGCTCCAAAAAAATATGTCCGCCTCGCGCGTTCTCTTACGGAAAATATCAATTTACCGCCTTCCCCCGACGTCTTGTCGATCGCGTCTCCTTTGAATAAACAATTATTCAATTTAAAACTCCAATTCCAATTACCACTCGAGCCTTTTCCCCGAAGCGTCGAAAGCCGATTCGTTTCGAAAAAAAATACTCCGCGTGTCCCGCAAGAAAAACACGGATTATACAAATACTCTCTCTCTCTCTTTCCGGAGCCGATATATATACACAGCCGCGTCGATGCAAGAGCTCTGTGTGCAAATTTAATAGAAACGGATAAGGAAAGTCAAAAAATGGAATCGAGAGGGAGAAGGAAGTCAAGAGCCCCGGGGCCTCCCCCCTTCTGGCACACTCGACACTCGACTTCCGCGGGCTGACTCCGGGAATCGTCTCTCGCTCCTCTCTCTCTCTCGAGAGGAGCGATCGATTCGCGGAGGCCTCGAGAGGATCTCGAGTGAGAAGTCGTCGACACGCACCCCGTATCTTTCTCGGTCTCTTCCTTTCTTCAACGCGGGGACTTTTTCTATAGAGCTCTCTCTCTTTCTCTCTGCCCTCCGCGCCTTTCGGGCTGCGCTTTTTGCTCCCGTAATCCTTCAGATTTTCTTTATTGATGGGGCTTTGACGGGAGGCCATTGTGCGCCTGTTTGCCCTTCCATAATCAGATACGAGTCTCCAGTGCGCATTTGGTAATTGATGGTTTTCGAGAATTAGCGCGGGGTTTATATTCAATCCAGAATCGTGTAAAAAGCGTTGTTGTTATAAAATCGCTTATTTCCACCGACTCCGCAAAACTGAAAGCATCAATTTCAGCGTCTAAAAATAAATCCGCTTTATAGCTTCCGCCTGGAACACAATTCCAGAAATAATCTCGCAATCGCAGCCGGAGAAACGAGAGCGCCGCGCGGCTCGTTGTCGGCTCTCCGGCGCGCGAGTTGGCTCTCGGCTCTCGCGGTTAATTCCATTCGGCGATCGGGCCGTTTGATAGCGGAGCACCTCGAGAGAGCGGCACGAGCGGCTATCAGACGCGACGCTAATTGCGCTCGAACGAACTGTCGACGCCGACACGCTCCGAGGAGGCGCCGAGTCCCCGGACCCGGTGATTGATGCGAATCTACTGCCGTTTCTACGTTTCTCCCTCCCCTTTATCTGTGGTCTCTTGTCTGCTTCGGCGAGATAGGAGAGTCGGAAATTTTGAGAAATGTTTTTGTTGCTACTATTCTATTTCTCAAGTTTTATCATCAATTTATAAGTAGATAAAATTTATTCAAATTAGCAGAGCTTATTATCGTTTTATTACAAGTTTCTTAAAAGAATCCAGTTATTTAGAAACATAAAGATATGCGAAAAATTTACTGACTGCGTTCGCGCAATAACATCTTTCCTACTTTACTGCGCATAAATTACCTGACTCCACTTTTTAACTTTACGTTTTTTCTCGATGTTTTTTCTATTCTTTTATGAAAAATTTAAAAAAAAATATTTTTTTGCTTGATTTCAATTTATAGTTACTTTCAATACGTCGTAAATGAATAATTTTCTTAGAAATATAAACATAATATTAATTTTAATACCATTTTAACAATTTTTCAATTATATAATAACTTTATCTACACGAATTACTTAATATTTTATTCAACTTTATATTATATATTAGTTTCTATAATTTTATGTGATAATTATTGTATAAAATTTTAATGTTATTCATAAAGTGTACAGCTTAAAAGTGTTGCCTATAGGGTTTTCGTCCTAAATAACTCCTCTTTTTTATAAATTACACGTATTACTGCACAGTAAGAGAACATAAATTAAAGCGCAGCCACAAAATTGCTAAAGCTATAAACGTTAAAGAACTAATGTGGTATGTGATTTTTGAAGTAACAATAATTGTATAGCAATTTAGTAAAATATACTAATAGCAGACGCCTGAAATCTTTTAAAAGGACACGAAATTTCGAAGGCTGTTATTAAAGTTTCAATCTTCCAAACTCCTCTCTTCTCCATTATACGTCTTCTTTCCACTTGCCAATGTCTCTCTTTATCTTTCCGATCTTTCACTGTTATTTAGCTATTTATATGACATCTCATCACAGCTGCCTCCATCACATAATTTTCGCACATGATCACATCGTAAAGTACTCTTTGTTGTGCCATTAATTATTATTCATATCGCGCCTCCTATTGTGAATTTTTCAATTTTTGCTCTTCGGTTCCGCGAAAAATAGCTTCTTTTAATTAATATCAAACAATGATCGGTCCCCCCCTCCCACTGCCCATTCTAAAATTCCAATTCAATCTCAATAAATTATCTCCCCGAGAAATCTCGCATTACCCGCAGGAGGCATAAATTAAATTTAAAAAATAAGGCTCTCTCTCGCGTTAAAAGTAAATCCGAGCGAGTAAAAGAGGGGCGAAGATCAAGAAACAGACGGAGAAAGAGCGAGGCAGCTCTCGCTTAATGATAAAAGCGAGAGGGAGAGAAGTTTTACGATTCGGGGAGATTTACCGTTGATGTAACAAGCGCGTTAACGCTCCTCTCGCGCTCTCCTCGAGCCCGCAGCTACCGGGGGCCTCTCTCTCGTTTTTATATCGCTTTTCATTAGCCATGAAGCTTAATCCGCGCCTCCGACTTGGTCGTGTATACGCGAGCGACGACTCGCTCGGCCTGCTTATATCAAAGCAGGCTCTCTCTCTCTCTCTCTCTCCCGATCCTTGAAACTTCTGCCGTATACGTATACGCACATGCAATATTAACTCGCGGGCAACTTCGCTCTGGCTGCTGCCCTGGATAACCCAACTTTTTTTTCTCTCTCGAGTTCGTTTCAGTGGCGGGGAAAGCGGGATAATCTTCGAGATTCTTCGTTCAAATAGGGACGTTTTAAAGGGATTGTCACAATTTTCGAAATTATTCTTGTACGTTTTACTCCTAATTATTTATCTATTTTATTAGAGACTCTTTTCTTGCGTAACCCAACAAATCATTCCCAACATGCAAAGCTTAATTCCCCTCCAATCATTCAATTTCCTCCTCCGAAAAGGGCAAGAAAACAAGCAAATTTCGATCTCCGCTCGGCAATTATAATAGATCGTCCCAAACCTCGAGCCGCAGTTACAGAGATCTATCTATCTATCTATCAGCGATCGAACCGGCGTCGTTAGAATCCCCGAGGTGGTCACTCGGGCCCACTTTCGATCTCCACCGCGAAGAATTCGCCCTAATCGATTCCGGGAAGGGCCCCCTACTACCTGTCGCAAAAATGCCGCACGCGCGGATCATCCCGAAAGGATGCACACGCGAACTTTCGTGCGCGGCGCGTTAAAGAGGGCGGGGAGGTTGGCAGGTGCAGGGAAAGGAAAAAAATGTATATATATATATTATATACTCGCCCCCGCCGAACGAGTTTAATGAGACGCGAGGCTCGAAAGCGCCTCCGCGCCGGGATTTAATGAAGGGGTCAACGTCGGCGGGCAAAAAATCCTGGATCCGACCTCTAAGCTGCCGAGTGTTATTGCATGCTGGAAATTTCGCTCTCGGCTGCGGGTGATTATTTTTTTTTTAATATTGGATTTATTACTTTTGCTGAGGAGCTGTTTGCGCATTTTTGTTACTGAGGCTTGTGACATTCGAAACGGAAGTACATGGAAAGACTTTCTGAGGGTTTACGGTTGATTAACGGCAGTCGGTTCGTTATGTAATTTAGCTGCATCGATGAGAATTATTGCCACTGCAAATGTAATTAGAAAATAAAGCACATCTTTCGAGGATTAAATTGAACGCGATTTTTACGTAATAATTTTAACGCCGCGCGAATGCTTTTCCCATAATCTTTAAGAGTTTTTTTATAATTAATTTTACGACGTCATCGGGAATATTTTTCGATACTTTATACGGACATCGGCGGTTACGACATTTACGGGCAGTGTCATTGGTGTATGACGACTCAAACTTCCTTATCCTTTCTTGTGGAAGATTGAAGACAAAGTTACGTGACTACCGAGACGTAAATTATTTGTAGTGTTATACAACAAAGTGCTAAAGATGCTTTTAGAGCGAGGAATTAATGTTAATTCTTAATGAACGACAATTTTTCATACTCTTTATTCAGAGTCGGACGTAATTCTCTTTATCCCGAGGAGGATATTTTTTCCGCGCTTTCGAAAACAAAATGATTCACGGAATTTAACACGCCGGATTCCTAATTTAGCCAGGCTTTAAAAGTTATCGATGCATCGGTCTTTTTACACGTGTTTAAAATTACTATATTATTTCGCCGAATAGAAATAACTGTGAAAGTTGCAATTTGCCCGCGTCGAAGCACCGCGCCTTCAAAGAGCTCGACTAACGAGCCATTAAAATTCAATTTTCCAAATTTAAAGCTCTCGCGCGCCGAGGCACAAAAAAAGAAACGATATATATCCGCGCGCGGCGCGCATCCCGGCCGCCTCTCGTCGAAAATACACCTACTCGTCAGTCGATTGAAACGGCTCTCGTCTCGGTATCGGGGCCCGTCATCATCGGCCCGTACGTCGAATATAAATAAATCACGCGAGCCATCGCGTCGACGTATCCGCCAGAAAAGACACATTATAAATTTCTAAAAATAATGCGCGAAATAACGAGGAGCGCACACATATTTATACGTATATACGAGAGAGAACACAGACGCACAAAGTGCCAGTGGGCGGGTAACTCGCGCATCTTCTCTCTCTTTCTCTCTCCAGCGGGGTTAAATTATGCACGACTCTCTTGTGCTTTCATCGCGCATTATTATTATTGCATTATTAGAGCACGTCAGGTTCGGTAACGAGACGAAGGCAGGAAGAGGGAGAGAGAAGCGAGAGTTAAGTCGGCTGGGCAAGACGACGACGACGACAACGACGACGTCGCGACGCCCCGATGTGCTATTTGCCGCGACGTCCCGACGCCGAAGAAACCGATGATTAATTAAAAACATAATTAGTTCGCCGTTCGACGTTTCGCTCTTTGGCCCGAGCTCCGGTTCTAATAACCGCCTCATCCTTCCTTCCTCCCCTCCCGTGAAATTCCTGCGGTTGTTAACGTCGGCGATCGGCGCTTTCTTTTAATGAATACCTAATGCTTTATTTAAATTCCGCAAAGATAAGAAAATCAATCACAGCCGCGCGGGATTCCTGTAATTACGCTTCCGACGGCCTGGAAAATTTAGTTCTCTCTCGGTAAAATTTAACATCTTAAACAAACAGCTCGAGTCGCCAGTTAAAACACGCGGCGGTTAAAGAAAGCGAGCCCCGAGCCGCGCGTTAAATCAATCAATCAATCAATCAATCAATCGCGGTGTCTGCGGAGGCTTGCGGGGGCTAATGTACCGTGAAATTGTCATCCTCCGGCCGGACGTCTTCCTCCGCCCGCCGGCGGCGGCTGCGGGCAGAAGGAGGTGTTGCCGACTTCGTTAACTTTTCTCTCGGCCATATTTCGAGGACTGACGCGCGCGCTCTCCGCTTAACGATCCGTTTCCGAGGAGGCGCGCGAGCGAGCGAGCGGCCTCTCATTAAAATTATAATGACGATTTTTCGGCCCAAGAGAGGGAGAGGAGGATGTTCATTGGGTCGGCATTGTTATTGCCTCGGACTCGTTACCGGACGGAATATAACGATAACGGCCGTGGCGGCGGCGACGGCGACGGCCTTGCCGCCTCGCGTTGGGAATCAGTCGCTTAGCATAATGCGCGCCGGCGGAAGCTTACTATTGATGAATATTTAGTGGATTTCGAGGACTTGCTTTTCCGCCAATTAAGACGCTTTGTCGGCCTGCGTCATCGGCTGCTATCGAACGATGCTGCACGAATCGATAGATGGAAGGGACGATCGATTTTACACGAATTTTCGACGATAAGCCGTACGAAAGACCGAGGACGGAACAATACCCCCCGAAGCGAGCGAAAACAAATAGGAGGAGCGGAAAAAGTGAGCGCGGGGAGAGCGGCGGCTGGGAAAAGCGCGCGCCGCGGCGGTAAAGGGCAAAGAGTGTATACGGACAGCGCAAATATTAGTTCATTACCAAAAGTGCCAGCGAAACGAAAGCCTCCGCCGCGCGCTTGTTTAATGGCATCGCTTCTCTATTCAATTACAAACCCGGGGCCGGCGCTTTTGCGCTCTTTTGACCGGCCGCTTTTAACTGCGCTCCGCGCCGAAGAAACGTCGTTACATGCGCAGCTGTGCTCTTCTTTTTCGAAACGGCTCGAAAAAAAAAAAGAGTTGGACCGTAATCCGAATTTGTCTAGGACGAAATAAATGCTCCTCTGTGCGCCACACCGCTAAAAGAATAATTTACAAAAAGCTGCGCGCTGAAAAAGGAAGAAAAGAATAATACGAAAAAGACAGGAAGGGAGCGCAATAAAAAAAATTCACCTCCAAGTGCACGCGCGCGGAAAAATTTAAAGTCCGAGGCCGAAGATGAATAACGCGGGTGATGAATGCCCGGGGGCGCACTTTTAATTTCTGTCCTTCGCGCCTAAATATGGGGAAAAGCGCGCGCGGCAGTAGGTTAGCACACAATATCAGTCGCCCCCCCCCCTTCCCCCGTTATCAGTCGACCCTTCCGCAAATACGCGGCCCCGCCGAGCTGCGCGGCGGCCCGCGGGGCTTCATGAATTTTCTCTCCTATCGGGCTCGCAGACGTTATTACTCTTTTTTTTCGCCGCTCTTCTTTCGGCCGGCCGGCCGAGCCGCGCTCTCTCTGTTTAATAGATGTTGTCGGCCGCCGCTGAGTAATAATTGCCGGCGTCGCTTTTTGATGCTGGTTTTGATTGTATTTTTGACTTTATAATTCATTTCTATTCTCGCGTTTTTTTTTAGCAAAAATTCTAATTTTCTCAATAAATTCAATTTCTCGCCCGAAAAAAAAGAAAAAATTCCCGAAAAACATTCGGCCGATATCCCGTGAATTTCGGGAGAAAATCCAGCATTAATCACCGGAGAAATCGACTGCAGAGCCTCGGCAATAATAATCGTCCGTCCGGGGGCGAGGAATCCTCGCGTGTCGTCGGGGCATAAATAAGAAGGCGGCGGCGGCGGTTGGGACAGTCGAATAAGGTATACATCGGCTAGAGGAGACAACGGCAAAGTTCGCGGTAATATACGGGCGTCGAAGGTGCGACTACGCGTTACTCGCGAGGAGGAGGGGGGGGGGGCAGAAGCGCCATTTAATAACAATATATCTTGGCGGGCATAATGCTCCCAGCCGCCCCGACGACTGGGAAGAAGAGGGATAGAGCAATTTCGGGCGAGAGAGCTGCAGCGCGCGAGGGAGAATAGCATTCCGAGAGCTCTGCCCTCTAATTAACAGACGTGTAAATCAGTAATTGACGCGCGCGCGGCTTATTAATTCCTCGCGAGCCACCCTTTGACGGCGGCGGGCCGCGATTTCTAATCAATCACCGGTACGCGCGAGATGCACGAGAGGAGAAAATGAGATTTTTCCGAGTGCCTTTTTCCGCGGGAGAGCTGATCGGGAGTTGCGTGACTCACTGCGAGATTTATTGATTTGAATTTAAATTTTTTTTATGCCCTTCGGTTGAAATGATACACTCGAAATGTCAGCGTTGTAGAGATTAAATCTTCACATCCATTATCATAATTATTTATGCACGGAAAGGAGTAATTAGATTGATGATCATTAATTATGCTCTGTAATTAATCATTATGATTAACTTCTCACAGAGCTGTCTTGGGCGTAAAAAACGTGTTACACGTTTTTTGCAACATACGGTTTACATTAAATATATATGTTTAAAAAAGATAATGCAAGCGTCTCCTTTAAAACAGAACAGTTACTAATAACACTCGAATCGTACAGAAATCAATTCGTTCCCGAAAGCGGCAACGCCTCCTGTCTCGGCCTCTCCCTGCAACTGACACCAAAGACAGAACCTGGAAAAAGCTCCCCCGCTCGAAAGAAACACCCAAAATCAAGCGCCGCATTGACAAACGATCCGTAAAGCCCCGGTGCACCCACACAGACGTCTCGCGAAAACGGCAAAAGTTGCTCGCTCTCTCGAGGGAGTGAAAAGCGGTCCGGCAGCTTGGCCACTCGACAAGAATAATCGCTTTCCAATTGAATATATATCCCCCGGCCGATCCATCATCGGCGACTGTAAAATGCTCCCGACACCGCGCGGCAGCTCGCGAAAAAAGCAGCAAGTAGCGCGCGGAAAAATCGGAATATCTGAATAAGAAAGCGGCGGCGTCAGTCGCACGGGCCGCGCGTAAATCCCTGGCACTCGAGCCGCACACACCGTGGAAAGAAAGAGAGAGAGAGACGCGCGCGGGGATCTACAATTCTAAAATCCGGCCGCCGTAAAACACTCGAAGAAACGCTTCGGCTGCACTTTTCGAGTGGCCGTCGCCGCCGCTCCTGTTGAAATATGTAAAACCGTGTAACCTCTTCAATTTACATAGCCGCGCGAGCACGCAGGCACACACAGCGGGCCCGGGATGGCTAATGAAAAGTGGCGGCGAGGGATGGATGGAGAGAGAGAGGAGGGAGCAGCTCGAGAATTAATCGCTCGCTCGCCAAGTCCGATCGTTGTTGATGAAATAAGGGAATTAAACGTTCCGCTCTCTCGTCGCTGCCCTCTTCCTTTTTTTTTGCTCGACCTTCTTCGTCTTCCTAATTTAGTTAATTAGGCCTCTCGGCTATTCCGTGCGGGGGAGATTTTTATTTGGCTTGTAATACCAGCTCTGGTTTGCCGCCCGAGTCCTTTCTTGTTTACAAGGCGGCTGTTACCGTCTCTGTCAGATTTTTCGCTGATTACGATGTACGGCGTTTTATCGGCGCTCGATTGCCTACAAAATTATGCATTTACAAATAATTAACCCTCTTTATTAACAGTCATTGAAACAGATTCAAAGTAAAAGTAGCCCGCCGACAGATCTAACGAGAATTCAGCGGCGTTATCAGCCCGGCGGCTACGCCAGGTGCAATATAAACCTTAGCCCAGGCGGTCTCTTTCTCTCGCCTTCTATTTTTTTCGCGAAACGCGAGGGCGGCAAGAACCGCGCGTACAGAGCGGCGACGCTGTACAAACAAGCGCCGATAAAAGTATCGCGCCTAGTACATACATCTGGAAGTGGGGAGCATCAATCATGGCACATCTGCAGACACCTCACTCTTTTCCTCCGTTACTTGCTCTCGGTTTTTCCCCCCTGCCCCCTTTGCACAACTTTATACCTATCAATTTCCGCATCTCGACCGATCCTGCAAAAGGTTTCGAATAATCGAAAATTTCTCCGTTTCAATCTAGAAAAATTCTCTCGCAGCGAAAGCTAAAAAATTCAGCGCGCTGCAATCTCCCGCGCGGCAGTGTCTCTCTCCCCGCGCTTCTTTACGAGGGAGGGAGACGACGCGGGTCCGTGCAGGCGTGCCACCGCCACCGATGCCGGCTCTCTGTTTCTGCAGAAGCGGCGGCGAGCCATTTGTCATCGGCGGCGTAAATTTGCCCCGGCTGCGGCGGTGCGTGCGAGTCCGCGCATAATCTCTCTCTGATTCTCCTGCGCGCGCAAACGCAATCTGGAGAGAAGCCAGAAAACTCACTTCTTCGCTCGGTTTTTTGGCGGGGTGAACGCTCCGAGAGCATAATGGGAGTGGGATTTTTTACACTGGATTAGTGCACGAGTCGCTCGCGATAAGCCTGCACTTTAGAAAATGTCAATTAAAGTTCCTAACGAATTTTTTCCCTTTCTCTGTTCTAGGTGCGTATCGAAAACTGGGTATCTCCAAGCGTTCGCCAATTCGTAAGTCGATTTATCACCGCTGAATTAATTTTAAAGTAACGTATCGCTCTCGGCTCCCGAAATAATAAACGCAAGCAGGCCTCTGCAACCGAAAAGCCGAGGCTCCTTGTCCTCGTTGCGTGTGCGTCCCAAGCAGGTGCTTTATTCCGCCGCGGCGGCCGTATAGTTTACGACAATTTTATTGGCGGCCCCCGGTGTTCAGCGGTCGTATTTAACATTTTATTCCGGGGGCGGCGCGCGCGCGCGCGAATTTCCAGCCTGACCCTCGCGCCGCGGACAAAGAAGGCACGAAAATTGACCGCCGAGCGAGGAGCTCTCTCTCTCTCGTTTAACGAGGAGGAAAGATTTAACGAATTAGTCCGGGCAATCGGATTTGGCGCGTCATTGATTTAAGCCCGCTCGCCGAGGAGGCCGCCGCTCGTCGATAAAAATCTCGATTTATCCCTCGGAAGCATAAACTAATATACAGTCGCGTCGCTCGTCTGGTCGGCCAAAAAATTCCTAATTTCCGACGAAAAACAGCGCACTTTGTTTCTAGCGCGGTTAAATAGTGGGCCGACTCGAAATCGCTCGCGGAGGCTGTAAAAGAGGCCGAAAAAGCCCTAAAAGCAGGAGGCGGAAAGGGTTCGGAGGGGGGAGATTTTATTTCAAGGGCTACCGGCTTTCATAAAAGTCGTCTGGCACATTTGTTTTGCAATATTATTGGCCGCTCCTCGTCGGGCCCTGCGTCGGATATTATTTTATTAGCGTGTCCGCGCGCCGCCAAAAGCCGCACCGCAGCGCAGATAATCCTCCCGGTCGCTTTCTTCGGAGAGCCGCGCGCTGCCTCCGTTTACACGCGACGCGCGCAAAAGGGGGAAATTCGGAGAGTGCAGGCTGCAGCGGCGCTCGAGATTTATGAATATTTAATTGCGGGAGAGGCGCACGACTTTTTCTTCGATACGCATCGCGCATCGGGGGGGCGTTGCTTTTTGTAAGATGTGGCCGTGGAGGAGAATTACTTTATTTAGTTTGAAGCGAATTTGGAATTTTATGCCTCGGTCCAATTAGTTATGGAGGCGGTGTGTGTTTTGAGCAATTTTTTCGAGAAGGTAGCAAAGCTACCGTAAAAAAGATGTACTGCTCGACTTTAATATCACTCTTGAATGATATTCCGAAAGAAGCCCATTGATTAAATGTAAAATTATTCCCTTCCCCTCCATTATTAATTCGGATAATTTCTCCCGCATTAAAAATGACTAAACATTGCTCATCGCTCTCCGCGCATCTAATTACTTCGTCCTCTCTTAAAAAAAAAAGAAAAAAAAATCATCCAAACAAATTTCAATATATAATCTCGTGATTCCATTTGCCGAGGGTGATGGCGACGGGGAGGTAAATAAACTTTAAAATCAGCCCCCCGCCGCCGTCGCGAAACAATATAACGCGCCGACGAGAGAGGCAGAGACAAACTCGATCTTTGGAAATCGTCGGAGTAGAGAGCGGCGTCGCAGCTGCGAAATTATAATACGAGGTGCTACGGCGAAGCGTTGACAAATGACGGAGGCAAGTTTTATTATTTTAGATGTCGCGCCCGATGTGTTTTACATAATTCGCCGGCGTTCTTTATTTTCTGCGTCTGGGAGAGAGGGCTGCCGCCGCCGCCGCCGCCGCGCGCCGCTTTGCCCTTTGATAAATGGATCGGGCTTTTATTAGACAAAGTTTTTTTTCTCTCTCTCTCCGCCCGCGAGGAGGTCTACTCCCTCGAGGAGCCGAAGACAAGCGCCGCGCGGTTACACTAAATAAAGATAAGCCGCGAGCGAGCGCGGAAACAAATGCTCCGAGGGGAGGCCGACGGCGGATATAATGTAAGCCGCGTTATTTCTTCCTCGATTTGCGGGGGATGTACGAAACGTCGTCGCTTCGCTACAGATTTTCTATTCAATTGCTTATTAATACAAGCTTCATATATTGCCTCGCAAACGAATTGTAGATTAAGAATTTTTCTGCTCGGAATACATCACCGATAAATTATGCAATAATTTTTAATTCTGAATTTTCCGCTTTTCCCGGAGAGCAATAGAGACCCGTTGAAAAGTGGCCCGTGGCAAAGGCGAGCGGGGGGGAGACTATAAATCGCGCAGGTACACATCCGTCATCGGGTGATCGAGCGCTCGTTCCGTACTCGCGGCGCGGCTAACCCCTTCAAGACTCTCGCGCGTCTCTCGTCGGCTAATGCGCTTCCTTTCATAAAAGGCCGCCTTCTGGCCTATTCACAGGCGCGATCCTCTCCGCCTCGACGTTTCAATCGCGCGCCGCGGCACGGCTCGCGCGCCCTTCTTCCAAGGCGCGATCCATCCTAATCGCCTTTCGCGGGGAGAGAGAGACGGATGAATGGCTCGCGGGTATGCGTTGTATTTTCGACGGCTTGCCGCGGCCCTTTTCGCTTGAGAGGCGCGAGGAGCGCCTCGAATCGTATTCATCTGCAGGGAAAACAGCTTTGTTGGCGATTTGTGCAGCTGACGTTTTGGTTGAATTAAAAAAAAAGAAAGAATCGAGGAAAATGTTTCTGCAGTCGGAAAGAAGCGTCGCGGTATTGGGAAGGCGGTGGAAATGTTTATATTAAAACGGTGACAAGGCAGGCTCTCTCTTTCATCTATCAACAAAGGGTCGAAGTCGGCCGTTCGCTCCCAAACTCCGGTCAGGATCGCTAAATATTTCATTTCGTCGACCCCCTCGGAAACGTTTAATTTTGACTCAGGTGTGCATTATACACACGTCTCTCGCGTGCATTCCACCTTCGTTCGTCGATTCGAACGCAGCTCTTTTTTTTTTTTTTTTTTCATTTCCCTCTGTGCGACAGTTCGTCATTCGCCGAAACCCGGCCGCTGTGATTGCGGCAAGAATTCGATAATTAAATATTTCGAATGTTTAAATATCGTCTGTGGACAGTGGCTTTTGAAGGGCGGTAAAAAAGGTTTTAATAAAAAAAAAAAAAAAATTGTACGTCTTTGTATTACGGGATTTTGAAATATATTTGAAATATATATACGCAGAGAACATTTTTTATTCGCTTTATCATGTATCATAGCTGAAAGCAAATAAATAAACAAGAACGATACCCAGCCGAGTTGAACATTTTTAATTTTACTTTTGTTTTCGTCGGAGGGGAAACTCGAAAAATGCCGATATCGAAAACAAATAGCAGCCGCATTCTTTATCTTCCCGCAGCAGGAAACAAACCTCTCTTTACATTTTCCCAATCCGATTTCGCGTCGCGGCGTACTATTCTCGCGCGTCTGAGAGGGCAAAAAATTTCATTAAACTCGTTGCCGTCCCGTCTTGGCCGTAAAAAAGTGCCGCCCCGCGTTGCAAGACACCATCGCGGCACTGGGTTGCAAAATTTAATTAACAAAAATAAAGAGGAAAGCCCGCGAGATGATCCCACCCTTCGGATTTGCAGCGGCGCTTATCTCGCCTACTTGCTCGCCTCGCTCGCTTCGACGTCGTCTCTCCCCTCTCCCCGGCAGCAAATCTGATTACAGTGGAACATACCGCCCTCGCGAAGACCGAAAGAAAAAAAAGGCGAACGGCATTGAAAGTCAATAGAGGCGCGGGAGAGCTGCTGTGCCCCCCTCAGGTAATTTTCGACTGCGGGGGGAAGGTGTGTATATACGGGAGCTGTACGTGTGATTTAATGGGGAATCGATATTCGCCTTATTCCTGGCTCTCTGGCCTCCGAGTAATTCCTCTGTTTGCGTTTGCTTTGCATCGAAATGCTCCGGTTCGGGGCTCCATCTCTCGAGGATAAATAAGAAAATTATTAAGATCGTGTTGAGATTGGCTTTCCTCTCTTACAAATCTCTTGTGCCCCCTGCAATTTCGCGCTTTCAATAAAGATAAAAATACAGTCGATTTACAAGAAGAGAAACGAGTTTGGCAAGGAGAAAAAGGCCCGCGTTAATAAAGCAAAGAAATATATAAGAGCTCCGATAAATAATGGGCTAGAAGTAGTCCTGAACGTGTCAGTAGTCGTCAGATTGTAACTCGGGGGCGCATCTCTAATCGCGCCTGAATGGCCGCTGAGCGCTCCGTGCCTGAAATATTAAATTCGTCCGAAAATCCGAAACTTTTCAGCGCTCTCTCTCTCTCTCCGGCGCGTATTACACCAGAAGCTCGGGCTATCTGGGATGATGTACAACCCAAGTTCGAAGCTGCCCGGGCTGCGGCGGGGCTCGGCTCTCTTTCTCCTTGGCTCGATTCGACTTGGCCATATATACCGGAGGGGGCAGCAATCTTTTATTATTAGCGCAGGCTTTGGCCCAGACAATGAAACGAAAGGAATGGAATATGATATTGTAGGAGCCGGAGCGCGGCGGCGGCGGCGGCGGCGGCGCTGCGGGAAAAGCTATTGTCGGTCTCTTTGAATTTTAAAGTCAGCGATCGATATGCCCGCGGAGAAGGGCGCCTAGCGATGCGCCTTTGGCCATACATTTCTTCTCCTTATCCGTCTCTTAAAATACGCTCCCTCCACCCCTCCACCTACGCCGTACGCCTTTCATTTGCCATTTTCTTAGCCCCTCATTCGCTTGCTTTTTTCCGCTTCCTTCTTTCGAGCTCGCTTCCTTTCTCTTTTTTTTTTTTTATTTCCGCGCTCCGCAGCCGCGAATACTGCTACTTAGATATAATGGAACGGTGGGAAAGGCGGATGGGAAGTTCTGCCTGGCTCTCCTCCTTTCTGCGCTTCTTTATTGGCCTTTCATGCGCCGGCTTTTTACGTCGTCGTATATACGTGTCCAAATATACGTCGCCTCCTCTCTTTTTTCCAGAGTAGAAAACTATTGCTATCTCTTCGCTGCCAAGATATCGCGCGAGGGGCCAAGAGTACAAGTTCCTTGATTGATTAGTCGGCGCGGGTTTTGTTCGTCGTCCGCGAGGAGCGCGCGCGCGCAATTTGTTTCAATTCACGGTTTTCGCTGTCCAAATCAAATTTCCTGTATAGCGAACAATGCGCGAACGGGCCGAGCCCTTTTCATTAAATCTAGCTCTCTCTCGCGGTTATATACGCCGCGGTTGCCGAGTCCGTCAGAGCCGCCGTTGCCTCGGCATCCGAGCGATTAATTACTGTAAAAACAAAACCGGAAAAGTAATTGGCGGTAACATCGGAAAAGCTCTGGTCTAAAAGCGGAGCTTTTAAAACTTTTACCCGGCGCTTAGCTGCGCGTATTAATTTCTTTAGGCTCAAGGTCGGCGGCGGGAGGGGGGAGGCTTTTTCGAGCGCTAAAACAACGTTGTTAAGCCCGCGGAAATGTTCATTTGATTGGAGAGAGAAAGAGAGTAAAAGATAACATGTGGGCATTTTACCCCTTGTATTCTTCATCTCTGTGCATTAAGACACTAATGGAATTGGGATGTAAATTGTAATTGCATTTTTTTTTTTTTAAACTTTTTTGTATTATTACAAATAACAATGTTAATAAATTACACTATAATAATTTAAAAAAAAATTCTGGCTATTGTACTTTAAACTAATACAGCAAGAATATGAAAAATCGCCGGTTAATTAATTTAGCAAATTAGCGGAGAAAAAGCGAGAAGAGAGCAGAAGTGCCACACGATCGCCGGAGGGTGTCGCTGAATGCCTCGCCCGCCTCCTTCTCCCGAGAGCGAGCGCTTGTCGCCAAATTGTCGACGCTAATGATAAATCGCACCCTCTCGCGGGACGCGAGAGACAGCCAGAGGCTGCCGCTGCGGGGAATCAAATTGCAATTTGTTATTTGTAATTCCGAGTGTCGCTTAATATACTCGCGCCTGCCGTTTTACTCGGGGGGACGAGAGAGAGAGAGTAAGAGTCAGAGCGCGAAAAGGGTTGAGGGCCGCCGCTTCCTGCCCGAAATATTAAGTTTCAACTCGGCTCGCAGTCGCAGTCAATCTTTTTTCTCGCTCTCTCTCTCTCTCGGTGCGGTCGTATCGTTTGTCAAAGTGTCGAGGAGGAGCTCTCGCGGAGATCAAAGCGCATTTCGGACCGTCGATTGGAGAGTTTTTAGCGTTCTCTGTCGTTTGATTAATTTCCTCGCGCGGTAAACAAAAATTTCAAGCAAATTTCAAGGAAAAAGATGCTCTTCTTCGCGAAAAAAAGCCATTAGATCGAGAAACGCCCGACAATGGAATACATGTCTCGTGAGTCGAAAAAAAAAGTAATATTCCCGAAAGATGCGCCTCTCGCGAGCAATGCAAAAGCCTCGGCGCGCATATCGAGGAGAAAAATAGCGAATCCGAGGGAGAAGAGCGAGATAAAAAAATAAACGACGAAAGTTTTCCGTCTCGTCGGAGGGCAGAGAGGAGAGGAGGGTTAGATCGAGAGTCGAACGCCGTGTGCGCCCTGCATACATTCGATTTGAACTATTCAATTTTCCAGAAAAATGGCATTTCTGTCCCACAGGCAAGCGAGAGGGAGAGAGAGAGAGCAGCCGAAAACATTTATCGCTCGCGCGAGCGAAAGAATAAGTTCGATCAGTCAGAGGGGTGGCAGTTACCGTTTCGGTTATGGCTCTCGGAAGCCCCGCTGAATCCTATTCTTGCGCAAAGCAGATAAGCGGCTTTTTACGCGTGTAGCGGAGACGAAAGTCAAGACGGAAAAGAGAGAGCAAAGCCCGACTCTCTCTCTCTCTCTCTCTCTATCGCACCCTTCTTCTTTATTATTACAGACGTTTGCCAATTTTGCAACTTTTCTGCTGTACTTATATTTTCGCGAACGCTGTCGTTCTTTGTCCTTGAGTGTACTTTATAATTAGAATTACTCACTTTTGGAGCCTTTTAATTCTTACGGATTAATAAACTAATCAATAAAATATCATATTCAGAATATTCAAAATTCTAGGTAAAACGTTGTACGTCGCCTCACGAAAACCCCGGGTAAAAAGTGTAGCTCGGCGGCAGGTCTCAAAAGAGTTCTTTGGCATCGGCAAGGCGAGAGCGAGTGCTTGCCACAGTATATACTCTCTCTTTCTCGAGCGAAACGAGCGGAAAATCGCGGTACGACTGGCTGAGCGTATTTTTCTTCGATCGACGATGAAATCCAAGGGGGTGCCTTCTCCCTCCCTCTCTCTCTCTCTCCGTCTCTCTTTCGGGCCCGGGGATGAAGAAAGAGGAGAAGAGCGAGGTAGCTTCCCCGGATGGTTTATTTGCGTTTTGCCTAGCGGCTGAGCAGCCAGCCGTTCTCGAAAGCCAGAAGCAAGCGCGGTGATCGCGCTCGAGCTCTCTCTCTGCTTTTCCAGCGGTTCGCCGAGCGTCTCTAACCGGGAATTTCGACTTTGTTCAACAAATTGTCCACCCGCAAGCATAGAGACGCCGTGGTGGACAAACAAAAGGAGGACGAGCCGAGTGGGTATAAAAAATGAGATACGCAGATGCGAGGGTAGCGAACTTATCCCAACCCCTTCGAGAGATTTCGGGGGCGAGCGGCGGCGGTGGCGGCGGCGTCGGCGGCCTCGGGCGCGCAAAAGGGCTAAATCGCAATGGAATTATTTATACACGCGCGCATGCCATCGTCTTTCGCTTTGCGAAACGTCAGATCGATACTCCCTCTATTCGTGTACCGGCAAACCGGCGGCAGCGGGGGGGCGCAAACTCCCGTGCAGGAAAGGACTTTGGAATGCGTGGAGAGAGATGATAACTTTCTCCCGCGCCGCGCAGACTACCATTTTATTTTAACGAAGAATATCGTGTGTTATTTGCAAAATGGAGACGAAATTTTCAAAGGAAACGTCGTATGTAAGTAAAAAGTGTGCAAAAGGACACACAGCTCCCAAGTGATAAAGCAGATATTTACGAGACAAGCGAGGCAATAAGTATTCACTTTTCAATAATCTGCAGAATATATATCTGATATAAAAATCGCGCGTATTGTACCCGTAGGCAGCCATAAAATAAATGACCGTAAGTAAGTAGCGCAGGGGGTCGCCGTCGCCGCTCGCATTCGCCAACCCAGTTCCGCGAGAGAGCTCGAAAGGCAGAAAGAGAGAGAGAGAGAGAAAGAGAGCCAGGCACGTATAAACACATGCCACATCACCGAAATAGGGAAAACGGCGCGCGCTCTCGCAAGCACGTGACGAAGCGCGAGGGACGCCGGAATTCCCCGGACGAAGGGGATGCGTATCGCGACTCCATATACTCGATTCGGCTGGGGGGAGAGGGGGCCCCGATAAGCCGTCTATGCCTCGTCTTCCGTGACGAGCGTATATCGATAGCCCTTAATCGAATCATATCCACGGAGCAATGCTGAAAAGTGCTTTTTATTTGCGGATTGATGCTGATTTATCCGCGCCCCGGGATTCTATACGCCGAAGAGTTTTTTTAGCTCCGCCGGCGGGTCGCTCGGTTATACTTCCTCGGCGCTGATGGGATTTGCGTGTAATTTCGGCTTTGAGACTCATTTGCGCGCGAATCGAAGTGCATTACGGAGAAAAATCCCGAAGCCCCCTCGAATCCGCTAAAAATCGTAACTCGACACTCCCCCCGGGCATTGAATACAGAATTCCTTTTTTCACTCGGTCGCGCGCGCTGAGAAATCACTTCGATTCCGCAAAACCAACATCTCCGATCGGCGACGATAAATCATCGGCGTATCTCGATCTCGAAAGAAAAAAAAAGAGAAAGAAGGAGAGAGAGCACCGCGCCGTAAGCTAATCGCCGCCGGCCGCGAGAATAGCCGCACGTGCAGAGCGCGAAAACGCACCGAGCACGCCGCCGCCTGGATGGAATATGTATGCGCGGGGGGGACCGTCGAGCGGTTATCTTTTCGTTACGGCCTGCCAGGCATATGCTGCCGAGGGGGGTGGATGACGCTCTCCGAGGCCGAGGAGCGAGAGCTTATGTCGAGTGTTTCCGCGTACGTTTGCCGGGCGCTGTAAAATCTTTTATGCATAATTATACGCGGAAATCGCGGAGCGCTTTGCGGCCTTGTAAAATGTTCGAAGAATTAAGTAATTTCAGAAATACGACTGAGGTAAGAGGGTAGCGGCGTGAGTTGGTCTGGGGCCATAGGAAAATTTCGTACATTTAAATATTGCGCACACTTTAGTATTGGTGAAATTTATATAAAGATATATTGGGCTGTGCTAAATAGTGCACAATTAAAATTTTTTAAGAGTGACATGTAGAGTAATCTCTCAATTTCCTGGTAGAATATTGAGTATTATAATTGAACGTGAAAACAAGAACAAGGCAGGGCAACAATCGATAAAATTATTTTTTCACATTTCTCGGGTATTTCTTAGTTTGATAAATTGACATAATATCAAAATGTTCACATTGATTTTTATTTCCTGTGTGAATACATTTTTTAATCAATAGTATTAATTCATAGTGTTTTATAATTATATTTATAATATAAAATATTTTTAAGATTAATAACTGTAACGTATTGAGGCTGGGATTGAATACACTAGAATACTCTGGGTTATGATTTTCAGTATTTTATTTATTTGACACTTAGAAACTATTTCACACTTAGAAACTAAGTACAGTTTATTTCTTCTCCG
>JAWWML010000012.1:26006531-26145561 GCA_035047165.1 Ormyrus rosae | reverse complement strand
ATCTAAATTAAACGCGAATGAGGGGTATTGAAATCTGACTTCGCCTTTACAAATAAATTGCTTAAAGCTAAACTTTTCTATACTATAATAGTAAATGATTTAAAAACAATTTGATTTTAACGGAACTGAATAATCAACTAATTCTGATTAATACTATTGAAACGCTTAGTTTTTAATTTTAACGTGCCTACGAACCGAACTTTTTAGAAAACTAACTCTCAAAACTTATAAGTAATATTATTTCTATTTCAGTCCGTAACAATAACTCTTTTCTAGATACGAAATAGATCGTACGAAAGATAATTCCAATTGCTTGGGAATAACTATAGTAACATGGTAGTAAAAATGTTTGTTATATTTTGAAAGCCTTTTAAACAAAAAATAGCGTTTCATCGATAGCAAATAAAAATCTAAGAAAAATAGCGTCTACCTATCGTTGTTTTTACAATCTATTTCCTAGGAAATAAATGTTTACGTTTTTACCAGGGTGAATAAGTTGTAAAAATAGTTTTACGTACTGTTGTTACACAGAGAAAAAAATAATAAAACGTGAAACTTAGACTATAGAAGGTAATTTAGTTGGTAATATTTGAATGTTTAAAAATTCTTTATTACTTTTCCTTTTAGCATTTAGCTCGGGTACTTTCTTTGAACACACAAAACCTTATACTCAGTACACTCATGCACCTCACTCAGTTATTGTAAAGTCATAAGTTTGTAAAGCACGAAAATTTTAAGGTCATTTTGAGGTCAGAATTCAATAAATTAAATAATATAATATTTCTAAAATTTTAATTTGTCGTGTAACAAAAAAATTTATCATTACACAATAATTTATTAAAAAAAAAAAAATTTTAATCGCATCTATGTGGGCAAATCCACAATCATTTTAACTTCTTCGAATACATGGTACTTTTTATGGGTATTCTTATGCATTTTTTTTACCTTGTGTTATAGTGCACATTTATGTCAATTTCAGAGTTCATTTACTAGATCACGCTGCAGATTTTACAGTCAGTCTAGTTCATGTGCTTCGCACGGCAAACCAGCAGCACGGCAAAGCAGCAATAAATTAAGCCAAAAAAATCGTTACACAGTAGTTAAAAATATTGTGGATTATTGTAGATTTGTCCATACATTAATAACCTACTTTTCATTTTACTGTGACAAAGGTAAGTATAATCAATATTAAACAAACACGGGCATAAACAAATTTTTATGTGTCAAAAATATTTTTATAAAATTAAAGATTATAACGAAATTAATTTTTCTGTTAAGATATTTAATTTTTTTCGCAAGAAACATTGAAAAACTATATTGCGTAGTATCTTCTTTTATATTATAAAGAATAAAATCGATATAATGGCTAACGATTTTTAAAAGTACAGGTCATACTTTAACTATATTTGTGTAAGAAGCAATATACTATATGCTTTTGATAATTATATATTTCATATTCCATTCTAGTCCATATTTAAGCAATAATTAAAAATGGTCCAACGTAAATGAAAAATTAAAATGAAGATGATTTTTTCAAAATTACATCTTTACATATTTCAACAATTACTTCTGCAAGCTATTTCTGCTAAAGGTCACAACAATCTTGAAATTTTCAGACAAGAAAATCCAGCTGTAATAGTAATGGTACGATATCAAACTTTTAATATCCTTATTTTATTCATTTATTATTATTGATAAATGATTAATACATCTTTTACAATTCTTCACTATTTAGAAAAGTGTCATCAGAAATTGTTTTAGCAAAGCAATTAGAAATAATATTATTATCGCTGATTGGAACGAAAATAATTATTTTATTTTAAAATATTTCTCTTCGGTACCGCTATTATTAATTACAAATAACTCTATATTTCACGCACACAAAAGTTACAGAGGACTTACAATCGATGCTACTAATGTAAATAAAATATACCCTTTTTCAAACGTTACAATAATTGTATCTAGTACATTTAAACTGAAATTAATACTAAACAATCTAAGGGATTCTGTCTGGTGGAGTTCTACATCTTTCTTTTTAGTATTTGATTCAGATCACAAAAGCAATTGCAACTTAGCGAACAAATTTCTAAACATCTTATGGTCTTTTAATATTCTATCTGCTGTATATGCCTGTATTACCTCTGAAAAGAAATTATCGTTGTTTACTTTTAATCCATACACTTCATTAGCTCCTAAATTTTGGAAAGTTACTCATATTATTGATAACAAATGGACGTTGTTTGAACATCATTTCGATATATCTATTGATAATGACTGTGAGTATATTTTAAAATAAACTTGTATAGTAATAAATGTATATTAAAAATGATTTAAACGGTTTTGTAGCTACTCCTCTTTGCAATAATATCGACTTTGACAAAACAAAAAATTTGATGGGATATCATTTAAAGAGTGGGCTTTGGAAAGCGATCTCCTATGAAACCGATATAAAAAAAAGTATCTCTGTATTAATGGATGTAGTAACATTACATCGCATGATCTGGAAACATTTGAACATAAGCTCTACTATGAAAGTGTACTGTAATGGATTCGGATACGTTGAAAAAGGAAAACCTCAAGGATATTTGAAAAGTATAATTGAAGGCGATGTGGAAATCGTGATTAATTTCATTTTAATACGAGATTTCTGGAAAATGCAAACTTATCCGTATACTACAAATATCATTTTCATGGCATCGATCGGCGTTTCAGTCGATTACTTGAACAGAATTTTATCGATATTTACTCCCCAATTATTATTTTTCATTACTATTTTTTTTATTTCGACTGTCTTCACGATAAAACTTCTTCTGAAAAAATCGATTATATTATCATTTCTAGAATTTTTACGAATGTTTCTTAATAAATCAACTATTGAAGAACCACGAAATTCCTCAACAAGATTCGCTTTTACAATTTTACTCTTTTTAATTTTTGTTGTTAGTACTTACGTACAAAGTTATTTCAATGCAGTCAGTACAGTACCAGACCAGAGCCTTACAATCAATAATATAAATGATTTAGAGGAGTCTGATCTGATCATTTACGGAGTGCAACGCCACAAGGTTTTATTCTACCAACCACGTATTCTTCAACGTTTTTTAATTGACAAGAACGATATGTGCAAAAAAATGCTTCTAGAAAGAAAGCAAATTGGTTGTATAGGACATGGCTTTGCGAAATTTACTTATAATGCTTCGAATATTTATTTTGTAAATTTACTGACTCGTCCGCAAGGTTCTACAGTTTCTATTGATTGGCCACTATTGCCTAAAGTGAATTTTATAATGTCAAAAATGTTCCAAGCAGGTTTGATAAACCGACTTTTTAAGGAATTTGAAAATCCTGTGAACAGACCTACCCATGCTATTGACGAGATTGACCGTGAAGTTGACGCCTTGAGTGCAAGAAGATTAACTTATTACATATTTTTTCTTGGATGCATGTTATCAATTTTGCCATTTTTATTCGAAATAGCTAATAATCATTTTAAAATGCTAATAGGTTATTATATTAATATGTGCTTTAATAATATTAAAGAAAATTTTATAAAGCTAATGGATTATGTTAATATGTACTTTGATAATTTTAAAGAAAAATTGTTATATCTTATATATGTTCTTGCAAAGTCTGATAAAAAATAATTTAAAAATTTATAATAAAAATATTATGTATTGTGTGCATTTTTATGACTTATTTCAATTGTCACCTTACTAAAGTGGGTAAAATGTTTGGGTTATTAATATTTTATTATTTTGATATGTAATTTTTAGCTGAACTTTCAGTATATTTCTAGATAAAGATAAAATGTTACAAAAAATTAGTATATTCAATTTTTGCGCATTTAAAATTGCAGATCTTTAATTCAATCATTTTTTTATTCTCGAGTTAGCGCTTCCAAAGTCCATCTAAAATGACATATACCTCGAACCGAAGATGTCTCGTAAAATTTTCCGAATTGAAAAGCACCCTTTTTCTCTGTCTCTCTCTCTCTCTCTCCACTTCATTCTTTTACGACTGTCAGGAGAAAAAAGGCCACACACGTACATAACCGACCCCCCTTCTTCGGCTTTCACGTCCCTTCCGCGTTATTATATATCTTTCAGCGATCTTTGAAGGCCGCGGCGCGTTCAATGCTTTGCACTATTTTAGGAGCGCCGGGCGAAAGTAGGAGAGAGCAGAATGCGGAATATGTAGAGCGCGGGGAGCGGCAAAACGAACTTGCATATCGGCTGCGATATGCCATTTCGGTACGCGTTTCATAATTCAAACCCTTTCTAGGCGCTACACCCTCGTTCTCTCTCTCTCTCTCTCTCTCCCCTTTGTGCGCGCCCGTAGCTCGCGGCTTTACGACTACTAGAAGGAACGGCCTCTCGTCTTTCGACGTGTTTTCGCCGCGATACACAATAGCGTCGCCATGAATTATACTACTTTTCGGGCTTTCATTACGCCAGCTAGGCGAGCCTCCGCGGAGCCGCGTCTCTCGGCTCTCTGCGCATTTTCGGGGAATTGCGGAGTGTCAGGTTGAGAATAGATTAAAGCAAAAATCCTTTTTCGAGGATATTTATTTGACGTAATTTGATACTTTATCAAAATATTTTCGTGATTATTAATATTTATCAACGCATTAAATCAATGATATCGATCCGAAAACTCACAAATTACATCGAACAAAAAGCTCGGTTATGCAAATCCTCGTTTAATTCACCTCCGAAAAATCCGCTGGAAACAATACTCGTCCCATAATCAGCCAGCAAATTATTCTAAGCGAAGGTAGCACAATCGAGCCCGGGCGCTTATACGCGCGCTCAGGCTAATAAAGAGCTCGGAATCCGGGCAATTAAAGCGTAATTGCAGCGGAGGAGGAGGCCTCTCTCTCCTCCCGTCCCCGTGGGCCGCGAAATTGAAAGCGCCCGAAGAAAAGAGTCGTCGCGTCGCGAGTTAGCGTCGCGCAGCAGGATCCGGCTGCTGCCGCCCCGCAGTCATTTGGCTAAAGCGGGGATAGCCTCGCCGGCCCCCGTTATCTCGGGGCACAATCAGCATTGTCCCCCGTGTGCGCCTGCGCAGTTAACGCCCGAAGAGGTGGACCAGTGCCGCCGGAGAGAGGATCTTATTCCCGGGCCCTGGAAAACAATTTAGTTCAATCAACATTTCTAGGCGGCCCGTCGTCGGCGTCTAATTAAATCCGGCTCTATACGCTCCTCTCGCTCTCTCTCTCTCTTGGACATAAACTCGGGTTATCTCGGTGCGCGTATCTCTCTCGACTTAATCCGACGACTGTAGTGAGTCCCAGGCGCGCGCTTAATGCGGAGAGAAGCGGAGACGGAATAAAGTAGAGGGTAAAAAAGGGACTTTGCCGCGGAAGCTCGCTAAAGAGTCAGTTTGAGGATATATTGGCTGCTTTCACGAATTCTTTCGTCAAAATTCAACTAGTGAATTTTGAATCATTTGTAAATTGATATTAATTCGAACTTAATTTGCAAAGATTTATCGACAAATATCGATTCTGTCGAAGCTCGGCGAATACTATCAGGCTACCTAATAACCGTAAATATAGAGAGCGAATCAGGAAAAAAATAAGGTTGAGAGAGGTTGATTGCGAGAGAGAGAGAGAGAGGAGAATAAGGAATAGAAACTCGGGGAGTCTCATTTCCTGTCTGCGGGGGTCCCGCAGGGGATACATAATTAGCTAGTTTTGCTTGTTCGTCCTGCCGGGGAGAAGACGCCGCTTCTCCTCGATTATATATATACATATATACAGCCGGCACATCGTGCCATCGATTTCGCGAAATTTCAAATTATCGCGCGTCTGCTCTTGAAGGAAGTGTTTAAATGCAGTCCGGGATCCGGACGCGAGCGACGAGCGTCCGAGTCCGATTAACGATCCTTTTATTGCCTTCGAGAATTCAAGGGAGCCCTTATTTATCGGAGGGGGAATTCGAATACCGTTTGTATCCGCGCAAACTCTTTGCAGGTTTTCCTCCTCCGACGCCTAAAATACGGTTGAATCGCGAATCGGCGGTAACGAAAGCGCGATTCTCCCTCAGCCGATTGTTAATAAAGCCAGACGCATCGGGCATCGCGACGAGGGCGCGAGAGATCCAGGGCCCGAGCCGAGCGGCAAATAATAAATGAGCCTCTTGTTCCACCTCTTTCGCGTGACTGATAGACATCCCCGCCGGCCGGCCGCTGCCTGCAATCGTATACGCGACGCCTCCCCGACTCCGTATCAATCGCAGAGAGAGAAAGAGAGAGAGGAGAGGAGAAGCGCCGCTGCTTTCCACTCATAAACGACTCGTGATAAATGACGCGTGGCCGAGGTTCTCTCTCTCTCTCTCTCTCTCTCTCTCTCTTCGAGATTAATTTACTTCCGCTTGCGCCCGCTCTCGTTCTTTCGCTCTCTGGCGCGAATCGTGACTTCCATATTTCAAGCCCGCTTCTTCGAACCTTTTGACGCGCGGAAAACATCGGCATCCTCTCGAGCATTTTCCTTTTTTTGGGAGCCTTCGGATAATGTTCGAGGGTATATTCTGCTTATAATGAGAACGATGCTTATTATTTGAATGAAATATTCTACGAGAATAATACAGTTTTTTATCGTGCAGAAAGTTTATAAATGAACAGAATGCAATTGTAGGAGATATTACAATCGCTTTATACTCCGACGTACCGACTAAACTATGTGGCTCTTTATCTACATCTTGATTTAATCGGGGCAGCATTGAATTTCGACTTGGCCAAGAGTTCGCCTCCCAAGGCAGGAGAAGGCTAAAGCAAAGGAGATACGAGTCCGAATTAATTCCCGATTCAGAACGTCTTATTCCACGGCTGATCCTTATTGACGTCCGCGGAATTCGAGGAATCCACTGATTGAATACCCGGGGCTTCTCCACCCTCGACTCGGCCGCTTCTTTCCCCGGGGGCAAAGAGCGAGACAGAGAGAAAGAGGAAGTTTGATAAATGTTGCTGCCTCGCTCTCGCGATATGGGCGCCGGTGATATTTGTAAGAATCTCTCGGGGGACGCGGGAGTGAGAAATATCATTCCTATTGGGCCTAATTCGATTCCGCCGTCAGTCTATCAAACGCGAAATGAGATCAAACGGCGCGCGGAGGAATCGAGCGTGCGGAATTATATTTGCCGCTCTTCGTGTTTTTCATTAATCGTGCAAGCGGGGCGTCGAAAGATTCTCTCTCCCTTTCATTTGTATACATTTATTTCGTCATTTCCAGCGTTTAGGATTGATAGATTGAAAGCGAGCTCGCCGGATTGCTTTGATAAATCGTGTCAGAAAATATATACTGTTTCTATTTTGAAATAAGGTTCTGCCGTATATTGATTTGATCTTTGGTCGAAGTACCTTTTTTTTTTAAATTGACTTTTATTATCGCCGGAAGCTAGGAAAATTCAACGTAAAATAAATTATGTTTATTATCGAACTAATTGCAGGCACGATAATGATTTATTTACGGCGGCGGGGGTTCGGCGTTCGGAGGGAGCCTGAGAAAATTCTGGAACAATGAGATTTTGCGCGGAGGTATCGAGTGTACCGTCGTTCTTTACGACGACTCATTACATTTATGCAACTCGACGCGAGAAAACCCTTCTCTTCTCGAATAACGGGCCAGAGCTCTCGAAAGGGTAGAGAGAGAGAGAGAGAGAGAGAGAGAGTTTTCCTTGAAAAGTGTAAGGTTGAGCAAAATTGTAAATAAAGGAAACAAAGTCGATATCCAAGTCGAGTTTCACACTCGTTAAAGTTAATTCCGGTTCAAGTATCAAGCTTTGAGCCTTCGTTACTCGCCCTCGGAAAAAATGCTCTCGAATTTTTCACGCAAATTCCAATTACTTAAAGTTTAAAGCCCAACGCGACTAATAACAACTCCCCTCCATCCGTGCATTTGCGCACGACATACCTGTCGCGTTAACATCGCGCTTGCCTGCGTCCCGTCTTTCTTCGTGAATCGCTTTTGCGATGCGACATACCTCTCTCTCTCTCCGCGAGTCCCGACAAAGCTGGCCCCGCCGCTCGCCTTTGTTCCCTCGAAATTACAATTGTTGTTGTCATTATCGATATACGCGCTATGCGCGCCGCTATGCTTTTGACTTTCGGCCCGAAAGGGAGAAGAACCGCTCGCGCGCGCGCGCGCGTCGTTCGTATATATATGTGCTCGAGCGCGGCTTTGCGCTTTGTTGCCCCGGCCGATTATTATACCGTATGGGGATATGGAAACCGCATTTGCGCGACGGATCGGCGGCGGGAGGATCGACGCTTCGCCCGTTAAATTGATTGGCGGATGATCCTACTTCCGCGGTTTTTATTCGAGCTAATGATATACCGCGGGTGTATTGGATTCTATAGTTAACTATAGTCGGGAGTAATCTTGGATTAGCGACAGTCGCTCGGAAAATTTCGTTTGTTTTAACCGTTCGATCGACTAATTACGGATGTAAGTTTATACATGATCGCTCTCTCAAAGAAGCTTATCAATTCCGAACGTTTCCTACCTCCTGCGCCGTCGAAGCAGGGCGAACGAAAAGGCGCGCGCCTCGTAATGGGAGAATAATAAAGCGAATGATCGCGCGCGCTCGCCGAAGTGGTAATGAAAGCCATAAGGTATTAACGGGTCCCCGCGTTTCGCGCGGCGGTGTAGATGCCGCTCTCGCGCAGAAGTCGGCCGAGCGAGAGAGAGAGAGAGAGAGAGAGAGAGGCGCGCCTCGACGCTCGGCGTAATATTCGACTAATTACAAATTTAATAACCCACTTCTCCGTACGTCCTACGGTTATTACAGCCTCGCGACGACTAAGCGAATCGACTGCCTTTGCACTCGCGGAAAGGCGCTTTTCCGCGTAGCGGTGGTGGTATATATAGTAGTCGCTTTGAAGCCTTGCTCTCGGGGACCGCTTTTTCAATTTGCCCGGGTATTAAAACTTTCGAAATTGGCTGCGAAATCTATCCTTCGAAGGGTGTTTCTCTCTCTCTCTCTCTCTCTCTCTCTCTCTCTCTCTCTCTCTCTCTCTCTCTCTCTCTCTCTCTCTCTCTCTCTCTTTTATTAAAAATAATTATTAGCTTTTCGGTCTCATTGTTCTTCTTTGCCGAGGGAGAGGGAAAGAGCGCGGTAATTAGAGGGAAAAGAATTTTCGCCCTGATTGACTGGTATTACTAATTAAAATTTAATCATCGCCAGAATGAAGTTACCGCGAGTTCTTCGAGCGTCTTCTCGCCCAAATCAAACAGTTCCCTTAATCGACGCCCCGAACGGAGAGCTGCAGAGCGCGTCGATATCGCGGCGCGGTAAATGAAATTTGTCTTGGCGAGAGTCGCGCGAGCCAACAACCCCTAATCGACGACGAAATTACAAACGACTTATTAAATGTTCGTTGTTGCGGCAAAGAGACGCGGTTAAAAATTGAAAAAAAAAAGAAAACGCCCCGGCAAAGGTAAAAGCTAGAAAGACGAAAAAGAAAGAAGAGGAGGGAGAGAAGAACAGAGACAGGATCGGAGGGCGGCTTCCATTCTCTTTAACGCCGGCGTAACTTATCGCTCGTAGACACAGTATTTCTCTCCGGCTCTTTGAAAGCATTTTCTCATTAAAAAATTAAAGGACGAGGAGGCGCGCGAGGGGTGGGGGATCGCGTCGCGACGTGGAATGAACGGGCGGGGGTGGAACGGCCGAGAGGCGGTAAGTGCTCTGCGGCTCCCAGATGCGCCCAATATTATGTTTAATGATATTAACTTCTTACTTAATGGGCCGCGGTTCGATTCGAGGTGCGAAGAGCGCGGCCGAGCTTCTCTCTTTCTCTCTCTCTCTCTCTCGGCACCACCGCGAAACCGGAGAAAAGTATACCCCCGAGTGTAATTTTCGCTCCGCGGAGGAGGAAAAAAACTCGGGGAGCAGCCTGGAACGGGGAATGAGCGAGACCGCCGCCGCCGCCGCCGTTGCCGATCTCTTCTTCTTCTTCTCTCCGCGCGCTTTCTCGTTTGGGAAAAGTTTCGGCGATCGTTAAGTGCTTCTTTTTCCCACTTTCTCTGCAGCGGAGTGCGCGAGGAAGCGCGGCGCTGCCTTTTTTTTTAAGTATTGCTCAAATTAGTTTTCCCCGGGAAAAGGCTATAAAAACTTGATTCTTTTACAAGAAAATCGACGATCACCGCAGTGTAGAAACATTGGAAAACGCCCGCAAAGCATCGTGTACATTTTCAATTTTAACGGCAACGACGTCTTCGAACCGGCTCGATAACGAAAAAACAAATATGTGCCGTAAGCATGACTCTCGCCGAATGGTAAATAGCCATTAATCCTTGGACTCTGCGTTGGTTTATCAACGATTAGGTGCACAACGCACTCATAATACGATAAATAAGAGCGCCTCGCCTCCGTCCGCTCTCTCGAGGTGCATCTTAAAATAATTTATAATTAAAGCCGAATGAGTTAGCTAAATCGCGGGAGCAACCCCCTCGAGCCTACTGAATAATTCATTAAAGCGCATTCGCCGCTCTTTCTGCGCGCCGCGGCGGCAAGGTCAGCGGCGGTGTATTCCTCGCGAAAAAAGCAGGCGACGGCTTCTGGAAGTAATTGATTGGCCGCCGCGCTGAATATTATGATAATGTTATTGTTGCTATTGTCTTTTTTTGTTTATTCGGATGAAGCTATAATGTGATTTGTTTTTGGCTTGTTGCAGATTGAGGGACGAGAGGGGCGAGACCGAGAGGGCACTTGCACTCGATCACAAACAACGGGACCACAGCTCGCACAATGGTAAGTCTTTCGTTTGTCGCACGAGATCATTTGTTTCTGTAATTCGAGTCGAACGGTGTAATGTGCCTGGTACAAAAAGGCCGGTTCAACGAAGGAATATCAAAGCTTTACCCTCGCCTAAAAAATGCTAACGCTTTCCTGCTACTGAAATAAAACGCTTCTCCTTGTACGAAAAGCACCCTTAAAAAGCGATAAATTACTCCGATTCCCACTAAATCACAGCCAGCGAACTCCGCCGCCAGTCGTAGTGTAACCTTTTAATCCCAATGGCTAAAACCCTTTGGCACTTTCGCCCCCCGTCCCGGCGGCAGTCCTCCTCCGAGTCTCGAATCCGCCGGCGAATAAATTCGAAAAAGGAGTGCGTTCAGACTTGGAGGGAGAGGGCGGCAGGGGGCGGGTGGGGAGAGAGGGAAAAGCTACACGACCACCGGCAATGCGTCACCGCCGCCGCGGCGCTTGCACGCCTGCCCAAACAGAATCCATCCACGTCAGGATTAAAATGCTCGGATATCAAATACTGGTCGGCGGGCCCGGCCCGAAATGCCGGCCGCCGCCGCTCTCGGCGGAAAGAGAGAAAGACAAATTAGGCGGAGGGTACATCAGCGCTCGCTTCAATTCGAATGATGTATCGCTCTCGAATTGCCGAGCTCCGTGTTCCGCGGCGGTTTGCTCCTTTGAGTCGAATCCTTCAAGGGTCATTAGATCGCGTTTCCGTAACTTTTCCGATTGTCTATATTGGTATCGAGGTTTGAAGGCGCAAATTTTAATTGTAGAAACGTCTATTTTTTCTCGGTAGTTTATTTAAATCGGGCACTAATTACTTGAATTTACCGCAAAAGAAAGACAAGAAAAAGCGCGCGATCTCCCTTAATTAAAATGTTACACGAGACCGGAATGAAAAGTAAGAAAGACTCGGCTGAATAAGTAGCAGTGGGGGAGAAAGCTTTATAAAGAGTAAAACAGATGAGACTTAGAGACTCGGAGAGTAAAAGGGAGAGCGGGAGACCCGACAAAGTTGCCGACGCTGAATGGGGATCCTCGTCTCGTGGTCAAATAAGATCCATCATCTTGTCAACCGGAAAAGGCGAGCCTCGACCGTCTCCTCGCCGACTTATCTTGGCGTTTCAACGATTTTTCAGCGGTTTCGCGCGCGCGAGAATTTCCCTCGCTTTCTGTTATTTACCCGCCGCAGATGGATGTTGGTCAGAGACCGTCGTAGTCGCTTTTCCCTGATGTATGTACATTTAATTCGCTTAGCTCCGCAAACACAGCCGCTTTTCTCCCCGACTCCGCTGTATATATTCTTTCGCCGAAACGGACTCGAATTCACACGTAAAATATTAAAATCCAAAGTGCGATCGATCATTCGAACTTTCGAAAGTTAGCCGAATAACACACGGCGTCCCTCTCACCGAAGCAGCTTATAACCATTAAACTGATTGTCCGCAGGTTCCTCAAACGGTCACAGTCCGGTATTGAACCTGTCGAAGACGGCTGGAAGCGGCAGCGTCGGCGAGCACTCCGGAAGCGAGGCGGGAGCGTCGCATCGTTCGCAAGACGACGAGGAGGAAGAGGACAATCTCTCCGAGGATCTCGAGGACGAGCACGAGAAGGACGAAGGTGAGCGCAAAATATATATGTTTTCCAGTTTCTTCTTTTCTCGGAGACTGTCGACACGGCTCGCGTCGTTATTATTCCGGTGTTATTTTAACCGGTGACACGCGTCTATATATTCCTTTTTCGCCCGATTTTATTTTCGATGATCAATGGCCCTCGATGAATCTCGCGACAAGGGGCTTTTTCGGTCTTTTAATTATAAAGCGAACGATTTATTATCATAAGTGGATTAAACATAATCATCGCCGAGGATTTCGATTATTTCGTAAGATTGATCGCGAGGGAACGATCGGCTCGCCCGAGAGACCGCAGAGAGCCAATTAAATAATCCTCGTAATTAGAGCAATAATTAGACGAGTCTCGCGATATATACGACGGTTTCGACGTCCGGCAAAAGAGAACGAGACAAAGAGCTTTTCCTCCGCGCGCGCCGGAGATACGGGGCCAGTCCGGGGCCATAAGAGCATATTAAGAAACGCTGATTGGTAATCTCACGCATCGGCCATGCGTGCATATATTGAAAATAATTATATCGCCGAGGGACTGGACAACTCGCGCGCGCGCGAGAGAGAGAGAGCCACTCTCAAAGATGAGCTCTCCTCCTCGAGAAGAAGAAGAGCGACCGACCGGTGGGCCCCTGACCCTCTCATCGATCATCTCCACCCTGAACCGAACGACGTACTCCAATTGGTCCCTACGCTCTTCCTTTTTTCCCTCGTCTCCTTTCTTCTTCTTCTTCTTCTTCTTTAGCACTCAGCCCCCCCCCCTCTCGCGGTCTTGCTCTTTTTTTCACTCGTGTGGCAGCGGTTATCATGTCCCAGAGTCTGCGTCTAAATGAACCAGCTGCGCGGACTTGCTTAGGTGTAGCGTGCGTTGATACCGGTGTAGATGGAAGAAGGCTGTTGAAAGAGTCTCACTTCGGTACGGGCCGATTTTTATACGTTTTAAAATCAAAAATAAGATCGACTTCGCCGCTGTACCTTACGCAAATGTTTTCAAGATACAAAGTAAATAAGATGAATAAACAAGGTTAAAAAGCGAATGACTCCTCGGCCGATGTTAACACCCGAGCTAGCGTGAGAATGAGCGGGCAGTGATTGAAGCCCCGGAGGATGAAGAATCGGTCGGCCGGCCGAACTGATCATTAGACTCGCAGTCTTCGTATTTAGTTTCGTTTTAATAATGAAAGATGGACGTCGATAATAATCTTTCCCTAAAGAGCCGCTGCTCCGAGAGAGAGAAAGAGAGAGAGGGGCGAACGAGCCTCTCTCCAAGCGCCGGGTTAAGCGAGCCATGAAAAATCGTATTGATTCTTAATCGACGACTTCATTTAACCGCTCATATTCTCATTTCGTTAATTAGAGTACAAATCTAATTTGAAGCCCGGCAATATTGATGAGTCCCTCGTCGTATTTAACGACCTTTAAAACGATCAAAAAGCCTACATGCACTCGGAGTTTAAACTTGTTTTCATTAAAAAACCCTCGTCTACCGACCTTCCAACGTTAATTCATTCGATATATGCCTATATACACGTACTTTCGCAATAGCTTCGAAAACTTGACGAAAAACCCCGCTGCCTTTCCCCCGCGAATATATATATATTCGCGTCGTGAGCGCGCATCGGTATATACACCGCGTGTCTCGTGTCGCCGTGTGGTGGAAGCTCCCGCGTCCGTGGGAGTCTACACGCTCGCGGAATGCCGTTCTGATTTAATGAGAGGAGAGGCAGCTCCGCAGTCGCGATTTGCCGATTCTATTGGCAGAAAAGAGAGAGGATCCCGCGACTGCCGCCGCGTCTTGGCTCTCGGAGTCGAGACAAAGAAAGGCGGTGTGGAGTGCAGTGGAGAGGCCGCAGATAAGGCGGAGAGAGAGAGAGATGCGGGGCTCCACTCTCCTCCGGCGCGTTTCTGCGTCTGCGGATGCTTGTTTTCCCAACTCACCTTCTGATCCGGGGATAACGCGTCGATTTTCGCCGATCTGAATCGTTGAAAACTGGCGCCTCGTCAATATTAGAAGCTATCTCGAAAGAGCGTTTCAAGATATTCGGCCTGCCTCGCGGTGCCATTACAAAATCAGTCCAATAAAACCGCCTAGTCCCGCGGAGCAGCGCATCAATTCCCCTTGCAAAAGCGAGAACCACCGAGCGCGAAACAAAGTCCCGCAACCAGTTCTCTCTGGTTTTTCCAGCATTCTGCAGCCGGTACACATATCGTACGGCGGCGATTTGAGGACCTCCCCGGGCGAATTATACGCGTGGGTTCTTCTTCTCCTCCTAAGTGGTCGAGCTCGCGGCGCGTTTATACGCATAATCCGGAGGTATCATTCAGCAACGCGGCCCACACCGACTTTCTCTCTCTCTCTCTCTCTCCCTCTCGTTCTCTCTCCCTCTCCGCTCGGCGCCTGCTTTACGGCCGACGATAGGTGCTTTATTGTATCGACTTTTAATTATCAGCGGCTCGCGCGCTCACCTACAACGAAACGGCATTCGGCTAACTTATTGCCCCTCCTGCCATGCCACCTTCGCCTCTCTCTCTCCTCCCAGGCTCCGGCCGGCGGGAGAGTCGATTTAATGTTCGCGCCCTCGAGACTGATTCGACGGCACCTTTTTGATAAGAGAGCGCAGTGGGCTTTCGCGTATCGCCAGTTCCATTACAATTATCGCCGACAATAAAGTCTACCCCCCAGTCACGTATTATTTATCTGCGGCTGCTTTGACTTAAAGCTCTCTCTCTCTCCCTCTTTCTCTCCGGCTTAAGGCCGCAGGCTAATTGACGCGCGCGGATTCTCTGCGAGTCGAGTAATCGATGGTATTTTTTTTCTTTTTTTTTGGTTCGCAAAGATTTTATACGTTTTAGCTGTTCTCGCAGTATAACTTATCGGCGTTACCACGACGTAATAAAACGAGTGCTCCGAAAACAAGATTCGCCGGGAAAAAAAGCAGAATAAAGCGACGGAAAGGAGCCGCGCGGCTTCGGAAAACCGTAGAGTAAATCTGCGATCGGCTTGACCGCGCTTACAAACTCGCGTGCGCTTAGCTCTCTCTCGCGGGTATGAGAAACGAGCCTGCGGACGTCTCCGGCAGCGGGGGGAAAAAAAGGAGCACGTCGCTTCGTTACACGGCGGAACAACGACGACACACGACGACGGCAGCACAACTCTCTCTCTCTCTCTCTCTCTCTCCCGGAGACTTATGAGCGGTGCGTGTCTCGAGGCTGTAACCTCGGACCAAAATCTACTTGTTGCCCATCGTCAGCCCGTTGATTTAGCCTCGGCGCAATCGAATTAAATGCCCGGGAATGAGGCTTAAAGCGCGACGACAGTCTCCCGGCCGAATTTATTATTCGTGTTCATATTCGGAGGCCGAGAATTTATTTCCGCGCAATACCATCCCCCGAGAGAGTATTTACGCCCCCCCCCCCTCGATAATTAAAGGGAAATGTGTTTCTGTGTTGCAGGTGACTTATCAGACGTGCCGGAGAACCTGCCGCTGGCGGCGCCGGGTTCCGAGAGTCCGCAGGCCCTGAACTACTCCCAGATAGCCTCGGCGGCGGTGGCGGTGTCCCAGGCCGGCAGCCAGGACCCGACCTCGGGCTCGAGTACGGAGACCCTGCTGAGGAACATTCAGGGCCTGCTGAAGGTCGCGGCGGACAACGCGCGCCAGCAGGAAAAGCAAATCAACTACGAGAAAGGTCAGTGGCAGGGCTTTCTTAAGACACTTGAGGGCGCTCTCCACAATTTCATTGTCTACCAGCTCTCGCAGAATCACATTAGGAGGCATTAGCTCTTTTATTTTGGTTTATTTTTTATTTTCGTTCGCGGGAGGTAAATCACTGTGTCGTCGATGTAAATAGAGGATTCATTCATTTTGCTCGCGTTGTGTCTTGACTCGCGGTGATTTCCTCCCGATTTTTTCTAGTTTTGGCTTCTTCCCTTGGCTCTTCGGTTGCGCTTCATTTCTCTTTTTTTTTTTTATCGAGCGGCGTTTTGTGATCTTTTTATAGATGAATATATATATAATGCTAGATTTTGAAGCTTGTAGAGACGATTGTGTCGGTATCTTAAAATATAGAGCTTTAAACGAGTGACCTTTATTTTGTAATATACTTCATATATCGAATACGTAATACAATGTTTGCCTATATGATTAGCAAATTTTATTATATTTTAATTGTTAGTAATATACGCTCAGAAATACCTTTTTTATACTTCTCCGCCATTGAACAAAATTTTACTGTCCTATTTAAAATGGTATATTCAATTTTAATTAACTTATTAACGAGCCGCTTATTCTTGAGCATATATTTCCAAGGAAACGGACGAGTTGTACGAGAAAAGCTTGCGCAGCTATTATAATACAAATGTGTAACAATTTGGATGGTGCAGTAAAATTTTGCCCTTAGCATAAATTTAATCAGCGGAGTATAATATAAAGGAACCGACCTGCGATCGTTGTGTTTCTCAGCGTTAACCAATAAGACACCGATCTGATCTGAAAAAAAAAAACAAAAAAAAAACGATCCACCGGTGATGAATGCAGAGTTGATATATATACACACGTACGTAGGAAGTGTCGATTTCTCTTTTGTAAGTTACTCGTCCTATACTTGATAAGACTCGAATCTCGATGTAAATCTCGTTCGCCTCGTTCGCTCGCTTCCAAAGTGGCTTCTCGAGGCTGCTGAATCTTTTGGGGCTGATGCGCACTCGCGTTCTTTTTCAATGAACTTTGAATCGAGCTGATTAATGCGGCCATTCTCGTAATTTATATACGTGTGCAGTACGGTTATACGATTATTTATGTACGAAAGAGCATAAGGAGATCGAGTGAGAGAGAGTGAGAGAGTGAGCGGAAAACACGTATATATCGTATGGTTTAGTAGTTGTAATATCGAGCGACGAGGGAAATAAGAAAACGGCATTTATTTAAGTCGTAAGTTTAGAAGGATTTATTCGAAAAATCGCCATTCGTAGCTGTTAGTCAACTTATATAATATTATTATATATTAATTAATTATTAATATTATTAGCGAAATTTGCGCCTTCGCGCATGACGATGACATGTTCAAAGTTTGTATTAGATTCTTATATGAGTATTATATATTATATATGAGCGTAATACCTCAATGTCGACAAAAAAAATGATGATAAAAAAAAAGTGAGTTCTAAATAAAAATGAATTGCAAAGCACAAATTGATCTGGTTTCATGCTCGAGCAGTCGCAGATGCAATGCATACTTTGGTAATTACTCTTGCATTATGCTTCGTTTTTTTCTCCGAAACTTTCTACAAGCGGTGTATTACTCTGCTTTTGCTCGATCATGATAGCTTTTGATTTAAATTCTTTTCCAAATTTCTATTTTATTTTTCGTATTGGCTAATAAAAAACTTTTTCGTTAATTTAGCTGCTTAGTTAAGAAAATATCGCGACGGTCCATTTTGTTATTTTATTTTTCGCACTTATAAAGTTAGAATAAAAATAAGAAAAGTGAAAAACCCAAGGGAAAACGCACTCGCAGAATCGATTTTATTTACCGTAATGTGCCAAACAAGTTTAATCAGTAAAGTACTTTCTCAGCCTGGATAATTAATCTACCAAAAAAGTTATTCACGACCAAACGTAAAGAATTTATCGACGACTAGGCAACAGATTTTTATTTCTCAAGCGGCCAAATGAAACTTGCAACGATTACAAAAAAAAAAAAAAAAAAAAACACTTATCTCGTCCGAGTTGAAGCACCGAGCCGCGTGACCATTCGGTTTTTCTCCCCAAACAAAAGAAACAAAAAAGGAGGAGCGACGCTATCGAGAGGCGCAAAATAATCGCGCGCGAACGCAAAAGGTGCGAGAGAGTTACGTTTACGATACTTTAAACGGGCATTAACGGCGATCCTCCCGGCGGCCGGCGGGGGCTTTTTCGCGGAAATCTCTTTATTCGGTATTTCCATCAAAAAGCAGGAATCCCCGTGCCTTCCCACGGCGGTGTTCGCGCGCGATCGTGCCAGAGGCTGCGCGCGCGTGCACTCTCGCCTCGTAAAACGGCGCGCCGTTCGGGCTAAGAACGTTGTCGTCCTCGTCGCCTAAGAAAGTATATAAGGGCCCTTTAAGGGCCCCCAGCGGCCGGGCGCATCGCTGAACAACCTGCTGCCGTACAAACACAGACACACAGACACACCGACGATCCCTGTCGTAAGTCGACCTTTTTCTGCCAAAGGTAAGGAAAGCTTTGTGAATTGAATTTTTTTTTATATACCTTTTATATGTCATTCTATTTGCGGCAGCAAAAGATTACTTATTTTTTATTATTATTTTTTCGACGATACGTTTTTGCTGCTGCAACGGAGTTATTTATTTTTCGTTGCGTTAAGTTTGTTGCTTTAACCTTTAAGAATTTGTATACTTTTCTATTTATTTTTTATTTTTTCTACTCTGCCAAATTTATTCTTTGACGTTTTTCGTACTGTGCTGTGTATACATCTTTATGTAGATAATTTTCTGTTTCATCATTTCTGCTAAATAAAAGAAAATAGACAAAATTCCACGAGTTGCAAATATATTTTTTTCGCTTTATACTTCGCACTGCGGACAAAAACATTGTTTGCGCAAACGAATCTTACGACAATGATTACCAACGGTGAGTACGGCAGCAGAAACAGTAAGTAGCCACGAAATCACAAAATCCCGCCTTCCCGCAGGAATTTCGCAAACGAACCGTTCTGAAAACCAGAAAAAGCGCGTTAAACAGCGAGGAGGAAACGCGCACGCGCGGATTTCCGAGCCAAAAAGGGGAGAGAGCGAAGCGTTCGCGATAGCGCGGCACACTCGGCTCCGTTTCATAAATTCCTCGGTAACTGCAACTGCCCATTAGCCGCGTGCAAAAGTGTCATTTTTGCCCCCGTTAAGCGAGGATGCCTCGCCATAAGCGGACGCGCCTTATATGCCTTTGCAGGATCTCTGTAATCGTTTCGAGGATTGATACCTTCGCGGCTTTACGGCCTCTCGTCGTTCCTGGAGTCTTTTTCCGATTCATTTGCATTCGCAGAAACCGCCTGCTTCGAGCATGGCGCGAATTAAGTCCGCGCGTTTCCGTGGGAATTCTTTTATTGCGAAACCGTTGTCGTTATTTATTTTGCAAACAATTGAAATCAATATTGGCCGAGAGAGCCGAGAAAATCGTCTCTTTTGAAATATCTTTATTTTCTTATCGATCCTTGTCGATCGGCAATAATCGCGGCAAAAAAAAGGTGCATCGGCCAAAGTCTGCTCGCTAAACCGAAAGCAGGCCGCGCTTAAAAAACTAAAATTTAATCCGATCTCTCTCTCCTAATCGAGCAATGCCGGGCTTCACCTCGAATCCCAAATAAAGAACCTCCGCGCGGCAAAAGTCGCTCGATCCGCTTCGCGAGCGTAAACGCCGTGATCGAAGAGACCGCCGAGGCATCGGGAGATCGCAAAAAGGTTCGCGGAGAGGAGCGAGTCTGCTAAGGGCTCGAGGAGGGCCCGATTTAATACTCGAGCGGGTCCGCAGCTCGTTTTACACCAGATGGTTTTACATACTATACACAGCGCGCGGCTAGCCGGCGCTATCGTGTTACCGCTGCCAGTCCTATCGGCTGCCTCCGTCCTCCTCTTATTCCTCTCTCCGCTCTCTCTCTCTCTCTCTCTCTCTCTCTCTCCGCGCGTCGGGGATATTATCGGCGTTATTAGTCTTTACTGCGCGTGCTCTGCTTTCCGAGGCTCCTCTCTCTCTCTCTCTCTCTTTGGAGGTGCATAATGAAATTATACGCGCCGATTTTAATGCTCCGAGAGGAGGACGCGTATTAGGCGCTTGCGCTGCGCTTCTTTTTCCGGCGTGTGTACCTCGACGCTCGCGTTGAGAGGGTCGCAGAAATTTCCTTGCGCCGAGGAGATAAGCGGGAGAGTTTGCTGTTACACCGGGAAATTTTCGCGCGGATAACCTATGTTAATGTTACGAATTGTTTAACATGCCTGCTTGGATAACCGCTTTTTGAATCTCTGCCGAAGATAAAAGCGAAAGAGTGTAATCGTCGCGATGTTGTAGTGACGAGATAAAGTGAAATTGTTTATTTTGCGGGGAACGTTGTTAAATTAGTCGGTAAGTAGCGGATAAGACCGAACTGTACACGATTTCACGATTCAATTGATAAATTTTCACGCGGTTTTAATCCGAAGTAAATGCTCTTTCACAAGGCGCGCGGCGAATAATTTCGCTTTCGTGGAAATATATATTAAAATCATTTTAAAGCACTTCTTTTCTCAACCTTCAAAGATCGACCGTGACCGCTAAAAGCTGCTTTTATCGATCTTCGCTCTATCGCAGGCGCAATTCTCGCCCCGATAATTTCGCGGCTCGCATTACACGAGGCGCCTTTTCAACGCGGCCAATTCGAATCAATCGCGCCGCATCAAAATTACAGTAATACCCTTTCGTAAAATGAATACATTCGCGTTTTCTTTATTTCCTCGTCGTCTGTCGCGTTACTCTTCGCCGTGGAGGCTCCGAGGAGAGGAGAGAGAAAAAGAGCCCGCCGATGAGAGAGAGAGAGAGAGTTTATTTATCCGCGCGCGCCGCCGCCGCCTCGGTGTATCGGGTTTCGTAAATACGCTAATATCCCGCGAGAAAGACGGCCGAGGTGTATATCTCCTCGGGATTACCCCCGAAGACACAGGGCGCAGATTACAAAGCGTTTGGAATTTCAACGAGTAATACCCTCTCCGATGTACTTTAGCCGATCGCCGAGCGAGCCTCGCTTATATATATATATATAAAAGTAGTGCGAAAGGAGCTTATTCGGATAGTGGATGCATTTTATTGGGAGGATTTAAGCGGCACCTCTCTTTCTCCCTCGGCGCTCGAAGTTATTAAAACAAAGACTTTTAATGGAAGTAAGCAGCGTCGAGGCGGCGGAGATTAATGCGCCTTGGCTCTGTTTTAATGATGAAAAAATAGCCCAGGGGACGCATTCTTATTCCGCTCACGATCAGAAAATTCAGGAATAATCGGCAAAGGTCGTCGTCGTCGTCGTCGTCGTCGTCGTCGTCGGTCGAAGCGGCGCGCGCATTAATAATTTATTCGTTGCCTTGATGCGCGCAAGGATGCAATTAAGGGAGGCATTAATTAAAATAAGAGGATCGCCACGCGGGCCGCCTCGAATGACTGGTGGAATATCTCCCGGGTAAAAAGGATAAAAGTAAGCCCCCGCGCCGCCCCGGGAAATAAAGCAGCGCGAGAGCAAGAGCAAAAGAGAGAGAGAGAGAGTAAGTTAACTTGTATTAAGAACGCACACGGGAGCTGAAGCGGGCAATCTCCATCTCTCCCTCCCGCTCCTTTACATCCCGAGACAATATGAGGCTCCTCTCCTCGCGGAGGAGGAGGAGAGAGAGAGAGAGATGCGATCATTCGGCGCGATAAGCCGCCGCTCGCGAGCCGCGACGTATTGTGCATGCGCTCGGTCGGTCGGTCGCTCGCTCGCGCGCGCCTCCTCTGTGTATGAGGCGGCCCCGGCGCGGGGGATTGAGTTGTAGGCTCCGAGCGAGTGGAGGATCTTATGTAGATTCCTTGTAGATCGTGCACCCGATTCGATCGCGATCGGGCCGTGGGGGCTACCCGGTACCCGGCCCGGGTTAATTAAAATCGTAAGGGCTCCTCTCTCTCTCTCTCTCTCTCTCTCTCTCGCTCTCCTCCTTTATAAGCGGCTATATGGGGGCCTCTGTGTGTCCGCGCGGAGCCTTTTTGCCGGGGCCCAGGCTCCTCTTCCTTCTTGTTTTTCGGTTCCGCGAGAGAGAGAGAGCTCTTTATTTTGCTTCATTTTTGCAAGATCCCCGAGCGCCGCGGCTACCGAGCCGAGGATCAAGCTCGCGTTTTAGCCGCAAGATCGAGTCCGAGCTGCCGATATCGGGAGAAAGAGAGAGAGAGAGAGAGGTCCGGAGTTCAATCTAGATGTTCCCGGGCTGGATCTGGAGATTTTAATAAGCTATTGTTAGCCCGCGCTTCGTTCGCCTCCACCTTTTCGGCCAGATGCTCATGCGAGGAAATTAGCCGAGCCGCGGAGATAAATGTCCGAGAGCGCGAGTTGAGTTCTTAAATAAACAGGTGCTGAACTTTTCCCCCGAGTTTTTTTTAATGAGGCTCATTCCGGCCAGACGGACGAGGCAGTAAATTAAAGGCTCTCGAGTGGGAATCGCATTCTAAAGCAATTAATATAAATTCGTGCCTCATTGATCTGCATTACTCAATCGGGCCGGGCAATCTATCCGAGTGCGTAAAGTACTCTCGCGAAGAGGCAAAGGGAAACGTCCTTACGTCGGTAATTCCTTTAAATTCATTCCTAATTAGACTTTCACTCGCGAGTCAACCGCGCTAATTAGAATTTACGTTACAGCCCTGTAAATAATTACGGCGGAAAGGTCCATTTTATCGAGGAGATCGCATTTATTGTGAGGAAATCGTACTCGTTTTTAATTAAAAAGCTTCCATTCGCGCGAGTCGCTGCTGAATTACATATTCGAGGGCTTATAAATATTTCAAGCGCATAAGATACATTTTTAATTATCCTCTCATCGGTATTTTACGCTACATAACAGTCAGTCGTCGGCTTTCAGATAAGGAACGATGACTGACGCAGGTATGAGGAACTATTTATTCCTTGTATGACGCAACTATTTTCTTAATTACAAAAAATTAACTAAATGAAACGACTAACAAGAAAGCGTATATTCAAATGATGTAGTTTTTTATATCATTGTTGACTGATTTATAGTTATAATAACTATTAATTTTTTATAATTCGATTTGTGAAAATAAGCTAAATGAAAATTGAGCCAAAGGTATTAAATCGAAGTTGAACAACCCAAATTCATTAAATTGATCACATCACGAAACGAGAAAAACACACTACATTCAGAAGTTTAATACCTCATTCCCCTCTCCATTACATCCCTCGAACACGCATAATCCCACACCCGCTCCTCGTCGACGGCGTCATATTCCCTAAATCTACAACTATAAAAGAAAGTCCTCGGGCAATAAACAGTTATTAAAGAGCAAAGTATCAATCCGAGAGAGCGGACGAGCGCCGAAAGCCGCCGCCGCCGCCGCCGTCGTCGTCGTCGTCGCGCCGGGAAGATCGTTAAATGGGCGGCGCGGCGAAGTCAGTTTGAAGATCGTAATGCTGTTTATCGGTCGACGGCTGCGCGGGTAGATAAAGCGGCGAAAGTGCCCTTTTTACAACCGGCTCGCGCGACTTTTCCTTCCCTTTCTCCTTCCCTGCGATCTCTCGGATCCTCGGGGCCAGCACCCTCGCGAGCCGCTGCGTGTCAGTCCGTATGGCAAATCTTACTCTCTCTCGTTCAATGACACTTTTTCAATTGGAGTTCAATCGCTCGTAATCGGCCAACGTGGCGCGGGAAACGACGATCGACAATTTCGAACGAGATCGTTTCCGCAAAATCGTCGTGAGCGAGGCACTGTTTACAATCTGCTCGCGGGATCAATCGTTACGAGGCCGAATAAAGCACGCTTAACCTTATAACTCGCGGCTCCGCTCGAGCGAAGGCATAAAACACGGGCGCGCGTCACCCGAGAGGAGGGCAGCCTCTCGGCGCGCGGGAGAACGCGAGGCGAGCGTTTTATTGCTATGGATGTTTGCTTTAATTAGCCCCGGCCCCCCCGGTATTGTCTTAGATTTAATTAAGACCGGGGAATTGGTTTATTGGCCGCGGCTTAACGTGCACGCACCACGCCTTGTACAAAAGCCCGCGCGCTCCTTAACTCGGGCGCGTGCGCCGAGCGGACCTTCTCCTTCCTCCCTTTCTTCCGCCGAACTTTTCTTTGCCCGTTGCCTCTTGTCCTCGACGGCGATCCCTTTTATTTTACAAGCGAGCAAACCTATGTCGTACACGTGTACGTGTATACCGGAGCCGCGGAAAAATCTTTTGTCAAACCCGCGCGCGCCCGTTGCGTGTATGGTCTGTATTTAGTGGCCGCGGTTTATATAGAAGATCGGGAGATAAGCTTTACTTCGCTGACTTTGTACTCGCGGGGGAATTAACGATGGATCTTCCTAGTTATTTTTCATTTTTATTAATTTGCTTTTGTGAGTCGCCTTTTTTCCGAGCGAGTATACGGTGTATACGGCGATTCATTACTTTTGACCGTGGCAATTTAGTTAATTTCTCCCGACTGCCCGATAATCTAGCGAGTCCAGGGATATAACGCTTTTATAATAGTTTAGATTCTTTCGTCAATTCCGAGCAATTAAATTATATTTCATCAATTCCAGCGGGCAACGTACTGTTTCGAGGAACAAAGGCAATTCAAATTCCGAAACGAGTGAAAAAGTTCGAGTTGCCGAACCGAAACTATGTCAAGCACTAAAATTTGCTAAATCTATAGACGTCGTAAAACCGATACACCGCGGACAAAAGCGCGTATATTCCTGCAATTTTTCGTCGTAGAATACAACGATTTAAAACAAAAGTCGAGAGCCCATAACAACATTTTCCCGAACGTTAGATCCCCCCTTCCGCTCCGGACTTAATCTCCCATCTGGAGATCACAATACTCATTTGTTTCCACGCGGATCGAGCCTCTCCGCCTTCACTTCATGCGGACAAAATATAGCCCAGCGGTGTAAGAAAGCGACTCCTCGTCGGCGGCGGCGCAACGGCATCGGGATCGTTAACGTGTGTACTTGAGTGCAGCTAACGCGCAGCGCCAATAAATACCTCGCACCTTTATTACCGCGGTAACGAAGGGATTATACCGCGGCTCTCGACGCACGAGCCGAGCTGCTGCTGCTGCTTTGTCCGGGAGCCTTTGGCGCAGGCGCGCGCGACAGGGAATCGATCGGGCCGATCGATCGATCGCTCCTCAATGAGCGCGCTGCGGCCCTCTCTTCCCCCTTCCTTTTGTCAAGGGGGGAGCTGAAATAAAGAGTCGAGCACCGAGAGCGCCGGAATCTCATTTGCAAGCTTATGAGGCTCGCTCCTCGCGCCTGATGTTTCCGGAAGCGGCCGCGTAAGAGAGGCGCCTCCGAGGCATTTCAGCTATTTAAAATCACGCACGACCCGACGATGCTTCGATATTGTAATGCAGGCACGAGCTGGGCATTTTTCTTTTTTCTTTCGAGGCTCGAGAGGAGAGTGAGTGCCGAGATCGTTAGGGACCTGCAGCTCGATATGAGTGCTCCCGCCAGCCGAGATGCCGTTGATCAGTTGACTTTCAGATCAGCTTCGTTATGTAAATACGACCGTAACTGTTACATTTTATTACCTGGTTATCGGAAATAATAGCTTATACATTGATTTGCAAAGATGACTTTAAACGCACAGGTGACTTTAAACACTTGCTTTGCGTCAGGATTGGGAGCGGATCCGCGCCGTTCTCCAAGACAGTTTCTGGATGAAATTAGCCGACCGGTTGCGATCGACCTCATCGCTTCTTTCGCTCGTTTTGCCCTCGGTGGCTCCGGTTCGCGGACATATATACATATATATACACTTGCGCCAGGCCACATCCTCATATCCTCGCGATCTCTATCTCTCATTCGCCACGCGAGCACTCGAGAACGACTTCCTTTGCATATACATCAATTACGAGGAGGCGCGCGCGCGCAAGGTTCCCATTATTAGCCGCCCGTAATTTATTACTTTCCAGCTTAATAAACATAATAGTTCCCATGGCGCTCGTATTGATAGCGGACCCGAGAGCGAGAGCGTTCATCCCGAGATCCTGGACCTCTTTTTGAGTCTCTGAACCTGGAGGAAAGGGGGGACGGGCAAAAATCGGAGTATCTACGGGGCTTTGTTGCAGGAAGCTACATGACAATGTGTAAATGTTCAGTTTTTATAAAAAGACCTGCTAATGATTCTTGGGTTAATCAGTTTTGCACAAGTAATTAACGACTAGTCGTTAAGTTATAAATCTTTCTTTATAATTAAATTAAATTTTCGCAGGATCATACAACTTACTGTCGTTTATATTGGTTTATTACAACTGTAAAAATCGAATGACTAACCTTTAGAAGCATAATCGACTAATGTACCACTTTTTTATATCACCTAAACCCCGCGAGATTCCATAATCACTTTGTGTAAATAAAGACGTGCGAAAAAAGTCGAGATCCAGCCGATATTCAGGCGCGATACAGTCTATTTAGCCTCCGGCCTCGCATCTCTCGGCATCTCCTCGCGGCCTTTGACCCAAAGACAATCGTTAAAGGTGGCGCGGAGCGGGCGCCGTGTGTCTCGACGCGGCCGCAACAGGACGAAAAAGAGCGCCGAAGAAGAAGAGGAGTGCGAGGGAGGCAGGCGGCCGGGCGAGGAGGGGAGCGGCGGGAGGGGGGGGGGAGAAGGTCAGAGGTATTTAATTACCTTATACTGCTCTCGGAGCCAGGAGCGAAAGTCTGCCGAGTCGGAGGAGCGTATAGGCGCGGGGGGGAGGGGAAGCGTATTCGCTTGTTTCGATGTTTCTTATAGCTTTTTCTCGAGCTTCCCTTCGCGGGACTTTCGCTTCGGCTTCTTCGCTTCCCTTCTTTTTGTTTTTTGCTTTTTTCGTTTTTTTTTTTTTGCTTTGGCTTAAGCGTTTTTTATGCGTCTTCGGACTGCGGCCAGAACGCAGTAGGAATGTACGCTTGTTAACAAAGAGAATCTGAATGAATGAGCGGACGAGAGTCTGTGTTATTTTAATGATGAAAAATTTTGCTACTTTTTTCGGATTTCGGACTTCTGAAAAATAAGCAGCTGCGCCGATTTTATCGGGAATCTACCCAAATAATGTAATGGAATACTACTTAGTTTGGCGTAAATTAAAATTGAAGTGAGCGATAATAAAGAAAGTATATATGTTTCAGCCAATACAGTTAAATTTTAAGGATTTAATATGAAAAGAAAGTAACTTGTTTCAATCGAACGGCTAAGAATAAATTTGAAAAAAATCAATAATTTCTCCACATTCGGCTAAGCAGAAAAATGCATATCCCAACGACGGCAAGCGTCGAAAAAAGGAAGGAGCCAAAAGAAAAGAAGTAGCAGCCCTCGAGAGCAGCTCACCGCAAAGTTTAAGTTATGGGACGAAAGCCGATATATGGTCGGTCCCGTCGCGGCTGATTTTACAAGAGTCGAGTCTTGTATGCTTTTTGGAAGAAAAGAAAAGTGAAGTGAGCCCCCGCGATCGCGAACATGCGGCTTTACATCTGCGTTTATAAGTCACGGAAGCCTCCGGGGGCTGCCGCCGGAGAGGCCCGCGCGCATTCGCACAGAGCAAATTGCTCGGAGAGACGCGAGCGGAATCATTCCCCGCGCGATTAATCACTCGCTAAACGATCGTAAAGTCCGCGGGAATTAATGCCGCGGCGGATTCTTCCCTCGGCGCGCTGTTGATCCGCGTTTTTGAGTCAGTTGTTTTTTTCCGTTTATCCGTCTTGGACAATTATTTATATGAATCATTATTGTTTTAGATGATATGAAGCAAGATTTTTATCAAGATCTCGAGGTTAATAAGTAGTGATTAATTACGGATGCAGTTGAAAATTCATATACATATAAAAAAAATCGTGAAATTAGATTGAGAAAGGAGCTCGCGGATGGTAATTAGACGCGGAAGATGAATTTTATTCGGCCAATTTGACGGTGCGGCATTTCGGTTAATCGTTTATTCTAATTGAGTGCAAAATTAGTTCGTTCCATTCTATTTTTAAAAGAGCGCACATTCCGCGCCGAGGCGATTATTTTGTTCCGACGCCGCGTACATACGTTTTTTATATGAAAAAACGCGGCGCATAACCATAATGCATGCTAATAACCCTGCGTGGTCTCTCACGAACACGAACCTTCCCACCGGCGCGCAAAAAAAGGCTTTATTCCACGCTCGTAAATTACGAATTACTCCAAATAATAAAATGAGACTCGATGATTTTTTTTTTTTAATCGCAAAGCAGCGCGCGGGGCGACGCTCGCCGATTTTTGCACTTTTTACGGGGTAAATGTATTTCGATACCGTAATTCAGACTCCGGGCCATAACACTCAAAAAATACTGCTGATTTTATCATTGAATGCGCTCTTTGCTTAAAAATCGACCGCCCCCCGTCGACAAATATTGACGGGTTATTTCCCCGATTTTTTTTAGATTAAAATACATCGTTTCATTACCTCGCCTCGCCGACACTCGACTCCGCCGCCGCTTTTATCGGATTATATATAAATATTAATCGTTCTCATTCGGCGAACGCGCACGTCAATAAAAAAAAGAAAAAAAACACAAAAAAAACGGTGTCTAATGGCGCTCTTTCGCATGCCTCAGTATTGTTTTTGAAGATACAAGAAAAACGGAGAGCTCATCGCGCTCCTAACACGAGGCGCTCTCGGCTGCCTAATTAAATAAAAGAACAGCTGGGCTTGTTCGCGGGCCCCGGTGGCGCGACAAGCCCAGTTTCTCTGCAAAAGGCGTTATTCCCGATCGAGCGATTCGAAAAATTACGGTTCCTGCGTGTATACCGGTCGCTCGGCTTACAACCGCGCGAAATCCTCGCGGCCCGGGGATCGTGGAGGGCCTCGCTCTCGCAAAAAAAAAGAAAGAGGCAGAAAGGCGAAAGAATACCTTCCGTGCGGACGGGGACACAAGGCAGTCTAATGGGACACGCTGGCGCCCTCCTCGCCTCGCGCCTCCTCGCTGCTACTCGTTAATCCGACCGGGAGCTATATGGAGATTCTGCCCTCCCCCTCCTCCCCCCGCCTCGGTAGCAGCAGCAGCAGCAGCAGGAAAGTTTAGCGGAGAGAGAAAAATCGGAAACAATACGGTGTTGGCGCGTCGGGGCCGATGTCGGTTCCCACCTCGTATAAGCATTGTCAATTAAAGAAAGAAAGCCCCCCGGAGGTATACCTTCTTCTTTAGCATAAGAGCGGGCGCGCGCGCTAGACTCCCGAGGATAAGGGGGCCGAAAATAAACAAGATGCCGAGAGAGAGATACGATTTTCGAGAGCGCGAGATCGGGGAACCGACGAGAGGGCAAAGGCGCACGATAATAAATTACGCGGCCGAGACACGGCCCGGACCGGGGAGAGAGGAGAGGAGAGAGAGAGCGCCTGATTATTTATTTAACAATAAAATAAACGCGCTCCGGACGGATATGTAGGCGCGAGGCGAATGAGAAATATATGTATTCATCCTCCCGAAGACATTGTTTTTTGAAGCGAAAAAAAAGGGGGGCCGACGCGAGAGAGAGCGGACCGCCGGAATATTTTTCAATCAATGGGAATTTATCGGCGATGATTTCTGCATTTTACAGCCGCGGCTTCCCGAAAAATTCGGCCCTCCTAATTTACGCGCCGACGCGAGTTTTAAGGGCCCCGGCGGCCGACGCTGACTCGCGCGCGAGAGAGAGAGAGAGACTTGCGCGCTCTTCCGAAGATAAGAATTAATAGTCCGGGAGTACGAAATAAAAGCGCGATTCGTATATATATACGTATATAAAACCGATGGGAAACGTATCCTTTTCCCCCAGATACATCGCGCGCTCGCGCGATTGTAAAAAGAAAATTTACGGCCGCTCGGTGAGCAGAGAGAGAGAGATCGCGACGATTCGATTTCGGGTCCTCTGCGTTTTATCGCGCGCGTCGATGCTATTAACTTGGAGTGAGTATTATTATGCCGGACGGATTAAACGTTCGGCCTGTTTTTTTTTGTCAGCCCGCGGAATTGCCGATTTGCCGGATACACAGTCGCGTTTTATAGATTTTTAATTGTCCCTATATATTTCGCGGTCGTTATACGAGCTGGTTGGCGAGCGCTAAAAATCTGGCCTTTTACTGCGCCACGATTGGGGAATCCTTTTTTAATTGTTGTGTAAGTGCGTGATAATGCCTTGGCGAAAGGAACGTTTTAAGGATGTTTCGAATCGTAATAGGCTCCGATACGGAGGCTCAAATCGCTTAAAATGTATATTTTATTGATTATTTTACGGCTTAGATGCGTATAATAAACTCGGTATCAATTTCGGTAAAAGTCTTCATTACGATTTTACTGGGATTATCGCTCGGTTTTATTTCTACATTTGACGATTATTTGAGTGTTTCCCTTATCTTATGAAGCGATGATGCCTCTCGAAATTGTCAATAACGTTCTGAAAAAATACTTTTAAGCGACGATTTAAGGAAAGTAACGATAACTGCACTGCTTCCAAAATGTATTTCACTTTTATTATTTTATCGTCCATTTTGCGTTAATTAATAAATACTTATACTCAAATACGCAATCACGCCGGCGATTGAATTGAAGGCCCTTGAATTAAATTCCCACCAAGGAATTGTCGAAAAAAACAAACAAAGTCGCGAAGAATTCGACAATCGCGGCGAAATAAAATTTAATTACCATCTCCGCGTATAAGCCTCGTAAAAATTTAAAGACCGATATTTCTGTTGCCGATGTCCAATTCGGCTCTTTAAAGTGTTCGGAACTATCACTTAAAACTCCTAAAAGGATCAGTAAAACAATCGCAGCAAGAAACCGAGCCGCGGCAGCCTGCACCTACCGCAGTCCTAAAATCGGCGCTGACCTCTACTCGCCCCCCACCCTCCCCTCTCCTCCTGCTTAGTCCTGCTACATTTCGAATGCGCTCTCGCGCGCGCGCACGCGATCTCTCCCGCGAATAAAGTGCGTAATTTACTGGCGTTGTAAAAGGGCGAGAGCGGCCCGGCGGCGGCGCACGGCTCGCGGACGCGGACCTTTTGCCGAATGGTATAAAACCCGTGTCCTTTTTCGTATGCGGAGCCCCGAGTTAACGACGCCGTTAAACGGGGCCCCGACGAGGAACGGAGAGAGTTCGCGTCGCGCCGCGCGCCTCGCGCGAAAAAATGACTTCTCTCGCGACGTTGTACTCTTCTCGCTTTAAGCATCGCGCGTGCCCGGGAATTATTGTTTCGCCGCGCGGGGTATTAAACTTTCCGGTAAAGCGGGGGATTTTTGCGCACGCGGCGCCGTTTAAGGATTTTGCTTTCTGCGCGTAGTTTGTTTCGAGCGCGAGAGGGAGGGAGGGGAGTGCTTCTTTTTGATGTTCGATAAAGTTACTTTTTTTTTTTTAGAGGGAAGCTCCGCGTTGTTTAACGCTGCAATAAATGCGAGGAATGATAAGAGTCTGCCTGGTGATAAAGTATTTTGATTGCGCGCAACGGTTTTATAAGGTACGGGTTTTACTTTGTAAGATTTTATTGACTTGCATTAAAGATTGCGTACGAGTGCCAAAGGTTCGACTTCAATTGCCTGTGAGTAAATGCAGTTTATACGTAAATTTAAGAGAATTTAATTCGTCGATTAAATCTACTATAAACCTTTTTAGTGTTACTTATAGTTTCTTATAATTTTCAAATATTCACAAAGATAAGTTAAAGAGTCGCTTTCATTACAATTCATTCCTCACTCTACGTAATTTATTAGCAAATTACCAGCGAAAAGCTTAGCCGCTCAATCGAACCGCAGCTTTCCAGTAATCCGCCTCTTTCGCGCAAATTCCAAATAAAATAACCCGCAAAAGGAAACTCCCCGGCAAATCGGCAGTATATCGTTATTAATGCACCAGGCCGCAAAAGAGAGCCGGGAAATCGAGCACGTCCGGCGAATTAACGCGGCCGAGGCCTCGTAAAGTTCGACGCGGATAGCGACAAAAGCGATGACAAGGAAGCGGACGAGAGATATCGGAGCCACGGACTCGATCACGCTCCGCTGGAAAATCGAGAATCGCGCACGCAGACGAGCGATGTATATATATAGTCGGCGCGGATCATGCGGAATGAGATAGTTGTGCCGAGTTCCTATATATGCCGGAGAAATGCAGGTTAATTAAAGCCGGGGAAAAAGGGGTTATGGAATCAATGATTGATCGAGGCGTGGTTATCCGCCGAGTTTACGCGGATTTCTCTGAGAGGAATGTTTTGCTGTGCTTAATGCTCGTATTGATATCAATGAAAGCTTTGGCTGTATAAGTAAAAATTAATTGGACGATTCGAAATTTATGCGGCTGGATTAGTAAGTGATTTATTAAAGTCCAAAATTAAAACTATTAATTAATTCGCTAAACTAAAAGCAGCGCTCGATTATTCGCTGCGGAACGAAGAAGATACGATAGCGAGGCGAAAATAATAGAAAAGCCATTTTTCCGCGCGAGGGAAGCCTAATTTGACCGATGAATAATCGAGATACTAAACACACACGTCGCCAAAACCAATCGACTGGCAGGTGCGTAAATTGACGCGATAAAGCATATCTGCCTTTAACGAGCTCCCCGTCGAGCCCGGCTTTTTGCAGCTAATCGCGCCCGATGGAACTCGAAACGCGCGGGACGAAAGCGATCTTGAACTGGCGGTGATGTACGACGCGCCCGACGTTCTCTTAATTCAAAATCGAAAACTGCAGAGCCGATTGAATGCAAACTGCACCTGCAAAACCATATTGTTCCAAAGCGTCGTTTGTATGCTTTTTACTCGAGAAATTTTGAGATTATTCAAGTTTACCGTTCGCATAAACGAAGCACGATTGACCCAGAAACGTAGGCTTCATCGGAATTGATTTATCTCGAATCGACTGTATCGGCCGGATATAATTTATACATTTGTATTAATCAAGTTCTTTCCAGCCCCCGACGTGATATATGTACACAGGTCAGCTGCATTATCCAAACACGCATTACCGCGCGCGCACACACAAGTGCACTCCCACCCGCGATTAGCTTTCGCGCATTGCCAGTAATCCTCGAAGCGTAGAATATTTACTCGGAACCGAGGCAAACCTGCCGTTAAATCATTAACAGCGGCGCATTCATAGTAAAGCGGGCAAACACAGAGAGAGAGAGAGAGAGAGAGAGGCTTTAGCCCATATCATCGAGCCGCGGCAATGATTCACCGACGCGTTTATTAAATATTCACAATCGACTCGAGAGAGAGAGAGAGAGAGAGTCGGGCTAATTTTTAACGAGCCCCTCGCGCCCCGGAAAAAAATATACAACTTCCGACTGTCGTGCCTCCATAAAGATCGTATCTTGCGTAGGTGCGCGTAGTCATTCGTTGATGTCTTATTATACACCGGGGTGGTTATTTACGATCGCGCCCGAAGAAGGAGCGACTTTATTGCGAGCGCTCTGCGTATACGCGAAACAGAGAGAGAGAGAGAGAGAGAGAGACAAAGTCGCCCTCCTCGGCCAATTACTTGTGTTCTTCCGAGGTACCTTAACTCGCCGCGAGATATATAAACTGAGGGAAGAGGAACGATGCGTGTACGCGGGGCTTTTATATACTTTGGTACACTCCGTGTCGGCGCTATCACGGCGATCTTCGATTATAGGCGAGTGATAGAGGGACTTTAAGCATTGCCGGGGCTGTCCTCGGCTCGCCGAGATTTATTCTAATGTAATCGAGCTTTTATATTCGAGGCGCCTCGGCCCGTGACGTCTCCTCATTTATAGTACTCTGTTGTTTTTAACGCTTTACAAATTAGGACATCGGACCGGGCTCGTCGCTTCGGCCCCCGTAAAACCCGGGATTGATTGATTTTCGACCGAGTTGAATAAGTCTGCTTGCTTTATGTATGTTTTTTAATTGACTTTGAGTATGTAAAGGTGGCTATAAAAGCGTGGCTTTAAAAAAAGAAGAAAAAAAAAGTTGGAAAATGATTGCGTCATCGAGATGGAGATAAGAGCCTGAATTCGCTAACGATTGTTAATTACCCGTGCATTTCCAGTGACACTTAAAGCGCAGCTGGAACGTAAAAGAGACACAGTCAGTTAATTTTTCAGGCGATTTTACAAGCCGTCGAGTTTCCGGCACGCAAACATTGTAACTATACGTTCGCGTTGTCGCCAATTACCGGGATAAATAATGTATCGCGTACCGCCTTTCGAATAAAGCTTATTTATCAAGTCGGACATAAAATATTCCACGAAAAGATCGATTCATCAGGCCTTAATCGCCAAACCAGAATTCCAATCCAGCCCTCCCTCCTCCTGCAAACGGCAGCGAGGCGCTTAGACGCGTCTCTCCGCGGTATCGACTCCCATCCGCTGCCAATAACTCATTGAAAATGTGAATCACCGTGCTCGATCCTCGCCTCTGCGGGCAGACGTGTGCGGAGAGGGCAGCCTCGCCGCCGCGCCGCCTCTGCTATCGCGGAACGCGAGAACGCTCTTCGCCGCTATCGGCTCGCCGTCGAACCGAGAAAGAGACCGCGTGACCCCGGCTCGATAGCCCCGCCGTCTTATTTTCCCCGGCCGGGCGGCATTTTTCCGAGGCCGAGGCGGGATGAAAGGAGGGCGCCGCTGCGTGGAAGGCACGCCGCCTGCGTGAGACCTCGTCGGATTATCGGCGGAAACGTCCGGGTTTCGGCTTGTTCCGTCGAGCACAGGCGGTTTTTTTTTTGTTTTTTTGTTTTTTTCGATCGGCCGGTCGAGGGGCTTGTTTTGCGAGAGATGGGAGAGACGAGACTGGCGGGAGACTTATTTGGGAGGTTTGGCTTTGGATGCAAAAATACTTAATGGATGGCTTGTACAGTAAAATATAAAGGTAAAATAGTAATTTCTTACAGTAATGGAGTTGATCTTGGAACTATTTAAACAAAGTCGATAAAAAAATCTTCAATTCTTATTACACTTAATTTTTACTCCAACTTGTTGACCTTACTCAAATAATCCACATCAATCCGCATCCGTCTTAAAGACACTTTATTAATCTGATTACAAAAGCCTTTCTCCGCACTTATTCAGGCGAACGAAACGAGAGCAAACGAAATAAAAATCAGCTCCGAAGAAGATATCGGTCGAAAATCTGGGGGGAGGGGGAGGTTGCAGTCGGCCGCTGCTCCGCGCTTGGCGCCTAATCCTATTTTCATTAGATCCGTTAATGGTTAATGGGAGGCAAAGTGGTCAGCGACCGGAACAAGGGCTAAGTCCGTCTTAAATCCCGATGGAGCGAACCCTTGCGCGCGTAGTCCTTGTACAGTCCGCAAGAACTGTAATCCGCAAAGGATAACTATTGACTGGGCAGCTCTCCTCGCATTGTTGCCCGGCCGAGCAAGAGTCAAAATCGCCCGGCACTCCTAAGCCTTCGTCCTTCGAATGTTCGCTAAATCGTTTCTTAAGTCCGATCGACTCGTCGCGCTCGGGTAAGTCACTCGGGCAGCTTGAGAAATTGGGAAGTAATAGAGATTTACACGTGTCTTTTCTTGAACATAAAGGAGGCTTCGATCTTAACGCGCGGCCGCGTGTATATCGACTGAAATTCAAAGTTGGACGATTCGATCCCAGCTGAGAATCATAGCCTCGGGGGCATGACAAACTTCCCAGTAGACTTAATCGTTGCCCGAACTGAACTATAATATGCAAGGGTGGAAACAATAATAATAAGCCCCTCCTCCTCGCCGGCAGCCAGCGCCTAGACAAATAGGAGAACAACTGCCGGATTAGTTAAGATTACGTATAAAGATTTATGAGATTTGCGCTTTATGCTCCTTCCGACAAATTGGCGCACTTTGGATAATTCAGTTATCGAACTATTCGAGATCGCTGTTTAAAATATAAACTTTGTAAGATATCGCATTCGCATTTTAACGAAGGGAGCTGGAAAATCAAATTTTTTTTTCGCCAGCCTAATCACTTCTTTTTCCCAGCCTTCGCACATTAAACATTAGTAAATCCATTTCTTAAAATAACAGTTAGGGGTTACTGTTATGAGAATTAGAGCGAGAGTAAGGAAGGAATCTTCCCCCGGCGTCTAGATGAAATAATTATTGCGCGGGGATTTGGCTTGTCGGTATTGTGGCAGCGATGCAAATAAGAGAAGGACAAAACAGCGAGAGAGCGAGAGAGAGAGAGGGAGAGAGAGAGAGAGCGAACGAGAAAGGCGAGGCGAGGCAATTTCTGCGCGGCTGTAAATTATAAAATAATCCCTCTGGTTAATTCCTATCCATGGTTTACTGCTCTTCTCAATCCAGATGTTTAATTGAAGTAATAAACATCGATTTATTACGATTGCTGAATTTAATGCGCATAATTTTCAAATATTAAATCCCTCTCTTTTTTTTTTAATAATTCGCCTAGATTTTAATAGCGTTTAAACGCTTATTATTTAATTATCGAATGTGTACACGTATACGTAGGCGCGCATGGAATTACGCGCGCGGGCAGCTTTTTAGATTCATTTCACAATGGTCGTTTATGCCAAAGAGTCGCTACTAAAATATATATCTGCCGGAATGAAAATTTTCTAATAAAATACTTACAGTTATCGCCCGTTATATAATCAATGTTCGCGCATTCAAAGCTATTTCTTAGTACAGCCTACATATACATATACGTCTCTCCGCGTCTCTCTTGCTTTTAATGGATCTTGCGAAAGCAACAGCCAAACGAAAAAAGTCAAACGAATGTTTTTTTCCTTCTTTTATATAAGTATTCGATTCGTCAATCCACTACAGAGAACACGAGAACTACATTATACTACTGAAAAGGTCGCGGGGCGCCGCGGTAAGTTAACATTGTTGTTTCTGAGGGTTCCCGACGACCGCCGCGTGAATATCCAAGTCGACCGAAATTTTGTGGGGATTTACTCGCTGCGAGTCGAGCGAATGCTTAAACAATGCTGTCATTCCGATCGATATCTTTTCTCGAAAAGTAATTTAAAATTTTGCATTATTTCTATAAAGAAAGTATAAACAATAACTGGAAATTTGAATATAAAAAGGAAATGCCTGGTTACATTCCTTTATTTCGATTGCGATTAAATTTTCAGCGCGAAAGCCTCTTAAGGAATATAATTTCCATCTGATTCATGATGCGAGACGGCATTACGGCAATCATGACTTTAAATCAGACGCGTTTTATGAGGCGAGACGCGATTAGGGTCGCCGGCTAATTGAAATGGAGAAAGAACGTGCCGAGCGAAAAATATGTTTCTTTCTTCATCGACAGCAGTCCTCGATCGGCCTCTTCCGCTCGGCGGGCACAACCAATCGTTATTTCGAAAATCTAAAAACACACCTCTCCCGGCTTAGGCGCATATCATTAAAGGCGCGGCGGCAAAGAGACCGTCGACTTTTGCAAATTTAATGCTGCCGCTCGGCGGCGCAGCTCCGCTAATTTTAATGCTCTCTCTCTCTCTCTCTCCCTCTCGCGCGGCGGCTCATTCTTCTTCCTCTCCCGCGGCATAATTGATTCGCCGGCGTGCGTTTTCTCGCGCGACAAAGTCGTTCGCCGCGGCGCGGCGCGGCGGAATTTTCCCCGAGCGCCGCCCGCCGAGATAAATCTTTCGGGCTCCTTGAGAATTCTCTAATTAAATTATGCAAAATAAACGGGCTTTTCGGGGAGTGCGCCCGTGTAAATCATTTTCGGGCGCTGCTTTTTCCTCTCTCTCTCTCTCTCTCGCCTTGTCTAACAGGCTCTCGTTTTGCGCCGGCATATTGCGACTCGTATTTTTCGATGCGTGCATATAAAGCCGTAGCTCGAGGATCGTGGGAGAGCCTCGTTTTCGAGGATGTTTCTTGTTTTATGGGCTCTGTCGACGCGATTATTTTAGTGCGATTTGGCGATAGCTCGGCTGGGTAATATATTTTCGAAGCATCAAATTCGTTAATTTAATGATTAACGATTTGCGATATAATTAGTTTTTGGCCGAAGTTGAAAAATCGCCGAGAACCTACTATTTGTTCGTCCAGATTTTATAAAGATGCCTCTAATTGCATGCAATTAAAATTTTCCAGTTTTAATTAGTATACCGAAGCATTTAGCAATTTCGAAATTCAGAAACCTCCCGTTTAATAACAAGCGTCTCGGAACGGAAGTCCAAAATATCCAGTTTCTTGCAAAATCGATTTCATAAACTGATAAAATTACCGATAATTTGCCAGCAATTAATAAGAAATTAAAACAGTTTAATTAAAATATTCATCGTCCTCTTCCTCTCCCTTCCATAAATAAAATTTGCATTGAAATGAACATAAGCCACGACGCGGTTGTCGGCAATAAAAAATAATCGCGAGACGCGCTTCTCCGGGAATTCTCGCGAAGCCGTTTTGACGCTATAATGTTCAATCGGCCGTATAATTAACACACTCGCGCGAACCCGAAAATCGCGGGGAAGCACGCGAGAGGTGCGCGTGCGCGCCGAGAAGGAAGAAAGCGAAAGGAGAGGAAAGGGGAGGGGGGACCCCCGAAATTATATCCGAGCCGTTCATCGAGCCAATAAAGTTCAATTATTCGCGGAAACGCGGCGGCAGATAGCCGCGGATAAAAGACAGACGGCCGGCTTCGAGCGGCGAGATGATAATCTAAACGATCGGGGCGAAAGTGGCCTGGCGCGAGGAGAGAGAGAGGAAGGAACGACGCCAGGGCTGAAATTGGCAATAACAGGATATTCGCCGGTGTTCGGCCGCTGAACTTCCTATTCTGGTTAGCATTCAAATTGAATCTTCGTGGGCTCGAGCCTCGCGAAGAGTTAATGGACCTCGCGAGCGCCGAAATTGCCGAGCGCGCCGTTGCCGCAAGATGCCGCGAACTCGATCGCACAATCGCGGAGGGAGAGAGGACTGAAAGAGAGCGGGTAATGCTGCCGACTTTGTTGCCAAGAGTCTAATTTCCCTGGTTTATCGGGGGTAGTGAATTTCGACGGAAATTTATTTAACGAAGAACTAATTTCAATCAGTTGGTGCGGTTTGGTTAACAATATCGAATTCTAATTAATAATTCAATATTTTGTCGATAATCTGTTCGCGAATATAATTATGTAAATAATTTATTAATACGTAAAATTTACATATTTACTAATTGCAAAAACTTAACATAAATAAACGAACATTACAATAAAACTATCGCCCGGAATTTAATCCTGATTTTACATCCTAATTTATGCAAAATTATTGCATATTATAAAATTCGGCAGCCGAATCGAAAGGGCAGATCCTCGGGCACCAGTAGGTTTTCCTCGCGCTGAATTAAAAATGAGCGGCGCGTCGTCGGGCGCGAGTCAAGTACGGGAGGGTCGTCGAATATAAGTCGAGAGCTTTAGCGGTGTTTGCGCAGAGGAGCCCGAGCTCTCTTAGCGATATATGCGCGAGAATAAGAAGGAATGTCGTGAACGACGAGCGACACGGCTCGTTTAGTCGCGAGGGTTCTCTCGTAACTCGAGCGAGAGCCAGAGAGAGAGAAAAAAAAAGGGGGAGCGATAGGATTGGGGGAGCCGCGTGGAAAGGAAGGAAAAAAAAAGAAAGGAGAAGAAGCTGGAGGGTGGCGGAGGTAGTCGGTGTCGTTTCCCGCCTTTTTCCTGCCACGAGGAACGAATTAGCCGGTCTGATTTGGCTCGGGAGAGAGAGAGAGAGAGAGAGAGTTCGGGGATTCGGAGTTATCGCGTTACTGTCGCCTTCAAAAGGGCCACTTCCTACACCCACCGCAAGAGTGGAACTCGAGGAGTTAGGCCTAAGGAACGGTGCCCCGGTGTGCTTTTATACTTTTTTTCCTTTTCAAGCTTCAAGCGTGACAACTGACTTATATTAGCTATATACCTCGTGATTTGTGCCGCTTTTTTTCTCCTATTTATTTTCATTCGGGCCAATAAAATCATTCTTTCTCTTCATCGAAGCCAAAATCTCTCTTACTACTAACTTTAATATTCTAATTAAAATTCGAGAAGAAATTTTATACAATTCTATATATAAATAATATTCCATTCTTTAAAGACTACTCGACAACATAATTAAACCAGCTTGGATTACATTACAATTCGCCCAAACGCTAATTGCACGCGATAACGGAAAATAAAAGAAAGTGAAAATCCCCGAAACTCCAGCCAATCAGCAAGCCCTCGCCGTCTCCCACTCATTAAATTCGCAGGAACGAGTTCCCCGAGTACATACGGGGCCAAGAAATGAGGCGCGCAGCGCGGAGTGTCCCTCGGTCCCCTCGGACCTTCTCCGTCTTGGGCGGCGAGATTCGAAATGGCTAATTTGGCGGGCTGCTCGGGACTCCCCCGAGGAGCGACAAAGTCTCGCCGGCGCGAATCGAAGAAACGCCGAGCGTATATACGTATATACGTATATACAGCCGACGGGGGGAGAGAGAGAGGAGAGTCGGGCGCACATCTTGATATAATTCTATTAGAGGTAACTTTGTGCGCGAGCCCGTCGTTGGATTTAATCACGGAGCCAGCGAACCGTGCGATATTCCAGCTTTCCGCCGAGGAGTCTCATTGTCGAATTAACCTGACCTCGAGGCGGGCGAGGAGCTGAAATGTGCTCCTTGATTTGCGATTTTTCGAGGGTTTTGCACGCTGATTGAAAGCCTCTTCCGCTGTAACGGCGGTTAATTGCGGGGATGTCTGTTGAGGTTGCTTAAAAATTCGCTGGTAAAAGACAATGAAATTGGCCAATGATTTCTAATTTTATATGATAAAACTGAAATTAAATTAATTTTTCCATTCCAGCCGAACTTCAAATGGACGTCCTGAGGGAACGACAAGTCAAAGACAATCTCGAGCGTCAACTGCAAGACGAGCAAAAGATCCGAGGTAAGTGATTACCCTCACCCTCCCTAAGACAACAGCTCCAAAAATCAGCCCAAAAGTCGCATAAAAGAGTCGACGCGTCCCCAAGAAAATGATTGGCGTGGCGGGGCGCATACGTATAGACCGAGAGCGGGTTTTGCTCCGGGAGAGGGTTAACTTGGTAATAAATCAAGAAGCCGTAGAGACATCGCGCGCTATAAAGTTGCCGGCGTAGACCGGAGGTTGGAGGCCCTCTCCGTCTCTCTCCTGCGTATCCTATTATTCTGGCTCCGAGAGAGAGCAAGTTGGCTCGCTATCCGCGGCTGCTGCCTGCCTTATGCGTCTCGCGCGCGCGCCGGGCGAAGGAGCTGCCGCGCGGTAATGGCAAGGAGGAGCCAAAGGCCCTGATCACTCAGGCAAGTTTGTATCGGATGTCAGTCCGTAATAGAATAGTCCTCTCTCTCTCGCTGTCTCCGGGGCTACGACGACGCGCCCGTTTACGCCCCGCACTGTCGCGACGCGCGGCCCTTTGACGTCTTGAGCAGGACGCGGTTCAGCGTTTTCAAAACTTATATTATAGAAGAGGCTTGTTGCTGGATCTGCTGCTTGTGTTATTCTTAATTGCGTAGGGGTTCAGGCAAGCTGCTTTCATTTTTCGGCTTCATTATAGGATTTTTTTTTTTATAAATTAAAGACCTTAAAATCCAAACTTAATACAATAAAGACAGAAATAACAGAAGAAGTACCTTACAATTCCCACCTGTTACCGCAGAATAAGTATCCACCTGAATTCTACCCAGAAGAACTCGGGCTCAATTTGTTTATCTATCCTCCTCGCGCCCATTCATTCCCTACTTACCATCCATAATCGAACGATTCACTCCTTACGACTCTCCACGAGCCTGATGAGTCGAGCGCTCGAGCCGTTTCATTATATATCTCCTTACGCGATCGATTCGCTCTCCCCAATTTCCTTATCCTTTCCCCCTGACTCCTTTGCACGCGCGCGCTTTTATACATACGGCGGAGCTGCGCGGCGCGCGTCCATCTGGCCGTTGCGCGCGCGCATTTTTTTTTCCAGATAAACCTTCGGATTCGACGCGCGTCCTGGCACGGTTAAAATGTGGGCAAGTCGAGGGACTTTATATATTTACGAGATATAATACTCCGGAGCTGAGGGTTATGGTGGCGTTTTATTTTGGGATTTTAATGAGCGCGCTCGATATTTCGGGGAGGGCTGCGCGGATAAAAATTGATGCTCGCGGGCAATGCGAGAGCGGTCGGGAATTAATTACGGACTTTGAAATTATGTGTTAAAATTTTATTGACAGTTTAAAATGCGATCAGCGGTTTCGTTGGAAAACTACATTTTTTTTTTTTTTTAATCGGCATCGGGAGATCTGATCTCAATTAAGTTTTATGCTTTTGAAGGTTAATCATATTTATAGTGGAATTTATGTTGGTGGTAATGTTAAATAATTCTACGAGCTTATCGCGATCTAAAAGTGTATTATTTTTATCAGAAAATAAAAATGAAGAAATCCGTGAAGAATTTATCACACTAAAGATCACAAATAATTTCTTTTCAATTCGTATCGAACAATGTAGTACAATACATTTTCTATCCGTAAAGTAAAATATCTTACCAAGTTACTTGTACGTCACTAAATAATTACGTGCCACGTAGAAACTTTAACAAAGAGGTCCGTCCGAAATTGAATTTTCCCAATCTCCAAGGAAACACTGAAAAAAAGCACACACCCGCCATAGAAGCAAAGCCGCAAAAGCACTTGGGCAAAGATTAAAGCGTGAATCGACACTCGGATTTGCCGCGTCGGGGGTGTGCAATATTACGTCCCAAATAAAATATGGCCAACGACAATGCGCGTCAAAGGCGCGAACACAGGCCGAGGCTTTAGCTTATTACACCGGGCAGCCCGCAGGATCGATGACTCGGGAGTCTTTTTTTCGCCCTTCTCCCTCCCCACGACGTTCATCTTCCGCGAAGCTTGTCGCCTTTTTTGCGCGGCGGCAGATTCATTTTTCAAGGAGACTTCCGAAAATCCACGTCGAACTTTCGGATTCAATAAGGTCCCCGGCTGCAGTGACGGGCGCACAAAGGCCCGAGAGACGAGATAAATATGTAAAGTCGCGGGGCCGCGCGCGCGCGACGCCTAGCGGGTATACAGGCTTATTAAAAAAAAAAAAGAAGGAGAGAATGAAGGGAGGTGATGAAGATGGGAAGATAATATTGCGTCATCTCGCGGCTTTGAGGGAACTCGTATCGGCTTGATGTGTTTACGATGATTTTGTCACTTTTTAATGCCGACGGCTGGGATTCATCTGCCGCGGGTATATTCGCAAAAATTTCCGAGAGATACTGCTGACCTCTTGGCATTTAAAATATGAGTTATCATTGAATAGAAGCAATAAATATTTTCGCTCCATTGTTCCGCGCTTGATAATATTTCCTTTCTTGTCGACTCCAAAGCTTCGAGCTGCGACGACAAAAGCATATTTCGCGGAAAAACGAGGAAAAAGACTTGAATTTCCCAGTTTCCATCCTCGGACGATTAAATTTAATACACTCGAGAGTTAAGCCCAACGCCGCGCATAAAACCAGCAATAACACTCCGGTCCTGGACGCGTACAAAAATACATATATATAAGCGCGACTCGGTAAGTCACCGCTGGAAAAGGAGGAAGCACATCGGCGAGCCGCCCCACAGCCTTTGGTAATACGAGCCTGGAAAAACAACCGGTCCATTAGTCAAGCAGGTCCGTGTCAATACATGAATGCGACGGGCAGTACGACACCGATTCCTTTTTTCCCGATGTCTCGATAACCCCACACCCCCCCGCCCGACTGTCAGTCATATCTCTCGCCCAGAGCAAATAGAGCCGTCGATATTATGTGCTTCTATACTCGTCGGGAAGACGGCCTTTTTTTGCTCGATTAACGAGATACTTTTCTTGGTAGGAATTTTTTTTCTTTTATGTTTTTTTTCTTTTTTGTTTTTTTTTGCGAGAGGTGTAGTATTTTTGGGAAGCTACTCGGTTATTAAAGTAAAATTTGGTACGAGCAGCAAAATTTCGGTACGCGCATAAAAATAAAATTCAATTTAAAGAAATCCATCAAAGCAATCCCGACTCGAATTTCCATCCGTCATCCGGCTGAAAACTTTCCTCTCTCCAACTCCGAGCGGCGCACACAGGCACATAACCAATCGCCGGCTAATAAGGTCTCGGTGTGTCGTTCGATTCCTCCGACGCGCCTCGGCGACTTTTGAGATAGGCGCGGCGTCGAGACATTTAGACCTCCGCCGCTTGGCGATAAGTAATTTTGTGCTTACACCCGAGGATGATTGATGACTCGCTCGCGCGAGAGATGTGCGTTTCCGAATATAAGCCCCAATCGAACTAATGACCGTCGCCTTCGCCGCGCGGCGGCTAAGAAAAGGCCTAATCACGCTAACAAGGGCGTTTCCACTCGCGAGTTTTCTCTCTCGCTCGCTGCCGGTGTCCTCCTCGAAGCGCGCCCGGTTTTGTTCTCCGGGCGGTTTTTTTTCTTCTTCTTTTTTTTTGGCTTCCCCCGCGGCTGTTCCTTTTTACGCTCCGAATGGCTTTCAGCGCCGAGAACGTCACGGTTTGTTTTCCGAGTGTGAGAACTACATTATCGTGGCAATCGATGAGGCCTGAATAATAGAGATATTCATTAGTCATTTTGTGAGCCGATACAGCCTGGCATCGAGTTTTTTGCTTTTTCGTGTAATAATAACATGTGTTCAGTTATAATGGGGAATTTATTAATATGTACTTTGGACGAGGAGGAGAAAATTTCCGTATGGAAAAATGATAAGTTTTATATAAGATTTTAATGTCTTGAATATTTTGCTTGTTGTTCTTTATCTTAATTATTCATTTAGGTATAATTATTATTATCCGAGTCATTAAGACTTTTCTAAATCTAAATAACACGTAATTCTATTATGTCCAATTTAAAAACTGCAAATAAGCAAACAATAAAATATTAAAGTATTATACAAAGAAAGCTAATAATTCAGCTCCTTATTCCTCGCAGGCCGCAGTTATTAATAAAAGAAAAACTCGCGAAATAATAAAAGCAAGACTCCGCATTTACAGAGCACTAAATTTCTCGATCCATAAATTTCTATATAAGAAGCCGCATATTCGCGGGCAGCCGCCGCCGCCGCCGCCGCCGCGAGTGCTCGAAATAAATTAGCTTTTTCTTTTTACGAGTCCGCAAGTTGCTCCGGCGCAAGGATTGCGCGTAAAATCCGCGAGGGGTTGGCGGGATAAAGAAAGCTGAGAGAGAGAGAGAGCGGAGGGGAAGACGCGCGCCTATTTAGCGGACGGCGCTCCTCGCTGGTAGTCTCTTGCGCATTGTGTCGTGACGTCGGAGGGTGCCGTCAGCGAAATGGGGGAGTCAACGCGCGAACAATGAGATGACCTTTATGGGGGGGCTCTGTAATCGCGAAATCGTACATTCATTCGGAATTATTGCCCGAGATAGGGCTTATCTCGCGCATCTCGCCCCGGCCGAGTTTACGATCGAGAAAACGGTAATGATATCGCACTCGGCGTGTTCGTTCAAACGTCTTAATTGAAAACAAACTCGTCCGACGATTTGGATTTTTTTAATAAACGCTCCGATCAAATTCAGCCCTCCCGCGCTGACTGGCGCTTTGATCGGAAGAAGGATACGTTTGACTCCAGCCGAGGAGCAGCGCTCGAGTGTCAATCGTACGCAGGCCCCAGCGACTGAAAACGAGAAGCGAGAGAGAGCGACGACGCAAACGAACCGCGGAAGCTTTAAAACGGGGGAGCCGACAGCTGGCTTTTACCGCTGGTTTACACGGAGCTCTGCGGCCGTCTCTCTGTAATTAGCCGGACCGGGAGAGCCCCGCGCGAGTTCAGTCGCCAAGACGCGCAGACCGAGAAAATCTTACGCTCCGCGTCGCCGCGTGTATGCGCGACTCTTTTTCTCCGCGCGTCCGACCGCAGAGAGTGCGTGTGGTATACGGAGGACGATGGTAGCTCGCCGGACGTAGCGGTTTTCTGTAATTGAGGCAAATTGAACTGTTACTTTCAGGCGCGCGGGGAGGGAATACATTTATTTGCTTTCTTTTGTTCGTTTGCCTGTTCCGTTTCACTGGGATGAGAGCGGTTAAACTGGTTTATATATCTCTGTATAGTTGTAGAATTGTTTGTTGCAAAGTGTAAACGTTATGCTGAAGATGATAAAAAGTGATTAATTTAGGTCACAAAAACTTGATTGCTCTTTTGAAGTTTTTTCGAAATTAAAACGACAAATAAAACCGAACTCAACACTCGCTCTCGAAAACTCGCTCTCTAAAATCAGCCGCGCAGCAATTCATCAAGCCAGCGAGGGCAGACCGTCAATCGGAAACCTCAGCACATGAAATCGCGGTACATCACGCTCCCCGCGCGGCCACTTCGCAAAATAATCGAAACTCGAGCCTCATCGCGTCGGAAGATTAATTGTCGCCAGCAGCGATCTGCCAAGTTCGACAATCGTTGTTTGGCGCTTGTAAACAGCCGAGTGCGAGAGAGAGAGATAAACGCGTTCCGCGCGTAGGTGTCGGGCAGAGGGCTGCAAAGTCCCCCGGGTCCCAATTACAGCGACACCCGATCCCGGCATTAACGCAGCGCCCGGTTAATTCGAGGGGGCGAGTCGTGCATAAATCTTGGCCGCGGCGCCTGCAGTTTCGACTGCTCTCTCTCTCTCTCTCTCTCTCCGTACTGTTCCGCCGCGCGCGCGGTGTAAGCCGAGCCGCGCGCGATTGCCGCGAACGAGGTAGAGGGAGGCGATCGCGCGCCCGCAGTAGTAGCGAGCGACGAGTGTCAGACTTCGCCGAGTGCAGTTTGTATGCTTCGCGTTATTACTGTCATCCGCGGGTCTCTCAATTTGCGAGCGGAATCAATTGGGGGGACCGATCTGTATCCCTGCGATTTATTGCCGCTTTAATGAGAGATTTAAATTTCACAGTTTTTGTATTGTTCTCGAGCATTATTTTCAGTTTTCCCGCGATGAATCTTGTAACAAAGCTTGCACCAAAGCCAAAAATAGCGAAAGTCGACCTCGGCGCGTCGCAGCTCCTCGAGTCGAAAATCCGTGTTCTTATTTTTAAAAATCGCGCGCGCGCCCGGCAACGTGAAACTCAAGGGTGCGCGACAAAAAAAAAAAACGCCGCCGCGCCGCGTCGCGTCCCTTCTGCACCGCAAAGTCCGTCCGGCAAAGGCATCGGAAAATCGAGCACATAAGAAGAAAGAGGTGGCGCGAGCAAAGGGACATTCTTCAAAGAAAAGCTGGCCAACCGCGCTGTCGCGCGCACACCGACACGTGCACAGAGAGAAAACGAGCTGTCGTTACACAGCCGAAGAAGTCGCCGGACCGGCGGCTCGTACACACACCTTTGACGTAATACAGAGAGCCTTTCTCTTTACAGTCGCTGGCCAAGCTCTGGCTTTTGGAATTCTTTAGCGTCTTGTGTGTGCATTATGCCGACGATGCCGGACGCTTCTCGTGCCTCTCGTCGGGGTTTATTTTTAAAAGAATATATCGCTTGATGCAAGCGGCGATCCAGTTTCGGTGGCTGCTTTTTCGACCAAAATAGGAGCCAAGTATACCTGTTTTTCTAGGACTATTTTTGTGTTTCGCAAGCTTAATCGATCGATCGAGCATAAATAAATACTCTGACGACGACGGAATCGGTTTTAGTCTTTAAATTACTTTTCAAGCTTAATTAATTACTTTATTTTTAGAAGCATAATAAACCGAAATTGGGTATAAAAGCCTTTGAATACACAGAGAAATTGCGAGGTCTTTGCCACACGTACAGTCTCTCCTCACGGCCTAGATCTTTAATATTCCTCTCGCCCGTTTAACCTTTCTTCGTCTCTGCCGCTGAATTCTCTCCGGCGCGTTACTTCTTTTCCTCACAAAGCTCCACTCTCGCTCGCTGAATATTCCTCCAATTTCCAATGAATCGGAATACGGCAAAGTGCCGCACAAAGAGGGACACGAAGGAGGCGACGCTCCGTACTCAAACGCCTGCCTCTTTTCGTTTTCGAGAGTTTCGCCGACCCTCCTCTCTTTCTCTTCTTTTTCCGCTCCGAAGCCAAAGCTTTCTACTGTTTGTCCGTCGCTGACTTTGCCTCTCGCCTCTCTCTCTCGCCCCTATTTTCTAAACCCTTCTGCCGTTTGTAGGTGTATACGGTTGGGAGTAAGTGCGTGCCGAGGATGTTCAAGGGCGCGTGAACACCTGATATGGGCGCACTCGAACATTCAATGAATCCGCGCACGTCTCTGTGAGCTTCTAGCACTGCCGGGGGGAGGACAGCAGATGCAAACGAACGGGAGAATGTGGTTGAGCGAAAAGACCTTGCTTCTGCGGCTTTTTCAAATTTCGCGTTATTCCTGGTCTATCGATCTGCGGTCGGGCAGAAAAAATGCGAAGCAAAGTCTAGTGAGGCAGGATGACGTGTCTGCAGTAGGCTCCTGCCAAGGCAATTATAAATTGAGACCGCGGCGGGTTTATAAATATAAAAGCATGAAAACGCAGTAGCAGGAATAAATATAGCGATAAGATAAAATGCGGTGTGCAAGAAGAATAAAGAAGAAGCGTGCATCGAGGTTACCGGATATATTTGCGCGCGGCATCGATAATGTGCGTCGCTGCGTGTTCCACGTGTGTGGTGACGCGCCACGAGGCAGATTCTTTTGCTTTCCTCGCATTATTTTCTTTCGCTATTTATAATGATCGGGAATTCATACTTCTTTGTGATATTTTCTCTAAAAGAATGTTCGGTGTTTGGGTGTTTTCATAGCTTGTAATTATGGTTCAACTTTGAAAATAACGAGTCAGGCTTGCTTTATAGTACTCCCGCAGTCATATTACAATAGTTAAAGCATGCTTACTCTCAAAACTGGTATAATTACTCTAGAAAATCCATTTAATTGAATAATCATCGAGTCCTCTGAACAAAAAAAAACCTCGCAGCCATGAAATTTAAACAGAACGCGAAGCCCGAGCTTAAACCAGCAGAGAGCAATGCCGGTAATCTCGATAACCACTCCCGTTTACACGTAGTCAAAGGATACCAATCGCTGGGAGGCAACAACGTCAGCCCCGCTCGCGCAGCCTCCGCGAGCTACTCTTCAATCAGGGCCCGGAACTAAGTTTATACGTGCACCTCGGCATCGCGCGGCTCGGCGCTCCTCTCTCTCCCTCAATGACACTTAATCGCCGTAAACACACGGCTGTGCCTCGGCTGCGGAAAAAGTCGGCAGTAGCGCTCACCCTCGCGGAAAAGACAGCGCATACAAAGTGGCCATTTGGCTCGAGTCCGCATTCCAGTTTCCAGTAGCCGTCGGGTATAGAGTTACCATTATCGCTTAGGCGGCTGTAAAAGGAGGGGAAAGAGCGTAGGAGAACGATAGAGAGAGAGAGAGAGAGAGAGAGGCCAGTTGTCGCGGTCACTTTGTGAACTGGCCCGGAATGCCCCCGCTGTTTAATTAAGTCTCACCTGAACTACTCGCGCCTTGCTCTCCGGCCCTTTCATCATACACGCCCCCGCGCCTTTCCGGCTCTCGCTCACGGCGGACGGGGGAGTCGTTTATGCTCGGCCGTTCCTCTCCCTGTATTCTTCGCGGAGTCGGGAAAGAGAGATTTTAATTGTCATTTTTGCGCTCGATTTCGCCCTGCCCCGACGGGCACGGTTTAGCGTTACTCGCGCGCGACTTGGATTCGTTCGGAATTAATGGGATTTTCGAGAAAATTCGTTGAGCTTGCGTTTATTATTTTGCAAACGCTCGCCAAATACAATTTGCTTGCGGAAAGTCGCGGATTCTCTTCTGTACTTAATTACTCAATCAAACTGTAATCAACTTCCGTCTACTTCGAGCAAACTCGATCTTTGCCGACGAAATAGCCCGTATTCCGACTTTCAGTACAAAACGAGCATCGTTTACTAAGACGTCAAATTAGAGATAAAATTGCAGTGCGCATCGAGACAAGTCACTAAGCACAGCAATAAGCGGAGCTGCGGGTCCGCGTATAAATTCCTCGGCGGAGCAAAAAGAAAGCCTCTCTCTCTCTCTCGGACGAGGGAATCGGGAGCAAGACTGGATCTCTCTCTCTCTTTCCCTCGGCGCGTTAAGTTTATTTTTCCAGGCGCCACCCCACGTCGCTGCGGGCGGCGAGCTCCGCGCTTGCGTATGAATTCGCTCGCGCATAACACACCGAGAGGAGAGCTTCCGTAATATAATTGTTAATGCGCTAATGCGCCCCCGGCGTCGTTTATGCGTTGCGTATATACGCTCTTTCTCTCTCTCTCTCTCTCTCTCTCTCTCTCCTTTATTTTACATCTCGCGCAACTTTATTCTTCTCCTCATCCTCCCTGCCTTCTTTCCTCCTCTGCCGACTGCTGCTACTGCTCCTGCTGCCTGTCCATTGTGCGTGCCTCCCCCTTTCTGCGTTTTACATCTTAATATCTTGCTCTTTATTTGCCCGCTCTGCTAAAGCCTAATGTAATGTATAATAATGCGCGCAATTACTTTTTCTGTTTTGCATACTTTTGTTAAGTCGTTTTAAAAGCTTCTTTTATTAAAGGCAATAAAGACTTTTGCCGTACAAAGTATTTTTAATACGCAATAACAGCCAATAATAATAAACTTTAATCATTTTTTTTTAAACAATACTATCATTTTAACGTGTACGTAATCGATAAATATTCTGCATTAATCTAACACAAAACAAAGATAATCTACCCTACTCCTTTTGCCCGCCGCTTTCAAGCAAGCATCGCCGAGAAGAAAACGGCCCCGCTCTCTGGGAGGTCTTTAGCGTCTCGGCGACAATGTCCGGTTTGCGGCGGCCACCTCGATCACGCCTGGCTTGCGCACCGCGAAGAAGGAGGACTTGCGGTCGCTCGTCGGCGCGAAAAAAGCCGCGCACGCGCGCGCGCGCGTTCGGCCGGAAGCCAAAGCGCTTCTTTCGCACGTCTCTACCGACTACCGGTCTTAGGAGATCGATTTTCCCCGGTAATATCGCCGGTCAGTTTTCCCGCTGGAGGCGATGTGTTTGTTGCATTAGAGCGAGCAGATATTATATCGTTTGAATTTAGAGAGGAATTGCGTGCGCGAGGATCGTAAGAGGGGAAGAGCGGCGGATGCGTATTCTTATTATTTTTACGAACCATTGTTTATTTCAATTTAATAAGGTTATCTTGAGAATGAGGCCTGATTCAATTAAGACTCATTTGAATAATTAATTAACGCGATGATTAACCGTAGCCAGAAGAAAGCGATTATTAAATAAATTCAAATCCATATCGTAAATCCATATGAAATGATTTATTCATCGACTTGACAGTCAATTAATTTTAACGACCCAGCAAAATACCTTGGTATATAAGTTAATAGAGTAGGCAAAAATTTTCATTTAGTCACGGCGAGAACGTGAGAATGTATATGAAAAAAAAAAAGATCCTAGCTCAAAGCGTATAACGAGTTCCTTATTATCAAGTTAACAGAGCAAAATAAAATGATATTCCTGTGCGCGTGAGCTGCTTTTATATTTAAAAAAGCGTCCCCGCGCGCAAAGCGAAACAAAAAAAAAGGGGGGCATTTTCTACGCGACGGTTCCCCGGATATATATAATATATATATATATATATACACACTCAGGCGTCAGGCGTTTTAAACAAATTATCGATCGCCGAGCGGCGCACACTCGCAAACAAGCAGCGCAGCGAGAAAATGAGCTCTCCCGCGAGAGAGAGCGAGAGAGGGAGAGCCCCTTGAAATAATTCTAACCACGAGCGGCTTTTTTTAAAATTCCAGGTACACGCTCAAGTATGCCAGAGAGCGTACAGAGAAAGGCTCTCTCTCTCTCTCTCTCCTGGCGATGCAAAAAATTCCACGTCGCAGGTTTAGAAAATAGAAAAAGGCGACGACCGGCTCTCGCTCGCGTGCACCTGTGTCCGTGTCGGAGTAATAAGAAAAGCGACTTTTTACGATACAGGCGCTCTTTTATATTATATAGATACATACGCGCGCGCGCAGCGACAGCGCGAAAATCGAAAAAACGCACGCGGCTCCGCAGATGCAAAAAGAGATAGAGCCTCTCTCGCTCCGAGGGACAGCGGGGCATTCGTCAAAGCCAGCTATACTAATAGACGCTTAGAGCTACCGAGTTATATGCTGCCGCTGCCGCTGCCGTTGCTGCCGGGTAAATTTCTCGGTTAGCCGACTGTCTAGGTGCACGCATGCATAATATTTTCTTTCTCCCTCCGAGCGGCGAGCGCTGAAAAATATTCCAGGAGAGAAGCGGAGAAGCTAAGAGAACGAGCGCCGAGCGGACACAGAGTCGCGAGATGTTCTTTTTTTGCCGATCTTTTTCCCCCGACGTTCGTTCTCAAAAGGAAACACCGAGGTCTTCGATATTGCTGGATAGATAATTGACAAGATCCCCCTTCCTTTTGCACATTTTGTCAGGACCGTTATTGGTGGAACCTCGTATTACTTTTAATTATCGGATCTTTACGTTTTTTTTTTTTTTTTAGTTTACGTAGCCTCAAATAATTTACTATATTTTATTGTGACAAGAGGCGGAAATTCATAAGTATTCGTAAAAGAAAAATCAAATGCCTCTTTCATTAATCGCCCAAACTATCTATCCTGAAAAGGCGTCCCTTAAAATAGGAGCCAGCTATTTCTCCTCCGCTCGAAGACTGCTCCTTGCGCACCGACGTAAAACGTGAAAGACTCGATAAATGCAGGCGCGCCCCAGACGCGTAAACGATGTGCAGAGCAGTGTATAAACAGCAAAGCGGTACAGCGGCGGCGGCAGCCAGCCGACGACAACGGCTCGCGCCTTCAAAAGAGTCGGCATGTTTAGCGTGCCAGGGGAGTCGCGCACCTAATCGTATTTCATGGCAATAATGCAGCCCCGAACTCTCTCTCCCCCTCTCTCTCTCCCGCGCTCTCCGTAATAAACAAAGAGAGCACACGGCGGGCGCACGTAAGAAATGCGGCATACCGTCGCTGCTGCTGCTGCTGCTGCTGCCGCAGTGCAGTTCCTAAAAGCGTATAGTCGCGCGAGGGAGAAAGAACGCGACACGTGTATATATATACGCGCACGGGACCGGGAAATTTCGGGGACGCCGGAATTTAGATGAAATTGCGCGAATTACTTGAGCGCCCGGCCGCGATAAGCGCGACTCCGCGTTAACACGCATTCGTTCCGCCGCCCGAAACAATAGACCTTCGGCGGTTTTGATTCTCTTTCCCGTGTGTGTGTGTGTGTGTGCGCGCGCGCGTATACAAGCGTGGCTGTCTTTCGCAGCCGCGCCGAAATTTACGGACGCCGATAAACGCGAGAGAACGCTTGTTTCGCTCTCGCTTATGTGGGAGTTGATTTTTTGCTCGCCGACGAATTGATAATTGTTCGAGGGTGCAATGGTTTATGAGTTCTTAAAACGGTTACGGTTAGTTCGTGCGCCGGAGCTCTGTGGATTAGACACGTTGTTTATGCACTGCTGCCGCTCGTAAATAATTAGATAAATAAGTCGTTCGATGCACCGTTTCGGAGACGTTCTTTGCTCCTCCGCTAATTAAAGATCGGCCGCTTTTTGCCCTCGATTTCGCAAGCGACCTTTTCGACATTTTTCTACTGCTCGGAGCAGTGAATTATTAAAATCAATTTGAGAATACATTACGGATAATTATAAAGGAAAAGCAAGCATTAATTAATTTAGTATACCAAGTTAGCACACGTATATCCGTGATTGATAGTACTTACTATTTAATTACGCGAAAAGCAGAAAATACCGAAGCCCCGGTGAAAACACGCGGTGTAATTAGATATCAGCGGGGCAGCGTTGTTAAAACGGCCGATTCGCGCGGCGAAGAAAGCATATCAAATTAACGCATTCGGCGAGCTGCCGCCGCCGCCGCCGCCGCTGCGCCTTTGGAACGGCAAACGCAGCCGAAGCGAATTCCTCTCGCCTTCCGCGTCTAAAATTACCGCCGCGCGCGAGCATTTTTTTCTTCTTCTCCCTTCGGCGATTATCCTCGCTTTTGCGCGCGCTCGCGAATTTCATTAGCCGAAGCTCCCGGAAAATTTAATTAGCTCGGCCGCCTCCGAATGAGAGAAAGGTGTGTGCGAGTAGGTGTCGAGTGAAAAAATGATTTCGAGTGCGCGCGCGCGCCGAATCGCGCTTGAATTACACGCGCCCTTTTTAACAGCGAGCTGAATAAATAAAGGTAGACCGGCAACCCGTCATTAAAGCTTCACCTCCCCCCCTCCCCCCATCTCGTTTGACGCGCATGCGCGAGTCCTTTCGTGTACGGCTTGTCGTCGCGGAGCTTTGCTTTTTCTACTGACGAGTAGCGCGCCTTTTTTCTCGGGAGCTTATTGTGCGTGCCTCCTCTAATTACAGACCTTTGTACACTTTGTTTTGCAATTTTTTTCCCCCTAGAGTTGTTATTACGCGGGTGCGAGGAAAGTACGTAATTAAAGTTAATGCATTCAGAGTCGTGATTTCGTGCGTTTCTTTCTTTTCGAGACGAAAGAGATTTTTCTTCATTTTTACAATTTTTAAAAGCGCGCGACATATATAGATTTTTCGTCGACAAAAAGATAGGCGAGAAAAGCCGCCTCGGAAAATCCTCCGTAAGAAAAAGAGCGGCGGGCCGAGAGTCCTCCTTTCCTCGCTCTCGAAATCGAATCGAGCAGCCGCCGCTAACGCGATCAGTCAGCACGGGCGAACACCGCTCTCGGCTACGGCTTGCGAGAAGTCGTGCCAGTCGGGGGCGTCATCGGCGGCGCGGGCAAATTCGCACGGACAGGCCGCCATTAAGCGATGAATTTATAGACCGACGATGACTGCGGTCTATCCGCAGCTTGCTACCGCCCGTAACCTCTCTCTCTCTCTCTCGCAATTTGGCATGGAGAGAACGGCCGCGCGCTCGGCATCCGCGTTTGTCGTTAATGGGTCGTAGGCGCTAACGATTATGTTTCGGTTGTAATCATTGAACCGATTGCCGCCGATCGTCGCGCTAATAAAGCCCGATGCCCGAGAGCGCCGCTCTCCGCTCCCCATCCTCCCGCGCCGCCCCCCGATGACGATGATGGCCGAGAGCCGCGCGGCGCGTCGACCCTCCCCGTATAATCGCTTGATCCCGCGATGACGCTCGACGTCCGCAGGCGTTTGCGCGCCCGGCGAGCGCCCGATTTTCGTTCTTTCGTCCCGCGCGCGCGCTTCCTCTCGTGATTAGCCCTTTTGGATTTGCGGGAGCAGCGATCGCCGGGCTGTTATCGAGGCGCCGTTGCCGTCGCCGGGGCTCGTTTTGGTTTAGCTGCGGGGGTTACTGGGATAATTCGAGTGGATCGCTCTGCTTTTATTTACGTTCATTTATTAATGAAAAGATTTCTACCGACGTTTAATGCTTTCGTGTATAGTCGGAGTTTTGGTGTTCGGTGAAAAAAGGGCTGATTGATAAATGGCGCGCGTAAACGTTCATCTGCACCGAAGGGCATGTAAACTGCGCCTGCACATATCCATAAAGCAAATAAACGTAAAATTGTTATTGTCCGAATGCGATGACGGCGCGGGGCGCATTCGAAACCGTAAAAGCCCGCTTGTAATCTCATGACTTCGAAATGGCTAAAATAAAATGACAGTACCCGAAAATGACAATTTCGCGCGGGCGTTAAGCACCATAGCACTTTGTCAAACTCGAAATGCACTCGGTAACATTCCTGTTAAAACATTTACAGCGCCCCGGGCGTTAAACGCCCGGTGCAGCTTTCGAAACGAAGTAAAACGGTAAAGCAATCGGAAGGGGCGTAAATAAAAAAAAAAAAAACGGACATCGAACCGTAAAACAAGTCGAACGCAAAATTCCCCGCCCGACAGCGACATACATCACGCGCGCGTTACACTAACGTCAGAGCGCGCGGCAACAAACTAGCGCGGGGATAATTGACAAAGTGGAAGGAAACAGAAGGCAACGGGAGAGAGAGAGAGAGAGAGACTCTCGACGCAACGACTGCCGGTGCAGAGGCTGCTGCCGCTGTGTGTGACACGACGCCGAGCTCTCCGCCGCGTAACGAAGCGTCGTAAAACGACGACCGGGCCGGGGGCCGCTTTAGCAGGCTCTCCGCACTTCCCCGCGCGGCTAACGCCGAAGCTAAAAGGGCATAACGATAACTGTGCAGCTGTTAATGGACTCGTAGCCCGGTTAACCAGACGCGTACGACCGGCAGCGGGATGATAATGCGATCTCGCACACACACATTGCACACTCGCGATTCTCTTCCGCGAGAGGAGAGTTACGAGTGTCGCACGATGCGGCAGGACGCGCTGCTATAACGAGCGGAGGAAATGCGCGGCTCGCTGCGAGGCGATCGATTCGTTTTGCCGCGTCGAGAGGAGAGATTTCCCGACGACGCCCGGCAGGATTGCCGTGCGAAGATTTGCATTGGTTTTTTAAAGTGCTCGCGAGTTGTCGAACAAAGTAGCTGTTTGTTAAAAACGCTTGGCTAATAAACAAAGTTTCTTGAAACGACTAATGGGCACATACGTTTCTGTCGACTGTCAAATCAAGTAACTCTGCGCGTGTAAGATAGTAATTTTAATGCTGCTGCGAGTCGGTATAAAACGAGATGCTGTATAATGCTGCTACCGAAGAGAACGTGTGCAATAATTAATAGGCTCAGCCACAATCGCGCATACTTATAATCATTATCGTTTAGCGTTCTTCTCATCAGATTAGCATTTATAGTATCGAGAATAGATGAAGTGCGGTTAGAATTTACGAGCAACGACAGATGTTTCCTAACCGTTTCAACTGTTTTTTTACGCCACCTCTCGTATAAATCAAAACGATTACCACACCGATAATTTCTGCGTTTTCACTCGTAATCCGCGTTCGGTAGCGGCCAATTCCTCATCCGTCCGACGAGACGTCAGACAGCACTCGCCCTTCCGACGCTCGTTTTTCCTCCGGGCAAACAGGCCTCCATTCAATTAACGCTCTAATAATATAATTACCACATCGCATTCCCGTCGGCGCAGCATCGGCATCCTCGATCCGCGAGGTCCCGAAAGGGGGCTCGGCTAACAAGAGGCTAAGACGTTTCGCGGTTTCTCGCTCTCTCTCCGAGACAGAGAGAGGAAGAGAGGTAAGACGGTCCGTCCCTCCTCCTCGTAATTACGGGAACCGCAAGCGGCAAACACGCGGGGCTTTTCCAAAGTGGCCGAGATCTCGGGCTGCTTTCCTCGAGGGCACTTCGGAGCTCGCCCCCTCCGGGGGGATTATACGCGCCCGGCGGAACGGGAATACTTACCGGTGGCCACCGCCTCCGCCACCCCCCTTTACGTTTCTCCGAGGCCGAACGGATTATGCTTTATGACGTAATCACATCGAATGTATGTATCATGCCGATGAATTTTGAATAGTTTGGGATTGGTATTGCGGGGAGAGAGAGAGAGAGGAGGGTTCCCGATGTCGGCGAAGAGAGAGAGAGAGAGTCGCGTCGTTGTCTTGGGAAGACGGAGCCGGAGGAGGCATGAAATTTTCAATTATTATTAATTCGGGAGCAAGCAGCTGTACACTTACGTGTCGAGACGAACGTGTCTTTAGAACTGTGCTGTGTCTGCCGGAGGAGTGACGATGTGCTTTGTTTGCATTAATAAGGTGGCAGGAGCTTACAAGCGCTGCTACCCTTGCAATAAAACTTTGCCGAAAGTTATATAGTGCTGGCTGTGGCTATTTTTAACTTTGTAACGGCTTCGAATAATCGGTTGCGAAAACTCCTACATTACGGTAACCAATTAGTTGCTTACATTATTGATGATGTTGATCGAAATTTAGATAAAAGGCCGCTCTTTGTAATTATGTATTCTATTACACTGACGCATTAACTTTTTATGTACTTCACTTTATTATCTAAGCTTGTAAGCAACCGAACAACCAATTTTGTCTTCCTCGAGTTTCTAAAAATATTTTCAACCAACTCGAATTCCAACTCTTCCCTTCTCGCTTCTCCCATATCGAAAAACTTTCCACTTATCGCGCCCGAGCATCTCCACTTTAATAATTCGTTCTTCAACTCCGCACCAGCCAATGCCTCTCCTTTCCACTCTCGGCAGCAGCAGCAGCAGCACGTCGTCCGTCCCGTCCCAAGCTCTTTTTGCAAAGCCGAGAGACGTAGATCTGAAAAAGAAAGAGCCCGGGTGTACAGAGAAGCTCTCTCGAGTACGTGTATCGCGCTCGGCGGATCAAGAAACCAAGTAGCTCCGGGGCGACACACTGGAAATTGCTTTTTCATCTTCAGCGCGAGGATTCGTCACGAGCGGGAGATCGCGCTCGCGATCGAGGCTCTGCTCGCGGGGAGAGAAAACCCGAGGCTGCTGCGCGCAGCGACAAAGGAGCTTCTGGATTTCTCTTTGGGCGTGTCTTCAAACTTCACAAAGCTCTCGCGCGTCGTGCGCGGAAAATTTAATAATCAAGTGTATCGAAGGCGAAAAATACAAATTACATCTTAAAAATCTCCCCGTTTACCGCCCTAACCGCGCACTCGCAAGTACTCGGAAACGCAATCAAGCATGAAAAACGACTCGGCTCGGTAACCCTCGATTCCGCTAAAGCATCGTCAACCCCGCCGGTAAACACGCACTCGCATCATCCCCCAATTTGAATAATGCAATTACGACTCCGTCGCACCACAATTAGAGGCGAACAACACTCCCACCCCAGCCCGGCCGAACGCGAAGACACGCGCGAACTTCTCTCCCGGCGCCGCGCGCGACACTCTCGAAATCGGGCGTCGTTACGACGGCTATTAACGGGCGGCCTGGCACCTGAGCCTGGCGCCCGGAGATAAAATACCATTTCGTCCGCCGACGCAATTACAGGGCTGCATTACGTATTGATCGCTCGGTGTACGGGGACGATGTGCGGCGCCTTTCTTACTTGGCGCGATGAGAACCGGCTGCGAAATAGATTAGTGGGGTGTGCGGCGCCTGTGCTTTTAGGCTCAATTTGTAGCTGCATTCGGCGAAGGAGAGGAGGCCGACTGCGGTCGCCGTCCATTGTGCGCTGCGGACAGAACTTCGCCTAATTGCGGGAATAATTGATTCCCTTGCGGGCTCCCGCCGCGACCCGTCATTTGAATATCTCATATGTATGTAAGTTCATCTGCCCGCGCCGGTTTGCTTGGCCCCGTTTACGTCTGCGTTTCGGATATTTGGCTCGACTCCTTTAGGCTGGTTTAATTATTTACAGAGCTATATACAAAATATTTATAAACCTTGGAAAAAGGTGCTTTTATAAGAGTTCGGTTCAGTCAGGCGAGCGAGTAATTGACAAAGATATTGTGAAAAAAAGCCCTTCAAAAAGTCCCGTCTGCAATAGAGTAAAAGTAATTGCTTTCTTCCTTATAAATTTTCCTACAGAAATAAAGCATCGGAAAGCTAAATCAAACTGATAATCTGCGAGAGAGGAAAAAGGGGCAATAAAAGTCCGATAATGAAAGCCATGCGGACACTAATATTCAAAGCGCGTCCCGGCGAGTCGCGGACCCTTTTCTCACACTACACATCCCGAGGAATGCGCGTCGATCGATTATAATCAGGCGGCAGCGGCCTCGTATCGATATATGCGCGCCGGAACGTCCACGGCTCCATATACGTGCGCGTGTGCGGATTAAGAACGACCCCTTGCGGACGCGCTCTCGCATGCACACGCACACGGAGAGAGCGAGTCGCTTCTCTCTCTCTCTCTCTCTCTCTCTCTCGGTGCGTCGCCGCGCGAACTAATGACATCGTCTTGTATATTACTCCTGGCCTCGAATATCATCGCGCCGATATTGCCGCGAGATTAATGCTTCATCGGCACTTGCTTGATAGTTCTCCCCCCCCCCCTCCCCCCTGCAAAACAAGCCACGACGATGGACGACAAATGCGCGAGCTCTCGGGGATAGGAGGCTGTAATCGAGGCTGACCTGCTGTTTTATACGGGTTTGATTTGGATATTAAATACGTTTTTGGGAAAACGAACATTGCTTTAGGAGACACCGAGTACAGAGTGTAACCAAACATTATTCTTGAAAAAAAATATATTTTTCTTAAATAATGTCTTTCCCAGTGATTTTTACATCATATAAAAATTAAGCTTGCATTTCTATTAATTGAAAATGCTTGAATATTCTAGTTTTTTACAAAAGACGAAATTACTCTACGCGCAGGCGAACCCAAAAAGGCTAAAAAGTAAGCATATACGCGAAAAGGCCAGGATAAGTAATAAAGAAACGAGTTATCGGAAATTCGAGTCGGTCGCGGCGGCGGCGGGGAGAGCTTTCGAACGCAATAGAGAGACGCAGCAGCGGCAGCAGCGGCACCGGCGGACGTCCACCATATCGGGGCGAGAGAGAAAATGCATTTGCGCGTCGCAGCGAAATGCAACGGGCAACGCAATGCGGCAGCGGCATCGGCTCGAGATAATTAGGTCTGAGTGCACTCCCTCTCCCTCTCGGCGCAGTCGGTAACTCAGTTATCAGTGGACACCCCGCTCGCACAATGGCTATCACAGCGGCATCAAACATAACGCATCAATTAACTCGAACAATAACCCGAGCGGCGCCGTCGAGGGCGAGAGAGAGAGAGAGAGACAGAGTCCGAAATGCTTTCGGAAGAGAGGAGGGGAGTTAGGGTCGTGCGGCGGCGCTCGACAATTCACCGATCTAAACAACCCGCCGCCGCCACCGCCGCTCGTGGTTCATAATGCGCATTATGCACGGCGCAAGCTCCGCGGGCGCAAAAAACTAGAGTCCGTTTTGCGTCGCGCGGCGGGGAAGGAGGTTCAAAGGGAATTCGAGCCGACGGATTAATGAGCGCACTTTGCGCGATATCTGTTTACTAGATGACCGCATTAGCCGGCCTTAAATGCCGCGGTTAAAAGTCCGCCGCTGCGCTCTCCTTCCCGGGCTAAATTCAGTTTGATCGCGCACCCGTTCGTTATACGTTCGAAAATGGAGCTTTTGATAATCGAATCTCTTTCGTTAATGTTTTTTTTTTTTTTTGCTCTCTTGTTAGTACTGGGAAACCGGGCGAATTGCTTTATATTAAAATTGAAAGCAGATTCGCGATTTTTTTATTCCACTGCCGCGCGAAAAGCTTTAAAAATTTGATTTTACAATTGAGCAGCGAGAGAGCAGCGTTCGAAAAAGGGAGAGAGAGAGACTGGCACTGCGGCTTGGCAAATCTAATTATTCACTTACTCCCGGGGAGCGCATTGAAAAAGCTTTTGAAAAACGGTCCCGGCTGTCTCCGTCCCTTTTCCTTCGTCGAGAGTCCGTCATCATCGCTGTCGGCGTAAAGATAAAAGCCCCGTCCGCGCGCCCCGAGAGTGCAAGAAAAAGGCGAGAGAGTCTGCCTCCTCGAGGCCGGAGGTCGTCGGGCTCTTCTTTCTACTTCTCGTCTTGTTCCTCGGGCGAGAGGAAGACTTTGCGATTAGCCAGGCCTTTCCAATTAAGGGAGCGAATTGCATCTTTGGGACTTGGCGCGCGGCGCGTCGTAAATCCGGCTTCTTTACGCAGGCGCAGCGGCCGAACGGAAGCTCGGCACGATAAATTTTAGAATTCAATTCGCGCGAAACCCGGCAAGTATAAACTTTAGCCCAGAAAGGCCCGAGAAAACTTTTGGCGCCGACATTGTAATCGACTGCAGGCTCTCTCTCTCTCTCTCTCTTGCTCTTTGTGCACGCACGAGCGCGCGACGCGACTCGACTATAGGCTAAGCCCCCCCCTCCCTCCCCATAAAATCGGGATTTTGATTTAGGGCCCCGACGCGGAGTCGTCGTCTTGCGGGCTTTTGAGCTTTATCGTGAATCTCGCCGTTTTAGAAATATACACCGGGGATTTTACGATTTTTTTCAAAATTATTATTCATTATGCTCTGGCCTACCGAGTTTGCTCGATGAAGCGGACTCCGAGGGGGAGGTTTTTCGCTTCGTTTTCTATTGGCTGTGATATATAATCATTCTATAAATATGAAATAAATTATCAAAACCCTTTTATAAACCACTTCGAAATCGCACGGCAGAACAGCTTGATTACCTTTCGAAACCTAATAAAGCGTAAATTTGGCAAAGTAGATATTACTTTTATAATTCAAGATTTTTAATTACTCGGTTCGGGAGCCCCGAAATTTGCGTTTTAAATCAATTTCGAATTTGCCTTCGCATAAATTGAATTTTATTCATAAGCACGCATTACGCAGCTCCCCGATAAAAGAGCTCGACCGCGTTTAAAGCAGCGTGGCGACTTCCTGCAAAATTATCGCGATCATTCGTACGTAATTTCATTGGCCAAAATTCTCTGCAGCGAGACTTTAAATACCGTGTAGCCGCGGTACGAAGCGGACGAAATTCTCCGATTCTATCTCGGGGATAACAAAAAGAAATTCCTCGCTGAAAACGGTACGAAATAATCTTGCCGCGTGCGTTACAGCAGAGCGAGCACAAAAGAATAAGGACGGAGCGAAACAGTAAAAAAAGCCCAGAAAATAACGTGCAGCGAGGAGGAGAAAAAGAAGGAACGTCAGCTCGCTGAAGAACGCAGCCTCTCTCTCTCACTCTCTGCTTCCGCGTCATTGCGCAGCCAATACTTCTGAAGCGATAAAAGCCACTGTACTCGTCTCTCTCTCTCTCCCCCGCTCTCTGTACACACATATCGCAGAAAATTACATTTTGTCGGTTGTAAAGGGAGCCCCATAAAAATCTCGCTTGCGCAAGGAAAGAGGACGGACTCGAGTCGCCGACGTCGACATCGCTCGCGTTTTCACATTTATACCCTTCCCCGGACACCCGCGGCCTGCGCCAGAGACACGCCGAGCTCTTACATATACGTACACGAGCGCGTACATAAGTGTGCACGCTTGAAATTGCAGCGGGCAGCACCTATCCGCCGACCATCAACATTGCTCCACGCTTGATAGACCCTTTGTAAAACGTCATCCTACGGGCTTTTATGCCCCGGCTCTTTCCCTCTCTTTCTCTCTCTCTCTCTCTCTCTCTCTCTCTCTCCTCTCGCTGACATGCCGCAACTACTGTGTGTATATGTTATGCCACTGCGTAGCGCGAAATAAACGAGAGGGAGAGAGAGAGAAAAAGAGAAAGAGAAGCCCCGGCGTGGGATGATGACGAGCAGAGTGGAAGACGCGCCGGTTGTGTGCGCGCTGCGGCAATGCGCGAGGGGCACTTTGCATGCATGCATACATGCATGCGGCTTTTTGTATTCTCTCTCTCTCTCTCCTTCTCTCTGTCCTCAGTTCCTCTCGCGCGCGAATTCTCCTCCGCTGGCTGATGCTGCCGCCGCCGCCACCGCTCGTCGCTGACTTTTTTTTTCTATAGTACGGCTTCTGATTCCAGCACTTTCCGAGAGAGCGAGTGTAGTTGTGGTTTTATGCTTTCGAGCTTTGCGTGTAGAGGCTGCTGGATGTGCGGTTTTTTCGAGGATTCGTAATTGCGCCATCGGAATACTCGAGGCTGTTTATTTTTCGGTAAGATGAGCGTTCAAGCCGAGATTGATGGGGTATTAATTTTTTCACGTTCTGGCTTGAATCGTGTTAAGTGCCGCACTGCTTTAAACTTATTGTAGCTGCAATTGTGGTTGCATTTAGTTACACAAGAAACAATTTTAATGGTATCAATCTACTTAAGTAATTTTCTTTCTTTTCAAGTGCTTTTTCAATTTTTTTTTTTAGAACATTTAACGTTTTTGCAAGAATCAAAAAGTTTCTTCTACAAGCACGATAAATCTGTCATTGAATCAAACAGCAATATCTGTCGGTTTCATCGACGAAATCTAATAGCCGGGACGCAATCCGTGTCTATAAGGTCAAGTTTTGGGGGTCCAGCCTTCTCTCACTTCATTGCAAATCCAGAGGCCGCAGGGCAGCGTCGGACAGCGGCCGACCTTCCGACGCCTCCGTATATATACCGACCTCCCCCCTCGTCTCCTTTTCCCTCGTACAGCTCGTGTAGCTCGCGACTCCCTTCCCCGAAAGCCCTGTAATTAAACTCGGGCCGGCTGGCGTCTTAGATGCAAAACGCACTTACCCAAACGCCGCCCCCGCCCCAGCTTTGTGTCGAGGCCCTGTTTTCTCACGTCTCTCTCTCCCTCTCTCGATTTCCGCGTGTATCTCACCGGAAGCGAGACGGAGAACTTTGCTCTATTTGCCGATGTGTCCTCTCTGCGGGTAAGCGAGAAGGACGGAGGGACGTTTTACGTCAGAAGCTTCTGGTTCAATAGGGTGTTGATGGTTTCTCTCTTCTTCACTCCCTGCCAGAATTGCAATCTCGGCCGGTTCACAGAGCTAGCTCGGTCAGTCTCAAGTTGAAGCCAAGGATCGAGTTTCGAGAACCTTCGCCGGGAAAGAGGAACCCCGAGCCGTAGAGGGAGGCTGCGAGAAGGTCCAGAGAAGATGACCCTAGATACTGACGTTATCGGATTTCCGCATCAAACAGCGACGTTAATTCGTGGAAACTGCTCTGCCGATTATTTGATCAATCCTTTTTACTTTTATTACGCACATTATACTCGAGTTTACTGCTACTGTTAAATTCATAGTTACGAAAAATTAGCCGATACGTTTAGTAACGTAAAGCTTCATTCATACCTATTTCAATAAAACCCTTTTCAATAAAAAATGATTTAAAGTACATGGACATTTCAGGTTAGCCCAAATAAAATAATTAGTTTCTAATAAAAATGGTTAAATGATGAAAACTAATTAAATTATTTTCATTTTTCTTCATCGTCTTATTCCATTCCATCGTATAATTGAAATTGCTCCGTTATTCGATTCGTCCCCTACAAACATAGCGGGAAACTGCAGCAGCGTAAACAATTTTTCCTTGATAGAACCGAATGAAATCACCTAAGCAAGGTCGTTCCGCCTCTCCTCGCTGGTTGCGTTCGCGAACGTGTCTCGGTCTTGTAAGTGCGGAATTAAAGGGGTAACCGGCAACACCCTCCGGTAATTGTCGGCAAATATTAATAACTGCGAGCGTCTACAAAGCAAGAGTACGAGCGTTTGCGCGAGCGAGCGAGCGAGAAAGAGAGAGAGAGAGAGAGAGAGAGAGAGAGAGAGTCGACTCAAAGACCGGGAAAAGCCGGTGAGGGTGAACCTTGTGAACCGGTTATACTTGAGAACAAATACATAATGCTCCGATGCTCACGGAAGGGTGACAAGAGGAGGAGGAGAAGAGCGCGACGAGAGGCTGCGTACCAAGTCCGGAGGCGTGATTGAAATTTCGCAACTCGCTTTGACACAATTACCAGGCCGGAGTCGTCTGGCGAATATTGCATTGAAAATTCGCCATATCGCCGAATTAGACTGTAGATTGGAAAGAGCCAAGCGGTTATTGCGAGACAAAGGAGTGGGAACCCGAAAGAATTCGGCGAATCGCGCCATGAAGCCCGCCAAGCTGGAGAAGGAAGCCCCGATTTCTCTCTCGACACCGGACTTATTCATCGATGATTCTTTCCCAGGATCTGCAAGTGTTATTGATGCGAATGCAATCTAGCCAACTGCCGCTTTTTGATCGATCCATCCGCCTCAGTCGCTCGACTTACATAGGAAATTCCATTTATTAATTAAAAATCGGAATCTAATTACTTTAATTACATTCTGTCTCAATTCATTCCTTACTTACACACATGAGTCCAACAGCAAGTTAATTTCTTAATTCCTTTCTTCGGGGCTACTTAGAAAAATGAAGAAATACATCATGCAACTGTTGAATTGGCAGGCAGCCAGCCGTCATAGATATTTCAATATTTGCTCCGTCTCTCTCCACCCAGCGGGTTCGCGTTCGCTCGTTATTTAGAGAGGCATCGGAGAAAGTATAAGGCGTAACGAAGTCTAACGCGGCCATTACCTTATTGCCCTCGTCCCCCAAGGGCTCGTTCGCCTCGCGTAGACGCGAAGCATGAGCGGGGCGTCGACAAAGGACTTCTCAATATCTTAACACCTCGTACACTCCTTCTTTCTTATTTTCGTCTTCTTTTTCACGTGTCGCCCGCTTGTCCTTTGTCTGGGAATTATTTCATTTTACTGAAAGATGGACAATTCAATTGAGACTTTTAACGTCGACTGGCTTGGAGATTGATTGTCGTATTAGTCATGAGAGAATTATTTGAATAGGGAAAATAATGCGCTAACGGTACACGACTGATAATCAAAGCTTCGTCGCATTTATTAACCATAAATAAAGCATCGAACGTGACTCAATGTCACTCATTACATGCTTCTCCTAGCCTCTCGTGCGACTGTCTCGGCAGCTCGCCATTCCAGACTTGCGCACGTATACGCGTCTCTCCATTAGCGCGCATTACAATCGATAATACCGGCGACGCAGCCTCGTCGGGCACCCACGCGATTACCCTTCTCTCCTCCTCTCCCGTCTTCCCCTTATCACGCTTTACGGACAGGAATAGCGAGGAGTTTGTCATCGCATAAGACGCTCCGCGCGCCGGCAATAATAGCAATGAGCTCCGAGAGCCATTATGCCATTTATGTCGCAGTGTGCCGCTCGCGCCTACATCTTCTTTGCCGCTATCTTCCTTTGCTACATCAATTTTCGACTTTGTCTTCCCTTCGCTCTCTCTCTCTCTCCGAGATGGGTAATCGTGCGCATTATTACTACACTAATAGGTCGTTTGTCGAACGATCAGTTTGAGTACCCGCTGCAATTAAATTTCAAAGTGCTTTTTTTATCTTGGGCTGGAAATAAATAATCTGGAAGATTAGACTTTCTGAAATGTGATTGTTCCGAGGACACATTGAAGTTATTATTAATATAAAAATAATATTTTAGAATCTAATTGGTTATGCAAGCAGTTTTTTGACAAAAATCTCTAACAATTACTTGTTAATAATTTAGTGAAATTTAGTGATCCAACATTTCCGTTTCTTTGCGTTTCGAAAAAAAAATCAGAAAAAAACGAATTCATCCTCCAAACGAGTCATTCGAAAGAAAGGACTCGTATTAAGTTTCCAAAGCAAGAAACAAGCCGCGCGCCTTTTCGATATTTCCAGTCTCGGGTCCGAGCCGCAAAACTCACGCTCGACGTCTCGACACGACGGATGTCATCGCGGATCATTCGGAGAAATCTCCTTCCTCTCGAATGCAACTCGAGCCTTTTGATTTGCATTAGTAACGGTCCAGCTTCGACAGGGCCATCCCCCAATTAACTCTGTGCCGTTGACATCGTAGTCTCACACGCAGGCAGAGCCTTCGCTCCCCTCTCCCTTCCCTCTCTCTTGCACCCGTCGATTTCGGCTGAAACGCGATACTCGCCATCGAAGATGCCCAGTCGATCGGGGAGGTCGCCCGTCTTCCACCTGCCACCGCTTCGTATACGTGTATATTCCGAGGCTGACCGGACTTTTTGCCTCTTTCCTCCTCCGCTTTGCGAATTTCTGCGCTTCGTTTTTTTGTTATTATCTGGCCTCTGGAAGCTTTCTTCGAAAATTTCTTTGTGCGCTTTATTAAAAGGTATAGTTATTATCAAAGGACGTTTTTAAATCGTTTATTATCTGCAATAAATATTGATCAAAGCGTGGAATCAATATTATTCATTTCGCGATATAATCATTCATCTTTCGGTGACACCTACGACTTTTGAAAAAGGTTCACTCGACATTTCGCAGCGTTATACACTCCGCTTCCTTTTTTCACTTGTTGGACGCGAAACACGGGACGGGAAACACGAAGAGACAGTCGTACACGGGAAAGATTCGGCGAGTTTTCGCTCCGCCAGAGAGCGGAGATGCGAGCGCGAGATCTGACGCGACGAGTCGCTCAATTAGAATGAGAGAAATCTGTTTTTTTTGTTTTTATTCGTCTCTCTCCTCCTCGCGATGTCGGCTCTTGATAGTTCATTCGTCCCGAGTTCCTCGGCCTTTATTTTACGTCTGCGTTCAAACCCGATTGGGTTGTCCGTCGTCATTTTTACATTTCATCCCTGCGATAACCGAATAAAGTAACAAGACAAACCGAGTAAATATTTATAGTAAATTTACTGTACGAAAACGTCTACCGCCGTTTTTTCCATTCAGTAGCGAGGAAAGAACAAAGCTACAAACAGAGGCGTCGCCTCGGAATCGGACCGCGCAAAACTCTTTGACGCTTCCGCGAGCTCGTCGGGGGTGAGCGAAGGGTTGCGACTTTCCCTTTGCTGGATGTTTAATGCGGCAATCTCGGGGCGTTATAAAGTGCGGCGCAAACGCGAGTCAGAAAGGGAATGGCCGAGCGCCTATTACGCCGTGTAAACAAAGAGAGCGAAGAAAAGAGAGGCCAAAAGAGAGAGAGAGAGAGACGATTGAACTCGCAGAGAAAGAATCGCTTCGCTGCTCCCCGCAATTCGCTAATTCTCTCCCCCTCCCCGCAAAACTTCCGGCACTCGAGTGCCGGCACTCATTGTGAGAGCCCGACTCGAGCCAAATGGAATAGAAATGATGCGGAAATGTTTGCGAGCAGTCTTGAATGCCACTGTTGCGGGTAATCGAGAGTTGATGTTTGAGTGCATCTTACGCGCACTTGGGGGAAGAGGCATTTTATGAAACTTGTATTAATACAACGTAATCGTTCGTAATCGTTGTTTTGATTCTAAAAATATATTCAAGTCGAAACGATTGCTACTAGAAAATAGCGAGTTATGCAAAACTTGATTACGAAATAAAATTGGCGCTAAGAGGTATTTTCTCGGTTTTCATCGTGGGAGGTCATCCCGTGGCATCGAGTTTATTAAACATTTACACGGCGATATATAATATTTAGACGGGCTTGGGGAAAAAATTACCGGACGAATTTACGATTCTGTACTTTCACTAATTTTATAACCTCCTATAATTTCGTTCATAATCGTCGAATACCGATTTCAATATTCCAACTAATGCTACTGTGAAATTTAGACGTAGACTTAACTGCCGCCGTTAAAACTGATTTATCATGGTGACGTCACGGCGGCAGGCAGAAACGTATATAAAGGGGAAAAAAAGGCCGCGAAGAGAAGTTTACAATGAAATTATGTTTTACTCACTCGGCGCTAAAATCTGAAATAAAACGTTATCCCCTCCCTCCCCCCCACCGTGAAAATCCCCAATTTCCCATTTACGAGCGTTCCGCGTAATTTTCGCAATATTTCAGAGGCTAAAATTACCTCTTAACTTTCAAAGCGAATCAAAAATTGCGAAACGACCGCGGGACAAAATCATTCATCACGCGCGGTGTGTGTACGTGTGTGTGTGTGTGTAAGCTGCTGGTATATCGCACGGAGCGCCGACGATTTCCCGCCTGTTGGCTCTCGCGCGGCGCGCGTCAATTACCTGCAATGCAGTTCCAGTCCAAATGGTAACGGCCGCCATTCCGCAATAGCCGATTATAAAATGCCGAAGATATAAAACTCTCGCGGTCGGCTTGTGCACACTATGGGCTGTTATCGTATCTTTCCCACCTCGTTCCTTTTTTTTTTCAGCGCGCGAGCTGCGACTATTGTTTGGCCTTTTGGTCTGTGATTTCTGTTATACCTTCAATTTGATTAAATGTTACTCTGGAAGCAGTCAGCTTTATATAAACATTTATTATACTCTTGTAGAAGCATAGACTTTCGCATACTTTTCTTATTGTCATACAGTAGTAACAATTCTTTGCACCATGCGTTATTAATTTAGATTCTTTTATTCTACATTGATTTCACTTTTTATAATTTAATCGCAAGTTGATAAAAATTCATCTTTAATTATTAACAATGTTGCAAAGCCAATACCAATACCGCATTGAAATCCTTAAAATTCCGCCCCCACGAAAACGTCACTTCCACCCAATAAAAAAAGGCAAATTTACTTTTTTCTTCAAAGTAAAATCCATAAATACATCAGAGCCGGGGCGGTCATTAAATATTGCAACGCGCGACCTTTCCCTCAGATACTCGTCATCCGCTCAGGGCGCGCACACCGAGTGAGAGAGAGAGAGAGAGAGAGAAGAATGACGTTCTTTGCATACTCGGATTAAAAGCCAAACAGAAGCCAAGTCTCTTTGGCGGCCGCGAGCGCAAGGAGCGGCGCCGAGGCAAAATGCGGGAGGAAGAAAGGAGAGAGAGACGGTCGCATTTTGAAAGGAAATTTATGGGAATTAATATCGGATCCCCCGGGAGACGGCGGAGAGGCGGCGGGGGAGTCTTGCGCTCTCGCGGAATGCGACTTTTTGGCATATATGAAGGGAACTTTAAGAATTTAATTCCTATCCGTTCTGTGCGCGTTTGCCGCGGAGACGAGAGGCTTTTCTTTCGTTACGCCAGCGGGAGCGGCGGCGGGCCGCTCGCCTTTTCAACTTCCTTTCTACTCCTTATTATTCCTGTCGCTGTATATTACAGTGCCTTGTTTCACTTTGATTTCTCTCCGCCGAGTTTTACAGCTCGTCGAATTTTTCAGCCCCGCTTTATCGTTTGATAACTGAATTTTTCTACGAACAAATCTTCCCGCACGATATCGAATCGACGTGATAAATGCCCGAGCGACACGTCGCGACTGCAAGAGCGATTTCTCCGCTAAACGTATTCACGCGGCGTATATATATACATTCATCGGATTAAAATCACAACAGTCGAATGCTCGCAATCTCTGCCGGACGAGCCGCCAATCGATCATCCTCCCCCCGACGTGAAAGAAGAAAGCGCACGGTCCGAGAAGCGAGAAAAAAACAATTTGGCGCGGAGAAGACACCGCCTCGCATACATTCGACCTCGCGGGGAAGAAGTGTCCAGGCGACGACGTAAAAACGGCCGCGCGACAAAAAAATCACCATTAAACGGCCGTATGTCTCTCCCCCTCCCGTGAGTGGTGCGCGGCGCGTGGGGGAGAAAAAGCACCGGGGGCCGAGGGAGGCGCGATATTTCGGCCATAAGCGAGAGAGCGGCTCGCAAACGCGATAAGCTAAAACACTCGGCACGCGGCGGGGACGTGTGGTCCCTCTTTTTCCCCGGGCTTGCCTTTTTTATTTACCCGAGGAAACGCGCCGGGGGAAAATGAAATATCATCGGCGAACATTGTATTTATTCCGGCGTTTCGTTTCTCTCTCGCTTGTCTTTGTAAATAACTGCGGCGTTGACGTATTCCGCAGTCGTCGCCGTTTAACGTCGAAGGCGGGGACAGGAAAGAAAACAGCGCCCGATAGTTTTCTGTTCTGTGGGGGGGAGAAGCATTGCACGGTGTCCGGCCGGCGTAGGAAAAAGCGTAATTGAGCGATCGGTTAGATAATTGGGGATTGAATGGCTCTGTGTGCTCGGGGGGATTAAAATGATTAAATGAAATATTTTTTTTTATTAACATTTTAGGGGGCGAAAACCTATGAGTAATTATATTTTACTTCGGAGTGGTCGATACTTTTTTATTAAATTAATAATAATCTTATTATTGCGGTAGTCTTTTTAAATTTAAGTTTTATTATTGGCGAGCAATATAATTATAGGCTTACGTGTTTCACTCGTTTATCATTGATTTCGCTTCTTCCCACAAAAACGTATATAACCGAGAAAGAAACTAAAATGGAGTCCAAGACCATATAGATGGTTATCGACGTAATCGTGGCCAGGCCGCACCGAAATAAGTCTCTTTCCCTCGATCTCTCTCTCTCTCTCTTCAATCTCTCTCCTCGGCAAAACGAATCTAATGCCCGGTTATTTTTTTGAGAGAATAAGCGCAAAAGAAGCATCGGTAGCGCGCACCTTCTTTCGCCGAGAGATATTATATAAAAGAAAAAACGAGAGCGCAAATAAGAATATATAGTCGGCGGCGGAGAAAGGAAAAGAAGAAGAGGAGGAGAAAAGGAGGACGGCGATTTTGAAGCGTCGAACCGCATCGAGAAATACTCCTCCGGGGGTTGGATCGAGAGAGATCGGGAGGAAATCCGATCGTTCCCCGGCGAAACATCCGCTTTTTTAAAAGCAAAAATCGAATATGCCTCTCTCTCTCTCTCTCTTTCTCTCTCGCGCGCCGCGCGCAAGATACGGGAGGCAGGACGACGAGTAAAAAGTATAAAGCGGCACATACGCAACGGCTACCCTCGTGGCTCTCCTTTTTTCTGATTATACACGTATGTGTGCGGACGAAGGAGCGGAATGGAGAGAGAGAACGGGGAGAGGAACATAATAGGTTGCTTCGACTGAATTTAGAATATCGAAAATTTACACTTTCTCGATCCTCGAGGAGAGGAGAGAGAGAGAGAGAGAGAGAGCGAAGCTGTAAAAGAATGCACGAGATATTGGTCCGTTATTATAAGCCATCGCGATGATTTAGTAACGCGTTGTTAATGACTAAGGAGATAAGAGAAATAAAAATAAACAGAGGAAAACTTGCAGGGGGAGGGAGGGGGACCGCATAGAGAAGGAGGAGCCGCATAGGAGAGAGAAAAGTTGCGCGTCGTCGATGGGCTACATAATCCCGATATCTGTCGGTTTTCGGGCAATAAAACACGCGTTTCGCGCGGGAGAGATCCGCTAAAAACGGCTGCTGCCGCGTGCTGATAAAGAAGAATGCCCCGAGATACGGAATCCCCCGCGAGCTCTTTCTCCTCTCCTCCCTTTTACCAAATTCTTTTTCTCTCTCCTTCTCTTTTATTTTTTCGGAAACGGCCTTATCTCGCTTTCCCTGTAATAAAACAACAAGTTTGCGCGGCTATACTTATATATATATATATATATATTGAAGACTCTTCCTCGTAACGCCGAGAGACCTTTTCTAATCTTTCCCTTTGGACGTGGAGAATCGCTTCGACTCTCGATAATCGTGAAAAATAATAAAACCGTCGCCGTTATTAATGAGAAATAAGGGACGAGAGAGAGAAGGAGAGAGAGGCGGCGCTTTCGCAAGCCCCGCGAGGAATAAAATCTGTTATTCATAACTAAAATATATTTCAGCATTAATGTGTTGCAAAAGTGGCTTATTAAATAATAAAAACGTAAATTAAATATTTAGGTTAAGTTTTACAGTGCAATAAACGGGAAAAAGCCGCCGTCGCCGCGTCGCGCCGAGGCTGAGAGAGAGAGAGAGACAAGGAAAACGAGCCTGGCGCGCGCGGATTTCTTATTTAACAGTTTATTAAGCAGACAGGGCAATTTTATAATGCAGACGGTAATACGGTCGCGCACAATGCACATTCTTACGATACACACACACACACACACACAGCCGCGCGTTCGACGGAAGATTGAGCTCACGGCGTCGTTCAAGGATTACAAAAACGTGATCGCGGCATTAGCCTTGCCTGTATATAAAGGCGACTGAAAATGCTACCACTGCACTGATAATAACACGCTGCCGGCTCTCTGCGTTATTGAATCTTTCAGTATATATGCCTACTTTGCATATGTCATAACAATGTGTCAATAGCTATTTGCGCCGAGTTATCGGTCTGAAAATACCTGGCGCACCGGTCGCGCTCGTGCAATATACAAGTTTAATTAAAATTCAACTTTCGCTTCTGCCGGATTATTATACATACAAAAGGTGGATTTTTAATTTTCTCGAAAAAAGACGAGAGGCGAGATGAATCACGCGGACTTTAACTGCTCTTTAATAACTTCATAAAGCGTCCGTCTAACCTTTACACCGCGATAAGTGCTCTGTCGCAACGATTCCGAAATGACGAAACGTCGAATATAACTGGCGGAAAAAAAGTGTCCGACTCTGAAATCCGACACTCTCGACCGGCCGTTAAATGCGCGAAAAACGTGTCAAAATAACTGCGGGCTCGGCCAATTTTCACTGCTCAATCGAAAAGGGGAGGGCGAGCGAATACCTGTGTAACGAAATCTGCGCAAGTCGGCCGTTTAAATAGAGAGAGAGAGAGAGAGAGAGCAAAAGGAGGTAACCAGATCGGGGGCCTCTCGAATGACCCACCGCGCAGCCGGTAAATATTTTCATATTACTTTACTTGCCGCGTAATTCAAGCGCCGCAAATCTGCCGCCGCTTGTACGCGCTCGTTTAAGCGCCCGGACCACACAGCGCGAGGAGAGCACCAATGCATCGGCTTTTTCCGGCCGATCGAGCCACCTTGCTCCTTTTTTCTTTTTTTTTTTTTCACCCCCCGACTCCGGCGCGGTTTGTCTCTCTCTCGCTCTCTGTCTCTCTCGAGCTTCCGATGCCTTTTTCACGAGTCGCCGAGTCGGCCGATGAGCTTTCGTCATTTTCCTTTGTTCCGCGGCGGCTAATATGTAGGATTGACTCGGCGACGAAGGTGAACCGATGCGTGAATGCGGACTCGCACGCAAGAGGGACAATAAGAGAGAGCCGTGTGTATGCACTTTGTGCCGCTTTTGTTGGAATTGGATTTTTAATGAGCGAATGAGTTTGCGCTCTTTGTTTTCTTTGCCGATCGATAAGTGCATTAGTAATTAGTGCGCAAAATTAGTTGCGCCGCTCTTTCGAAAATATTGCTTTATCATTCGTTTTTTCGAAGAATAAAGGAGACTTTTCAGTCGTATTTGAAAAAAATACTGCAATAAACTTTTACTTTCGTCACTTATCCCAATACACCAGCTTAAAGGAGCCGGTGGATTTTCGTCGTAATAAAAAGCAGAGCCGCGCGCGTAGCTCTCTCAATTACTTCCGAACCGATTATTTTATTGAGCAATCATCCCCAGGAGGGAAGGAAGGAAAAAAAAATGGCAGCGGCCGCGCAGAATTTTCATAGCCCGAAAAAAAGAGAGAAGGAGAAAGAAATCGAAGCGAGGATAATCTCGAATCGAGAGAGAAAGAGAGAGGCCGTTTGGCGCGAGAAAGCCGAGGGGTCGCGCCGCGGATAACTCTCTCGCGGGCTGACCCTCCCGAGATGTTTCCACTGGGCTAAAGTGGATTTCGATTTCCATTTCCATATACCGTTTTCACTTTGCCGTCCTGCGTGGCTCGGCTCGCTGCGAGCGAGAGGGGGTGACTGCCCCAGAAATCGTCGCCCTGAGAAATTGATATTTCATATATACGCGGCCCCGAAGAGAACACATTTTTCCATTTTCTCCAATGTGTTTCTGCGCGCCGGAAAGAAAAATAAGGGAAAGCAAACAGCGCGCGCCACAAGGACACTGAAGAGGACAAAGGTGTCGCCGCTTTCGGGAATAACTTTTGGCTCTTGTAGAATAATACAAATTTGAAATAAGGGGTTAAGAGCATTATTTTCAAAAATAATAAACGGGATATGCTTTTCTTTTTTTTTTAAACTCGTTCCCGCGGACAGGCCATTAGCATTGAAATCGCAGAGGGAATAAATTACGAGGCGATCGAAAAAGGGCAGCTCGAACTTGAGTATCGGGACGATCGGCCCTCTTCCGAAGGCAAAACAATAACGTCGAAAAAAGGGCAGAGAGCTCTCGGACAGCTGATGAAACCACATATTCCGAGCGCGAGTCTCGGGGCAAAGGCAAATCCTCCAAATACTTTAATCCCTTAATCGGCTGAAAATAAAGGGATTAACCGGGCGAAGGAGAAAGAAAAAAAAAGAACCGGCGATATTCGAAAACGTTCTCTCTCCCCGCAGCTCGTCTCTCTCTCTCTCTCTCTCTCTCTCTCCGGCCATCAGGCAAAGGGCTCGGGAGAGAGAGAGAGCGCCCCGAGGAATTAGCATTCGCACAGGATATACGCTCTAACTACTATCGACGTTCCTCCAACTATAATCATCCGAGTGGATGCGAGAGAGTTAAGTGTAATATTATTCAGCAAACGGCTTTGTATGGATATATGTGTATCGCTCCTCTCTCTCTCTCTCTCTCCTCGAGAGCCACAGATGCTGCTTGTCCGTGGCGTCGTCGCTCTCCGTACGCCGGTGTACCTTTCCCTCCGACGAATAATATTTCGGATAATGCATATGCCGCTCGCGCCCGACGCTAGTTTTGATAGTTTCCAGCCTGCCTGGCTGCCTGGCTGCCTGCCTGTGCCTGCCCAAGTGGCTCTCGCTCCGAGCCCCGACTCGCTCAAAGCAAATATGAATGGGAAATTATACGCACTCAACCAATACGGCTTATGGAATATTTTACACTCGGGACTCGCTGGAAAACGAATGGGTTTTGCATCTTAAATGGCGACTGGAATGCTTGCTTTACCCCGGCATGATTTCGCCAATGCCGCGCGATTTACGTATCGCAGTAAAAGAGGAATTTTAATAACTCCCCGACGCGTAAAAAAGGATCTGGTATATAACCCAGAAATAATAAATAGAAGGAGAAGGCCTCGGTCGGAGCATTGTTTTTAAAGGATGCTTTTTATACTGTACGATCTTTGTTTTTGGGCTGTGAAAGTATATGCGAAATAATCAAATAATACCCTTCTGAAAGGCGACTACAGCCAGTAATATTTACGAACTTTCTAATTTTACAAATAAAATCCAAACAGTCGAACGATCCGCTCGCAATAAACGCCCGAGTAATCGTTTCCAATATACGATATTAATCCACAATCTGCGGTAACGCAATCACACCGCGCGCCGGCAGCATCTTAAATCCAGCCCCATATTCGCAGCGCTATCCGACTCGCCTGCAGATGTTCTACTCGGTGGGCAAGAACAACGAGCCTCGTCGGCCCTCGGCGCTCGAGATAAGCGGACGCGCGAGAGAGAGAGAGAGAGAGAGCTCGAGATTAGGGTTCGGGTCGTCGGGACGATACAGTTTCGACCGCAGACCATGAATCGTAACGACGCGCTTACGACGACAAAGAGAGCAGCGCCGCAAGACAAACGATCGCCGGCCCCGCTAACTGCCTACCGCCTACGTGCAGCCTTTTCCGCGCGCTTACTCGAACGCGCACCGTACGGTTTCGCGGTGAAACCGCAATGCCGAGAGGTGATCGAAGAACCGGCCGCCTCCCCCGAACGCGTATATGCAATACCGACTTGACGGGAATTTCGAGCGCAGATTTAATGGTTTTTACATTCCTGCCGAAGAATGGACTTTGGGGCTTGAAGAGTATATCTGATCTTTTTTACAGGTGGATTTTTTTTTTTTTAAATTTCTTCTTTAAACTAAAGTGTAGAACCTAGATCTTGTAATAACACGTAGTTAAGGAGGCTTACCCACCGGGAAGACCGTATTTATATTTTTAGGCAGACGCGCTTCGAGTAATAAAACCATTTGCATAAAAATTGTTCCCGCATGCACACTGCACTTCTCGTAATTAAACAATTGTTGTTCTTTGCTCACCGCGGGTTATAACGACTCTATCATTATTCCGAAAAAAATCGGCCCCACAAATTTCCGAGTCGCCCCGGCGCAACCTCCCATTAAACCCTCCGCGCTAAATTCCTAATAATAATCCTCACCGCGTAATAAAACAAAAATTTCTCCTATTTCCTACGCCTCTCTCGCTCCCCGTTCGGCTTCGAAGCCCGAAACTAGCGTAAATCCCGCGCGGCCCGGGGAACCGTAAAACCGACGGCTAATTACTCTCATTGGCCGTAATGTTTTTGTTTCTCCTCCCCCCCCACCCCCCAAAATTATGCGCGAATCCCGCTGCGAGCGTCCGCTAAAAGGCCCTCATCCTTTATGCGAGGGTCAAATTATATATCCTACGTATAACCCCCGACGCGGCTCTAGCGCCCGAAACGTATATAGCGCGACGGAGAGGTGCAAACATTATAATACCTCCTCCTCTGCCCGGGCCGAGGATGCAAATCGTCGCCGAGCGGAATAACGAGTCCTCGCGTCGCGGTGCATCGGACCGGCAGCGTGCACACTCGCGCGAGCGAGCGCGAGCGAGCCAACGAAGTCTGAAGAAAACGACAACAAGCCGAAGGCGCGGGATATAAGAGGGCGATGTTATTAATTTTGCGCCGAGGAAGGCGAACCCGGTCATCCTCGGGGATATCGCGCCCCGGGGCTGCTGCAGGTGCGCCGAATGGTCAATATAACCTCAAAATGTAAATCAGATTGCCCGAGCGCCAGATTTTGCGAGCGAGCCGTCGAGCTTCTCTATTAAGCTCCCGGGCGATTCCGAGCCTCTCGAATGGACGGACGAGATTTCTCTCGCGTTTCTTGTGCGTTTCTCCGTTTGTAATTTGCGGTTCTTTGATTAGGTTTAGGTAAAAAACTTTGTACTGTTTACGCTTCGACGTCGTTTGCTGGGTTTTATTTTGCGCGCTGTAACGAGATATCTTCAACAATATGAAATCTTGGCAACTTGCGTAGAAATGAATGCGATTATCATATTTTTACCAGTCTAGTTTCAAGTCTAAATATTAACAGTATCGACCGAGTTTTACCAGTTTTTCTTTTCTTTTTTTAATATTCTGCCGCATAAAAGTTTACAATCATTTGCATTCTTCGCAAACATCTAGAAAAAAAAAATGAATATCAATGCAGCGGAAATATTAAAATTCTTTTATGCCACAAATGACGGCTTGTAACATTTATAAGGGGAATATTTTAACACTTGCGGTAAATTGATTTAGATTAAAATTTAACCGACTTTTTGACTATACAAACGTTACACATGCAAGCGTGAAAAACCGCTCTATAATATATTCCACTTTTCTACTCGAACACCCAGAAAATGACTCCTCGATGTACTCCTCAGAATAACGTCAGAGTGCTCTCGAAGCATGTAAAACGCAGCCACGAATGAAATGCAGCCAATGTAGTCGAGACCGATATAAATTCAAATCCACTAATCAGCACCGAGCTCACGTCCCCGCAGTGCTCGGTGGAAACAAACTTATCTCATTTACCCAACTTGCCGGCATTTTCATTAACATTGACGTCACCGTTAGGCGCGTTATATCCATGACCGCGATGACGCAACCCTCCCTCTCGATCCTCGAACTCTCCGCCGAGTATCCACAGCGGCAATCGAAGAAAGTCCCTGAAGAACAATTCTCCACCTTTCATATTCCTAGTTGCGCGCGAGGCAACGACGCGGATATGGCTCTGGGTCCGTCGACGTGGGGAGTCCGAGAGGGAAAGAGAGAGAGAGAGAAAAAAGAGGAGGAAAACAGCGGCCAGCGCCGCCGCCGATCGAGTTGCTGGAGTTTCTGAACGAGCGCACAGCGGTAGCTGATATATTTTGACGTGACCGATGCAGGAGAGCCGGCGAGGCTTTCCTGCCGCCACGACGCGACCTTGACTGCATTATCTAATGGCCTGTCCCACCTCCCCCCCTCCCCCACCCTCTCCCCCTCTCTCTCTCGCCCTCGCTTTTTCGCTCGAGTTTCTTCTTCCTTTGCTGATGGCCTTCTGTGCGCTATATAATTTCACTTGTTTTAGTTTTTGCGCGACTTTCCAATATTTTTCAATCGTTTATTTGTCTAAAGCGGCCTCTAATTATACGCGATCGAAACTTGACGGGAGAACGCGTTTTATTATAATTAGTAGAAAAGGACTAGTGTGGCAAGACAAATAAATGAAAATGCGTGAAATGCAATAACGGCGTTCTTTCAAAATGTTTATTCATTTTGCCCATATTCTTTGCTGAATTAAGACAAAAATTCTTTAAAAGTATTTCAAGCGAAATACTTTTATGCGAAAAATCGCAAACCAAACTTGTGCTCCTTCTAAAGCAAATGCAGCTACCAACGCAGCTCTCCTTTCATCCGCAATCTTACAAAAATCGTGCAATACTCAACTTCGCTCCCGCAACAAAAAAGAAAAAAAAACCGATATAACAATGTAAACAACGGAAAGAAGGCAGTATTTCGAAGGAGAGTCGTACAAGCGTTCGCCGGTGAGAACCACTGGAGTAATGACTCCGTTGCCGTACCGGCGAGCATATACGGGGGCCTCTACTGTTTTGCGCGCGCGGAGAAGTTACACGCTAGTTACATTCAAGGCGAACTTGCGCAAAAAGCGCTCGGCCGATTGCCGCCAAGCGCTCGGAGAGCCTTACGGTAAGGAAACCTTCCTCTCTCTCCCTCCGATGCGACAGGATAAGTTTCGTCCGGCATTGGCGGTCCTTGGGCAAAAAAAAAAAAAAAAAAGAAGGAAGGCAGCAGCGTGCTCTTTCGCTCGCTTTTTGCGCGTCCTTTTGTACGTGTAGCCATAACAAAGGGAACGCACAATGGACACTTTTTCTTCTTTGCGTTATTAATTAATGTAATTAAAAGTGCACCGCCGCGCTGATCGATTGCTTTTATTGAAATGGAAAATGGTATTACATGAGCTGGCCGTTTTGCTCTGTATAACGTTTGGAAGTAAATTGCTGGCTTTATAAAGCGTTATTTTCTGGTGACAAGACACAGATCTAGATAAACGGCGCTCTCGACGATACGTCTACGGAGCAGTAAAAAATTAGTTTTCCATTCGCGACGTGTGTAATTATTCGAGCAAATAAAAAAGGGTACCGAGTGTATTATACAAGCCGCGCGGATAAAATTGCGACTGTTAACGATATCACTACCGCGGAATATGGCAAAAAAAATTGGAGCGCGCAGCGCGCGATTTCAGTTGTACGTCGCATTAATCTCCATAATAACTCGTAATTATCCGTACCCAGATAATTCGAATGCATTCGTTCGATGCTCTTGGAGCGAGATTAACGTCACGGTAAATCTTTTCTACATCGTGTGACTGCTCGATTTTTATCGTATTACGCGACTTTGTGCCTCGGCATAAATCATCGGCCCGAGGCCGAGTACTTCACGATTCCTAGAAATGCATGAAATCGAATCATAATTCCACCTGCGTACTCGGTATTGTGTGTACCTCTGACGTAGTATAGACTTCGACACAACGATCACTGGCGAAAGACCAAAAAAAGAAAAAAAAACCACACACACACACACACATGAAAATGCGCAGGTAAGGCGAAGAGAAAAAATGCAGCGGAGGGCCGAAGTGCTTGGACACTTCGGCGTGGCTCTCGCGGCTTACTGTCTCGAGCCGCAGAAGTTGGCGTCGATCGACAGGCAGGCAGGCAGGCAGGCAGCTTTGCGGTCAAAGGCAATTCTTAGCCGGCTGCTTTCTCTCTCTCTCTCTCTCGCTCACTCGCGTGTGTATATCCTTTAGTATGCAACGTATGCAGTCGGTTGTTATAATACGCGGCGGAGGCGAAGGAGTGGTTTGCCGGCCCGCTGGCGGCCAATGGCGAGTGGCCCGGCTAATTCTAGGGTGCCGGTGCCGCGCCATCTTTGCATCATAATGTTGCCGCGCGGGGCCCCCCTTCGTGTGTCGCCTCCTCCTCCTCCTCCTGCCGCGCTGCAGCTACCTCCCTCCCTCCCTCCCACCCTCCCTCCCCCTCCCGCCGGCTCCGCGTGCCTCCTTCTCTGCCTCTCTCGCGAGATACCGCGACTCTCTCGCCGTGTCCTTCTCGCTCCACTCGCCCCACTACTCTCCGCCGCGCGCTCTCAGGTAAGCGAGCTTTGCGGACGCGTTTCTTCTTCTGCGAGGCTATAAGCACCGGCTGCATATATGCACGCGGAGCGTTTTTCTTTCGAGTCCCGCCGCCGTCGCCGCCGCTGCTGCCCCGATCCGTAACGCTTTCTCGATCGTTTCGCGGCCTCTTTTTGCGGCTTGCGCTCGGCGCGTCAGAGCGTTAAAATTAAATAATTATCTTTCCATTCGGCGTGCTCGTATTTCAATTGTTTAACGCGTTCCGAGAACGGCGAATGCGACGCTCGGGTATATTGCCGATCTTGACATCTTGACAAGAGCAAAAATAACGAGGCGTCATTATCCTGTACAAGTGTTGCGCTTATTATCCTCTTTCTGGATTCTAAAAAAAAATCTAGGGTATTAATAATTAAAGTTTCAAGTAAGGATATTTTTATCCATAAACTGCTTGCTTTACTTGTTAGCTTAACTAGGTTAAAATAAGTTTAAACAAAAAAGAAAGAGTCCACTGTATTCTTCAAATATCCCTCGCATATGCAGCTCAGTCGAACCCGGACAAAAGTGACAAATTACAAATTGAAAAGCAGCTCCGAAAAAAGGAAGGGAGCACACGCTGCAGCCGGGCTGAAAATCGTCTGCGCCTCGTCTGGCAGGAATCAATCAGGCGGCAGTGGCGCCCAACCGCCGTCGACTACTTAGACTCGCGCGCCCGTTGACGCGGCCCGTCCAAGCCGAGAGAGAGAGAGCCGGCAGACTGATTGGTTAATCACCCCGACGGCAGGATGAAAACAGCACGCACGATATATTTTGATTTGGCACGTCCCTACCTTTTTTTTCTCTCTCCAGCGGCGGCGGCGGCAAGGAGTTCGCGTGAGTCCTCCGCATGCAGGAAGGCGTGCGGGCAAAAGTGCCTCGGCGGCGGCGCTGGATAACCGATCGTTTGGAAATTAAAAGATATTTTTTATCAGTTTTGGCACCGCGTGCCGAGGCTATCAAGATTGATCCTTCGTGATAAACAGGTTGAATCCGCCAAATTAAATTGAAATTACATTTTTAGATGACCCCGGTAATTTGGCGCGATCACTATAATCTGCGGGCTTCGTCATTTTTTTTGTTTGAATTATTCATTATAATAGGGCCTAGATGAAACTAGTTTCCACGGAGCCCTTGAATATCGGTTATAAATAGAGCGCATTGGGGGTGTCGGAATTTTAAATCAGTCTATATATACAAAAGAACAATTTTCCAAGATTTTCGTTCAAGATTGAAAAATCTTATCAAACTGAATTCCATAAATTTCAATACCCCCGCCACCGGCGACCCCGGCAATTAAAGCTTCGCTCTTCGGGCTCCCCGTCTTTCCGTCGAAAGACACAGTGGCAGATAGAGAGAGAGAGAGAGAGAGGAGAGAGAGCGAGCATGCCAGCCTCGTTACAGACGCTCCGGCAAAGCGAACTGTCTCGGCAAGTGCATCCTCGGATGCGAGCGCGCGCCTCGGGCGACGTGCAGCACCTACGCCGGCGCACCGACTCGCTACCGACTCGCAACTCTCCTGTCAGGTAATCTCGAGGCGTATATGTATACGTGAACGCTGCCTGCTACTGCATCAGCCTGACTGGCTATATACACCCCTCACTCTCTCTCTCTTTCTCTCGAAGCGTCACGCAATTTAAAATCATTTTTTTCCTCTGTCCTTCTCCTCTGCCGGCCGAGGAAGAAGAGAGCAAGAGAGAGAGCCTCTCTGTATATATTATAAAGAGCCGCAGAAAAATACGGAAAGAGAAGAGCGAAGTGAGAGAAAGAGAGGCTGCTGCTGCTGAAGTATAACCGGCAGTGTGAGAACCGGCTGCAGCTCCGCAGCTCTGACTCTTCTTGCACGGTGGGCGCATGTAACATGCTCAATTTCGAGCCGGCTCGCAGACCTGTGGGCAAGACTTAGGAAAAGGTTAAGATCAAAATTGCATCCGCTATCTTTGTATTTATATACGCTGCAGGAAGGAATAAACCACGGCGTATTCTCCGCCGCTGCTGATGATTCTACAAGAAACGCCGCTGCCTTCTCGTGTAGCTCTATTTTCACCGTTTAACTACACAAATGCTTTTAATTAAATACGGCAGCGGTACGCGAAGATTTTTTTCCGTTAGCGAAGCTACAGTAGCATGCAGAATGAACATAGCTTCATCAATTTTCCTTCGAGGAACGAAAAATCAGAAGAACGGAGGCAGGGCTGAAAGGGACGAAAGCAAAGAAAGCCGCATATGCAGAAGACGATATTCGCAGGCGCGACGAAAGCGAGAGGCTCCACAATGGCGGCTCGCAATGACGGAAAATAATTAAAATAGCGGTCGGCGTTCCAGAACCAGTCAAAGGAGAGCCGCCGCGGGAGCTGCCAATCGAGCCGATATACCGATCGACGCGCAAGCCGAGCTCGCGGCCCTTTCGGGAGAACCTGAGATAACCGGCGCGCGCACATTGTATATTACTCAAAAGGCGACATCGCGAAATTTGTCGCTCAATAAGGAGAATTAATGCCCGCGCGCGCGCGCGTGCACTCGCCGGGTAAACGGGTTGCAGAGGGGGAGGGCCATCAGGCAATGGGGAACGCTGATTACTCCTATTTGTATAATTACCGAACATTGTCTCATTAATCCTCTTGATGAGTAAATGGATTTTCATTAGAGATAACGAACGCTATACGGATACCTGGGTAGCGCTCAATTTCAGGTCCCCCGAATAAAATTTAGCCGATTAGCATATTTTTAATGTCTTAATTTATTCGCGCGATTACTTAACTCGGCCGGCCGCGCTGCTTTTGCCGCGAGTCGTCGAGCGCTGGACGAATGAGTGTATATATGTACCGGCTGCGATCGTCCCGAGAAAACCGGCTCGGAGGGGGGGAGTCGTTTTATTTAGCTACGTTTTAAGTATTTACTTTAAGTATAGCATACTTAGGCTGAAATTAGGATCGACGCACAATGTAGCATTTCAGTCATTTGTGCGGAATTAAGCTCAAGGGTTACACCCAAATCACTATCATTACAAGGTTATTACCATCCGTTTCGAGCCTTGCAATCTTTTACTCCTATTCCAATTACCCGGCTCGTACTTGAACTAGATTTTTAAGTGGCCGTCCATTCGTCGCTCGTCGATGAAGCTCTCGCAAAGCAAAAAGGCATCGGTGCAGGGAGAGACGTTGAAATTTGCACATTAATAACGATCGAGGAGCCGCGCTCGCGGAACCGGTCTTGCGTCGGTCGGCGAAAAAAAAATTCGCTTTTCACTTTCATACTCGAAAAGAGCTCGCTCGCTCGCTCGCGTGTTTACGTTTTGCAGGCGGATAAGCAGTAGCCGGATAGAGCGAGATGGACACGCGGTGAGAGAGAGAGAGAGGGGGTGATAAACAATAAGGCGGACCGACCGGCGCGGGAGAGGAGAGAGCCTGCGAGAAGTGACATGACTCGGGAGCGAGACTGACTGGCGAACAATGCTGCCGCGGCGGCGGCGGCGGCGGCTCCCCGAGAGCCTGCGCCCGTATCGGACTGCATTGTTGCAGCATCGGAGCGGAATATCGGTACTGCAGCGCCTAACGCCCCGAGGGGGAACGGCCAGGTCCGCCTGCTGCCTGCCTGCCTGCCTGCCTGCGTGCATTCCGCACGGCTCGCTTGAATTTGCCGTAGATCCAAGACAAGCTGTCGATTCGGTCTGCTCTTCTCGCTTCTTCTTCGTTTCTTGCGCTGCTGCCGCTGCCGCCGCCGACGCTTCGCTCGAGGTGGACGAGCGGCGGCGATGTGTCGAATCATTTGCCTCTTTTGAGAGTCGCGGAGGGATCTCTTGCAAGTGTTTTTGGCGTGTATTTCGAGCTGTTTAAAGGTCTCTTATTAACTACTTCAAGTTTATGATTGTAAGGAGGCGACTGCGATAATTTTTCTAAAAAATGCTTGTCCCAATCAGAAAATATCGGCAAGCCTCTAAAAAAGCCCCGCCAAAAGGAGGAATTCAATCCGAAACCTCTCCACCTCGACCTTTAGCAATTATTCACACCTCCTCGAGTCCCGGGCGGTGAGTAGCATTTATCGCGGCACCACACTGCCTTCGACGTCGTCGCGAAATAAATGGCCGCGGCGCGTTCCCCGAACGACGCGGCAGGTGAATGATTGGCAAGCGGATCGATCATCAATCGGCGACGGGGCTCCCGCTTTGTTGGCCCGTACATATATATATATATATATAAAACGGTAGCCGCCGATCGCCAAAAGAGAGAGAGAGAGCCGAATACATATTGGACTGGGTCGTCGGCGGCATCGCTCTCTTCGGGGGTCCCCCCGGATCGAGGCTCTCGTCGCGACGCGGTGCGAAACCCCCCGCGGTATAAAGGCGATGCGCGACGGGAGGGGGTCGAACACCACCTACCGAGGAGTCTCTCTCTCACTCTCGCCGGTTTAACGAGATCGGGAGCGGGCCGTTCCTTTCTTCGGGCACGCGCGCAGTCACAACACAATCGACCCGTGGAAATATTAAGGAGGCCCGTTGAGAGGACCGCTAAGCGACTGTCGGCTTTCATTAGCGAGGCTTTAGGTTTCAATTGCGCGACGAGTCTTTCCGCCGTCTCGTTCGAATGGTTTTATCTTGCTCTTTTCAACGATTTAACGATGGATTGACTTTAAAATCCTCTTTTTCATCCCAAACGTTTAGCCAATATAAGAACTTGTAGTGTCAATTTGTTTGCAAATGACTGACGAGTGCGGTTCTTTTGTGTTTCAGCTGTCTACCAGAAGCGCTTGAAAAAGGAGCGACGGGTGAGGAAGCAAATACAAGATCAGCTGGACCTCGAGATCAAGCGGCGCTCGCAGCTAGAAGACGCTCTCAAAGCCACGGGAGCCACGGCGGAGCAAGTCAGAGCGATCACAGGTAATTTATCTAAACCGGCGTCGAACACGTGCGCGCGCGCGCGCACTTTTGCTCTTTAATTTTCTGATAAACCAGAAGTCGAGCGCGGCGACGAGTAAAAAAACTTGAGCTCCCGCTTCGTACGTTCGGTCGTACAGTTTTAATTTTGAAATTATTGCACACGGAAAATGTGCGGTTTTAACTGTTTGCGCGGTACAGTAAGGTTTGTGCTTTAAAGGGAAAAATTAAAAACAGTGTTTTTAACTTGTAGAACAAGGAACGCACATGTTGAAGTTTTATTTTTATTTAGCGCAGTTACGTTTAAAGCTGGTATTTTCAACGGGTAGCAGAGGGGAAGCATCTGCTCAGGCTTTTATTCTTCAAGCTTGAAACTCAAAGAATTCAGAAATCCTCTTTAGGTACCGCTTTTATTTTTTCACGCTTTTCAACTGTTTCGGACGAGACTTTGCATAAATTATTAAGTATTCTGTGAAAAATAGCCTGATTTGTTTATAAACTAGAAATAATGCAGTGTCGCACGACAACGAAGCTGCAAACTCCCTCAGTATATACCTCAGCGCAAAAGCTTCGCCAAAGATCCTCGCTCTCGCTCCGCTCTAATTGCCGAATCTTTCTCCCTCTCGCTCTTATATAGCTCTGGCATGCGGCAATATTTCGGGGCAAATGCTCGTTCTCGTTCGCGTCTCATTTTGCCTTCGCTCTCTCTCTCTCTCTCTCCGCCTTCTTAGCTTACTCGTCACTCACTCCCTCCTGTCACTAGCAAAACTCAAACACGAAACCCTTTAAGTGAAATCTCTTATTCCGATATAACGTTTCGAGGCTCCGAGCTTCTCGAGCCGGCTGGCTGGCGTTTTCGCTGCCGCGCGCTGATTAACCCTGTCAGCCCCAGAGAGTCGCGATATTAATTTTAAATCAAACGCGGGGAACGCGCCGGTAAGCCGAGGAAGAGAGAGAGAGAAAGACAGAGAGCAGGGGGAGAGGAGGGAGGCAGCTGCCAAATGTACACTGGGCCCCGAAAACGCCTTAAACTTATCTGCTTATTAACTTTGTTCTTCTCTCCGGGCTGGCCTTTTTCGCTGCCGGCGGATCGAGGGGGGGAAGAGAGAGAGAGAGAGGCGCTCTCTTCTCTTTCGCCGAGCGTTGACATAATTCGGGACCGCTCGGCTACTTTGCTTCCTTTAAATCTTCGCCGGCTTATCGCCCCTATTAATTCATGATGTTTGAACTTTGATTATCGGCCGGGATTTCTTAGAATTCCGGCCAGGTGAATGCGGTTTTATCTTATTTCTGCGGCCGAGCGAATTATATACGGGCAGAGGATTTTTCTTGCGCTGCACTTTTTTAATTCCTCGTCGCTGCGTTTTGCTCGTTTATTCAAGTGTAGAAATTGTCTTCGCAGAAATGATCGGGGCGTGTGACGTGATGTTGACGTTATCGAGCAGGAGTGTTCAGTGCTCGATCGTGAGTCATTTTTAACTGCGCGTTTATGGCGAGAACAAAAATTCAGCGCCGAGTTAGTGATTCACGATATCGAATGAAAAATGATTCTATTGTTAAAATGTACTGAAAAATAATTGGAATAAATTTTTATTTTAACAATAAAGAATTAGTTTTGTCACGACGGGTCAGAAACCTAACGGGTTATCGTTTGAATTTTAAAAATATTACTCGGTGCAGCCTGTAATTACTACGGTCTTGATTCAAATCTCCGTTGTAAAAGTCAGCGAGTGAAGCAGTTATTTATAAGACCTGAGCTTTTGCAGTGAAAAGAGCACTGCGGCCTTTGCGGTTTTCAGAAACGTTATCATAAACATCAACTTTTGCATAATGCTCCTGTAATTTGCCAGAAGCAGAATTTTGAATAACTGTTGAGGTGTGCTTTAAATTTTTCAAAGATTATTTATAAATGTCGAAAATTTTAGAGAATTCCAATTCTAATTTTATAAATTGTCGAAATCGAAAAATTAACTCTCAAAATAAGCTTATAAGTGTTTCCACTCTGACTTGAGCAGCAGTTTCAATTCCCCGTTTAAAAAAGTGCCAATTTCGTCAAGAATCTTATCATCTCCGAAACAGCCACCGAAAGCCGCGCGCTCGAACTTTCTGTTCCAGACAGCGTAACCGTCGAATCATCGCGAACGAGCGTGGAGCCGCCGGAGGACTCGCCGCCGCACTCGTCGCAGGCGGGCGGACAGGCGGCCCAGTCCTCGGGCTCGACGAGTTCGCAGAACTCGACGCACCAGCAGCAGCAGCAGCAGCAGCAAAAGCAGCAGCAGCAGCAGCAGCAGCAGTCGTCCGCGGCCCAGCAGGCCCAGCAGTACCGGGAGGCGTCGCAGGCGAGCGTCCGGTCGTCGTCCCAGCAGCAGCAGCAGCAGCAGCCGCCGACGCCCGAGAAGCCCGGCTGGGGATACAGCGGACTCGATCTCATCGGCAACCAGGCCGCCACGGCCTTCTGGCAGAACTACCAAGGTTCGTATATATACGTATATACACTCGCGGCCGCCAAAAAACAGGCTATGAAATTAAAATCTCGACTCGACTGTGAAATGACTTTTCGGAGCGGCGATTCATCTTCAAGTGGGAGAGAGAGCCGCACCGAGTTTTTGGCAAGGTGTGCGGTGGCAGCGACTTTTTTTTCGGGCCCCGCGTGCAAGATGACATGCGTTTTGCCGCTAATGATTTTCAGATCGGACTGACGGGTCGAGGGGGTTTTATTGCCTATGAAGTTAATAGAGACTTTACGTTTTATTTTCGATATTCCTCCCTTGTTCTTTTTTTTTTACAAAACTTTTCGAGAGGTCGTTCATCATCCGAAATTAAAAATTTATTATATTTTCGAAGTTCGCTCGGAATACTGTCAGGGCTCGTTTATTTGTTCGGAAGAATAAGTCAAAGAATTAAAAGTTTCGAAATACATTTTTATTTTTTAAATTTCGTTTATGTAATTTTTAAAAGAATGTACCGCCGAGTCTCGTAACGTATTTCATTTCGCAATTTTCCAAACTAAAAATTTAATTCACTTACATCTATCATTCGAAAATAGATTGTTTTTTTTTTATTTTTCTCATCGAACCGCCATTGAAAATATACAGTAGCATACTTTACGATCCACGTAAATATGAAAGCCAGGCATCCCGTGCGGCGCTTTACATAAAAATAAATCATTCGCTACCTCTGTTACGCACTTTGAAAAAGCACGAAATTCCATCCTGACGCGGCGGCGGGCAATAACCGTTCGCCCAAACATATTTACCTGTTTCGAAAAAGGACGGCGGCCGGGCTCGCAAAAAACAGTCGCGAAAACAGAAGCTACACCGGGGCGACCTCTTTCAAACAAAATATAGACGCGTAATAACGCCCGCGCGCGCAACACACAAGAGCCGGCGGAGAAGCGACTCCCCGACGAGTCGGAGGGGGCCTCCTCGTGATGCGGAATCCATTTGCAATAAACAACGGAGATTTAGAGGGGGGAAGGAAGGAACATCATCGCCGTCCGAGGTGGGCACTTACGAGGCCGCGTGGGGACCGCCGCCGCCGCCGCCGCCGTCGTTGTCTTCGAGTCATGCATTCTATAGGAGCAGCGGTTCTCCCCGCAATCTTGCATATGCCGGTATACCGTCTTTTCGCAGAGAGAGAGGAAACCCGAGCCGAGAGCGGTAATATAACGAGAATTAAGGCGCTCTCGGTAAATTTTCAAAATTTCCGCTAAATCGTCGCTTTTCGACCGTTCGACGCGTGCGGACTCTTTGACGAATATTTTTTTAAATCGGGCCTGAATTATTCATGAGCTCCGTGGCAACATTGGCAAGGAATTATTTAAAATACGTTAGATACTTACGGCGAGATAAATAATTCGCGGACTGTAAAGTTGGTCGGGGCAAAATTTCATTCGCCCGTTAACGGCGCTAAATATTCTTTCCGCGCAAATTACCGCGGGGATTATGCGATCGGTTTCGCGCTAATTTATCATTTCGAAAATCTCGCGCTGCACCGACGCAGCAACGAAGCCAATTAAGAGAAATAACGCGTAAAATAAATCGTCGCTCGCCCGCGAGAGAGAGAGAAAGAGAGAGAGAGAGCCGCGCTCGCAGAAAACATTGATTTTGCGCGCGGCTTTCCACCGTCTTGGAAGTTTCTCAGGCTCGTCTCGGCGGCCTCTCGACTCGAGGAGAACCGCTGGCAGTAATGCAGACTTTATGCATATCTCTGGCCCGAGCAGTAAGGAAGGAGCTGCCGCACCGCGCCGACGTAATTTCCCCGGCGACCGCCTTGGCTTTCGGTGGCGTTACCTGTCGGTCTCTCCTTCCACGCTCTCGCCTCCCGCCACTCCGTTCCCCGGTTCCTGTTTCTCCCATTTTCCTTCGCCTCCTCTCTCTCTCTCTCTCTCTCTCTCTCTCTTTCTCGTCCTTCTCGTCCTTTTCTACATAAGTTAGTTTCCTCGGGCTCTCTCTCTCTCTCTCTCTCTCTATTGTCTCGCCTTCATTTTTGCGGTTTGCTTCCTTTTTCGTCCGGTGAGCGTGTGTGTTTACTTTTTTCGTGCCGGTTAACATTCTTTTGCGGGAGTTTTGATACCTCCTAAAATTCGATTATCATACTTTTGAGAATCGCGTTAGTTTATTTTGGCCTCGTTGAAGAAGAGGGCCCCTTTGTTCGCCCCGGTAATATATTCATCGAAGCGTATTCGAAACGCATATTTTTATTGAAATACGCGAAGCGAGGGGCTATAAATAATATCTGGATTCCGTGCGTAAGCCAGAGCCACCATCCCGTCCCCCTTTTTCTCGATTCATCTCTCTCTCTCTCTCTCTCTCTCTCTCTCTCTCGTTTTCTCTCTTTGGCTCCATCAGCTCTCAGCCGCTTAATATTGCATTTACTCTTTCTTTCCCATCATGTCTCGTTCTCTCTCTCTCTCTCTTTCCTACTTCGCCGTTCTCTTGATGGCTGGAAGCAGCTCCTCGTTTCCCTCGCATGTACCTTCGACACGAGGCACTCTCCGGGCGTGCTTTAATATTCAGACTTATATGCAATAATTCCGTAGCGAGCGTAACCTCTTCCTTCCTTCTTTCTCTCTCTCTCCCTCTCTCTCGCTCTTTCTCTCCCGAGATAACGACGTGTTTGCGAGCTCTATGCGTCTGTTACACCCTCGCGATATCAGTTTCTATATGAGCGCGATCTCGTTTTTATAACGCCGAGGAGGCTCCTCTCTCCGGCGCTCTCTTTTATTGGGACGCGCAGAATAAATTAAGTCCTTTGCTTAGAGACGACGAGTGATGCCGCTGACAAACGGAATCATAAAAGAAGATTAGATGCCTCGTGTGATTTAGTTTTTATGCGGCAATTTTCTGGAAAATTTTACGCGGGCTTCGATTATGTACAATATCATAATACAGTTTTGGCAGAACTATGATTAATAAAATAACCGAAACGAGAAACGATAATAGTTCAAATTTGAAAAAAAGTCCGACGACAAATAATAATATTTTTTAAAAAACTCCGCGCATTAACGTTGCCCCCGTAAAAAGTTAAAACAACGCGAATCCAAGGAACCGTGTAAAAGAAAAACACAGAAAGTTTTCCGCGCGAGAGCACAGGGACATTAGCGGGAAAAAAGCGTCTGGAAAGCCCAAAAGCGGAAAGAATGAAATCAGCTTGTATTATATTCCGAGACATGCAGAAGCGAAGAAACGAGATTTCGCGAGGCGTCGCTTCGGGGATGAGAGAGAGAGAGCGAGAAAGCTTCCGCCCGAGAGCGAAATAAAGTTGAAGAAAGAAGGCAAAGGGATCCGTGGCAGGAATGAGCGAAACGAGAATATCGCCGCCCGCGGAAATTTGAAATTATAAGACGCGGGGATCCCGAAAATGAGTAGGGGACGATAAAATCTGCCGTTTCGCCTCTCGAGTAGGCGCACCGACTTTGTGCTCGATTCCCGCTCTGCTTTTAATCTCGAGTTAACGCACCACCTCAACAATAATCGGTCGCTGCAAATATAACATTCAGAATCAAACGTTCGAAAATAAAAAGAGCAACGCTTCTCGAAGAAAATCGCTGGAAAAATGTCTTATTATACGATATCTTCTTATTCCCGTGCCCTCCTCCTCCGCCGTTCGATTCATACAATTTCACGGTCGGCTTGCTCTCCCCCGCCGAAGAAGGCGCCGCGCGCCGCCTCTCGCTTTACATAAAGATCGGAGCATTAAAAAGGTCGCGCGCGGAATCGCGACCCCCTCGGCTGCTGCCTCTTGTCTCTCCGAGCATTTGACCAATTACCGCCGCGCAATATCACACTAAAATTGGCTTCTCTCGTCGCCGCGTAACTGGTGTATATACGGTATTGCGCGTCGGTCGCGTATAATCCCGGGCGCGACGAGTCGCGCCGTTCGACGGCCCCGGAGAACGATTTCGCACGTCTTATTCCATTTTCGTCGCTTGAAATGCATGAAATTCAGTTAAGGGTCTCTCGGCTCGGAGCGCGCCGGAGAGACGCGGGGCCTGGGATTCTTATTCTTATGAGCGGAGAGGATAAACGAGTGCTCGGGATCAAGGGCTCTTCGCCGCTTTCTCGTTTACACGTGTAATGCGCTTTGTCAGTGTCGCTGCTTTCGGTCTTGAAGTATTATATACACAGTGTTTTCATCCGCTTGAATATGATTTTATCGACCTCTCCGTCGATTAGAAACGCGAGTAACTGTAAAATTAGCTGAAAGGAATATCGCGCAGCGCGAAAAGCACACTGTCATCAATCCCATATAGCGAAATCCGAAACAAGATCAAAAAGCTCAGTTTCCCTTGTTAGAAGCAGTCGGCGCGATTCACAGAAACGGAAATGAATTCGCGCTCGCGAAGTCGGCAGCTCTCTCGGCGCGGACCAAAGAACCGACTCATCGCCAAGGAGAAATCGAAGGCACGAGCAGCACAAGTATATATATATATACGGACTCTCGGGCGTAAGAAAGAGACGGAGAGGGAACCTGGCCCCTCGCCTTTATTTTCTCGAATTTTTAATCCGAAGTAATTTAAATCCCCGGCCGATTCGCATCCCGGACGAAAGGCGGCTCTCTCTCTCTCTCTCTCTCTCTCGCGAGCGCGCGTCAGCCGTTCTCCGGCTCGATCTGCAGCAGCGGCTGGCACACATCCGTACAAAGCGGGAGCCCCGCTGCATTGTGTCGGAGTTAATTACGCGGGGCCGCGCCGCTGCCATAAACGCAGAGTCATAGTCGCGTACACACACGCGGCGCGAGGCGCTACCGCTGCCGGAGAGTCCCAGAAAAGAGGAGCGAGAGAGGGACCGTACAGAAAAAACCACCGAGCCACCTTCCTTTATTCCCCGCTCTCTCGCGCTCGATGCTCCTTTTTTCGATTCTCCTCCGACGGTGCTACAATGCCAATCGTTTAACGGGCTGCCGATGAAAAGCCGGGGCCCGAAATTGTTTCCATTGTCCGAGCGATTTGTCAGGGTGTGTAAGACGAGTAGCGAAACTATTAGCCCGCCGCTGCTGCCGCGCCTCGGTAACAGCTGGAAAAAAGAGGAGACGCGACGAGCTGCCGGAGAGCCGCGGCCCGGGGTTTGCAGAAATTCCGGCTGCGCCAATTTATTCCCTCGCGCCCGAGCGAGAGCTTTTTTGCGCGGAACTGTCGAAAAAGCTGCACGTGCGTCAGAGCTGCCCGAGAGGAGAGTTCCGAGAGGGCCCCAGTTTTATTCGCTCCGAATCGGACGAACACGAGTGCTTTGTGAGGAGACGCAAATAAGTGGGAAATGATTCGGTTACGGTTTCTTGCCGCGAGGAGGAGGCGAAAGAAATTCGACGATCTTTAAGTGCTGAATTGCCATTCCACGAAGAGAGGATCCGTTTCTTTTCCGGACGGACCCCATTCAGTTTTCAACATCAACCGAATCGACTTGAAAAGCAATAAACTATTCCAATCGATCGTCTAATAAAGAGTGTCATTAAAATACAATTTTAACAATCCAAAGAACTCGTAATCGAATCCATAACGTCGCGGCGCCCCCTCGCGCCGCGCCGCATAATCCTTAGCTCGGTCGTGCGAGTATCGCGCTTCGGGCGAATGTATTATATCCGCGGCGCCTCCGCCAGCGGCGTGTATATACATAAACGCACAATCTCGGAGCAGTTAAATTGTCATTTGGATATCAAAGGGACGGCAACACCCGGCGCGCGCCGCCGGATAAGGGCGCGCGAGGTAATTTGGACGCGGGCGAAATGCAAACAGGCCCGCCGAGAGAGAGGTCTTATACGATTCACACCCGAGATCCCGAGACCCGAGAGAGAGAGACAGAGAGAAACAGCCCTCAGCTATTGTTGCGCGGACGATAATGGAATCCCCGAGCCAAGCTGACCTGCGTAAACGGCCGCAACTCGCTTTTGCCGGCTCTTTCCTTCGCTCGCTGTGGGTGTAAGATTCATTAGTTAAAATAACTACTATCCTTGGTTGAAAGAATCTAGCTTTTCGTCCACTATTTCGTATAAATTTTCACAATTTTTTTTAATACCCTCGTAATTAATTCAGAAACCGTTTCATTACGAACGCCCCCTTTCCTTTTTTCAAACTTCTTTCATCCGGCAGCGCGACAGTTCTGTTTTTTTCTTGTTATTCCGAGAAAGTTTTCGCATGCATTTAACCCGACGGGGATTTAATGGCCTCGGCAATTGGATTTTACCATTGCTCTTTGCCCAAGGAGCCGCGCCATTTCACGCTTGCCGATTCGATCTGTCCTCGCCCGGGGGCTTGTCCGTCTTTGTTTCGCCCGTTCGGGAGAACCCCGTCCCTCTGCCCCACCCTATACTTCCTCGAATATACGATTTAGCTCTCTATGTAACTATGCGCGCGACTAAGTCAACTCCTTTGTCGTCCCTGTTTTTATAATTTTGCGAATATTTTTGCTTTGATTTCGCAGCCCTTGAATACACTTCTTTGGCTTGCCGAAGTGGCTGTAACTACTTATAGTTTTTAAATGTATGGATAAATTTTCATTTTTTCAAAATAGAACAGTAATGACTGTTATGCATCTTTAACCAATTTAGCTGCAAAATTTTCAAAACTGCCTCAATGCTTGTAAAGCTTAGAAATACACAATTCCACGTTCGAAAAAGAAACGAGTTAAATTACTTCCAACTCAGTGAGCCAACAAGTGCAATGAAACAAGTCACAACTGCTAAATCAATAACCAGCCATAGGGACTGAAGGTCACTGAAAAAGCGCAAAACGTCGAAGAGAAAGACCCGAAATCCAGTAAAAAAAAAGAGTGGGAGGGACAAAGAACACCATCCATCCCGCGTGAAATCGGATCCGGGTTGCGCGATTAGCCGGACGGGTAGCTCGCCGGCGCGTAATGCCATTAAAGAGACATTTTCCAGTTTTCGCCCCGCTCGCCTAATCCTTGCGGAATTCACTGAGCAAGCCGCTTTTCTCTCTCTCTTTCACGCCCTCTACATTATCCTACGCCGCTAATTACCGCTCCGTTTCATCCTGCGCGCGAATATCGCAAGCCTCGGCGGACGCCTCGCTTGCCGCAGAGCTGCCGCCGAGTCGATGCCGCCCTTTTCCGACTCGGCGACGGCTCGAATGCTCAGATTACGAGGGTGTTTTGGGAGAGAGCAGGCGCTGTTTTGCGCACGCCGAGGGTCGCTTATTTGCGGCCGAACAATCCTTTTCCGCCTCGTTATTGCCCCGTGGAAATGTTTGTCGGACCGCAACCGCTGCCGCCGAGATTCGGCGCGCGCCTCTCGTGAAAATTGGGTTTGGGCTAGATTTTTACGATCGAGTGAACGCGACGAGAGAGCGAGAGGAGAGTATTTTTCTTTTTTCTTTTATTCAGGAAAGACTTTTTTCATTACAGAATCTCTGGCAGAGTTTGAGCTGGAGAGAAAATCGCGTCAGCACCCGGCGGCTGAGAGGGACCAGGTCAAGTCTCCACTTCAAGGTGCGTTAATATTTTCAAATTGCTATCCGAGACCCGGCATTAATAAGTTTTGAACACTTTTATTGCGTTATTTCATTGGGGTCTCTGGAAAATAGATGGTATTAATAATTAGCTTGTAAAATTCTGCAACGTTTAAAAGCAAAAAACGCAATTGAAAAATTAAAAAATTATACTTTTACACTTAAAATATAATTACGTATTGCCTTTACAATTAGTTATTATCGAATTTTAAAATATTTTAACTAGCGTGGCACGTTTAAATTATTAAAGTTCTAATTATTGTATATAATTAAAGTGGTTTGTAACAAATCAATTATTTACATGCACGCAAAAATGGGTTGTTGTATATTGTGTTTTCTTTATTAATAATATTCGTAATAATATCAAATATGTTTACCAACATCGAAATGAAATTATAATTTAAACTTTTTATAATAATAAAATACTAACCGTCGACAATAATTTGTATAAACATTCGCGCAAAATTAAAATTAGAAACAAAAATATTGATTGCCAAGAATCAATAATTGATTTCCTGGTAGCATATTCATACACAAATGAGAGCCGCCTTTACCACGTCAACAATATCCTTCCATTCACACCGCGTCAGTAATAAATAAAGGCACCCGCGGCCAATAAATCAAAGTTAACCACGACAGTGCCGCGCGTAAAACACAGCCCGGCAAAGAAAGTCGCCGAAAAAAAAAAACGAAAAGAAAATCTCCGCGGAAATTATGCCCCCCCAACCTGACTCCCCGACTTTTCCAATCCCGCCGGGTGAAAAACGGCCTTGGCGCAGTTTCTTAGCGCCGAAATCCAAGTTCGATCTTTAATTAGAAACTCGCGGCCCCGTGTAACTTGCCGGCTCAGCTGCTCGCGGACGTTTCTTGCATCGTCTCCTCGGCTCCTTGGCGGCGCAACTTCGAACACACCGGAAACTGGCACTTTCCCCCCTCTCTCTCTCTCTCCGGGAAGGGAAGTTTTCGCCGCGGCAAAAAGTGCCGCGCAAAGGAGCTCCGCGATTATTTCGCAAGTGGCCCCCCCCCCCTCCCCTCAAGAAAGTTCCGCTCCCTTTTGTGCGCGAGTTTCCTGCGGCAGCGATGGCGGGGAAAGGGACGTTTTTTTGTCGAGTGTGATTTTCGCGAAAATTTCAATTAAATGGAGATCGCTCGGCCGCGAGGCTCCGAGCTTCGCGGGGCAAGAAATTTTGCGCGCGTGGCTCAAGTGCCGAGGAGTTTCCCAAGTTTTCGTTTTATGATTTTTAGTTTTTAAAGGGGTAAATTGTTATGACAGTTTTTCGCGCAAGAAAGATCATTTAGCTTTGTTCTAAAATCAAATGGAAATAATAAGAAATTTAGTTTCAATGATAGCACAGCACGAGTACTTGAATCCTAAAGAATTTTTTTTAATTAATTCAAAAATCTAAAGAGCCAAACTAAAAAAAAGTTGAAACCTCAGCCCTTTTTCGAACGTCAAAATCACTTGGTCAGATCTCCCGAACAATAGTAAGATCCCTATTTACCCAAACGCATTGTTCTCGATCCAGAGCTAATCTCGCCATTAACGTCCGTGTAATCGCGAGTCCCGATGAAAATTGAGACGCGTATAAAGAAGCCGATACGCCCAATATAATAACAAGCGCGCTGACCGCCTCGGACCGGCCGGCCGTTTAGAGGAGCAGCGACGCGCGGCGGAAAATCGAGAGGGGAGCAGCCCGAGAGAGAGAGAGAGAGCTTGACAAAAAACTGCCAGCCCATCTTCATCAATTAACTCCCGATGATTTTCGAGTCACGAAACGATTAAAAGCCCCCGGGGACTTTTCCAATCATACGAGCGACAGTTCGATCGGCGAGAAAGAAGTTTCGGAGAGCCGGACGCTCAAAGGGATGGGCGTTGCGCGCCGGCATGACTCGTCGCTGGCCCCGATTCATTCGGGGTCCAGTTCCCTTTCAGCGACTTAGATTCCGCTGTAACCTTGTGCGACTTTTTTTTTCCTCGGGATCTCCCTCTCTGCCCCTTTGCTGTCCGCTCGTTTGCAAATAAACGGTATTGAAAGTCGTAGAAACAAAAATGATTTTAACGATGGAAGATGAATTTATCAGTCTCGCCGAAGCGGGTTGCGGAAAAAAGAGACGGACGAGGTTGGTTTTTTTTTTAAAGTTTCGGCGCAAGATCATTTTAATTAGTTGAGTATAAACGAAATTAAAAAGTAATTCCATGTTGACGGGTAGAAAAAAGATGGTAATTTTATTTTTTTTTTTAGACTGATTTTAAAACATTCAAAAACATTAATTATTTTTTAAAACTCGCAGTTACTTTCGTTTTTGCTTTTTCATAGAGAAAGCTTTAGATCGATGAAATTTTTCGAGTCTCATATGTTTACGTAGAAGCACATTTTTAGGTTCAGAGAGTCCAAAAAAGTAGTTTTTAAAAAATGTCCGGATGTATGTACGTACGTATGTATGTAGCTCCCACTTAACTATACCGCGGATTCGCTTTAAATTTCGCGCACAAGTTTCATTTCATTTTTGTGAGGGGGCTTGAAAATTTCAAGCACTTCTGTAGATTAGTTTTTGTTTGATCGTCAATTTTCGATTTTTGAAAAATTTAATTTTTGAAAATTTTAGTGATAGGATTGAGATATTTCAATCGTCAAAAAATTATTATTTTATTATGACTGTTTATATTAGTTTCAGCAATTTAATTTTAATTAATAATTTTAATATGATTTTTTATTTACTTAAGATTTTTATCTTACTTTGGAAACTTTGGAGGAACCTGCCATGGTTATGCCATGTAATGAAGTGAAAAATTCATAGCCTTATAAACGAACTAAAAAATCTTAGTACTTGGAAATCAATTGATGAATCATACAATACCACCTAATAACATGACACGTAAAACGTAGTGTTAATTATGTTGATAAATTTTAACTAAAATTTCACCTTTTAATAGTTCAGATAATAGTGATTATTTCATAACATATTCCATTTATAATATAAATTAATCATTGTTTTTATGTTCTCTATGAGAAAGCATTGTGCCAAAATCGGTTGGCAGCATTTTTTTAATATTTTCTAGACTTGAAGATAAATCCAGCTTAAAAATTTTCGCTTTTTACTTGACTTGTGCTGTTACTTAACGAAAGTACCTACATTATGTTCTTGTTAATGCTGCAGTAGATATCTGATTACTTATAGCATACCTTTGTTCGCTTAGTCAAGTACTTTGAAAGTTAGTTTTTCTAAAAACGTTGGAAGTACACAGCAGTAATTTTTGATACAAATCTAAAATACAGCCCTGAGTTATGGAAATTCAGTAAAACATTTATGTCCGCTGCAAAGCAGAGCTCAGCACGAAAACAGTAAACGTTTTCATTCCTTATGTAAACGACTCGTCGAATTCGATTTTGTCGTTAAACCGGGCATACTTTCCCCTGGGAAGCACGTAGAAAATGAGAATAACTCATAACCGAACCCTATACAAGCGCTTGCATGTAAATCTGCCTTATTCCACGCTAAAAAGTTTAGAGTTTTACTAACGCGTTACGTAAGAAATACGAGTCTTCACTTAAAAAAATAATATTCCCCTCTTTGTTAATTATTTATTCATCTAAACAATTATACGTCGACTACACAAAAAAATGTGCTTGCTTCCCCTGTTCCAGAGTCACGAGCAGGCTACTACAAGAATTCGGTTCTCTTCACGAGCGCAACCTAGAAGAGACCGCCATCGGCTGACGCGCGATAGGCGCAGCGCGCTGACTCTACTGCCACCGCGTAATCAACAAAAGGAGACGGAGAGATCGAATTGTCCGCAAGGATTGTGGAATCGACACTTTTTTTAAAACGGAAAATCGGTGGCGAGCTATATTTCGTATGGAAAACGAGAGAGAGAGAGAGAGAGAGAAAGCCGATCCTCGAGAGCGAAGGAGAGACATATCAAGTCGGAGGAAGAGCCGCGACGCAGCGCAAGAATATTATTGCGCTCGACTCTCGTCGTCGCGCGCAGCTAGAACGAATCGCGTGTAGCCCGGAAGAACGAGTCTCTTTTACGACGAAGGAATCGCGCGAATCAAGTATATATAAGTGAAAATATTATAAATACGTATAAATACAAAATATATAAAGAGAGCGAGAGAGGGAGAGAGCGAGTGTGCCGGAGTGAAAGAGAGGCGCGAGCGAAAAAGCAAGAGAGGGAGGAGCGTGGGAAATCCGAGTCGATTGCGTGCGCGAAAGATACGAAGTAAAACTGAAGTGAACGAGTGAGAAAGAGTATGAGAGGGAGAAAGAAAGTGAGAGCGAACGAAGAGAGATATTTATAAAGACTGCTTCATCGAGAGAGAAAGAGAGAGAGTGAGAGAGTGAGTGCTTGCGTATAAATGTGCGAAACTCCTAGTGTACGCTGTACTAAGGTAAATAAAAAGCTAAGAAACAAAACAAAAAAACACACTGAATCGAGTATAATGCGATATCGAAGAAAATAGTTAGTCCATTATAGAGTTAAGATTATAAATAAAAAAAGCGAGCGAATGGCGCTCGGCTCGTTCGCTCATTCGAGTTATATTAAATTTACATATATATATATATATATATATCGTCTCGCGATCGTCTCCTCCTCATTGTCATCGTCATCATTAATATTATTCTCATCATTATTATATTATTATCACTCCGAGCATTACTCATCACTGTCATCGTTACTCACTCGCGCGCGATCGATATGAGCGGACGAGGAGGCGAAAAACCGAGGAGAGGTGCAGCTGAAACAAAAAAAAACAGTTCTGTAAGAGTATGTGAAAGCTCGCGCGCGAAAGCTCCTCGCAAATTTTGCAACCGACAGAGAGAGAGCAAGAGAGAGAAGACGACTCTCGATCCTCCTCCCGAAAGAAGGCGAGTCGTCGCGCGAGTCCCGCGATCCGGGAGTAAACAAACTTTTATAGATTAGCGTGTGATTTTTTAAAACCGCGACGGTCGGGTATATAAAGTTTATATATAAGGAAGAACAGATAAAGAAAGAGAGGGTCGGGCGAGAGGACAAACGAAATAAAAGAAACAAAGTAAGGAAATAAATTAAAACGCAGCGAGAGCCTTTCCGCGGAGCGAATTCGATTCGGTCCTCCGGAGGCTCCGACGGGAATCGTGTATCATATTATGAACTAAAGAAGGGAAACGAAGAGAGAGAGAGAGAGAGAGAGAGAAAGAGAGAGCGGAAGCGGCCCGGGAGAACAACCGTTTTAGCCGACAAAAATTAAGATAAAGGGGGGAGAGTGGATATATAGCGACGATTGAAAATTCCTAGCGCATTTTCAAGCTAACAATTTATTTATATATAAATAAAAGAAAAAAAAGCAAGAAATAAAATAACTCACAGTTATTCACGAGGAGTAAGTCTAATCTATGTGCGTGTGACATCCGCGCGCCTTTTCATTCGTCTCGATCGGCGTAAGCCTTCTTTTCTTCGACCTGCCGAGCGGCTCTCATTCGGGTTGTGTCTACGTCAAAATTATATATATCGATTCAAGCTCCGAAATTCGAAGGGATTTTTTAATTTAGTATATATATGTAACTCGTCGATCATCACGAGTGAATTAGTAGAGGAAAAAAAGAAACTGATGGGCGACGGAATCGGTCCTGAATCGGCAAAGGGAAAGAAAATAATGTCGCGTCGATCGACACGAGGCGTCGAAGCTTAATCTCTAAGATCCGTGTACAAAGTCTTTTAGTCCTAAGGAATAAGGCATACTTGTGTTGTAAAGTTCACATAATCATAGCGTATGTCTAGGTATCGGCTAAGCCCGGCTAGAGAAAAGTTATTAAGTAGAAAATCGAGAATTTAATCACCGATAGCTGATCCATATTTGCCATCGCCATTTTACACGCTCACGGCACACCTACACACACACACGCGCACACACACACCTTACACACACAAGCAGACACCGTACAGGAGGCAGAGACGTATACACTCGCCGAGCGGTATCCACACACGTATTTCCTTTTCCTTCTCTTTACAGACAGCCAGCGTAAAAAGCAAGCGAACCAGTAAAGGCAATGAAGAAAAATGCATATAAACACACACACACACACACATACATACACACACTGACGCGAGTCGCCGATCGCCGGCAATCGAGCCGCCCACGACTTTCCCCCCCGACGCCCTTTCACCCCCTCTTTTTGCACCGATTTTTCCCTTGCGGGGGCGTCGGCTACTCGACTTTTCACCGTTTTTTCGTATTCCGCGAGCGACGACTGGAGGCTCTCTGCGAGGCTCGAGGTCCGTGCACGAGATTTTTTCTGTCCGTTGCTTTATCGCGTCGAATTGCCGTGCGACGTGCAAGCGAGGAATCCTTCTTCCGCGGGGTCGTTGCGTGTATTGTAAAAAAAAAAGAAAGAAAAACAGGACGATTGTCGGCGAACCATAGAGGATTTTACTTTTCGTCATTTAAACGCGAGCTAGCGTCAAAAGGTCATCAAGTCTACTCATGTAATTCAGCATATTACTACTTATGAATAAATAATAGTTGTTATTGTAAATAAGCATTGTACTTTTTTTTCCTGTCCTCCTCCTCTGATTTTTAAGTCATAACCAAGTAAATTAAACTTATATTGCTGTAATGAAATTATAAAATTAATAATAAAATTAACCTGGCACTTTTATATATTGAACTTCTTCAAAACTTATTAATTCATCCTTCATCTGATCTACGAGATAGCACAATCAAAGGTAAGTGCAAGTATAAGTTAGTAAAACAAAAATTTATTATCTACACTCACTTAAAAAAGTCGAAAACAATCATTTTGTTAAAATCCATAACTTTAACAGCCACCGCGTCACTGCAGACCCAGAAAAAATAATTGCCACCATCGCTAAAAATAAAATCAGACTGTGAGAAATGACACTGTGCAACGTTTGCAACGTAGTCCGAGGAAAGTAGCAATAAATAAAGAAACGGATAGAGAGAGAGAGAGAGAGAGGGCGGCCTCGCCTGCGAGCGTCGCATTTAGAAATTCTTATCAATTTGCAGTAGCGTAACGACGCGCGACACGCGAGGCGACGTCATTGGCCTGGACGAGACTCCGCCCACGCTCTTCTAGCCGGCCGATATGTGTGTTCGTAAACAACGATCGCTCGCCGATAAGAGCGCCGAACTGACAGACGGAGAAAGAGGGAACGACGAGCGGAGCGGTCAAGACGTTTTTCGTAACGGGAAGGTGAACGGCTCTTTGGAATTGCGGAGTGCTGCGCGGTGCCGCGGCGAGGTAGTTTGAAGAATAAGCCGGACTGCGGAAAAAAATAGAAGCTGAATATCTTTGGATTTAGGTGTCCGTTTAAATTTAGGTAAATGTTCTTTTAACGCGTAATATAAAATGTCGGTAGTGCTTCTTTTGAAATTTTTAATGAAGCACGCCATTTTATGGAAATACCTTTCAAAAAATAAAAAATAGCATTCAATAGTCTCTCAATAACGAATACTTCCGCCTGCATCAATAATCATTCGTCGTACATCTTGTACTGCCAAATAAATATTTTATCAACGTTGATGCTAATTTATACAACCAGCTCGAAACCTATAGAAAAACGAGCCGAAACATTCGTCGGCTTATCACTCACTCCCTCTACCTGGAGGCCGCGCAAATTCGCCGGTTCCCCAGTGTAAAAGCCGAGCCATTCGTCGCAGTAGTCGGCCCTTCACTCGCGTCGCTCGCTGCAAAAATGTAAAGCGGCGGCGGCGGCGGCGGCCGATTCGGCTGCGCGCGCTGTCAGCATATTTGTACGTAAGGAAAAAAATGAACGTTTCTATGCAAATGAGGGGCTTGACTCGCGGCGCTGCTGCTCCCCCTCGTCCGTCGGTGGCTCTCTCCCACCTCCGTCGCGTATACGCCAGGCCGCTCTGCCCGCATTTTTCGCTTCCCAACGCAGCGCGTCTTCTCGTCGCGCCGGAACTCACGCGGATTCGAACTCCTGACTGTTTCCGCTTTGCGTCGGGTTTCGTTCGGCGAGGAGAAGCAATTGCGAGCCGGTTTTGAAAAGTGGAAAAATTTGGTTTATTTGACGTCGAGTAAAGACTTTCGAAGAGGTAAGGCGAGAATTATAAAATCTTCGTCGAAAAAGTTTTTAGCGTCCTTTCGACATAATCATTCTTTTAGCTTCGTAAAACGGTTTACATAAATCACAAAATTTGAGAAACTCAATAAAAATTCATCGAAAATGTAAATTCCTTTAAATTGCAATCTTTCAACTCCGTTCCCTTCCTCTCTCGCTTCTTCTTCGGCTTCCTTTTTTTTCCCGCTCGAATCATAAAGATAACCGAATTGCGGGTAGCTTCCCTTTTATATTCGGAGGACACATTGCCCGACAATCATCATTTCTGCATTTGCATAATTATCGAATAAAACGCCCGCCGGAGAGACGGGAAAGACTGCCGCAAGAAAAAGAAACGTTTAAGGGCCCCCGAGACCTTTTTTTTTTAAAGTTCCGGGGAAGCTAATCGATTTTTTACAATTTTATTGCCGTGTTTCATTACCATTTTGTTTTTAAGATTGAAGCCAGTCTGCCTGCTCCTTGCATAATTAATGCTTTTTATGAAGATTATTAAGTCTGACCAAGTTGAAACTTTGCGTCGCGTACTGATATTAAAACAAACCCTCAACTGCTTATATACGATTAATTTGTTTCTTCCAAGTATTTCGTGCGGTCATTTTATATTTTTAAGGATGACACTGCAATTTCCTTGAAGTATAATTTCTGACTTCGTGTATGTTATGAGCAACCTTCCTTTTTACGATTTTACGAACACGTTTCTAACAAGTAATAATCATTGAAGGATATTACAAAGTGTAAAAGGATGAGCAAAAAATTAATACTCGAATAAATTAGAATCTCAAATCAGTAACCCAATACGTATTCACAAAAATAAAATGTATAAACGCGACCTAATTAAAAGTCATCATCATCCGAATGGCGAATTCTTCGAAAGTGCGAGAGATCCTTTCTTCAAGTCCTTTGTACAAAAGGGCACCTTACACCGAGCGTCTTAATCGTCGCCATCGCGCTAATTAGTCACGGTAGCTGTACATCTCTCCTGTAATTTCCATTCGCAGCAATCACTTGGCGTTTATTCCTTTTAATTACGCCGGGAGAACAGGAGTAGAAAAGGAGAAAGGAAAAATACCCCCTGGGAAAACTCGCGACGACACTTTCCAGGACGAGGAAACAAAAAGGCAGTCGAGAAGAGCGGGGGGAAATTATTTGTTTAGCGCGTCTTATTTTCGTTTTTGCCTTTCGACGATCTCCCCCGAGACGGAGTCGTCGACGTATTTTTTTTTTCCGCGCCTTTCGTTTCCCTTTCTTTTTTCTTTTTATTTTCTCCTCGCGAAAGCGCGCCTTCAAGATGTCACCGCGACTAATGAGGGGAGTTAAGCGAGTCAAGTCGGCGGAAGGGCAGAAAAAAAAGTCCCTCGCTCGCAAGCTCGTGTCTATTTCGGTAATTACGTTTAAGCATTCCGAGGAGCGACGTTTATTAAGTAATAAAAATTTCTTGAGGAGCGATGGCTGTAATCTATTGACGATCTACGTGACTGTAGTTGTTTGCTCGCGGAATCGATTAGAGAAGCTAATTAATAAAAAAGACAATTAGGATATTGTTGTTTGGATTTTACGTGATATGTTAAAGTCAAATTTAATTATTGAAAACAGAATTTAGCTTTTCTTATATAATGCTTAATATAGTTTGAAAACAACAGGAATAATTGATTTTTATTTTGATAAATTACACAAAAACAGTTTCCAGATTCACAATTGTTAAGTTTTTTATACTCGTTATAATTACTTTCCCGCAGGTGGTGAAATTAAACGACAAGCATCTTTGAAATCTTTAGAATTATTTTCAAATAATCATGTACGCCGTATCGGCATGAAAATCGTCCGCAGGACACGCGCTTCGAGACCCGATTATCGAAGGCCGAAATCGACTTCTTAAAAATGCATTAAAAAAATTGTATCTCTCATGGGCTTATAAGCGAATTACTTAACGTAATAATTTCCGAGGAGGGCGGGGAGAGGGGGGTTTTATAAAGTAAAGGCGCGCTAAAAAGTTCGAGGAATTACACGAGGAGCAGCACTCATAAAGGAATGAAAAACCGAAGCAAAAGGTGGCTGCCGCGAATACGCGCGCGCAACAAAATGCGAGAAAAGTGAATATGTATACGCTATGCGCGCGTATACGGCGGCTTATAAAGGAGGCAAAAAGGAAGGAGCACTCGACAAATTGAGGGGGAGAAGGAGAAAGAAGAATGGAACGTCGCGAATCTCTCATGAATGCGAAACCGGTAATCAAAGTGTCCGATCGGACGAGATGAATCGCCTTATGCACGACGCGCTTTTTCATATCTCTCTCTCTCTTTCTCTCCCGCTCTTTTCTCTCTGTCTCTCCTCTTTTCTCCTCTTTTTCTCTCATTTTCTCTCTTATAACTTTCATTCTTCACGATCCACCTGCTCTTTTCTTCTCTTTCCTCATTTTTCTCTCTTTTCACGTCTTATGTATATCTATGGCCTATCAACTACAGCCGGTTAGAAAAATCCATAGAAAATAATTGGAAGGATTTCGCGCTTTAAAAACTTTATTTTCTGGATATTACGGATCGAACTGAATTTTCCAAATCTTTTTCTTTACCCTTCAATTTATTTCAAGCATTTTACAACTTTGCATTACATAATTCTAGAAAATCTTATCTCGGAATCCGATAGAGAAACCACGCATTACAAAACGAGAATAGCAACCGGCGCCTATCGGCATAAAAAAAAAAAAAAAAATAAAAATAAACACCGCCCGAGAGCGGCCTTCGAAGAACGATATAATTGTTTAATTGAACGATTAGCCAACTCTCCGAGAGGCAGGCCTTTATAAAGCCCGACGTCACTCCGCTCTCAGTCGGACATAATTCATCTTGGAAAAGGAGAAATTGGCATCGATAGCGCCGACTGCACCTCTTTACCATATACCCAAGAGAGAGATGCCTTCCCTCTCTCTGCACGTCCGTTTTGCATCGGACGGTAGACACTTCGGGAGGGGAGGGGGCACGCGATTAGTTTGTCGCCGAGGGGCATATATGCAGGCGGTGGCGGTTCTTTCGAACCGGATTGATTTTCATTAAAAGGACGATTCCCGGGGATGGTACGTGAGAACCCGACGCCCAGTCGGAGTATGGGACCCGGCGACGATTACGCCCCGGCCGAGGTGAGAAAGGAAGAGCACTTTTACGGGCGCTAAGTGTCGCGATGGAAAAAAATTCCCGCCGATCGCAACTTGGAAACCAGTCGCCGCCCGACTCGAGAGTTTATGGCTGCTGCTGCTGCTGCTGCTGCTGCGGCTGCTGGCCGCGAGGAGATAGCGATCCGGTGATTATTTTTAATAAACTTTTAGGAATCAATTTTTCCGTGCATAAGAGAGGGCCGCGCTGAAAAACGCTTCGGTATTCGTTTTCAGGTTTCGTTATTTATAAGTCATTTTGCGCGAGGCAGCCTTTCCACTTTTGAGCTTCATGAGCTTTATAAATTTAATATTCTTTTGAGTGATAATTTAACGTTTTTTTAAGACAGAATTAATGGAAGGTAAGGAGTGAATGACCAGGTGAGATTAATTAGTAATTAAATAAATTGATTCTCTATATTTTTTTTTATGTACTTATTTATTCATTTGCTGGACTAAACTTAGCATCATGTACAATTATTATATAACTAAAATGATAAGACGGGTGTCGTACGTATACAACTATTGCTTTATTTATTTTGGTAAAGGAAAACTCAAGGGATTTGTCGAGTTTGATAAACTCAGAATCGAAGAATAATTTTTCAGTTACACATTGACGAAAAGTATCGTATTATTTTGAAAAAATGTCATCAAAACTCAAATAAAAAAACAAACATATAAAACTAAAACAAAAAAAAAAGACCTTTAAAACGGAAAACTTGTTTTTGCGACTGTACCCGTTTAAGCAGCAAAGAAAATGTAACCGCTTCAATTATATATTTCGCTCTATTTCAGCTCCGTAATTGGACATTCTCCTTCGCCGCGTTTCTTTTTTATCATCCGCGCGCGCACCTAACAATTTATCTAGTTAGACTGCAAAGCATAATACCAATATCGATTCCCGCCGCGGAATTTTCGCGTCCCCGCAAAAAGCCCCGAGCGCAAATTCGACCCAGAAGACGAGCCTAACGAGAATTCCCATCCTTTAAGGATTCAGTCGGCGCGCTTTTTGCTCGGCCGGATTCCGATGGCGCTCCACTGCCTCCTCCTCTTCTTGCGCCGCGAAAACGTCAAAAAGCCCGCGCGGACGAGCCGAACTTTTCTGTATATAGGTGCTGCGCTGCACCGGGATGGTAAAAAAGTTTAAGTGCCGCGATTACCCGCGTCTCTCTGCGCCGAAAAATTATCTCTCACTCGGCGACTTTTTACCATCCGGGGCCAACTGCGCGCTTCTCCTATATATGTATATTTATATATATATATATATATATATATATATGTATGCGGCCGCAGCCCGTGTAATTACATACCTCTCTCGCGCTTACGCGCATCCTTCCTCCCGAAAGTACGAGTAACTAAGCGCGAGTCTAGACGGGTCACGAATTTTCGGCGCTCGTTTGATTTACTGCCCCGACTTGCTCTCCGCTTCAAGTCGTCTCCCTTTCGGACCCTCTCTTCTCCTTCGGCCTCGGCGATTTTGATACTGGCAGCTTCTAAGGTCCGTCTAATGGGGGCGCGTTCATGAATTTGTATTAGATCGGCACTCTTTTATAAGTAGCGGCCCGAAAATGGCCGATCGTTTTCGAAGAAAGCGCCGCTCGTTTCGATGCCGACCGGCTTTCTTTAATCTCTCTCTCTCTCTCTCTCTTTCTCTTTCGCTCTCGCACTTTTGCCGGGGACGAGTCGCCGCGGTCCTTTTCTTTTGGCTGGGAGCGAGTTTTAACCAGCCGGCGGACGGCGCTTCTTTTATTTTTTTCGGGGGTACGTTGAAAAAAAATGTTATAAATTTGTCGGTGGGGATTCTTGGTTTAAAAGAAAGGGGGCGCAGTTAATTTTGACACTTTCGCCGGTAAAGACGTTTTTATGGTTCGGTAGCGCATCCAGTTGTAAATAATTTAGAAAAGTGATGCTGTATTTTTTATATCCTTTAAGTCGAAGTTCTTTTGTTCGAGGCTCTTAAGAGGCGCCCTTTTTCGCTGATTTAAATTAATTTTCTGCAACGAGTTCAATAAAGAATGAAACTGCAAACATTTATGATTTTTAGAATTTTTTTCAACCCTAAAAACGAAAAAATCGCCGGAAACCGAAATTCTTTCAAAGGCATCCCCGCGCGTGATTTATTATACATCCGCACGTGGCAGGAAGAAAAACCCCGGGCTCACTCGAGGGTAATTATTTCTACGAAAGTGCACACGCACAGGGTGCTTCTCCCGATGCGCGCCTCCTCCTTGCGACCGAGTATCCCTCTTTTTTTAGGGCCGGACTCTCTTTTTTCGCGCTTTTTCTCGGGCGTCCGCGAAACACGTCGCTCGAAAATATCATAAAAAGTCACGAGCGCGCGGCCCTGCCAATCCGCGCCTTTTACGGAAACTCCAAAGTCGTTTCGTACTCTCTCTCTCTCTCTCTCTCTCTCTCGCCAACAACTACTGTATCGCGCTCGCGAATTTTGCGCGCGGCGGGCCCCGCCAAGTATAGTTCATATATACATCCAGTAGTGAAGTGCGCGCACTTGCCGTTTCGCGGGCTGCAATTTTCGGGCCGAAAAACAGTACTTTTCGCGTAAATGATAAGCTGCGCACTTTTCGGGAACTTGACGGTTACTTTAGGGAGGGAAAGAAACGCGCTTCGCGCCGGAGTTTCACAGTACATTAAGATATCCATATTCGCTCTAACGGCTTTTTAAATACTTCACTTGCTTTAACGACATTTTTTCGCTTTTACCGCTTTTACGCGAAGGGGCATTTATATGTTTATACTCACGATCGAAAAGCATAATACGGACATTTTTAAATTACAAATTTTTTGTCAACAGTCCAATCATTGGACTGCAATTGCAACAATATGTTGTCAACCTTCTACCATCGATAAACCCACTCCTCCTCCTTCAAAAACTCTTCTAGCCATCATACGATTTCAGATAAACCTATGGTCACAATTTCCAGCCGTATACGAACCGCCTAATTATCGCGAACTATTCGCTCCCAAAGAAGTACTATCTGGCACTGGATTCGACGTCGGGTGTGCACCTCGTCGGCGCGTCGGCGGCGCCTGGCATTGATTTTCGTTTACTTCTCCTCGCGGTGGTGGCCCGGTTCCCTCAGCTGGCTGGGCCGCCCCCCGAGGGGATGTTCCGTTATTTAAACAGATTAGCGGTATACGACGGGTCAGGGGAAGGAGGCAGGGAGAGAGAGAGAGAGAGAGAGAGAGAGAGTCAGCCCATCTTACGTATATATAACGCGATGCGTGCGCGCCGGAATTAATCTTCCCTCGTTCCGGCGCGAGGCTTTCGCCGCCTTGCGAGACGTTCCCTTATACTACTTGACAGTCATCGGAAGCGGCCCGAGATCGATTGCTCATTTCGGAAGCCAGTGCCTGAATGCTTGGCTTCGGCTTTGAGCGCGTTGTTCGAGGAAACACGACGCGGTCGTTTTTACGTTTTTCTACGGAAAATTCTTTGGTTTGTGAATTATTTTAATTTCAATAACGATGCACAATAATCGTAACTTTATTAAGGCAATCTTTAAGCAACTGAGGATTGTATCTACATCTTTCTAAAAACAAGCTTCGCCCAATCATTCGAAAACGGTCTCCGCGCAAAAAATGCCAGCCCGGCAGCTTAAATCAAGACAGCTCCCATCGGAAAAACGTCCGCAAAACTATTAAAATCAAAGCAAAGCCCGGCCGTGCAAGGAAAATATAACTCGGTTAAGCAGCGGCAAAAACGGCAGCGATCATTGGCAATTTACGGGGATATTCGCGCGAGTGAAGAAAAACGGGCGCGCATAACGCGCGGAGACAAAAAAAAAGGAGGGGGGAGCGAGAGCCGGTCGGGAAAAAAGAAGAGATAAACAACAACAACGCGGAGAGAATCGAAGAGGAGCGCGCGCGCGCGCGATATAGAAAATGGCGCATCGACGCCGCCGTATAACACACGTATACACGGTTAAGCTCTCTCGCCGCGCGCTGGCGTATATATATGTATAGCGCCGGACTTTCTCACGGAAGACATTTTTGCGTCTAGTCCGATTAAACGCCGACCACATCCGTCGATCGTTATAGGCTACGGTGTGGAGTAAACTGGCGCGCGCGTGTGGACGTGTATACGTTGCACCTTTTACTTTGGCCGTTTTCATCGGGCATTTCGTTCGTTTTGCAACGGGCAAAAAATTAAGTAATGTCGAGTTGCTTTGGCAATAAAATGTTAAAGTTTCTAGTTGATAAAAGATAACGGGTCAGTTTTAAAATGCAATGGATAAAAGGCCACGTGCAGGTACGAGTTTCACTGCAAATTAATTTTTGTTATTAAAACAGTTTTGTTATATTTGAAAAGACTTTAAATTTATTCGCGAAATAAGCCCTAGGACGGTTTTAAAGTATTTTTCTTGAAAGTTTAAATTATGAAAACTAAATATAATTTTCCATGATTATTGTTTTATAAATAAATCTGAAAAAAAAAACTGGATCATTCTAAGATTTCAAAAACAAACAAGAACAAAAATCGATAATCTATAATAAAGCCAATAACTCCTTGCAAGTTATTCAGATTTATTTTCTTCGTGAATCTCCACATCAAGAATAAGCAACTGCTCAGCGATAGATCAGCATTATTCTCTCTTAAAAAACAAAAAGCTCCTCTTTCTCAGCCCCAGAAACTCAGCACCTCTCGATGCCCCGAGTGCCTCGACAGCGCCGTTCCAAGCTCTCGCGGGCATCGGACCGCGAAGAGAAGAGAAGACGAGAGCGCGCGCGGCGAAGGGAAAGCGAGGAGGATGAAATTGAGCGTGCTGGACGCCGCGCGGCCCGAGAGGATGGAGGACGTACAGGCGCCACGTAAGAGGTGCCCCCCGCGCCGTTTACGCGCGACGACGAGCCTTTCCGGGCCTTTGTATGATTGCTCGGCAAATGGAAAACGAGAGACAGAGCCGGGCAAAGAGTTTCGCCTCGGCTGGGCACAATAATTTACCGAGGTTCCCTCTTTCGTTCCCCGCCTGACGATGCTTGCTCGCGCGAGTCCGCCGTGCTTATCGCCGCGCGCGGCCTAAGTGATTGTTGGGATGGATGCGCCGGGCACGAACTCGATATCTGCAATTATGATCTAAGCTTCGACAAGTGCAAGGAACCTTTTTTTTTTTATTGTTCCGGGTTGTTTACTTACTTTGCTTTGGAGAACAATTTCTTTTGGTTTTTGCACCGATTGTAAAGTGAAATTATATTAGTTTAAGTAATTCCTTTGTGATATCTATTTTTACCAAAAATAGCGACAGTTCATTTTTTAGTAAATTGCACTGTTGCAGAAAGTTTTTGGAGTCTCTGATTCTATTGCAAAAGACATTGCTTAACTTATTTATAAATGTGCATATGTATATGATCCATTGCCAGTTAACTGTTTAACAAAAGTTTTAAAACATGTAAAAGAAATCACTATAAAAATGTAGGCATTAAAATTTTTTGTAACAACGAATACACAACTAACGCATATAGATCCTATAAAAATAATAAATTTTTAACGTTACAAGAGTTGGTTACTCATCGCTACTTAATTATTCCAGTCTGAAGGCAGCAAATATAAATCTGAATTTTAATAGCTTCTCCTCTAAAGCCTTTTATTTTAGTGTAGAAAATTAACAAAGAGGTTTTTGCCGCAAAACCGTATTAGAAAATGGCCAGTTATCGTATTTTGCCGGCGTACTTATCATACTACTTCCGTGCATAACGAGAGAAAGGCCCGGCGAAATCGCGCGTGACAAGAAAACAAACAAGAAATCACGGAATCCCGACTCGGGATACCAGAGAGGAATAGGATACGTCGGGACTCGCTGTTATTGCCTCTCTTGTGCAATTACTCCGCTTAACAGTTAACCACTTTGGCCTGGGATTTCTTTGCGCCGCGAGAGAAATCCTGCGCTTTCTACATAATACAAATACTCACTGCGCTTGTAATAATCAATGATTTATACTGTCGTGAAATTTGATTTACTCCCTCTCGGTTTTATATAAAGAAACTATATAGATATTTAAATTCTGCCGAATTTTATGTTCAAAGATACAAGTCGCTCCATTTCCGGAAGTCCAATAGTTGGAAAGATTATTATGTTGTCAGATAATAAATAACCCGTTGGGCAACAAAAATCATAAAGTCATTTAAAGTAAAAGTCCTTACGTAAATCTCCGCGAAAAAAAGAAATTGTATTTATTCAGCGAAATTCAAACCCTCTCGTACATTCTTTCGTCCAGCAGATTATTAACCCCGAAAAGCAGTTAATTAATCTAGCATTAAATCTCTCTCATTAAAAAGGCGCAGGCCGGGAATAATCTCGAAATCCCGTGGCAATTTGCGGAACAACAGACACTCCCCCGCAAGGATCGCTTCGCCTCGTTTCGCCTCGCGCCTAATCAAGCTAAAATCACTTCCTCACCTCTGTTTTCCCTCTTTCTTTCTCCGTCTCCATCGGTCGGCGTAATCGCGGCCGCGCAGCCCGCGGCTTCTCTATCCTCGCGAGAGATCTATCGACAGTCGTGTGTGCGCGCGCGCGTATACGTACGTGTAATCCGGCTAATTGAATTAATTGCACATGCAAATCCCCGCGTCGAAAGAGCAGACCTGAGAAGAGTCGCACGAGAGCTGCCTCCGCGATATGCCTACCGATTTCGCGTCAACGCCACGACTTTCGACTCGCGCACGGGGTCAATATTCTGCGGTGAGCCGTGCCGAGGCCTGCGTCGATGGCTGCTGCTGTACGCGAGTAATTGATAGATGCGTCGGTGCACCGTTGGTTGCGACGAGCGGATTACAGCGGAAGTGGGAAAGGAGGCTGGGAAATTAAAGTGATGGAGAAATGGAGAAATTTGGTTATTTGAAGCAATGGGATTATTGTGGTTTTTTTTAACAATGGTAGAAAATGGAGCAGTTTAACTATATGCGATTTAATAACTCTTCAACAGTTTGAATTGCCCAGGAACTGTAGTTCTGTATAACTCTTGTTTATAATTACCCTTATTTAAAAACTAAAAAGGCATTCAAATTCATTGTTGATTAATAGCACTGTAATAATATTATTATTTAAATGGGCTTTCTGCACTCTTTATGTATTATTTTCTGATCGAACACAAAGTAAACGGGATCCCAGCGGTGGTTATTTCGAGTTTTAGTAGCAATTTAACCAGTAAATTTAGCATAAATACTACATATTATTATTACTACTAAATTAATATAAAATTGATATAAATGCATCTTTAATATGTATGTTTTTATTAAATTTTTATATTCGCAAATGCACTTTAAATATTTTCAAATAACACTCATATTTCTACTGTAATAATTTGCAATTGAAACAATCCAAACATAAAATTGGATCAACAAAATTTCCAGGAAAACATCCCAAAACTATGTTTTGATTTAAACACAGAATGACTTTCAAGCCAACAGTTCGCAGGAAGCATAAATCCGCATCCTATTAATTTTAATAAGAATATATTAAAAAAGGCCCGAATATTCTCAGGCTTAAAAATCGCAGTAAAATAGCCAGAATTCAAAAGCTAATAATCGCGGCCGCCATAAATCAGGGCTAAATCTCAGCCCGCAACGAAACAAAGTCACCGTGCAATTATAAAAGCGAGCTGAAAAAAAAGCGGCGAAAGAAACAGATAGCAGAGGGGCTGCTGCGGGCGCGAGAAGTGGATAAAGAGCAGGACGCCGGAGGTTTCGCACGACCCAAACTCGTCTCTCTTTCTCTTGCCTGGGGGCCAGCGGCGTGTTATTAGTTGATTCTTACAATTACACGCGTCCTCCCTGTGGTTATTCTATTACGGAGTCTAGTAAACTCCCCCCCGCCGATCATCCTTTTTCGGACTCTCTCTCTCCCACCGCTCTTCGCGACAATAAGCACGCGCGGTGCGACCGACGCGTGCGACCGCCGAAGATTGCTGCCCCGAGAGATCCGAACGACTGTAATTTTTGCGGCCGAACCAGGTGAGTGTGTGTCATTCGCTAATTCCTACGTTTTGATGGGGATGGTGCTTTGGTGGGTGGATCCGGGCCGCGGGTCTTTGATTTCTCGTCTAGGATTCTTTGGCGCGTTGTAGAGCTGCTTTGTATGTTACACTTTTGGGTGTAACTGTCGTTGCAGAGTTTGTGGCAAAAATTATATTAGTCATTTTTAAAGATATTTAAAAGATGCTACAAATGCCTTATGCGTTTTAGTATTAGCTATTTTTAAATGAAAAAAATTACCTATTTTAGAGCTTCGTTATATTTTCTTTATTTCAATTCCATGAAGAATGTTACTCAATTGAACCGATTGATGGACTAGCAGTATGGAAATTGAATTACTTCAATATATTTTAAAATTCAAAACTTTTTTTATTTACGAAAACACATTATTTGTTGAAATAAGCTAATTTTCAAGAGAAAAGGCTAATAAGATTGTCAAACGCCTACCTGAATGTTTTAAATTGTATTAAGTTTTAAAAATATTTATAGTACAAAATTAATTTTCCCAGCCTTTACAACTTTAAACAAGCATTTAAATAATAATTCCAAGCCACTAATTATTTCAGGAAAATGGAGCTTATCCTCATACCACCTCGAATCCTACAAGTGCATAAAACTCGCATTCAGAACGACAATAGCCCCCCCCCCCCACCCAATACGTAAGCCGCGAGCCGTGCTTTTTTCCCACCCTCGCGATAGCACACTCGACATCGGCGATTAACCTTTTTTTCCGGCTAACACTCGGAAAACAAAAACTCGCACGCGAGGGACAGAAACACACGAGGACGACGGCGCGAAAATCGTCGAAAAATCGGGGGCGCGGGACAATTTTCCCTCGTCGTTGCGCGTCATTCAATACCCGCGATAACGCTTTTGTTCCGAGTGAAAAATAAAAGAGCGCGACTCGTTTTTTTTCTCTCTTACCGAGCACTATTCGCGAGAGAGAGAGAGCATTGTTTTCCCGGCTCGTACGGCTAAATGCCGTAAAATTGTCATTCGGCAGTCACAAAGGGAATATACGCGCTCTCTTTCTCCCTCTGCGAGCCGCTAAAATATAGACGCCGCTTTTTTTTTGCTCTTCTTTTCTCGATTCTTCCTGCTGCAGCCATTTTCCGGCTCGATTGTTATTTGGGTTGAATTATTTTCGCACCGATTTCCAAACTGGAAGGATAGTGTACGCGGCTTCAGTTTTTTTTTCTTTTTTTTGCGCGCGCTATTGCAATTTTCGCTTCAGTTTTTTTATAGCAATAGATTTTTTGGGGTATACGTTTCAATCCGAGTCCAATCGATGGAATTTCCATTGAAAGGAAATTCAATGAAATTGTTTAGTATTGTTTAATCGATTTATCGTCGCGCAACTGCTGCTATTTCGTTCTTTCTTGTGTTATTCAGCAAATTCAGTGGACAAACCTGCTTATTTTCGAATAATTTATGCAGAAACTTTGTGCTATTTATCTGAATATTCGAAGCAAATATACGAAATTCCTGAGCCGTGAAATTCTCACAATGTGCTTGAATATTTACCGCATTCAAATGACGCGAAAGTGCCTGCAAATAATTAATTAATCACTGCGACTATTTATTACACGCTTCTCAATAAATTTAAATATTTTTAATTACATTAATAATGCGACAAAAAAAAAATTAAACAGTAGACAAGGATATACTTTAAATGTATTGTTACGCGATAATTAATGGATAATCAATATTCCACAAATTATAAGTTATACAACACAAGTGACCTTAATGTCCAGTCAATACACACACCAGCATTTCACACGTGCTAACGATACGCGTAATTACAAGCTCGCAGTCATGCGCAACTATTCGCAAATTACTATCCCAAAGCATCTCCTCTGTCGACACAAGACCCGCAAACACACGTCGATTAACCGATCGAGCCAAAACAAAGAAACTCAAGTCCCTGCCCGCTTACAGCCAAGAAACATCATCGAGACGGAAAGCAAGGAGAGAGAGAGAGAAAGAAAGGAGGGGATCGATTAGGGAATCGCAGTTGAAAACTGGAGCGGCGCGGTTCTCTCCCCCGAGAGCGCTTAGCCACCCCCGAATAGTCGGAGGGTTCGACTCCTGGAATATATATTGTATATATATATATATATATATGTACACGGGAACGGGAGCGCGCCTTTTTTTCCCGTCGAATATTGGAAAATAATGCACTTACGGCGGCGGCGCGCTTTTCCCTCGAATCCGGCAGCCCAGTGCATTTGCCGCTCGTTTGATTCGCCTCTCCTGGGAGAGCTCGAGGCTCTCTCCGAGGGGGAGAAGTAAAAGCGAGTGCCGCCTCCCGGCCGCCGCAGCAATGAAATTTCGAGAGACGAATGAACATACGATTTCATTAGGCCGAGAAAAGAGGACTGTCGGAGGACGTTTATTTTCTGGATTTCCATTTTTTTGATGGGAGATTTTTTTGCGCAATTTTCGGGTGGTGGATTATTTGGAAATTTGTGCGACTTGTGTCGTAAGGCGTATTTTAAAAATTATCTATTTTAATGAATTAATATAAGGTGGATTTTTAGTAATCAATGCATTTAAATTGAAACGTTAGATTTACGTGATAATAGGATCGTGTTATTTAAAAAATATATAATTTTGCTACTTGAAAATTCATGAATTGCAATAATACATTTAATGAAAACAAATTTCATTTTAATGCAAAAAAATTTATAGTGTTTCTTACATAAAGTGTAGTATATCTTTTTGTAGGAAAGCAAAAAATCGTACACGAAGTGCAAGAAAAGACAGCATTCGTGAAGTACTTTATGAAGTATGAAAACCCCAAGGGCAATTAAAGTATACCGCAGCTAACAAGTGGAATGATTATCGTTTCCTTCCGATCTCCGAGACGAAAGAAATGAAGGATTCTCTGACATAATAAGCCTTCGCGCACTGAGTGTACCTTTATTTTTCCCTGCAAGTATGAATTGAAAAATACTGTTAATTGAAATAGGAAAATCAGTCTTTTAAAGAAAGCAAAGTTTGTTTTGTTAGTAAACAAACTGTAAGAATTTCTCGAGACAAAAAAATCAAATAAATAACGTGATTTATTTTTAATTAACGCAAAAATTAATTAAAATGTACAGTAAAAAATTATGTATCCTTCATTCTCTTCAATACATAATTAAATAAATGCACACTGCAGGTATAATAGAAGTGATGACGGGTGTATAAAAGATAGTAGTAATTACAAAGTTCATGATACAATGTAACAAGGAGCATACGAGATTAAATGACTAGATGATTTACAAAGTTTGTAGAAGTTACTAATGTTGCACTAAAGGTATTTAAAAAGTTGTTCATAAATAAACTTATTAAAAACTACGCTGATAAAGTAATCGCATACAGTAATCTAAATGAATTCGGAATTTAGGAATAATTTTAACTTTATTGCATTTATGAACTTTTATAATAAAAAAATCTTACGTTTTCTATTCAGAAAAAGGAACTCAATACGTACTATTTCGTTGAAATCAGTTTCTTTTATACTTTCGGTTCATTAACTCTAGAGAAGCTCAGCCAAAAAAAAACACAACAACTTTTATAGTACAAACTCGAAGTCGTTTGCTGGCGATAAAAAGCACTTCGTGGATATCGAAAATTATGTACTTCTGACGATAAGCAGAAAAGATCTGCACTCCGTGGATGTGCTTGTAAAGTAAATCGGTTTACCGGTTCTTTAAAACCGACCATTTCGAAAACACGCTGTTTCCCAGAAGAAAAAAAAACGTGATGCTTGTAGCTTTAACGTGAATCCATTTCGTGCCGGCTGCGCATCACTCCGTTAAATGTCTCGCATTGTGATTAAGGAATTTTTTTTTCGCGGAATATCATATTCTCAGGCCTGAAAAACAACATTAATCCAAACCACCGCCTTCGACACTGCCTACGGATCGATTGACTATTAGCCTGAGCAAATACGAGCGGGCCGATACGATCTAACTGGGAGATCATCACACCTGCAGCGGAAAATAGATTTTGATAACACGTTGAGGAGCGCATTTTTAGATGGCGCAAAGTAACGAGATTAAAATAACTAAAGGTGCTAAATTTTTAGTTGAATTTTCCAGCAAAAACTAGTCGGTATCTGTCTGCATCTACAGGTTGAAAACTATAGAGAACTGCTAAAAAAAAAAAAAAACTAACGCCTCGAAAAGGCAGCAGTCGGCGGAAGAGGCCTCTACTCGGGGGCAGCAGCAGCGACGGCGGCAGCTCGCATAATATGAGAAATGGCTTTCAACATGGCTGCCAACACCTCGCACCGAGTCGTTCGGGGCCGTGGGGCACGAAGAGAGAGAGAGAGAGAGAGAGAGAAGACATCGGCGAAGAGAAGGAGGAGAACGAGCGGCGCGGCGCGCAAAAAAGCCCGCGATTTTTCGTGCCGACCTATACACGCGGAGAGAGAGAGAGAGAGAGAGCGAGAGAACGGGTAGAAAGAGGCGCTGGGCAGCTGTCGGAAGATTAAGATAACCCCGAACGCCGAGTGTAGGGGTGTGTCCGAGAGCTGTGGATTTAAGGTGATTAAAGGCACCTGATATCGAAAATTATTATGCCGCATGTTATTTTCATCTGGCCGGGCGCACGAGCCGCGCCGCAGCCTTCTGCTATTTTCTCGGGCCTATATACGTTCGTACACGTCCTCCGCAAAATGAGCTATCAAAGCCGTGTACGAAACGTCATCGTGATAGGGGAGGGCCCCTTATCGGGCCATTGTTTCTCCGCGCGCGCCGAGGCTTATTATATATTTATTTAAAGAGATTCGCGTTCTCCTTATTCTTTAAATTGCTTTCTCACGGTGCGGCGGCTTCGGGAATTTCGCTCTCCGCGATCCCCCGTTTACCGCGCGGGCAAAAAAATTCATAGACAATGCCAATTGAAATTGGCGCGCGAGCGGGCGAAAGGAATTGGAACAATAATAACCGCGCGCGCGCCGATCCCCTTTTCGGCCTCGTTAGCGTTTTTCGGGTAATTCGGGCTTGATATTTTAATTCTGCGCGAGAGCCGATGCGCGCGGGGAGATAAGCGTTTGAAAAATTGCATTTGTTACACCCGGGGTAATGTCATAATTTTCTGCCGCTTCGATTTTAAAACCCGCGCGAGAGTTCAGCCGAGGGCTCAGTCGTCTTTTGTTTCTTTCGATTTTTCGAATTACGCGCGGCTTTTATACAATAAATATTTTTTTAACAGCCCCGATTAAATCTCTATTACGGGTTTCTAATAGAAAATTTTATCGAGACGTAATTTCTACTCTGTGTTTATTGAGGTAACTGGAGAAATTAAAAATTTCGTTTTTCAAGCCTTATTAACTTAATTGAAAAGGTACATTTTATAAACCTTTGATTACTTTCAAAAAGCAGGGTGCCTCGAGCTATCCCTTTTTGAGCAACTTTTTATCAATAACATTAGTTAATTACATTTGCAATTATTTCTTAAACATTGTCAAACAATTCTAAATTTAAATATTCGATCGATCGCCACCTGCAAAAAACCTCTCATTCCCTCCGTTCCCCATCGCTCTCGGTGTGAGAAATCCTCGAAGCCCCGGCACACAATGGAAAAGTGTGAAGTAGACGTACGTAGGTGCACGAGCGTCTCCGCTCGCCGTCCATAACCCCGCGGCGACCATCGCGATCGCGCGGCCCGCTCGAAACGAGAGAAGAGCCAGAAAAAGCAAAACGGCCGCGACAAATGCCGCGGCGAGCGGCGCCTAATTAAGGCGCACCTCCCTCCGCCGTATATACCGACTTAATTGAATTTCCGAAGTTTCGGAAAAGGAAGGCCTCTGTGCCCCCCTTCTCCCTCTTCTTTCTCTCCATCCGTGGCGATCGTGACGTAGGATACAACGTCCTGCCTCCGCGTGGAAACGTGAGGATCCGCGCAGAAAAAAAAAACAAGCCGAGCGAGCAGGGAAAATAAAGGAGGCGACGATACGCGCCGAAGAGAGAGAGAGAGAGAGAGAGAGTGAGGTTCCCTCTTCCGATCTCGGAAGAGTTCGTGACTTAGTATTTGCTCAGCGGTTTGCGCGCCGGGCCTTCCCCCGCACTATCCAGCCCAGCATCGACCAAGTCCCTTTCAGGATACATAATTATATTATAATAAACTGTAACGATACGAGGCCCGAGCAGCTCTCTGGCCTCACTTTTCTCTCTCTCTCTCTCTATCCTCTCTTTCGTTCTCGCTCGGCCGTTAGTTTCCTCGAGGTCGCCAAACTGCAGCTGCGATCGCGCTAACCTTTTTATCGCGGGAGATGTGCCGCGCTCCGCGGACGGGAGACAGCTGGACCTTGCGGTGTTTGCAAGGGATACAAGCCGCCGTAATTTATTCAATTTGCCGAAGGGAACTTTGGGTTCTCTCTCTCTCTCTCTCTCTCTCACGTGGAATATATTATTTTTAAATTTTTATACGCAATTCAATTAAAATTTTATTCTGCGAAAATGGACGCTTAGGACGGAAGCTCGTTATTATCGTGGAAATAATTGAACTTTTATACACATTTTAATTTGAATTTAAAACCTTTTCATATACAAGTTTCTGTAATATACAAGCGTTTATAATAAAAGCTTTCCAAACAAACATTTCGATCGGTCGAACGAGCTTCATCAAAATAGCTTCCCTCAAATTAACACTATGCCCAACCAAGCATTAAATTCCCATATAATCGTCTCGTTCGCCGGCAGTGACCACCCACAATGACCCTCCCCGTCAGAAGAAACTCAAAAAGAAGAGCGAATCAATCTGTCGGAGCCAAAGGACGAAGGAAAACACAGTCCCATTAATAGATGCCTCGGCAACGTTTTCTAATTGCGCGCCGCGGCGGCCCCGATTATTACCTCCTTGCGCGCGCTCATGAGAGAGAATCGTGAGCTTGCGCTTACATCCTCCGACTATATAGCCCCGTAGCATCTCCAACCGCACTCGGCACCGACCCTCTCTCTCTCTCTTTCTTATTTGTAAGTGGAATCTATCTCTCTCACTGCGAGCCGGCCGTCTAATAAGCGGTTGCGTCGCTCGGAAAGGCGTCGTGCCGTCGTTTTATCTCGTCATGCACTTGCCGTTTTCTTCCTCCCGACACGAGCACCGACGGCCGGGGTCCCCCCCCCCCCTCTCTCTCTCTCTGTGTTCATTAAACGGTTTCATGCGCGAATAAATGTGACTTTTTCTACCTCTCTATCCTCCTGGCCATCGCCGCTCGAGTCCGCTGCGGTTAAGGAGATCCCGAAGGTCTTAAATTTAATGCGCGCGGTGTGACGTGTGCCATTAGCGGCCGCGCTTAAATCTTATTTTATGAACAGATTCTTCAATGTCACCCTCGACTTTCGTTCGCTGCTATTTTAGTCTTTTTATGCCTGCAGCTTCTTCAATTCTCGGATCTTCGTCTTTCTGATAATACTAAATTACAATATTTCCGAAAAATGACATAATAAAAGAGCAGTGGCAAGTTTACCTAATAGCAATTACTTATCAACGGTGAAATTTTCTAAGCGAACTATCCGCGGCACGTCCGTCTTACCGTCCAATCCGAAAAATTCTGAAAATTAATTTCCTTCTGCTTGCACAAACGATTATCTAAGGTTGCTCGAGCCTTAGAATCGGGTACAACGCCGTGTAGACGCACGTGCTCCCTCGGGGGATGGAAGACCGGCGGACTCCCTCCTCCGCTCCTCCTTCTGGTTACATCCGAGGAGCAGCAACTTCCCTCTCTCTCTCTCTCTCTCCGAGCGCGATAAATAAAATTCCGGCGGTAATCAGCGGTTCTCCGCTTACCCGGAAAACTTGTTTTATTTCTCGCCGAGGCAGCCGAAAGTTGATTTTCGCGCGGGGATATATTGGCGTGCGTGCGTGCGTGCGCACGCGCATTTAAAAGGGCAGCGCGCGGCTCATGCAAATTCAAAAGAGAGCCGCGCAGCGACGGCTAAGTGATTTATTTGCACGGGGCTCTTCTCGGTTAATTCGTATTTTCCCGTATACAAATTATATAGGACGCCGGTAATTTTCGCCTTTTATAAGGCCCTCTTTCTTTTCTCTCTCTCTCTCTTTTTATCTTGGAGGGCGAGAGATGCGTTTCCTTCATGCCTGGGCTTATCGCGCGCGGTCAATCTTATATTGGACTTTCGCTATATAGGCTTCTGCACCGAGCAGTTTCGAATATGTATACATCAATGGCCGCGGTTGCCTTTTGAAATGCAATGCTAAAAGTTATTTATCGCCAGGCGGCTTTTATTTGAAAGGCTTTGAGAGATTTGTTATTTTATTTAAAGTGTAATATAACTCGGGGTAATGCCTCGTTTTATGATTTTTCTAATGATAGTTTAAAGAACACTAAAGAAAATCTCGCGGTGCTAAAAACTTTTAAATGACTTGTAATAAAATAGTTCCGAGAAATGAATATATAATGTAAGTGCACTGGAATTTATCTTGAATCATTATTATTTTTAATAAAATAAGTAGACTGCGCGTTATAAAACTTTTAATAATGATAAAATAATAAATTATAATTATATGGTTCGGGGTTAGGTTTCTTTTATGCAATATTTATCTTTTTATGTTCTGCCACTATTTTCTCGAATGAAAATTAATATTTTCATATAAATTACTTTTTAAGAATGTCGATAAGGATTGTTATTATATTGAAAGACCGGCAACGTAAACGCAAAATAACTCTTAACAAGTAAAATGATGACTTGGACGATAAAATGGTTCTCGCGTGTTAACTGAAAAACTTTTCTTACTGGTACGTGTAGTCTTTACACGTTTTCGAAAGCATGAATTTTATCGAAAATTAAAACAGATGAACTTTTTAATACAGAGAGATTTTGCAGTTTGTGCATTAAAAATTATGGGATCGATGATTTTTTGTTTAGTAACGAGCGGCGAGTGTCGCTGCAAATCATTATATTAATTTTGTTACTATTTTCAGTTTTGAAAAATTCCAAAACCCTTAAACGCTTTCTAATTAATATTTTGTGTACGTCGACTTAATAAGCTTTAATAATACGTTTCAGGAAAACGACGCGATGGAGATTATTTGTCGCAAAGCAGTATAAGGTGTAGAAAAAAGAAATATTTCTTTTCAAGAAAATTATTGCAATCTTGTAATATAAAAATTAATAAATTACTTCATAATTATTAAATTGCTCAGGTGATTTTCGCAAATTTTCAACGCAAGCATTTTTTCATCCTTCAATCGAAACTTAACAGTAAAAAATAAAAAAATCCAGAATATATAGCTTTCAGAGTTATTCTAAAACCTTAAAAAGCATTCAATCCTCGCCTCCAGTCCGTAAACTGACTCTCGAAGAAAATTACCATCATCTCCTCGGATCGGTATTTAATGAAATCCATCAGGGCGAGAACTTGGAGAATAAAATAAAATAAACGTCGCCAGCGCGATAAGGGGTTAAAGAAGAGGCAGCGGGCAGGGTAATGAGCCGCAGAACGTCGCCGGCCGTTGACAAAACGGATTAGGGCGAAAGAGAGAGAGAGAGAGAGAGAGAGAGAGACGAGGCGGCGAGAGCGCGAAAATCGAAGGAACGGGACGCTGTCCAAACAACCCTTTTCCTTAATCATTTAAGTGATTCGGTAAGCGCCCCTCTTTCTTTCCTCTTGTTCTTATTTAGCGGGGCAGGGGGTAAGGAGGAGAGCGGGAGCACCTTGGCGACCCCCGAAGAAGGGAATTCATTCCGACGCAGTGGTCCTCGTTTTCCCGGGCTTTGCCGGAATCGGATTTACTCTTCAAGTGCCCGACTGTGTGTACCTTTGAGGGTGAAGAGGCGGACAAAGGAGGAAGTTTCTGATTAATGTTGCGACGATTAGGAGGAGATATCTGACTACTGTTCGTCGATTAACAGTGTTTTATTTACAGGACCTGCTTGTTCATACTACTTTTTTTAAGTTATAAATACCACTTTTTCGGTCAAAGGTGAAAAAAATAATTGATTTCTATAAGTTTTCGGTAACGATTATTACCGTGGAAGTTTGAAAATTTTTGAAATTTCGAAAAAATTCGACGAGCACAAAAGTCGATTTGAAAAAGCGTTTATCTTTTCCACTTCGATTTCCTGCTGCTCCAAGTCGAAAGTCTAGTTGACGACCTCGGAAAATTCGAGGCGACGGGCGAATAACGTCAAGTTCGATTAATTTTCCGGTCATTATTTTTTACGACTCCTTATCGTTGGATTTGCATGCTTCTTCGCTCCCGCTCTGCTTTCCTACTTTATCCTTCGATTTTTCTCTTATTTCCTACCGGCTTCTACAATTTCTCTCTTATCCTCCCGCCCCCTCCTAAAACATAAAACACTCCCATTATCGCATAAAAACTCACTCGCTCCGACAATAATAATCCAGTTTTACATAAAAATTACATCCACAGTAACCGAATTGTCCTCTCCCGGAGCGTTCGGCCAGGCCGACTTGAATTATTTAAAGGGGAAAATCTTTTTTACCGAAGCTTTCGAGCTGTCCAGCTCAGCCGGCTTACTTAGCCTGGGCATGCAAATTTTTCTCTCACATTCCAAATTTAACAATCTCCTCGCCTATCCGGCTCGACGAAAAACTGATATAAAACTCGCGGTGTGCCCCAACATTTATTATTCCTCTCGCTCTCTCGCGTAAAACAGATGCAAGCGACTCGCGCGCGCGCGCGGCAATTACAATAAATGATAGAAAGTATCCCGCGCGGTTATAATACACGGAAGCCGTAATAAAAAGCGCCCAGCGTCGCGGAGGCAAGAAAACCATCAAAACCGGGGCATTTACATTCGTTTCCCCGAGAGCGCTTAGAAGCTCGGCCGGCGTCTATTATAATGCTCGGTTTTAACGTCGCGCGCAACCAGTACCTCGGCTGTTACGGCCGAGAGCGCGGCGACCCACTTTCCAACTATTACCGACGATTAGCACTCGTTTCGACCGACGAAATATCCTTATCCGATCTCCGTTATCGCCAATTTCGGTCCAAGTGGCCGCGCGCTGAAAAAAGGGGAGAAACTCGGCGAGTCAGCTGCGTCAGCCAGAAGAAGAAGAAGAAGAAGAGGGGCTGCCGAAGCGTTTTCTTTCTCTGATTTATGACTTTTTTTTTTATCAATTATTCTTCGGTGCCGCGAAGGCTGCGCTGCACTCTGCGTTCAGTTTCTTTTTGAATTATTTTATGAGATCCAGAATTTTTATAACTTATTTCGTTCGATTAGATAGCGATATTTTTAACTTGAAAGTAAAAATTATAAGAAATTAAAGGTTAAAAGAATAGCTGAAATAATTTTTTAAGGAAACTTTTAAGTATAAAATAAAGCATTTTAAAATCTTTGCCTAGTAGATACGTTCTACACTTATAATACACTCTCTATTTTAAATACAAAAAAATAGTATTTAATACTAATCCCTATATCGTACAAAACAGGCTGTTTTGAATTGTTTGACTCTATCAAATTTTGCATTTGAAAAGATTTTCATAAATTAAAGAGTTCACCACTATAAATCTTTCTTAATTTCTGAAAAAGATTATCAAATTTTCCAATCTGGACAGCTGCAAATTCTTCTACTTATCGTTATTTATAGTACACGTAAACTAAAGCTCTGTTCATATCACCAATTAAAAGTTATTATTGCTTTTTAAATTTTCTGTAATTTAGTAAAGTTCAGAAAATTTTTAAAAACATCTTAAAATTAATGTTGTCTTCCCTATATTGAAAGACAATAATCATTAAATCATATACATATAGGTACTCATAACAATTGATCTACTAAATTTTTAAATCTTATACAAAAAATGATATCAGCATACAGTAGAAGAACCAACTAGAAATCAATTTCAAATCCAGAGCTCGTCGCATCGCGCGAAAATCGAACAAAAAGACGAAAAGCCAAGAAACGCAGTGGCTAAGAGGCACCTTCAAAGAAATCGCGAGTGCAGTGCACACTGGCCGGCGTCCTCGTCCCTCTCTCGCCTGTGCACGCGTTCTCGCGTTGCGTTGCGAGTCGCTCGGCTGGAGAACCCGGGGGACCAGGGTGGGGCCCGGCCGTTTCGCTGGGCGGAGCTTAAGAGCAACGGCAAAACTGCAGCCGCCGCCGCCGCCGCCGCCAGGCTATAGCGACTCCGGAGGCGAGCCTCTCGAGGAGCGAGCCCTCGAAGCCCGTGCTACTATTAATTATTTATGCTCCGAGCATTGCAAACGCGCTCCCTTCTAACAGCTCGCCGGCCAATCCAATCCTATCGCCGCTCGAGATCGAATCCCCAGCCGGAATAATTATGATTGGATTCTCAAAACTCGCCTCTCTCTCTCTCTCTTTTTTCGACGATTGCTTTTATTTTTATTATACACAAACGCGAGCGGAGACCGCAGAGGCGCGGAGACGAATGGCGGTGCGTTTCGATGCACCGATCGTGCTTTTTTTTTGGGTGATTAAACGAAGAGAGTGTAGGGGGAATAACTATTTTTAATGGATCGATAGCAGTGAAAAGAGAGATGATTGATTTTTTCCTTTGAAATTGACAAGAAATTCACTGCGTTTATCATAAATGCGAAGGAAATATTAAAATTACTCATCGTAAATGTAAAATTAAAAAACGGAGATAACGACGGCCCAATATATATTTGTAATTACAAAGAGCTTTATTTTTTTTTCTTTAACCGATACGGTGGTTATACAATAATTAGGAAGTACAGTTTTAATAAGTTCATCTCGCCTTACTCGGTAATTTATTGGGTGATTGAATACTTTTGCTTTATAAATTGTTTTATTTAGCTCGATTATAATATCTGTCGGTGCCGGGCTCTCGCATTAATGCAATCTTTAAAGGATCATGGAACAAGTCAAATACGCGATTACCTGCTTAACTCAAATAAATAATTAATGCAAATTTAATAGTTTTATTACGAAAAACCAATCGCGCGGACACTCCGCGACAAAACTCGTTTCCCATTACGGGAAAAAGAGAGCAGGATAAGGGAGGCCGTGTGCGGCGGCAAAAAGGGGAAAAGGAAGCTCTTGGCGGCGGCGCACTAAATCTTTGGGGCCGGGGCGAAAAAAATCAAGCTCTCGGCAGCAGCGCGCAAAACCGCCAAAGAGTATAAAACTGTTCCACCTACCGAAAAAGAAAGCAACGCGCCCCCGGAGCGGACGCATTCCAAAAGTTAATAAACCAAGCCGAGAAATGCGCGAGCGCATACAATCGCTCCCGACGAAATTGAGCGAATAACTCGGAAGGGGGGGGGGTGAGCGAGAGAGAGCGATATAAAAGCGAATGCAAGGAGAAAATAAAAGGAGATGAGAGAGCCGGCGGAGAGGAGGAGAATCACACCGGAGAGCGATGGCGCTGTATATACATATTATAGAAAAGAGAGGAGAGGAGGCAGATTTTTCTTTAGAACGCCGTGCCGGGGAGAGAGAGAGAGAGAGAGAGAGTGAGCAGCCACCGTGTGATTACCCCGGCAGGGAGGGAGGCATATATGAGTAATTTGTATTCAGCCCGATCATCCGTATCAAAATTCGAATCTACTTAGTTCTGAGAAGCCATGGGTTATATCGAGGCTTCCCTCTCTTCTTTTTCTCTGCCTTCCTCTCTTTTTCACTACTCCTTTCTCTCTTTCATAGCTGCTTTTTCTCCCTTTTGCCGGGGGGGAGGGCATCTCCGCTGCCTCTCTCTCTCTCTTTTCGATCGAACCTTTCCGTCCTGCACACCGCGCCGTATAGCTTAATATAATATTATTCCCGGTTTAGTTTAATGGTCCCGGGCGATTATTACACGGGCGAAGGGTATATAGAATGCGAGAAGAAGAGAAACGAGTCCAATGGAGAATGAGAATGGCGAGAGGAGGTAGAGTGAGTGAGATTGCTTGTTTGTGCGTTTTCTTTCCCTCATTCGCTCTTCTCTTACCCGTTTTATCTCGTTTTTGCTCGTTTTTCGACGTCGTCTCTCTCTCTCTCTCTCTCTCTCTCTGCACATCGGCTGTATAAGAGGGAATTCAAAAGAATTCCTCGGGCGTAGACTCATTAGATTTTAATAAAAAGATTGAGTTTGAGACTCCCAGTCAAAAGGGATAAAGGGTTTCGGCCGAACAATTTATTTAGATTCCGTATATACGTCTACGTTTTATAATTCCCTTCGGATAATTCAGAGTTTTGATAACTCTATTTTTCTACATTTATTATCATTTACTTAAATAAAATCTGTTAATTTACTCGTATGCTTTACATACATTTTATACCGAGGTACGAAGTTGAGAGTACTTTTTCAATAATAAATTCTTTTTCTGAAATTTAATTTAAAAGTTTCATTTTCCTTTGAATTTACCTTTACCAACCGAGTCAAATCAAATTTCGCACGTATAATTATCCGTAAACCGAACGAGTGTTAATGACAAAAACGTGGCCTATTTTTCCTATCCCAAGTGACAGCGTCTCCTCCTTGAAAAAAACGAGCCGACGAGCGTATCACCTTTCTTTGCCTCTGTCTCTCGTTTCCAGCCCGAATCGACACGGAGCCGTGGGTTTGCTCGCCGATTCACTATATACATCGCGCATAAAACCCGAGCCCTCCGCCCTCCGTCCGATGGAGGGAAAAAGAGCGAGTAAAAAGCCCCAAAACAAAATGCTATTATGATCAGTCGCTCGGGTGATTGGGTGGTCCAAATTACCGCGCTTGCATTCCACCTGCCTCCTCTCACCCTCTATCTCTCTCTCTCCCTCTCATCCCCGTATATATATATACGCGAGAGAGCTCTTACTCTCCCAATTGCGTATAACGTATTTTGAGTTCTCCGGCGAGTGGTAGCGCCTGCAGTGGATCCAAGGAAATTGGATTCGGCCGCAGAAAAAGTGGCAGGCAAGCCCCGGCCAGCCTCGATGGATTTTCGATGGCTTACGCTTAGCCGCGCGCCGGCGACCGGCTCGATGGAGATTCGAACAATGTAGAGGTGCAATTCGTTTATGTATTTTTCGAGAATGCGCTTTTTTTTTTAAAGCAAATTTGTCCCGCAACATCATTCGCATTTACCGCGTGGAACAGACTAATGAACCGATACTCCCAATCCGAAGGCAACTCTGACGTTTCCATCAGATTTCTCTGGATCCAATTTTAATTTCCACAATAAACTCATCACCGGGGCCGAGTCAATCATTATTAGATTATCGCGAGAGAAAGCAGCTCCTCTCTTCCCATCGCATATAAACGCGGCGAAAAAGAGGCTCCCGAAGAGGCTCTCGGCAAACGAAACGATATCCTCGCGTTCGCTCGGCGAGAGAGAGAGAGAGAGAGGGAGAGAGAGAGAGAGAGATCTCCCCGCGCTTGCGGAGACCCGCCAGAGGATAAGCGATCATCGATCGGCCGGCTCTCTCTCTCTCTCTCTCTCGCTACCGCCCGAGCTTTTATAATAATCCTCCGCTCTCCGGTTTTAATTTACGAACGAGATCGATTAAACGGTGGCAAGAAAAGAAGCGGGGCAGAGAGCCTCTCGCTCCCGGTAATTCATATGCGCTCTCGGAGCCGCGGCGGCCTCCGCGGACGAGAGAAAGAAAAGGAGCCTCATACACGTATACGCGTCCGGGGTAGATAGAGCGAGAGATAGCGGCGAGAGAAAAGAGCGATGAGATGTACGCGCGAGAGGGGGGTGGGGGAGGAGGGGAGGAGCACGGCAGCGCGGAGAGATGAAAAGGAGGAAAAAAGGAGGACTCGGTGGAGGAGGGCGACGAAAATGGCGGGGGACAGAAGGAGGAAAGGATATTAATGAAGATATTCAAATGAGAGAAAAGTAAGAGGGGAGGCCGAGAGAGAGAGAGAGGCTTCCTTTGTCGGTGTCCAAGCCCCGGTGACTCGGACTATGTAGATTAACTTTTTTTCTTAATCTCTTACTCCCTTCTGCTCGCCGCTGGTACATATATATACCGGAGGCTGTGTGTGTTTCCGTGTCCTTCCCCGCGGGCAGTTTTATTTGATACGCTTTTTGTCCCGGCCGGCGCGTACCGTGAAACCGCCACTTTTCGAGAAATCGAAAGGCAAACGTCGTCGATCACAATTAATTTTTTTACCCCCCTCCCCCCCCCACACCGAGAGACGTTGTGCTTTTGCCTTCTGTTTTATTTCGGCTGCCTTTTTTTTTCAAGGAGGCTTAATAAGATTTTAAATTGCAAGGGAAATGTTCCATTGTGCGGCGTGGCTCCGCATTGCGCCTACATGCAAAACAGTTTATTATATTTAATTGGACTCGCGTATATACGGCTGCCGCCGAGTGAAGAGTTCTCTGCTAAGTGTAGTAGGACATGCGAATGATTATGAATTTACGGATATTAAAATTACTTACATCCGCGAATTTAAAATTTAAATCAAACTTGATCAATCCTTTTAATTTTTTCGTCTCGTCTGCTTTTACTTATTTTTTTTTTTTTAATTCGAGTAAACCGTCAGTCTTAAAAATACATAATGAGGATATTATTTTACAAGTATTCAAATTACAAGCATAATCTTACTATAACGAATCGCTTCGACGCATTCAGTTTAAAGAATAGAACATTGTTTTAATTTTCATTAACAAAAATGCGATTATAATTCTCGTACGCTCGAAGTAAAAACGAACCTTTCTCACGTAATTCGAAACCAATTAATTAAAAACCACACTATTAAAAGCCCTAAATCGTCCTACATCCTTTTCGAAAAAGACCAAGCAAACACCTTCCTCGAAGACTGCTCCCTCTCATTAATAACTCCTTTAAGCAATTAATTAAGAAATGATCTTGGGCGTCGTCACTCGTATACTCCGGGCCTCCGCTTTGCAGGCAGCCAAAAATTATTCATCAAAGAAAATGGCAAGAACGAAAGGTAACACCGCGAGGGTCACGCGCGTAAAAGCAAGGCGCGGCGAACTCGATCTATCATTAGTCCGTCGCCGTGGCTCTAATTCACTTGTTTCTTCGGTTTTCGCTCGGCGGGATGAAATTAGAGCCCCGCGGCCCCGACGCGCCCGGAAAGAAAGCGCAAAGGATAAGGGAAACGCGCCGCTACTCACCTCCGCGGAATGTCATTAAGAGCCTTTTAAAGGGTGTCGAGAGCGCCGAGAGAAAGATTCCTGTTTTTCAGCGCTCTTCAGGTTTCAATTAATGCATTCGCGCCCACTTTTTAGAGCTTCTTCGCGAACGATGATATTTTTAAATAAATAATCGTGCTAATCGTGTTTTACCCGCGTTGTAAATTGTAATTAACTATTTGTGAAAAGAAAACTTTTTTATTTAATAGACAGTTAAAGATATAATTCAGTCCCGCTATTAAGATTTTTTGCCGCAGAAAGCATTTTGAAACGATAATGGAAAAGGGATTCCAATTTAAGGGCAGGTAAGCACCATCACAGATCGTCCCAATTTAATTGAGTTTCCCTTCGGCGAGGTCGAGATACTTTTAGTCTTAGTGTATACGAAAACACATCTGTCGTGTAAAGGATCTACATTCTCATTTTTACAAACATAATTAAAGACCGTTTTGAACGTTCATTTAAGAAACAATTTACCGAACGTTTATTTCTTAAAAAATAATTAAAGAAAATTTATTTTAATATTCTTTTCGTCGCGATATTGCATTAATTTTCTAATAATTAATATTTTCGTTTATCAATCCTCCACTGTAGTTAGCAGTTTTAAAAAAAACTCGCGTTTAAAAAAGAAACCGATGTTTTTATTCCCGTAAAAAAAAAAGTTTTAAAGAAACCTATAACCCTCGAGCGTCCAGGACAGAGTTTAAAATATTGATAAATAATGCAGTAGTCGGTGGCGCAAAGGCCCGATGCCCTCGGAAACTCGTAAAAAAAGCACGTCGGCGGAGGAACAGCCTCGGAGCGCAAACTCCGCTCGCGCGACTGCGGAAGAGAGCGAGAGAGCGAGAGAGAGAGAGAGATAAGGGCTCGGCAGTGATTAGCCCCGAGCGAGTAAATACTTGCGATTCGTGCTCGTGTGCTTTGTAAATCGGCACTCGTAGAGAGCCAGCCTCGGCTCTCCGGAGGTTAGAAGCCGCGATACTCGCGATAACCTATCCGAGGCTGTGGGGGCCGCGTAAACGTAAATCGCTCGACTCATCGCGGCGGGCGGCTCTCTCTCTCTCTCTCTCTCTCTCGGCACTTTCTTGCGGGAGAAAAAAGGCCGCGGAGGCCTGGAAATTGCTCTTAGCACTCCGTTAGGTAAATTATTTGTAACTCGGCCGCCGCTAATCGCCGCCGCGCCGCAATTGCCACACGAGTAATTCCCGCCGTTAACGCGATATTACGCTCTTTCGACCTCTAGAGAGCCGCCCGAGCAGAGAGAGAGAGAGAGAGAGAGAGAGAGAGAGCGCGTATGGCTCCATAAATTTTTATCTTCGTTGTATTGTTGCCGAGCGAGCCGAGTGGCTTTAACAATTTGCGAGATGCCGCGCGCTCTTTTTTTTCCTTTTTCTTCGCTCGTCGAGCGAGCCGCGCGCTTGCGGAGAGCTCTCGCGTTTCTCTTTTAAAAGCCCGGGGGATCGTGTGGTCCATTAAAATCGAATAAATTTCGTGAGAACGATTCGCGATTAGGCGGGGAATTGTTGCCGCTGTGACAATTACCGGGGGCTTTAACGATGTGACTGCTGCGCTGCCGGGAAAAACAGGTCGGCTGCGGCCGCTGTTTTTCCTGTCGCTCGGAAGATAAACGTGATGGAGATATTGCTTATTCTATTTTAATTTTTATAACTTGAATTTTAAAAAGCGCCTTTTGCTCAAGGCGCTTTTTATTTTGCGTTATTTTTGCTTGCTTGCGCAAATTCAACGAAAAGTTTGTATTTAATGAAAATTTAAAATAACGCATTATTTATTTAAAGGAAGGTAATTACGTACATTCTTAAAAAAAAAGCAGAAATATAATCGTTCCAGAAAGTAAACGGTTTTTAATTTCCTTTGTGATAAATCTATTCATCGATAGGTGAGAAAAATCAGGAAAAAAATTAATTGAGCAATCAAAGGTATGGAGCCGTCATAAAAAAAGAAAAATAAATGATCTTTTTAAATGTACAGTACGACTTCTTCACATTGATTGTGTAATCGTTAAAGCGCCACATGACTTTTCTTAAGGTGAGTCTTAATTCAGAACAATTCGAAAACCATTAGCGGCTACGTTAGATCGACTTTTTCATTAGTCACGGAGCCGAGTTTTTTTTCGAAGAAATCTAAACGCTGAGAACAATGAAAAAAGATTCAATGTATACTCGAAAGCAAGTTAAATTATTGTAAATAAAATAATCTTAGATTTTTCAACAAATAGTTTGGCCATTTGAAAAAACGGCCCGCGATCCTCGTAAAAAATGAAACCGGCCTCGCTTAAAAACCCGCACCCGATATCAAAATAAAGCCCGACTAACCCGCGGCCGCTAAAAACGGTAACGCCGCGCAACAACGGAGATCTCGCGAAATATCCATAAACACGGCCGAGTGCGAGAAGAAAAGCACTCGCACGTGGTAATCTCGAGCCACGGAGATGATATCTCCGCCGCGGCCGGATTGCGGCTCATGCTCGGGGTATAGAGAGAAAAATCGAGTTAATCGTTGCACTCTATATGCTAAGTGCGCGGAGGCGTGCTCGGGCGATATCTCGCGCGGGGGGAAGGAGTTACGGCGCGGTCGCCGCCTCCGTCATGCGAGTAGCCGCGTCGTCGTCCGTCGAATCGCTTACGTTTTCCACTTGTCGGCCGCGAGCCGCGCGATCGAGCGTACTTTCTTCGATTACGAGCCGACTGTTCTCTCAAGGAGCGGTCCGAGCGAGTTAATGATTCCGGGAGGTCGTTGGTTGTACAGGCTCGATTACACCCTTCGATGGGTCAGTTTTGCTATACGTCGGATGGAGAGGGAATACTTTTGTTGCTAATGATATTTCGGGGGTAGTGGACGGTCTGTTGAGCGATGAGGCGGCTGCGGTGTTGTTTGGGTTCTTAATGTATTGGCGAAATTAATGTGATTAGGAATTTTCGATATTTGGAATTTTCTGTTGTTCCATTATGGAAGACACCTTGCAGTATCAGGTGTGAGCTGATAATATTTTAGATAAATTTATTGGACTAGAAGGAGCAAACATAAAGCCGGTTGACTAGCAGGCGAGAATTTAGCAAAAAATCTCCGCTCGTAAATTCGTTTCTTTCAATTAAAAAAAGATTTTCTTCAAAGATAGAAAAAGATTATTTAAATTAAAGATTTATAGTCTGATAAATTTTCGCTACTCCGTTAATAAAATAGCATGATTTAAAATGCATTCATTACTTCGAATTTACTTCGACGTGTTATTAATTATGATTATAAAATGCGAGCTTCGACACTAATGGACTGTAATTATGGTAATACGTTTCTACTCTGTGTGCAGAGGATCGTATTTTTGTGTCACTTCGTAACGAATTTCCGGAAAACATACTGCCAACTCACGGGTATCAACTGTAACTACATTTCACGATCAAATATTTAGCCGCAATAACGTTCTATCTATTGAAAACGGCTTATCCTAAAGTGACGAAAGATAAATAAAAAGCTAAAAATTCTAGATTCAAAGTCTAAAATATATTTATAATTGTAATTATTATGTTTTCTGCTCCAATCTTCTCTCAATGCGCGACTTTTTCCATTTCTTCTTGTTACCAAACAATTAATAAAGCAACTAACACGTCGCGAAATTTAAAATTCAAATTCCCTCGCTTGACTTTTACAAATGATACCGGCAATAAACTGAAATCCATCACACCGAGCATTATACCAATAAATCAGCGTCGCTTCAATTATCAACAAATTAAGCAGCCCCCCATCAATCTTATCGACATCTACATCCCGCTCCGCGACCCCCGATTAGCATAAGTACAGACGTAAAACGATTCGATTCGTGGTCTTCGTGTGTGGCTCGGTCGATCACAAAAGAACCGGCGCGCCCGAGAGACAGAGAGTTCGGTGTCGCTCTCGCGAGAAACTGTATTCCGTTGGCCGTCACACAATATTCGCGTGGAAACAAAGGGATACACGCGTATCCCTTTGTTTGCGCAGCTCGATCGGTACGTATACATATGTATATGCGGGCGTTCGACGCACAGGTGGGTGAAAGAGAGAGAGAGAGAGAGAGAGAGCTCCAGCGACGATTTTATTCCATAAGGGCCCCCGGAGATCGAGTGTCGCACATTGTTCGCTTATGCGCGTTAGAATTTATATACACCGGGCCCGAATGGCTTGTGTGACAAGCCATACACGAGAGCGGACTTTGCGCTGCGCGCGTTATATCGAGCCTGATGGCCAATCTGCCACTGATTTATTTATTTTTTGGCCTTTTTGCGCCGCCTACGCCGCCGCCGAGCGCGCCGAATAATTGCTTGATTGCGAAATATTTCGACCGTGGCTTTTTATTTTGGCCGGGCTTTTCGAAAGGGTATATCCGGCATTTTTCTGGATATATTGGGAGCTGGCCAGGGTTTTCGCAGTTATCAAAAGGAGTATTTGAAAAAATAATAAATAAACATTCAAAGCGGCGAGTAACGTGTATTAAAATAGCGAAATGCTTTTTTTTTCTTTTAAACAATAATAATGCTTAAAAGAAAAGGGATGCGATAAATTAAAAAGCAATCAAGTATTAAGAGTGGCGGAAGATTTGCAAAAAAGGCCTGCAAAAGCGTAGCCGTGAAATCTTTATAATTATCAGCGCAATAAAACGCAATAATCGCCCGCCGAGTCCCAAAATTAAAATCAAATTATAACTGTCATAATATAGATCCCCGGCAAATTAAGATTCGAAAAATCGTCCTAATTTTTAGTACGATTCCGAAATTCCATCGGTTCGCCATTTAAAATGCTTTATGCAGGAGTCCGGCCGCCGATAAGTGCCATAATACTCTATCATTACACAATTTAGCCTCGTTAATTCAGGTATAACAATCATCCTTGGCCGCTGGAGCGTCGCCGGCCATTATTTTTTTTTCCGCCCCGGACGACGGAGCGATGGCACTCGGCTCGCGTCGTATTTCTCTCCTGCTCTTCTTTTTAATCGTGCGTCCTCGTCCCTCTCTCTCTCTCTCTCTCTCTCTCTCGGGCCCCGAACCACGCATGTAAGCGTCGTTTCCGCAAAACTCGAGGCTCTCGGAGCGAACCGCAAACCTTTTTGAGGCTTCGATCTTAATCGATGTGTATCCCCGGAGGAATATATAAACTTATAAAAATGCAGGGGACTGGAAGAGAGGAGAGAGAGAGAGAGAGCTGCGCGATCGGCAAAAACTCCGTTGACCATCTGTCCGATGGATGCCCGATGCGAACCTTTCTCCTCTTCTTCATTTCGTTCTTATCGGAATCCCTCGACGTTTCTTTTCGTTCTCATCTGCGCTTTTGTTCTTTATGCGTATATACCTCTGGAACCAATGGAGTTTCAAGCATATTAAAATTTCAATAATTAGTTTTCGGTGAATCTCCTGCTTGGGAAAAAAACGAAATATGATTCGGGCAGGTGGATGGAGGTATTGTTTTTTATACTATTAATTATGTATTTTAAAAATAAACATCAGAACTTATACTGTTCGCGAAGGCGGTTCGTACCGACTTTTACAACTCCCGCATTGTACCCCAACATATATTCATTGTATTATATACCAAGGTATTAATTATAAACTTATGTTTTAAAGCATGTTTTCCCTTGCATTCTAATAATATCAAACGCCAATGTCGTGTACCTTTGATTAATTTTTAACAGAATAAAAATAATGATTTTTTGCCCTGTTTTTATCATCGATTTATTAACTCTTTAGTTTTTACCGTAGTAGTAGAAAAAGGGTACAAAATGAGCACAAAGGACGTTCGAGGGAGTAATTCAAGGCGGCTTCTCTCTCCACTCGAACTAAGTGGAGTCGGGATCGATTTACCTTAAATATTATGCAAAAACCGTCGCATCGGTAGAATCCACAACGCAGTGCTGATCTTGTCCGCTGGAAATCGCCAGAATCGAATATCCGCCGTCGATTTAACCCCCAAAGATATATGATTATGAATGAGTTTATGCGAAGCGGAGGGCCCAAGAAAATAGTAAGGTTTCGATCTTTAAGTAATATCAATATCTTTTTACTTCGTTCATTCTCGCATTACCCTTCCTTCCTTACGACTCGGACACTTTCAATTTACTTACACATCGACTTGAAACTAATAAAAAAATAATTTAACGAACAATAATCAGCTCAAGGAAACGAGTGCAAAACGGAGAGCGAAAGCTGGCAGATCCCTTTTTCAAAGCGAATTCCGACCTCTTACCGTTCGATTGCTTTTCTTCTTCGATACTTCTTGCCGTGATTGACTTCCGAGGTGCACAAGATCGCGTCGCGTGGGCGGCGCGGTTGACCGATCATCCGTGAACGTGACGCGCGACCTGCCTATATATAAGCTGGAGATTGAATTCGCTAATTAAACACCGCGCGGAGTGCCGCGCGTGCACAGATAAATGTTTTCGTTCGAGCTCGAAATTGATTCGATTGATCAGCGCTGCGGAGCAGTCGATTGTTTCGAGGCATTTAATTAAATAACTTTGATAAGTATGTACACGGAGAAAAATGTTTAGGTTAAAATTGCTATATTTTTTATGACTCGGGAGCCAAACTTGATTTATGCAGCAAA
>JAWWML010000012.1:25963407-26002346 GCA_035047165.1 Ormyrus rosae | reverse complement strand
CTCCAGGTTAGTATACAATATAGCAATTTTTAATAAAAATTATAGGAATTTTTACTTAAACTTTTTTCTCCGTGTATTCTTTTTTAATATTTAGTAGTGTTACAGAAAATTGTGTACACATACACACACGCACGGACGCACACACATACATCTATACAGACATTTTTTAAAAACCATTTATTCTTTTTCCTGACACCTTAAAATAAAATTATAACAGGTTTTTAGAACAAGTCCAAAAATTACTATTACAAAGCCTTGTCTAGGAGGAAGCAAAAGATAGTTTGATTTTATTAACGCATTATATATTTCGAACGGTGTAGATAATGATTTACAAACATATTAACAATATAAAAATTATTATTGAGTTATAAAAAAAAGAAAATTTTATTATAAATTACATTTTGGCCGCTTAATCAGCGCTTTTGCGTCACTTTGCGATTGATTCACACATCATAGTTCAGTGAACAAAGATGGCTATTCGAAAGAATAAGCAGTAAAAATGCACGGTCTGCAGAAGAGATATTTTCATTTCATAATATTTGCGCTCCATCGTTTTCAAGTTTTAAGATATTTTTATTTCAAGTGCCTGCCATTCGATTTACATTCAGCGATGCAATCTTTACTTTTTCGCAAAATTTAACGAGTTCCACCCGTTTTTTAAAAGCAGAGATATCAATTTATCTTCTTTCGACCCCGAAAAAGCAGCTTCGATTTCACAATAAACCAGATCTACAAAATTAATACTTACGATTTCTATTAAAGTTCTTTTTTCTTGTGAGTACGCGGTTTCTTTCTTTTTTTAATATTTTTTAAAATAAGGTAATAAAAAAACATGATGGGTGAGACTTTCTTTTAAATTGGATTACTTTTTGCGATATTGAAAAATCTTTTATAAGAATAGTAAAGGTTATTCTTCAGTCTTCTTAATCTTATTAATTAAAAATTTATAATTTTATCATTTGTACTGCGCCGAGACTATTTATAAACTCTTGTATTTATTTGCTGTAAAACATTCGATATTAATCATATTGCCTGTCCGCTGTTCTTGCGTTAAACATCGTTGTACATTTGTCCCTTGCATCAGGACTTATTGAGATCTTCTGTTCGTAGTTTTTTCAATAAATTGTATTCTCTTCTACTCAAAGAATAGTCTTAAAAATATTTTCTTAAAGATTTCCTCAAAATATTAATTCTTTTGACAAAAAAGCATAACAAATCATATTGTCTTTTTAAAATTACAACTTAAAAAAAAAAAAAACTGAAAATCCACCTAAATTTAATCGCTACTGCCCGTCATCCTGTCGTAATAGTGCAGATCAATAACCGCTTAATCATCGGCATTGACAATATCTTCCCGGTACGGAAAGCTTCGGGGGCCTTAAGCCTCTCCGCGCAGCAAAACAGAGCAGTAACCAAGCTGGAAACACACAAGAGGCTGCCCAGGGTGGCTCGCTCGCCGATTTCTCCGTCTCGCTCTATCCATTTGAGCAGCGCCGCGGCATTGGCGGCGGCCTGCACAGCGCATAACGTCAACAACAATAGATTATGCTCGCAACACAGGAGGTCGCGCTACCGCTTGCGACCCCACACACACGCACATACGCATACGCACACGCACACACGCGCGCACAGCACGCAGGACAGTCGCGGCCGGGTTCTGCGCTCGCACAGCTCCCGCTACTACTTTGTCCAAAGTGAGCGTTTGCGTAAGTATGTGTATATACGTTGACTCGCCCCGCCTCCGCCCTGCCCTCCTCCTCCTCCTCCTCCTCCTGGTTGCGCGTCCCGCAACATAACACCTCGAGAGCAGCAGCCGGTAAAGCGAGAGAGAGAGAGAGAGAGAGAGAGAGAACGAGAGCGCCACCTCGACGATCGAGTTCAATGAGATTCCATTGTCTCGAGTAATTAATATTGATTACAATAGGTTATACCTGGCCCTTCTCTCCCCGGCCACCTCCCGGCGTTTTCGTTCGCTCTGCTCTGCTCTCGCTTTACCTATAACCCAAGTGCCAACACTTTGGATATATAGATGAATGGCTCGGTCGCTGCGGCTCTCTAAGCGCATCTCGCGCTACGGGAAACGTAGGATCGCCGGAAGGAATGGAAAACCTTTTTTTTATGCGTAGAATTAATGGCAAAGGTGGTTTAAAAAACGTATTTTTATAAAATGTTTTATATACTGGAATCAAAGGCTTAGATGTGGATTTTAGATTATTGATAATTTTGTCTTTTTCTATATAATTATAAGCAGCACTAGTGATTCTTTAAATTACAAATGTTTTTCGAATGCACGTTTTCATAAATAAAAAAATGCATCTCCATTTCAGTGATGAATGGAAGGGTATACCACTAACATTGTATTTGAAGAATATGCGATGTAATCTAAAAGTGGCTTATCAATTTTGGCACTTAATGACAGTGAAGACACGACGCCAAGAAGCAAAGAAACAGTTACATGGGTATTAGAGCCCAAAAGAAACCTTCAGAATTTCAGAGCGAAACTTGATTGGTAAGTTTAATGCAGCCGGCAAAGTTTGCTCTCCGAGGCAGCGCAAACGTTATCGGATGCTACAAGTCACAGCGAATCTCACCTAAACTTGGCCAGTGTAGAAGGGGCGGAACAAGCGAGGGAAACAGAGAGAGGCGGCAGATAAACTGCGGGCGCAAGCGAGAGAGAGAGAGAGAGAGAGATGGCCTGTAAGCGATGTGTCTCGACTGGATATCGTGTGCATTCGACGGGCGACGTGACGAAAAGCTCAGCCGGACCTTCATCAGCCCGCGCGAGTGTCCGCGTATCGGTGCTGTTTCACTTGGCCCGATACAGCGATATAATATATATATGTGTGTATATACAAGGCCCGCCTGCAGCCGCTTTCTCTCTCGGCCGTTTTAACGGCTTACAGGACGAGAGAGAGAGAGAGAGAGACAGAGGGCCTCGGAATGGATGAACGGTGCGCGGGCGCAAGGATATGAAGGGTGCCATTAATTGCATATTCCGCAGGAGCGATGCTATCGATTCGGTCTCTCTCTCCCTCTCTCTCTCTCTCTCTCTTGCTCTTTATCTTCGCTGGATGCGCTGGCTCTTCTTGCTGCGGAGACGGCGCACACGCGCGTGCCGCTGGCCTGCAGTTCCTTTGCTTTTCAGGTACTACCTCGGTATTGAAAAATTTCAGCTTGAGAAAGGCGACTTTGGAAAGGAGAGCTCTGGTTGCGAGGGCGAGGCGTTTTATAAATTTGTTTTAAACGTGCTTACTTCAATCAAACGTCGGACACTTTAGATAAAAAGAATGCTCTTAGTTGAATGAAAATAAAAAATGCTGATTCACAATTTTTTTTTTTTTTTTTTTTTTGCAATTACAGGAAGTAGATTTTGCACGTTCAACATTCCTAGTGCACAATCTAAACTGTCTTAGCTAATTTATTTTCATACCTGCACGCCAGTCATAACAAGCTCAAAATTCAATACTCTAAAAAGACAATTACTCATAATTTCGTTGGCCTTATCGCTAAGCTAGCAAGCACTCACCGACCGATTAACATTACCATCGGCAAACCCGTTCCTATCCACTATCTGCCTTGAGAAAAAGGGCTTAGACATCCCCTCCCGCCCCCCTACCTTCCTGCCCCCTTTGAGCGTGTATAAATCAGTAAGCAGGAAAAATAATTTAAGAAACGAGGAGGCTCGCAAGAAAGTTTCGCGCCGAAGAGCATCCCACGATCGCCCCCTCCCCTATAACGAACGAGTAGTCTCCTCTCCACTCCGCTCCTATATATACACGGGCGCAAAACACAGAGCGAGAGCGGCTCGCTATCATCGTTAAGCCTCTCTCTCTCGTCGGCGCGTCTTATCGGCTGATAATTCGCGCGGCAAGTGCAAGAAGCCGCTGCCGCCGCCGCCTCGCACTCGTCGCCGGAGCCTCGTTACGCGCGCCGGCTTTTTAACGTTTTAGCGCGGAAGGATGCCGAGAGCGGCGGCGGGGAGCCCCGCGCGGGATAACGCTCTCCCGCTCGCGCGATGGAAATTTTCTCACCCGCGGAGAGGAGAGCTCAGCTGCCGCCGCCGCCGCCGCTGCTTCTTCTGCATGCGCTTCTGCCCCGCTGTATACACGCCAGGCCGAGGAGAGAGGCTTCTTATCCGCGGCTGTTATTTCGCCGCAAATTATCCGAGGAAAGAGAGTGAAAAAGCTCGCGATTCCTCGCGGACTTTTACCCGGCTTTCAGCTTCGTTTCGCTTTTTCGGGGCGGGCTCTTCGCGAGCTATATTTATTGCTTCGGTAAACGCGAGTTTGATTTATTCGCGCGCGGCGTTTTTTTTTTTTTTTTTTGCGATTTTAATTGCTCCCGCTGCTTATTACACGGGCTCGCCTAATTCGAGGATTATTACGTTGTGGTTATGCGGTGGTATGAAAATTCGTCGGGAAATTGGACGTTTTGGAGAGAAACCGGGAAACGTAATTTGCATTCGTGCTCGTTTAACTTACTTTGTATTAGATTTTCTTACGAAACTTTTAATCCTCTGAATATCGTTACAATTTATATATAATTTTTTTTTCCGTTCAACAAAAAGTAGATGTGTGAAATATTTAGTAATGCGAGATGATGCGTACTCTTGCAGCTGCGCATTTTAAAATAATTATACTTGATTTCAGTGCCGATTAAGGGTAATAACATCTTGATTATGTAAATAAGACATTACATTTGTGAGAACGCACTTCGTTTCATCCCACTTACAATTTAATTTCATGCACCGAAATCGGATACTTTCGCAGTTACACGCCGCGCCGGTACATTAATTATAAACACTTGAATTTCGCATGCGAAATAAGAGCGTACGTATATACCGGCAGTTTCGCTCGTCCCGAAAACGTTCGCGAAATTCTCGTACCTCTAAGCAAGATATAGAAGCAGACGAGAAGCGCAATTTGATTGCAGGCGGCGATAAAGGGAAAAATACATCCCTCTCCGTCTTTCGCTCGGGCTTTCGCCGCGCACACTGCCCTCTCCGCGCGTATATACATTTTGCAATAATAAACAGCCGCGCTCTCGCGTTCGTACGCTCGCTCGCTCGCTCGCTCCTTCACGCATCTCCGCATCATAAAAGCGCAATCCCCGCCACATACGGCGCGTAAAAATAATGAAAAATACCGGCATAAAGATAATCGATCCAGGCCGATACACGCCGGCTCTCCCTCTCGAACGAGAACCCATAAAGGCACACACACCCTTCGCACCCTCCCTCCCTCCCTCTCTCTCTCCCAGTCTGCCTGCATCTCATTTGAGGCCGAGCGAGAAGCCGAGAGAAGAAAAGCGAGGCATAATTGGCCGGGAGCTATAAGTGCGCGAGGCTACCGGGGCGCAGAAACGGAAACGATATACCAAGCCGGAAGGTGTCCGCGCACTACAAGGAAAGCCTTTCCTTCCTAGGCAGCGGCGGCGGCGGCGGCGAGCGGCCCGTGCAGTAGGTGGAGTAGCGCTGCCCCCCGAAGGCACTCTGCGAGCCGCCACCAACCAATCGCTACGGGAACGAATGGAGAGAAAGAGAGATACTCGCCGACGAGATATATCGCGAGGCTCGAGCTGAGGTATAGAGCCGAGGCGAGAGAGAGAGAGAGAGAGAGAGCCCGACGTGCGTGACACCGCGACTGCCGAGGAGGTTCGGGCTAACCAGATTAATTGCTCGAGATATATGCCGCGCCGGAGCACAGCCCAGAGCGAGATCGAGGGAGGATGGATTAGAAAAGTAATGGAGGCGCTGCTGCCGCTGCGCCGGTTTTTTTCCGGGCTAGGATCGCGGGGATCGGTCGGCGAGAGCCCGTTGTTGGAGAGGATGAAAACGCCGATGGTTCTTCTAATTCTAGTCGTTCTTCCGAGAGTAGTAAATATTATCGGCGTGTACTTCGTGAATTCTCGTATGTAAATTTAGGTGTACTGAAGCGTCAAGGGAAGCCGATGACCTAACGATTTTTTAATAAAATAGAAAAGGAGGCGTGCAAAAATAAGAGAGGATTACCGGTAGAATTAGTTGTGCACCTAATTTTCTGCCGAGATTTCCCTCTTATTATGTCTCTTATCAAACTCGACACTAAATCGGGCACTACGAAAATCGCGGCGCCAATTCCTCAAAAAAAAAGAAAAAAAAACGTCCCTGGCCATTTTCCTCGTCGGCGAGCCTCCAAGTTCCCACTCCCAGCGGCGTGCCATTCCTCGTGCACTAATCTGGCGCGGAAGAACGCGAGAGAGCGAAAATGAATAAAGAGACTGGTAGAGACGTGGTAGATCGAGCGCGCGGCGAAAATGGCGAACCAACGCTCCTCAGATATAAGCCCGAGACACGCACCGACTGATGAAGGGTGGACACGCGAAACCGATTTCTTCCCGGAAACCCTTATTTTCTTATATACTGCGTATACGTGTGTGTCGGCCGCGCGGCGCGTCGAGTTTCGCGCGCCGCAGACCGGACGATCTCGGCGGCGGCGCCCCCTCCGCGCGGCGAATTATTTCCGCGTGATAAGCATGTCGATGGCGGATGGCAATTTATTAGGGAAAATTAGGGATATATATATATATATATATATGTATGATGGTCGGTTCGGCTGGATTGGCTAGAAAAGGTTTTTATTCCGTTGTTGATGTTGCGGGTAAGGACAGTAATGTGAATGTAATAAAGAAGAAATGTCCGAGATTATGTGCCGTAAGTAAATATTAATGTCTCCCTTGTTTATATATTGATATTAAAAAGCGACTTCTTTAATTACACTTTATTTTAACGCGCGTCCGGCTAATGGCATTATTAAAATTTATTAACGCTAATGCCGCTCTCAATTTATTGTAAACTAATAATAAAACTCGGTCGAAAAAAAAGAACGTTAAACATTATTTTACACGATCTCGTAATGCTCCCTCGTAAATATATAATACTATTAAGTATCTTAGATGCCTTGACATAAAAACCTCTTTATAATAAGGCACTAGCACGCGCGCGCGCGCGCTGTGAGCGCTAAAACGCACCTTAATTGTCGCGCCGATCTCTCTCTCACTCTCTCGGGTGGCGACGACGCGAAATCTCGACGATGAATAATTCGCTCGGCGCGGCGTTTTTACCGACTTATATTGTTTTTTATCGTTCTCGGCCGGACTCCCTTATCTCGAGATGCATAAATTCCGGGCCGACGTTTCGGCACTTCCGGCCGGGAATGGCGGCAGATGCGAGGCGCTAAATAACTGGTTCGCTCCTCGAATCTGATTCGAGGGCGTCGAAAGCTTGGGAAATAACAGTCGGTTATGCCCCGGGCCAAATATGGTAGCGATTTATTGGGTCTTTTAACATTTTTCGCTTTCGCGGAAAGAAAGAATAGCGATTTCGAAAATGAGGGCTTTTTTTTATCATTTGTAAATTGATAATTATTATTGCGAACGAAAAAAATTAATTTTACGGTTTAGTTTAACAGCATTTTAAACAAAAGTATTATGTTCTAAAAAAGTTGAATCTGTAAATAAAACATTATATTTGCTAATAAATCAAGTTCACTTTTTTCCGATTGAATGTTACACTGTTATTGTTAAATAAATATTTATTAAGAGAGAGAGCGAGTTATTTTTAATAATAATAGCGTTTCGCGCGATAAGATCATTGTAGCATCTCGCAAGTAGACATCACTGTTGGTCGCGCCACGAAAATTATTTAAGAATTGTCGGGGGTGCAGATGTTCTATCACTTGTTGATAGAAGCACGGAATGAGAGAGCGTATAGGCTCAATCATGGACGGGAACCGTAGAAACGCCAGAAGTTATTTTGCTTAAAAACTGTTATTTATTAATCGCGTTTATAACATCTAAATTGTTTTTAAAAAAAATGAACATTCGCTTTCTCTCGCTATAAAAGCGAAGTAAATTTGCAGTTTTGCGTTCTTTTATAATTGCTGATCGAAGAGTAATAAAGTTCTTTTCAAAAAAGTATTGCTATTTATTTGCGTGTATTACATCACTTCTCTAACAAAATTAGTATAGAAATAAATTTTCTAGCTCTAAAGGAAGAATGAAAGAAAGTAAGATGCACTTTGCCTGTTTTTTTCTAAATCATCGTAAAAAACTATCCCCTCTCTTAAAGCAAGCAAGCAAATCATTGCCAGAAATCAAAGCCCACTTCAATCCCCATTAGTTAATTTCGAAGCAACCGAGCTCGGAACTCTTCTACCCTCATCTTTGCGTCCTTACAGCTCCTCTTTCGGGTCGCACGATTCTCGCTCCGTTCTCTTCGCACTTCATCCAAATTGATTGGCTGCTCGATCATTCGTGACGGCGCGTGCACACGGGCCGAGCCGAAGGAATTAGAGGAACGGTTTTTCGAAGATCCCCCTGAGGATCGGCCGAGGAACCGGCGTGCACGAACCGACTGTAGACCGGGAGTCGGAGAATGTCGCGTGCGTGCCATCCCTGCCGTGCGCGGAGGACTCGCGGCGCGCGGGGATGCTTTTTGTCGGTGGGCGATTAGGATAATGAGGCTAATTTTTAATATTTTGTTATGAGCTTTGGTTAAAGGGAGCGGATAATGCGCTTTCGCTCTGGTGGGGCTTGTTGCTCGTTTACGGATTCGGTTCGAATTTGCTTTCGAAGCCCGACGTCAGCTTTGAGTGATGAGCATGCAGGTAACGTGTTTTTGAATTTCGAGCCAATAAATTGGCGCGCTCTATTTTTTTCGCCACTAACTCGAGCACGTGAATATGTAGATTTCAAAATATTTAAGCTGCTTCCAAAATTTTGAAAGACGATTAAAACAGCATTAAAACGAACTATCTACTCTCTAAATCTGAATCAGTTAAAAACCACTGATTCTCCAGTTATATCGCCGATCGAACTATAACTGGAAAAACAGTTGAATATTACTGAACAACAGTGAGAATAACTGATTCAGATTTAGAGTACAGAAAGATGAATTTATTAAAGTCGACGGTATTCCGAGGTCGATAATCGCCGAGTTCACCAGGAAATAGTGAATTCTCGTCCCGAGCGAAGTGACTCGTTGCAATAAACAAATTTAAAACAAAGAAGGAGCGAGAGGCTGCGGAGAAAAGTCGCGCGAGTACCGTTGAAAATGCATCCGGCCGGCCGAAATGGCTCTCCTCGAGGAGAAAAGCATCGGCATCGACTCGACACGAGCGGCATTATCGTTGGACAGAATCCTATCAGGCCAGGCGATTAAGCTCAGAACAAATGGCGATTCTCTCGGCGAGGCATCGCGCGCGCGCCTGTAACGGACGTCGAGCTCTTTTCCGCGCACGCGCGCATCATCCAGCCATTATTACATCGTCCGCATTATATAAACGACGCCAAGAGCCAGAGAGAGGCCCGGCGACATCCGATTTTCCCGCGTACATAGACGGCATACGCTCCCTCCCGTCGGGGGCCTCCCCGGTAAATTGCTTCATTACGCGGAGGACAGTAGTGCACGCCGCCGCGCGCTGTGCCGAGCTCTTCCTCCTCCCTTCTCTCTCTCTCTCTCTCTCTGTCGGGGCTCTCTCGGCGCCAGGCACGGTTATACGGATCTATAAGCCGGCTAGTTTCGGCAATCCGATGATGCTGTTAGCGCGTGCACACATGGACGCGCGCGCCGACGAGATTGCAGAGAGGAAAACACACAGGTGCGCTGCCGCCGCTGGCCGCCAGCCACCCAGGGCCACCCCCGCCCGCTGCGCACACACCGGAGGCTGCGGCTGCGGACAAACATTGAAGAGGGAGGAGGTGGAGGAGGGTGCCGCCTGCCAACTTTGCCCGATGCACCGGGGATGACACGTCAATCGCCATCAGAGTTTACGTACTTGGATGACTTTGCCCCCGTCTCCTGCCCCCGAACGGCCTGCGCCCATCTCGCGCGAGGGAGGCCCTGTTGTGCGGTGCGGCGCGAAGAGGCGAATTTTTAGAGGCGCCTGCGTTTATTGCCAAGGGGCTGATCGACTTTTTTTTAAATTATGCAGTTTTGAGGTAGTAGATTTTAGTGAATTAGTGTATTTTTCTCTCGTCTGTTTGTCCGAAAGCGGAACTGCGAAAAATACTATTCTCAAGTTGTAAAGTTTCAGTTACGTTGCAAGTCAACGAATAACGTCAACGGGATCAAACAAAAAGCTTCTGCAATCTCGTGTGCAGAGATGATCAGAAGTACATTAATTCTCGGCTCTCGGCACTCGAGGGCAAACGCCGCGGCCTCGGCGGCTGTGACGTTTACTGCAATCGGCTTCGATCGATGTGCAGTAATTAACGAAATTTTACAGAGTCGATCGATCGCAAATGCAGTATGCGAAGCACTCGCGCGCTCTCGGCAGAAGCTGCTGCCGTTGCCGCCGCCGCCGCCGCCGCTGCCGCGCGTATACGTATTACATGTCAATTACACGCTGTACTAAACTCCAAATCGCTACGCGTGAATTGCTTTGGATTTTAGAAGTTATAATGAAAGCTAAATTAATTTTCTCGGAAATTCGGCGTCGCGCGGATTTAAAGCTTTAATTATACAATGTTTTTAATTGCGCTTCGTTGCGATTCGCGCGGCGAGCGTTCTGGTAATTCGGTTTATTTTATTTTGTAGTTTTAGAATTGGAATATTTTTCAAAATTTTATTGTTTCAACAAAATTCTTTTAAGCGATTGTACACGCAGAAAAAAATTTTATTTATCCAACTATACAATCATGCTTTTAAATGAATGCAATTGAATTTTCGGTTGATTCTATATTGGTGACTTAACGGAAACTGTTGGTTACATTTAGCAGGACATGTAATTAAACTTAATCAAATTTTTTTCACTGTGTACTAATATGTGATTGCAAAAACCTTCAATGCGATAGCTTAATTATAACATCATCATACACTTCTCGAAACCGGATCCGCCTTACTCCCAGATAGGTAATTCGGATTTTCCGAAAATAATAATTTCCATCTTTCGTAGCGCCGATGGCGCCCAGAGGACAGCCAAAGGATCGACCCTCACACGCAGAGCTCCGACTGGCGCTCACACCGCGTAAAATCGAATGTTGAGCAGTACGCATGTATGCGCTCGTTTTCGCTGCCGGATATCGAAGAGGGTGAGAGGCAGAGAGAGACAGAGGAAGGGCGAGAGAGAGAAGGTTTAAAGTCCGGGTCGGCTGGTAATGAGGTTCGGTTTTGATTAGCACGGAGACTGTTTAACGGTTTGATACCTCGCCCGGTAATCGAATCCGGACCTAATCTCTCAAGTTATAACCAAATTATTGCCTCCTCCATGCACTCGCCCAACAACTCCCTCCATCTCTCTCTCTCTCTCTCTCTCTCTCTCTCTCTGTCCCCGTCTTGCCTGAGCTACGACATTTCATTTCGCGTTCTCGCGTGAAACTAACCCTTCGGCTCCGTCTCGCTCTATAGCGGGCGAGCCGAGGCTATTTCTCTACGCGCGGCGCACGGCGAAATGGCAGCCGTGCGCTTTAACGACCTGGAAGCGGATTATGGGACGGGATATGGAGGAGACGACGTGACGAGGAAATCTAAAATACTCTCTGACGGACGCCTTCGATTCCGCCTGGCTCTTCGTTTCCTGCAGGCTTCGAATGGATGGTAAAGCCTTCTGATGTTTATAGTGACGTGTATCGTAACTTTGAGAGGACATGATATTTTTTATTTTAGAAGCTTCTCTTAACCTGCCGAAGTTACGTGGGACGAATTTTTCGACACTTTTTCGCTTAAAGAATTCGTTATGTTAAGCTCCGACGTGATTTTTCTGAAAAAAAAGATTTGTCATTTTTGTTTTAAATTTGTCAAATTTCACTGCTAGATTTTGCTTTCTCAAAGAGAAAGCTTAGTGGCGGCGAAAATTTTTGGACGTTAAATTTTGTTGAATTTCGATATTTTTAATCAGCGACACGATATTGACACTGTTTGAGCTCAATTATGGTGAGTGAATCTCTTGCATTCGTAGACTCCAAAATTAGAGATCGTTTCCTGTAAAAAGAAAAGAAACAGTTAGATTAAGAATATTAAATACCGATCACACAATTGATATTTTTACACGTTTTGTGAACCATCAGATAGTGGGTAATACGAAATTTCAAAAAGTATGTCTAAAGCTTTATACCAGAAGATTATTGACGATGGTTCATCGTCAAATCATATTGCTACAGTAATAATCATGCCGGTCGACTACGCCCATGACTTTGTTGTAAAGTCCGAGAGCACTATAGGGCTAGGTATTTAACATGCTCTTCTTGAGAGTAACGTCTTGCTGTAGATAAAAGACTTTTATCATACTCTTCTCGAGAGTACCGTATAAAGGCGTAATAGCAGCAGCCGTTGAGAATAACGAGACAATTTTGGAATTCACAATTTTTCTCGTGCTTTACAGCAATGGTTTCTCTTTTGGATCGCTTGTCCACGTCATCGGTGACCTCTTTTACGTTTGTGCTACCCACAGTCAGATCCAAAAGTTTGAACATTAGGCAAAATTAACAACATTATAGTATTAGTAATTGCAATACAGCACGACTTCCTGATGAGGTACACTTGTGGGTATTATTGACTTCTGCTTTCGGTAGCTTAACACAAAAGAATATTTGTACATTATCAAAACTCAATCACAGATCTTCAAACCTGATCTCAAATTGTTTGAATGTGGTACTGTTTCAAGAAATGCTTTAGGGTTGATCGAGTCATGTTTTACTTGTTTGGGATTAATTTTGTAAAATAATTTTTTTTTCAACATAAAAATAAATTTTTAATACATTTATCTGTATTCAGTATAGCGAAAAATCTTATTAAATAATAAGATTTTTCAAATATTATAATATTTCTTTGCGATAATTTTCAACTGTACAATTTACTCAAAAGTATTGCGCGTAGAAAATCCTGTTGATACTAACGATTATAAAAGTATTTGAAGGGCTCGTTTAATCTTCCGTTATTTTTTATACTTTTGTAGAATGAGAATCTTAATTACGAAAGTTAATACGTCTTACCAGGTGCGACTCATTCTACTTAAATCAAAATCTTACTTTTAGTCGTAAGCATAACGTCCTTTTACACCGACGTACTACCGACTCGTCGTGCATTTTTCCAAATTACATAGAACATCGCGCGCGAGGGGATTTTACAGTACCTCATACAGATAGTAATCTACAGAAGCGCGATATTAACTACTTTTATGATTCCTCATCAAGTCCAAACTAATATAAGAAAATTCAAGGGGCTAGCAAAAGGAAATGTCAGAAAATCCATAAACTTATACACAAGTTTTTACATCCCCCCGCCGCGCGATATATATCACAACACGCCGTACTCCATACGTGGCTCGTTATTACGCGCAAAAGGAAATAAATCCCATAAAGCCTCTCTCGGCTCAAGGAAAAACTCGCGCATAAGCAATCGCCGGCGATCCCTATAAACATTGCAAACGTCCGTCCCATCCTCGCTACTAAAAGCCTCTGTTTTTATTATACGGCATCTCTCTTTCTCTCTCCCTCTCTGCCTCTCTGCCTTTTCCGCCTTTAACGGCGCCAATCGGTTTAGCATTACGCGCGACATGATACGGCCCTCGCGGTAGTACTGCGTATAAGCTCGCTCGCCTGCTTGCTTGCTCGCCGCTCGGCGCGAATCGATAGGCCGCGACTCTTTTCTGCTTTATACGGCGCGAAATTACCGAGACTCCGCGCGGCGGTAGCTCCTCCGGTACCCCGGCCGACGTCTTACATTACGCTTTGTGCGTAACGCGTACGTATATACGCGCGCGGTGCGCCTAGACGGCACGACGGCGTACCGTACCACCACTACATGGGAAAGGCCAGACCGGGCGGGTTGTTAATGCGAGTCCTGGACGTTGTCTGAGAGACTGCCAGATAAAGATGGATGCAATAAAGGGGGGAAAAATGCCGGGCGAGCATCCGACGCTCCGAGAGAGAGGCCATGAGAAAATTTTGCTCTGCCGATTTTTCTGCTAGGAGAGATGTACAAGGAGCTTTGTAACGTTTCGTGTTAGAATTTAGTCGGATGCGTGAGCTCGTGCTGGCTCGGACGAAGGGTCAGGGAATTTTAATTCGTTTAAGTGCAGCCTGGCATTTCCATTATTATACTCCTTGTAGGAATCGGAATAGGAGAATGTAAGTGTCTGTATTAAAGGTTTATATAAAGTATAGAAGCTGTAATTGCGATTGAAAGTGATTATATCTTATTAGATTTTAACGTGTTTTTAGATTTTTGTTCATATTTCAATTTCTGACAATGTAATAATACTTTTAAAGTTCTTTTGATGTAAAGTGTTTGAAAAATCAGTAGGAAACGAAACAAGATTGTTTTACTAAAAATTACACATTTCTAATAATTACATATAAATAAATAATGTAATTATTAGAAATGTGTATTCCTGTAAACTAATGTAATAATTGAGAAAATTAATCACATTTAATATTTAATAAATTATCAATAACAAAAAAATACAGCAATTTAAAAGTATTTTCTAATATATATCAAAATTAATAAGTCTAATAAGTTAAAGATTTATTATTAATATAGATCATCATCTGTTTAATATTGAATCTAAATTATTACTCGCGCGTAATTACAAACCAATTACCTAATAATATCAGTTTACATTAGATAAAAAGCGCATAATTCAAAATCCCCTCAAAGCCGCTCATAATAATCGTCTCGCGAACGAAAGCAGCCGAATAGCGAGCATCTCCTCCTCCGTGTGGAATAATACGCAGCGCCGCGCAAAAGAGAATTTCGCGGAGGACTGTATTCGCGAAGCCGTCACCGCAGAAAAAGCAGTAGCCCGAGTAAAAGAGGCGGGTGGGAGGGGGATGCAGGATATAAACCTCAAAGCAAGAGAAAGGAGCTGTTGCCGCCGCTGCTGCTGGAAGGAGGAACGACGACGAATGGGCCGGGCGCAACTCTTCCTCTTATACGCGTGCGAGCAGTATATCCTCTCTCTCTTTCTCTCTCTCTCTCTCTCTCTCTCGCTCTTCGTTGCGCGCTTTGCGCTCCGTGCACCGCCTCGTGCTACCTCCGTACGCGCTAAAGCGCACTCGCGGTAGCAGTGCAGAGTAGCGACCGCCATCAAAACTCTCTCCTCTCTCTCTCTCTCTCTCTCTGTCGGGCGACCGCAACCATTCCTACGCCGGAGGAGAGAGAGAGAGAGAGAGAGAGAGGGACAAAGGTAAAAACGGATAAGGAGCGAGAGAGCGCAAACAGGAAGGAAGGAAACAAAAAGTGCACCAGTCGATTGGTCGAAATAAATTCAAAATGGCCGCGCGGCCGCGGACTCCGAGAGCCGCTGCAACCGCGGAAAATGGCGCCGTTGCCTTAATGGCCCGTTATTACGCTAATTTTGACGTTTCTATTCCGAAAGCCAAGGAGCCCGAGACTCATCGCGTGTCGACCGGAGCGAAATGCACGCGAGGCCCGGCCCCGACGCAAACGCACCGCTCGAATTCCATTTTTTTTGCGGACCGCGAAAATGGGTAGCGGCTGCTTTATTTCGTGTTTGGTGGGCTGGAGGTTTCGGTTGACCGAGTGTTTTGGGGCCTCGCGAGAGCAGCCATTTTCTTTGGTTGAATGTCGATTTTTAAAAGGAGGAGTCGACGACGAACGTTGGTTGAAAATTGAAAAGTCGAGGGAACGATGTGTATTGAAAAATGAGATTTAGTCAAGAGTAGGCTAATAATTCCATGATTAGTAAATTATGTAAAGAGAAATTGGTAACGTAGGAATGCCAAAACAACTTAAAAAAGTTCAAATTAGAGAAAATCGTTTCATGAATTTCGGCCAGTTTTGTGTGAAAAGCCTAAATTAGTCTAGAACTGCTGAAATATACGATCAAGCTGAGAAATTTATGGCGTAAAAATGAATATACCAACTTACCAATATATCAAATTCTTATCACCGACGTATAGTAATTTTCTTTCGCAATTTTTCGACGTAGCTAGGAAACATTTACGTCTTTGCTTTGTGAAGCAGGATAGAAAATTGATAAATTACTCAGAAGTTTTAATTGATTGCAACTAAAATAATCAAATTTTGATACACTGAGATATTTAAGGGAACATTACATATGACCGTAATGATTTTAATTAAAATTTTTAATGAAAATACTGCTTTCGACTGCGAAAATTGTACTTTTACAGCAAATAAGAAACAAATCAGCTATAATCGTGCGGTTAATTCTTTGTTGACTCAAGCATCGGCTCCCAAACAAAATTCGCTATATATACGCGTTGAAACGCAGCACAAACCTGCCGACCTCAAGCCGAGAGCAATCGACAGCCATTGTTCACCTGCCATTATCCTCGGCCAGGAAACGAGCGGGACGCATCCGAAATTAGATTCGAACAGCGAGAAAAGGCGAGCGCGCGCGCAGGCAGCTTCGAAAAAAAAAATTAATACGATATACATCCCGGAGCCCCCGAGGCGCTGCTCCCAGAGAGCCGTCGTCTCTCTCTCCCTGCGTTGCTTAGCGGAGAGGCGCGCGTTTATATGCGGATTCTTAATCGGACCCATTATCCCCCGTCCGCGATCATCATCCCTCGGCGGCGGAGAGAAAACTAATTCGTATTTTTTACTCCGAAACCGAAAACTCATAAATCAAACTCCCGCGGGCTCTCTCTCTCTCTCTCTCTTTCCCTTTTCGAAAATCGCTTTAAATGCGCTCTCTCTCGCGCGCGCGCGCGCACCCACGAGACAATGCCCGTTAAACGGCCGACAGAGAAAGAGAGAGAGAGAGGAGAGACGGCCGGGCCGTTTAAGGATTCGAATGAGCGCGCGCGCAATTTTCTATGGGACTTTGTAATTATAGGTAGTTTAGTCGCTGCAGCAGACACGAGAGTTTCGGGACCTGCCTCGAGAGAGAGAGACCGTTCGCGCCTGATCTCTTCTCTTTCTCTTAAGTTGACCATAAAAATTTTCGAATTTAATTATAAAATCGGCCTCTCTCTCCCTCTCTCTCTCTCTCTTTCTCTCTCCGTGGGCCGACATTTTTCTCTCCCTCCCGACAAAAAGGATATATCCCGGGTGACTTTCACGAGTGCCAGAGAGCCGCGCGCGCGCGCAACGATAGAGAGAGAGAGAGAGAGAGAGAAGGAAACGGCGGGGCGCAAGCACGAGCCGCACCGCTGCGAGGCCGCTTATTATTGCCAGTCGGATGATTGTTATTAGGCCGAGAAATTTGCATGATAACTGCGAGAGAGCTGCCCCTTTTTTTTCTTTACGAGCTCGCGCAAACCGGAGGGCCGTTTTTCTCTCTGCCCCGCGCAAAAGCCGCGAGCGGGGAGGGGGAGGGGGAGATAAAGTTTTCACTTACGGGCTGTACGCGTATGTGTGGCGTAAGCGCGGGGAGAGCCGTTCGCCAAACTTCGCTGGACAAAAGTTTCTATTACGAGTACTTGCCGCGCGGCGCGGCCCCCTCCTTGAGAACTTGCGCTATTTATAATTGACTTTAAATGGCGCTCGAGTCGAGATTGCGTTTTTTATGATCTTTCCTCGATGGGTTTTTATTACGAATTTTCGTCTTGGAAGGGCGAAGTATTTGTATCGTGTGTGTTCCGTAAAGATCGTTAACGATCTTTTTCTTTAAAATCTTTCGTTCTGTTTCGAAGCGGTACGATGTAATTAGGCCGTATTTCATACGGCTGCACGAAGTTTTTATAGTTTCTGCGACTTTAGCGAACTGTTGCGCCATTTGCTATTTATATAATATTCTCGCTAAAGTTGTAAAAGGCAAAAAAATGATCTTGCTTTCTCTCCCGGGGAAATCTTTACGACTGAATATTTTAAGTTTTAGTATATAAAATGTAAGAAACTCTTCTCGAGAAAAACGTGGCTACCTCTTTTTTTATTAGGCTTGTTTCGTAAAAAAGCAAAATGGTTCCGCACGTATAGAAACTTAAATTGGAATCACGAACGAAAGGTTTACGTCGTGTACAATCTTTCTGGAGAAAGGGAGTTTTCTTAAATCCCTCCTCGATAATTGCAGCAGTTTCTCAAACGGCATCCAAACGGCTTTTGTATTTTGTTTCAAAAATCATGTGGAAATTATCGTAGAAACGCTCAATTATTTAACCTGCTACTTCGTTATAAATTCCGCAAGCCACAAATAAGTTTAATAAGTAACTTTTCATCATAAAATCCCGTCCGAAACGTTAAAACTCATACACTAATCGTCGCAATCTAAAATCGAAACGGAGAAGGTCGAAATACCCTCGAAGAAAGAGCCTCGGACCCCCTCGCTCCCTCTACATACACCAGCCAAGCATCTTTCAGCCCCGAGGGCTCTCGCCTCGCTCGGGATCGGCATCGGGAGCTCTCGTCCCGAGAGCGAGTGCGCATGCGCCCTCGAGATTTATAGCTCGTAATGAGAAATCATTAGCCGCGAGCGGTATTAGACGATTTTCGGTAATCGGCGCAAAATTGCTCTCCGTCTGTGCATCTTATATATATATTTTCCCTCCCCGACCCGAAGGTATACATATACATATATATTGGCGGCCCCGCGAATTCGGTGCCCGAGAGCGGCGACTAGGACCTATAAATCACCGGACCGGGACCCGTCGACGCCGCTCGTCTCTTTTTTTCCATCCTCTCTCTCTCTCTCTCTCTCTCTCTCTCGGAGCAGCAAGTCCGAAAAGTACTTCGTCCGCCCGGCGAGAACCCTCTTATATATGTAAGAGCTGCAAACGAGCCGGCTTCGTCTCGCGGGGTAATTACGGATCGACTTCTCTTTCCCTTCGGATCGAAATACGAGTTTTTATTCCGGGAAGCGGGCGACGGACGCGTGGACGATGCGAATAACCGTGGCCCGGGACAGAGGGCTTTTTTCGGGCAGAAAATTACTATAATAGCGAGCGCGCGCGCGCGGGAAGGCGGAATATTTCGGCGGAGTTTCTTCGAGAGCGCGGAGACGCTCGGTTTTTGGCTTCGACGCCGAGGCAAGACTGATGGCTTTATTCGCGATAAGGTACTAATTAATCAGGTTAATTGGATGCTGGTCTACTTTCGAATCCGATCGGTACGGTGTTCTGTTTATGGTAAAGCGTCCGTTTCCTGCTATTTAGGAAACTATAACGTTACCGTATTTACCTTTTAAACACAGTCTTTTCGACTAACCGCGGACTATTGATTTATATACGGCTAATATCTGAATTTTGTAATTAATTTGGAAAAGTTTCTTTTTTAAGCATAAAAGATCACTGCGCCACATTCCCGCATTGAAAAAATCAAAGACAGAAATTGATATATTAATAAACGGAGCTCGTAAAAAAAAAAAAGAAAAGAAGACGAATCAGCGCCGAGCAACATCTGAGACCGTAGTAACACGTGCGAACGAGGAGTGAAAAAAAAATCAATCACAGGAAAAGTGACAGCGACACGCGCTGCCGTACGTACGTGTTCCTCGTGCGCTATATGAGATTTATTTCGGTTCCCTCGTTCGCTCTCTTTGAGAACTTGACGGACCGAACTTTTTTGTGAATGTAAGTATTTTTTTCGTCGCTCGAAATGAAAGAAGAGAGCGGAGTACAGTCGTAGTCATCTATCAAAGTGTTTGATTTCATTTCATCCGATTGTGATCGAATGGTTCGTAATAACTGATGTAACAGCGGATAAAGACGTAATTTACATCAGTTTCAAAACAATGGCATAAATAGCCTTTCGTAATTAAAAGCAAGCAGCTCAAAACAAAACTCCCCGTCGTTACGCGACGCAAGTATACAACTTTTAATTCACCCGAAGCGGGCCGCGCGCGCAAAGAGAGAACGCGGGAAGATCCATCGGGCCGGCAGCGGTAATGAATTGATCAAGCAGGACTCGAGTACTCGCGGGAGGGGTCAAAGGGTCATCCGGAAATTGGCAGGACCGGAGCCTCTCTCTCACTCTCTCGCGACCCTCTTGACTCGCGAAAGGGTCGGCGAATAATACCAGCGGACGCGATGATGCCTCTCCCCGTGCCGGCCGCGGGATCCGAGTGCGCGAGCCGGATGATTAATGACTGCCGCGGCGCTCGTACTCCTTTGTTTTTTTGTTAATTAGTGGATTGGGGAAACGCCCCGGCGGTGTATGATATGCAGATTTCGCAGCGCCGATATGGTAAACGACGCGCGGCTTTTAAAGCGCGCGCGGGGAAATAATACCGCTCTCTCTCTCTCTCTCGGGGGCGACGAGCCTCGAATTTGTGCAGGCCCGCGGTGCGGATTGATCGGCCGCGGTTCTTGCGCGATGTAATTATATTGCGCGACGCCGCGGTGTGGCGAGCTTTCGGGGTGTAAGAATTGAATGGGTGCGAGTATTTTGAGTCGTCGCGAGTGTTTTGAGGAGAAGGAATTGCTGCTGCGGGTAATAATAAACTTTAATAACGATAATGATGACACTAACGATGATGATAATATCGGCGAGACTTGCTCGCCAGGAATAATTAATGAAAATTACGTGACTCACTGCGCTTGAGGCAACATTTTTAAAAATTGTTTTATATTAATCACAGATAAGATAGCTACTTTTTTAACCATTCTAAAAACTGAATTAAACTTTGAAACACAAGGAACTTAGCCCAGTGCCAAAGTCGCACGCAAGAGCGGAAGCAAGTCGTCGCGAATTAATTATTTCAAAGCTCTTGGAGCGAGACGCGCTCGGATAGAAAAATCCCTCTCGTCTCCGTGGTGCGAGAGAGCAGGCGGAGTGGCTGCACGTAAGAAATAATTGGATTATCAGACTCGTGACACAGATATTTTTAATTGTCGTCACACACGTATACATACGCGCGGAGTCGCACAAAGCGCGCATGATCGCGAATAAATCTGGCCGCGCGCGCGGCTGGAGGACGTCTGCCGCATGTGCGCGCATACCGAGCAATTTGCGACGCCACCATTCGACCTCTGTGTGTGTCTCTCGACGCTTCGCACTCACGGGGAGCTGATGCTTTTTCTTTTCATCTCTGTGGTGTATATTCGCGCGCGGCGCATGTAAATTCGCCGCAGACTTTCTTGAAATTCATTAAGGGAGGATCCGCGCGGTATAATTATCAACGTACGGTTTCGGGGTTTAGGGGGCCGATTTGCATTTTCATAGTGGGACGCGTTTCCTGGATTAAATTTCTTTTCAATCATGCGTAGTTTTAATATCTTTCCGGGGAAGAGGATATATAATGAAGTCGAATGTGGAGAGTCGCGGTGTGCGCATCACGTGATTATACAATTCTAGGTCGAGTTCAAAGCGGTTAATTATAAAAGGAAAGGGCTGGTAATATATTCACCCCTTTTTACTGGAACCAGGGAGATTTCGTATGTATTGCCAATCTTGCATTTACACTCTTGGCTCGCTTCATGAATAAATTCGTCTCGGTTTCGGATTCGTTTTGCCGCGATATTTCTCTTTCATCGCGGCATTTTTTTTTTCTCCCTCCCGTGCGGAACGGCAAATTATTCTTTTTATCGAGCTTCGAGTGCGTAATATGATGGTTTGATACCTTTAATACCCTCAATTTGAATGCGAGCAAAAATATTGCTTTATAATGCGACAGGAACCATAGTATTCGGCGAAAAATCCAACTGTTTTTTAAACCCTTATTAGCCTAAAAAGGTGCTCGATTATTACGGGCTTATCTTCGTTCTTAACAACTTATTAATGCCATAAATAAAATAACCGGGCACTTTTAAACCTCCCCCGATTTAATCACATTTCATCGGAATACGTTCCTGCATTTAAGTAAAAACCAATTCATCAATCGCCCATCAATAGAAACTCGCAATGAAAAAAAAAAAGTCCACAGCTCGTAGAAGAAAATAGAAAACAGAACTCGATAGCGAAGCGAAAAGAAAGAGAGAAGCCCAGGCCAGAAAGAGGGTCCGCTGATCCACTCTTCGGAACCGCAGCGCGTATCAATCAGAGTCCGCAGCGTGTCTCGGGCACCCCAACAAACTCCTTGTCGCAGACTCCGCGCGCGCGACTCTCTCGCTCTCTCCCCGCTCGGCGCGAATCGGACGCGCGCGCGCGCGCGGGGCCGTATTATGGGGTGACACGGAGGTGCGGGCCATTTATCACGCGGCCTGCGAGGCGGGGAAAAAGTGCCCGTCATCGCCGGAGGAGCCGCGCGGAGAGAGAACGTCTATCCGTGCCAAAACTCGAATGACTTCGTGAGACGCCTGTCAACTGTGTATCGTTTTCTCTCTCGCTCGTCGACGAGTCTCAGATCGCGGCGGCACCCTTTTGCGACGTCACCCGGGGCTTTTGCCGTTTTACGCCGGGATAAAGGAGCTCCAGATTTCGGCGACGGCGGCCGAGGATGTATACTGTTTTATCATGCTTTTTCATTTATTTCGCCGTCCAGTCACGGTGCTCGGTGGCTTTTCTGCTATTTTATTATCGCTTTTGGGTCGATTGTTATACTGATCGAAATTCAGAATTACTTTTGCAATTTGAGCTCTTAATAAAATGGGGAAACATTTGAGCATCTGCAATATTTATATTATTAATAAATGTTATCTATTTTCATCTATTTTCAGCAAGAGCGTCTTGACGCACGTAAATGCGAAGTGATGTTAAATATGATAGCTTTTCACAGACGATGAATGCCGGAAAGATGTTCATCTCCACATAATAAACAAGAAAGATCTTGTTTATTCATCAAAAAGAGAGCTGCAATTTAAATAAAATTATAAAATTCAATTTTCCTTCTGTCCCCTTCACGAAACAGCATCAAAACGGAATAAATTTCCCGCTCTTCCCTGTTCTGCTCGCCTCTCGAGCAGCGCCCAGCTTAAGAAACCTCCTTGACCCCGAGAGAAATCCTAGACCTCCAAAACACTTGGCCGACTCTCCTTGCGACAGCCTCGACGAGCCCGCGGACAAGTCAAAGACATTCTCGGTGCGCGGAGAACTTCGGGCGCGGCCCCAAAGAAAGCGGGGAATCCCCTGACCACAGGATGCCCCCCGGGGACTCGCCGTATCGCAGCGTCGTCGGCAGCGCCGGCAGCGGCCCCACTCGACATCGCGCGCATTGCCGGGCGCCGACTTTCAGTCCGGGGTGGGTTGTGTGTACGGGCGCGCAGTCGCCCCGAGGCGTCGCGCTCTCGCGGAATGCCGAGCGCGAATTTCCCGGCGGTGCATGTCCTACCTACCGGGGGAATGCCGCCGTCGCCGCCGCCACCGTTGCCTCTCTGGCCTGAGTTTCTCTAAGAAGTGGCTTTCTTGTCCCGCTAAACGACTTGGGCGCAGCTGAGGCTTCCACGAGACGGCCTGTGTCGGCAAAAAGATGCGCCTCTCTCGTGTAAATGGTAATAGCTGCCGCAGCTTCGCAGCACCCTGGCGAAAGGTTATAGTAGCGATGTTTCGACTGGAAAAACGAGCGGCTTGTTTATTAAAAATTCTTTTCGGCGAAATTTTTAAGTAATCGATAATTAAATTTCGCGTTGAATAGCGAAGAATTCGGAAGCAAAACCGCGGAAATGCTTTTGGCCTTCAGCACCAAGATAAACAGCAGTCGAGCGCGAGAGGAGCTGAATGAAACGGCAATAATCAGGAGACGGGACTGCATATCCCGAGCCTCCCCGCGAAAGGAAGTGAAACAATGCCCCCGAAAGAGAAGATATTCCTACATAAAGTCGTAAAGGAGCTAAGTTATGGGATTTAGCGGAGATTCGCAATCATTCGTTGCGCTCCTCTCTCACTCTCTCTCTCTCTCTCTCTCTCGCCCTTCCGGGCCCCGGTAATAACGGCTAAAACGATCATAAATTCGATGCCGAGGCTTTTCGGCCTCCTCTCGCAGGAAATATTAATTAAAATGTAATTGTTCCGTACGAACTGCGCTGCGCCGGCGAAGAAGGGGTTTTCTTCTTTCCCTCGGCCCCTCCCCCGCGCTTTTGAATCGCCTCTCGGATATCTTTAGCTCGCCAAAGCCTCGGGAATGGAGGGAGGGGGAGGCGGACTCGGAGGCAAGTTCTTTGTTTTCCGCGAGCACTGATAACTTGGCGCTACAAGGCGGCAGCTTCCCGATCAATTTACTGCTTTTAAAGCCGGGGCAAAAGTATACGGCGGAATTTCGCAAAGATTCGCTTATCGGGGTAAGACGCGCGCGCGCGCAAAATCGAGGAAAGAGGTTCGCGTGTAGTTCTCTCTCTCTCTCTCTGCCTGCTTTGTCAACGACATTACGAGTGTTCTTGAAGTACTTTGAGCCATTGCAGTTGGCTGCTTGTTCCTTAATCTTCGGCAAAAATTGAATTTCCTTTGAACTTCAAGTACTGGGAAATTACATTGCATCGCATTAAAACGGCTTAAAAATAGAAATTTCGCCAAACTCAAAGATGGATTTAAAATCGTTACATCCGAACTTTCGTTAGCGACTTGTCAATATTACCCCAAAACCAAACCCCAAAAACAATTGACTCGCAAAAGGAAACGACTCTGCGCGTGCAGGCGGGGGGCAAGAATTCGGAAAGCGCGCATTTCAGGAATGACTGCGTCTGTCTCCGGCGATCCAAGAGCCTTCGACGTTCGCACATCAAAGCACGGGAGCGAGCCGAGGGCGCGATGCAATTCGGACGGTCTGCACAAAGCCGGCGTCATCGGCCCCGAGACGAGACCCGACTCTCTCTCTCTCTCTCTCTCGCTCTATCTATCTATCTATCTATCTCTCTCTCTCTCTCTCTCTCTGGAAGCCAAAGCGTGCGCTCGGCTAACCCCCTACATGCCGTTCTCTGTGCGACCTGTCTGTGTCCAGGTATTCGACTTGGAACCGCTACCGTAAAGTGGAGGAAAAAGGGCTTAAACGCGATTTTCTTTGGGGTTTCTTTTTTCATTCGAGAAGGAGAACTTTAAGCATCATGTATATAAATTTAAACACTAAAATCATGGTTATTTTTTAAATAAATTTTTCCGAATAAACTTAAACTTTCAAGTGTATAAAACAAAGTAAAATCAACGTATATACCACCTCAGCGATCGTCTAAGCACACTTCCTTACGCACTTCCTTATCGGGCGCATAAACACCGCACATTCAATTCTCCGAGCCTAATCTTAAGCTGATCTCTCTTCGCAGCGGCCAGTAGCTTATAATAAACCCCCGCATTTATATATTTATTTTGATAGACACGCGAGGCCTCTCGGGAGAGAGAGAAAGAGAGAGAGTGCGGAAGTGTATAGGCGCGTGAAGGATAGCCGCGGGTCAGGGGAGAGATTTCGCTTCGCCGGCTATCGGCTACCGTACCCTTCAGGATAGATCGTGCCCTCGAGACTGCCGCCGCCGCCGTCGTCCGTCACGGAACTGGACCTTCTGATATTTTTATTGATTTCGGCTCTACGTATCCGGAGCTTCCCCCTCGCGTTATGATTTCTTTTTTTTTTTTCAGTACCTTGTGTTTCAATTGCTGGGCCGGTAATAAAGCGGGGGTCGAATGATCGTTGTTTATAGGTATGTAAAATTGGGGGATTTATACGTAATGGTCGAGCGACTCTTGCTGGGTAAAAGTGTACAGCTTTAACTTGTTTCGTACGGAGATTCAACGCACTGCCGGGAGTATAAAGCGAGAACTGAAAATAGGCAATTAATGTAAACGCCATTATAAAAAACTGGTCTATTATTCAAAACTTGACATCATTATCCGATCGATAATCGATTGTAAAAAAAAAGAGTTTCCCAACTATATCTTATCCGACATCGAATATTACAAAGCGTCGACAAGCCTAAAATCGTAATTGCCCATCGAAAAGGCCGGGGACGCAGCGGCAGCTCTCTCGATACGCGAAGCCGTTCCAGGCGCGGCCCGGCCGCCGATGTAAATACATCGACCGCTCTCGCTCTCGCGGCCGCGCGATGTCAATGTTATCGTTGATAAATCGACGAAATAATAATACTGCGCGCGGCCGGGGCCGGGGCTCGGAGAGCTCTCTCTGTCCCTCTCTCGGGCCGCCGCAATATATCTGCAAATTCCGCCGCGGCGATAAGCGGCGTCGGCGCGAAATAATGCATTAATAATCAGAGAGAGAGAGAGAGAGAGAGGCGGCGGTTCGCCGTCGACAAGCGTCATCCATATATATGCACTATACTTGCACCCCCGCCCCGCGGAATGATCAATCGGGAATTGAATGTGTCGCGCGCGCGCGAGCGCTCTTTGGCGCGTGCGGCGAGCGAGCTTTGCGCTTTATATAAAAGTATATATATATATGGAACAGGCTAAAAATCTCAAAATAAGCATCCCCGCCCCCCGCCCCCCGGTGCAGCGGCGAGCGCGCGGGAGTTTTCGTAGCAGAAAACCAGCTTGCGCTCGGTGCGCCAATATGCGGCTAATTTGCACAACAAATAAAGCTTATTCTCCGGATTTGCATGTGTTTGAACTGCAGTGTAATTGGCTGCTACGCGAGAACTCGAGCGGCCAGCTCGACCGTTGTCCCTTCTCTCTCTCTCTCTCTCTCTCTCACTCACTTCGTCCGGAAATGTATTCACCCTCTCGCTCGCTCGCTCTCTTGCCGTATCGTTGCACCCTCGTGTGTGCAAGCCTGGGGTTTGACGTGCTCGACGAATTTCGCAATATCGGCTTCCCCCCCTCTCTCCCCTTTCTCTCTCTCAGTCTCTCTTCAGCTATCCTCGGTATATTCCTCCACTTGCGGGCTTTTATATACGACTATGACAAAAACTTTCGCAAGTTGTGGCGATATTCTTAGGAATAAAAAGAGTTCGCCAGAGGAGGGAGGGGAGGAGGGGTGGCGTGGAGAGAGGGAGAGAGAGACAGCTTTGTTCGGAAAGAAAATTCGTGGCGAGCGAGTTTCTTTCTGGCTGGGAAATGGAATTTTCAAGCGCAATATCGGATATCAATCTTCCGTCCGGCCTTTTCTTTTTGTTTATCGAAGGGGGCAGCTTTCGATTAATTAGAGATTTCAAGAATGCGAGATAGACAGCTATACGAACTTTTGCCTTCGCGCATATAACTGTTCTTTCGGCCGAGTTCGATTGCGCATTTTATTAATAAATTTTTTTCCACATTACGTGTTTCATACTGGCCTTTTTTTCGCGCGGATTATCCTTAAATTGAAGAGCTTTTATTTTATGTGGCATATAAATTAAAGTAAAATGATGAATAACACACGCAACGAAAATGTTGCGGTTTAAAATTTTTAAAATCAAAATTTTTAAGCAACTTGAATCCGATTCAATTTACATGTAATTACGGCTGCTGCATAATAAATAATTTTTGTTTTTTACGATATTTTTAAATACGTTTACGTACATTTCATAGTGCTTATATGCACATTTATTTAAAATATCGTACGTATTTTTTTTATACATATTTGTTCGATTGAAATTAAATCGTATAGAGTTACAGCACAATTAAGTAATTTATAAACATCAAAATAGGGTACTTTTTAAAATTCTATTTAGGCTCAGATTCGATTAATTTTGAAGCAGTTTTACTTTTCCAATTACGTTGACTTATAACAATAAAATTTCTTTCTTTTCTATTAATCTCATAAAGTAGTACATCATCCATAACAGCATTATATTCCTCGCTAAAACTCATAAAAACGTCTCACCCCCAAGACTTTGAAAGAACGAAAAAGAAAAAAGAAACACTTCTCGACCCTGAAAATCCATAAACCAGTGCTCACAATGCGCAATTCGGTGGCTCAAACGCCCCAGAAAAAAGCGCACCGAGGCAATCAAAAACTCCTGAATGGAAGAGGCAAACTTAAACAACGACCATAGACGAAGGAGAGAGAAAGAGAGGATTATTGCAAGTCACACGATTATAACATCAAAGAATTTGGTCCTTTGTTGGGAAAGAGAGAGAGAGAGAGAGAACCTCGCGCGAAAGTTATTACCCCGCTCTCTCTCTCTCTCTCTCTCTTTCCCAGTTAAAACTTTCCCTCCTTCGGCGGCTCTCCCTCTTCTGAATCTAAAACGAAACCGGCATTCCATTTCCATCCATCCATCCATCTATTCCATCCATCCTCCTCCTACACACCCCCTTATACCCCAGCCAGGGCAACGAGCGAAATCAAAACGGCCAGGACAACACGTCGGCGTTATATCGTTTCGGGATCTAACGCGATTCTCGCGGTCGTTTACCCAGTGACTTGCACTCCATTGTTGTGCGTCTCCCACCCTCTGCTTTCTCTGGCTTTTTTTTTTAAATCCACAGCGATTTCGCGAGCCGCACTGCCGCCTGAATTTGAATCGGCGCGAGGCGTTTGTATATACGGACCCAGAAAACTGTGGAGTCACCAGTCGCTCATATGTTAGCCGCCGGCGAGCGTATGCCCTACCTCCCCCGAAGTGGAGAAGGGAGGAAAAGGGCGGACGTGGCTTCGACTAGGCTACCGACGCGCGCTGCTTTACTTGCCGTTGGAGCCCTTGATTTTGGAGCTTTTTTTATTTATTTTTTAGTCGATCGTGCGTTTTGGATCGTGTTGCAGGGAACGATGGGAAACAGGGACTATTGTGGGGCGATTTGGAGCTAAAGCGGGATTGGGGACAAGGACTGATGATTTAGGAGTTGCTTTATCGATAGGCTACTTCACGGTTTCGAGTAAAAAAAGTAAATAAATTTTTATTGGCGCGAGGTATAGTTGCTGAATCATTACTGTAATTATGTTCATTGCTTTTTAATAGAATGCGTTATTTTAAAGTGTTTCACCTAATTTCGTTGAAAAATAAGTACCATTGGAGAGAATTTTTAAAATACCTTGTCATCGATCAAGCAAAACGTAATATTTTAGCCTTGTTAATAAACGAAAATTTACCCCGAAAATAAAGCGCGCGCGGCCTGCTTTGCAAAAAGCGTAAACCGCCGACGTTTTAGCTCCAATTAATCCCCGCTATGCCCACGGCGAGCAGCCTATCAAAACTTTCGAAAACTACTTTACAGCGGCGTATTAAGCCTCGTTAAAGCGCAGTTAACTACTTTTTGGACCATCGGTCTCGAATCTAATCTGAATGCACGGCGGCAGCTGAAAAGCCCGTCGAATCCGCTCGAGTTTGCGCAAGCTTCCCGTCGGAAAATCAAATAAATCAAGGGCCGCGGGAGTTGCGCGCCTTGGCCGCACGAAATCAGCCGTGTAACGCAATAAATAATCGAGCAAAAAAAAGGTGGCCAAGACGCCGGGAGAGGCGAACCAATGCCAGTTTATACGACGGTAATAAATGGAATTCCTTCCAGTATGAGTGTATCGGTCTTGCATGCAAACTCGCCGCGAGAGAGAGAGAGAGAGAGACGCAGAAAAACGATCGAGCGATAAATCACAGTTTTCTCTGCCCGCTGGCGGGTGGCACTGGGCCCGAAGATAAAGACAAAGAAGTCGAGATAGGACGGAGACGGGGACACAGCGCGCCGAGCTGCAAAGCAGTAGTTGGGTTACGAAAAAGAAACTCGGCGTGGGCGGAAGTTGACTGGAAATTCTTTGAAAATTGGACTCGGCTTGCGAGTTTCGAGTCTGCTCGAATTCTTTTCCTAGTTCTCCTGATACTTTTTTGCGTTGCGCAATTTTATAATTTATTGCTGGCCGTTTTGCATTCTGACAAGTGGAGGGAGTTGTAAAGTTTTTTGTTATGTTAGCAGTTTAAAATTAATGTAAATATGTTGATGTAAATAATTAGTTTATCCGGTATATTGTAGTTAAATTTAAAATGATGAGAATTAAGTGCAGGTGATGTCAAACACAAAAGATTAGCAACATGATTATTGAGACACATTGGCTTTTAATAAGTTAGACAAAATTTACTCAATATTGACAGAGAAATGTTATGGACTTGTTATATGTTATTAGACTCTTAAATGTAATAAAAATGCGCCACATTTTTTATATCTTCAATGTCCAAAAAATAGTAGTATAACTTTTGGACAAACTGTAAATTGAATTAACAAAAGTTCACCATGACAAAATTATTCTTTGCTTTGTAAATTCTTTTATGAAATTTCTAAAAGTAAATACAGAAAACGATATACAAAATACCGAAGCACAAACTTCTAGCAGCCACTCGCTTCCTCCAAAAGTAATCCCGACCAACTTGTCGCGCCGGGCATCGAGAGGTGAGGTGCAGTCGATCGAAGACGAGGGAGACTCTTCGCGGGGCAGGGTCCTTTAAAAACGCGCGAAGACGAAAAGAGGCTAGTGAGTCGAGTGACTTCGCCGGCGTCTCCGCGCTCGACTCCGGTCTCTCGATCAATATGCAAATGCGCCCGACACTAATTATACGGAAGCTCTACGGCCGTCTTTGATCTCGTCCGCGGCGCCGGGAGATTCGCGGTCACACCCACGCTTATATCGGCCGGACGGCCTCGCCGTCCTGCATTGCGCAGTTCTGGGAACGAGATGAGAATTCGGACGAGAGCCGCGTCGGTTTTGTGCTTTCGATGTGGAACCGAGGGTTTCTACAACGCGATTGCACGAAGGAACTTGGATTTTTTAGTAACGTAGTCTTTTATTGGTCGCCCTTTAAAAAATGTAATGTACATATTGCGTGATATATGGATTTGTTTATGATTGTAACCATGTTATCAGAACAAGTGAAGATAGTAAAAAAAAGTCTGTGAAAACGTGACTTTCATCAACAAATTGTATTTTAAACTATTTTTGCTTTGCTCAATGTTTAGTTTATCCTACATCTGTCAAAAAAAGAACTGAAAACCAATCTATATTTTATATATATAATCGGAAAAGCATCAGCACTTTATACTCGCACGTAGGTTTCTTAAGTGCCATTATTACCCACCGATATTTCAAATAAAAAATGGAAAAGCCCCACTTATTCGATATTTACTTATCGCCTAAAGCATAAAATCCCGAATACAATCAGTCATAAGTCAAAAGGATACAATAGAAAATCCATAAAGCGGAAAATAAAATAAAAGAAGCTCTGGCATCCAGAACTGAAAAATATGATATCATCCCCGGGAGCCGCGGGAATCGAGAAACGAGAGAGAAAAAAGGGAGAGGGGAGAGGGACAGGAAGAAGTCGAGAAGAGAGAGAGAGGACCGTTAATACCGGTGTCAATTACACGCTGTCGGAGGAAAAGCGCGGTAAAATTTGCATGAGAAAAGAAATGCTCGGGTATTAAGTGAAGTCATTCCGTTTTATATGCATACGCGATTCGACGCGTAAAGCCATGATTTTTCCGAGGGACTTCCTTCGCTCCTGAAATCATATATCTATATACGTATCCCACGAGGGAGGAACGGAGAGAGAGAGAGAGAGGCGTAGGTGGCAGATCGACTACTTTACGGTTATTACGCGGCGCGAGGGGCCACGTCCCCGAACGTTCAACTTCCTGCACGACTTTTTGCATACGCTGTCTCTCTCTCTCTCGCTCTCTATAAAAAGAAATCCTCTCTTTTCTCGTAATAGCGCGCGGTGAAATAATGTATTCTTTCCCGCGAGCGAGCAGCCCTTCCTGCTTGGCTGCCGATGCTACTTGCCGAGCCGTAGGCGCGGAGCGTGCATTCATAAAAAGGAGCGCCGCCCGACGACTGATGATCGGGGATCTTTTCAATGCCGGATGATGTTTGGGGTGCTTTAAATCGGACGTGAAATTGTGTTTGAGTGGATGGTTATTAGGGCGGAGCAGGAAGCGGATGAATTTTAGTGGTTCGCGTTGATTCAGTCGACGTTAATTAGCTAATGGTGTATGTAGTCAATTGGCTGTTATAGCGTCCGACACTCGCGGAATGGTTAAAATTTCTGTTTTAAAAACAAACTTTTTAGATAAAATCCAGGAGAGTCGAATACATTTAATTTTTATTTATTTGCAACAAACTACCTTTCGCAAAACTACTTTTATTGAGCACTGCAGCACATTCCCTTGTTTTTACGTATATAGTGTATCAATTTTCTTAAGGAGGTGGGTAGAAGAAAAAAAATTGCAAAATGCAAACCTCCGCTTTAAAATTAAATATAATGAGCTTCTTAAAAAAATATTTAAAAACTTTTACTCCATAAAAAGAAACTGTGGCATGTCGCTTTCTTCGAAGGAATATATTGTAAATATGCGCATAAAGAAATATTTTAAGACTCGTTATAATTACTGCATTTAAATAAATACTTATATGGGTTTCGCGGCATAGTTGTTCGAGAAAACGTCGACTGTCGGGGGGTAAAATTATACGCCTGCACTCGAGAACCCACCCAAAAATAATATATATTATACATGGGGTATTAAACTGCGCACTGTAAAATTATTTATTTTCAAGGAAAGAGTAAATCCGAAAATTATCCTCTCGCGAGAGCAATAGAATAAATAATTAAAAAAATCCGCCAGCACTTCTTCCATCTCTCTGCCTGGGAGCCAATCATAAAATCTATACTCTCTCTGCCCTCGACGCTAAACGCGAGCCGGAACCATTAAAATTTATAAAAGCAATTCGACCAGATCGTTTTCCAGCTAGTTAGCGGGTTAAAAAGTATTCCATTACCCCGTAAGCCTCGCCGTATAACCGCGCGGACAATAAAAATCGCTCTCGTTCTCCTAGGCCAAAAATTACCGCGCGCCGCGGCGAAAACCGTAAGAAGGAAATTCGATTTTATTTATTCTCCGGCCGTAATACATCACGATTCCTCGGCCCGCTCGAGTCTCGCGTCACAAAGTAAAGCGCCGCGCTCGGCTTAGTCGGAGAGAGAGAGAGACCCGCTAAATTATCCTCGGCCAAATGGCCATCGTAAAACTTGTAATTTCCCTCATTTCTATACCCCCTCGACATAATACACCGTCGGACCATCAATAACACAGCGAAGGAAGAACAACAACAACAGCGGCGGCAACGGCATTCTGCGCAATTCCGTCCGAAAGTCGAAAGTCGCGCGATCATCTCTCTCTCTCCGCTCCGCGCGCAAAAAGGCCCCGTCCGTCCGTCGTAATCGCTCCGCCGCGTATAAACACCGTCTCTCCTCGTGACTTATCCGCGGAAATCCAGTTTACCTGCGCCGGCGCCGCTGTGTGCGCGAGGAGCCAAAGTCGTGAGTCGCAAATATCGCCCCGTCGTCTTATCTCGCCGGGGCGCGCGAGAGAGCGGCGAGGTTGCCGCGCGCCGCGCATAAAGGCGACGAGGTTTCCTCGGACAGTTTGCCGGCGCTAATGAGCTGGCAAGATAATTAGCATTATGTTAATGGGGCGAGCCGCCGAGAGAGGAGGTGTGTCCGTGTCTGTGCGAACGTTCCGGCCGGTGCACTCCGCGGAGTAACATGACGTAACCTTACCTCCCTGTCTTATAGTTCAAAGATGAGGGGAGAGAGAGAGAAAGACGCGCGGCTGTGATTATGGGAAAGCGCGAGAGAGAGAGAGAGAGAGAAAAGGGTTGCGCTCGGAGCTGAAATATGCAGACTGAACAAGTAAACACGTTGATAAAGATTCTGATATGCCTGTGGATTATATTTATTTCCAAGTGAAAATTCTAGGTGAAGTAAAAATGTATACTAGAAATTTAAAAGCTATTCGAGAAATAGTTTTATAATAATTTTCGTTTTTTTAGTTTTATAATATTTTATAATTTTAGTTTTATGTTAATAATATCTGAAGTCTTTTCTTTTTCTTTCCTATTACGAATAGTTTCTCGAAATTAAAATTTCACCGCAAACAAATTAAAACCAACAAAAACAAGCCCAATATTTACCCTCCCTTTGAAAAACGGCTAACAACTCGTAATCCACAAAACCACTTGTCCTGCACTCTCCACCCAAAGAATACTCTCCATTCTCCCCGAGTACAGTTCTTAATCCAGAAAAATTCCTTCCCATAGAACTCGGTCCATTTCCATCCGCTGAATATTCCACGAGCGGCCGACGTTGCTCGACAAAACGAAGTGTACGTTCCCGGACTGACGTCTCGCCGCATTCACGTCCGTCTCCTCCGTCCGAGCGATAGGCGATCCGCAGGCGATAGGATTGTCGAGAAGCGGACGGAGCGAGCGCCGGGCCCGATAAGCATCGAGAGGGCCGGGATTTCATAATTCACCGATGCGACCGGACGCTGCGCGCGCGCGCGCGCCTTTAAATTTTCACGGAGAGCCGCGGCCCGCGCCGCGATGTATTTGCGAGCGGAAGATCTTGACCCGAGTTTAAAAGGCCGATAAGAGCGAGGAGCTGCATCCCTGTTTGCTCGAGATTCTTTTATCTGTGTACTTTCGGACGGACCTGCAGGACTACTTGTACTTGAGGGGATAAGACTGGGCTATTGTAAACCGTCGGAGTGGACGGGACGTCTGTCTTTTCGTAATAGAATATTAATTTGCAATTTTTTCATAATGTCTGTTTGCGATGGTAATTATCGTTAGATGGAAATGAAAAATACTAAAAATTTAAAACAATATTTGTTGTGTATAAGGATGCGTACACCATTCTTTCCCTATCAAAATTCACAGTAATAAACTCTCTCATTGACGCGAAATCCGTCGAAACACATAATTCAACATCTCGCGTCCTAGACACATAGCCCAAAGGATAAAGACAAGCAACACACACATGCGCGCGCAGAGCACGAGGAGAGTGCGGATATCCGGTTTGCGGAAAATTTCGGTAAATCCCCAAGTTTGCCCGAAGAAAGGCTCCCTCTCTTCTCTCTCTCTCTCGCCCCGTGACGTCTTACTCGGGCTCTCTCTTTAGACAGTGTCGACTCTCGAGCTCATAGCCAACCTCCCCCCCTCCGCACAGCCATAAAGGAGTTGCGTACTACTATACGGTTGCACTAGGTATCATCGATCCTATATACGGAACCCGTAACTAGCCCGGGCTAATTAATTAATCATGCCAGCGGCCGTTCAAGTTAGGCTGCTTATCCCGGAAGCAGCAGCTAGCCAAGTTCGCCGCCAAGTCGCGTATCTTCGTCGTATACACCCACACTGCATAGGCATCCCACTCCCCTCCCCCCATCGACGGAGAACGCGTTCGTCCAAGGTGTCGGATGTCTCGTACAGACGCTTCTCGCCCTCCCCCCCCCCATTCACCCCGTCCCCTTCCCCGAGCAACTTTCCACTTCCTCTCTATTCGCCGTCACCTTTATCCCCGAGACCCTTTATCCCTCCCTCCCGCGGCAACTTGGCTCTCATTATCTTGATTAATTGACCGATGGTCCACTCCTTTTCTTTCGCCTTCTCTCTCTCACTCTCTCTCGAGCGCGGATCGCTCGTCAAACTTCGCAGAGGCGCAGAGGCGTCCTCCCCTCCCCTCGGAGCTCGAGCAATAATTGCATATTTATCAATTAATTATGCTAACGAACGGATTTATCGAGCGAGTCGGGGCTAAGTCGGGCTTTTAGTGCGCGAGCCGGAGATTCGCTTTGATCGAGTTGCGTTCGCGCGCGACGGCGAGAGCTGTTTGTAACTTGGCTGCGAGACTTTCTTCGACGAGGCGGCTTTATTTTCTCCTGTCCGTAATCAAATAGGGATGTTTGATAACGAGCCTGCATTTTCATTGAGAATGTGCACTCGATGCGAGCGAGGAAAGTAAACGGACAAAATACTTATACTTATTTCCTCTCCGTCTCAAGGCTGTTCTTACAAAAAAGAATCTCGACAGACAATTAGTCAAACTGATAAAATGCTGGAAACTTTATCCGAGCCTCGCGGATTCCTTCCCCAAAGAAGAACAAAACGAAACTTTCCCATCGACGTCTCATTAATTAATCGTTCTCGTTGATTGGGCGAGTCGCCCTCGACTGCAGCCCAATTATAAAAGACGTAGCCGCGCAGCGAATAAAAGACTCGATCCGTCCGAGATATCGGCCGCCTCGTTTACAGTAGACAAAAGCTTTGCTCTCTTCGCGGCGAGGAAAAGTTTATCTCTCCCGGGTCGCCTCGTCCTCGAATGAATCTCTCTTCTCTCTCTCTCTCTTTCCCTCCTCCTCTCCCTTTCCATCGAAGCGCGCGCGAGCTGCAACAAAGAACCGCGAGAGTTGCAGCTATCGGGCCAGTCTTAATTTAAAGTTGAAATTAATTTTACTCCCCGCGTAAGACGCAAACGCGGAAGTATACATGGCGGCGAGGCTCGTCGGCGGCTCCCTTTTCTCGTCTGTTTCTTTCTTTTTTTTCTATACTTTTTAGCGCTCTTCGAGTTATAAATTTTCATCATTCGCGTTGTGTATATATTTCTCTGCTGGCTCAAACATAATAATAAAGATTCGATTAAACTTTTCTTAAAGCAATGCCGGGAATTAATAATTTTTAAGTGTTGCGTTGATGTCGAAATTTCAGCGCTCCCTTAATTTCTCTCCTATACCTAAAATGTGCGTATAAAATTTATAAGCAGCCTTATTTATTTTAAAGACAAACTTTCCAACCTAAAGTAACGAAAAACGCACTCTTATCTTCCCGCTTCTCGACTTCCACAGCTAGGAAAAACGCAGATAAAAAGTCAAAAACAACAGCGGAGAGCGAGAAAAAGGAAGAAAGTCGGGGAAGCGCTAAAAAGATGACAGCCGTGCAGGCGATCGAGGGTGCAATCGGCCCTCGGAAAGTCTACTCGACGGCTAAGGAGCATGGCGAACGGATTAAGGCGCGTCGATCGCCGCTCGAGAAGAAGCTCGTTCAACCGATGAAAACCTAGGCGTTCGCGTCTACGTGAGAACCGCTGCTTTCTAGCTATATAGTTGAAAAAATTTAGATATTTTAATGAAAAGCTAAATGTAGTCGCCGAGGGAGGTAGGACGCGAAGCTGATTCCTCGCCAAAAGTATAAAGTAACGCGATGATTATTCTCGCGAAATGGAGTAAAAGAACGTAAATGAAAATGCCACCTCATCCGGAATGAAAAGCAAACTCTAAAAACTGCAAAGCGCGTCGCAGAAGTACAAGGGGCTCCCGAGGGGGAGGTCAATAACAGGCGCGCAGGCGGTCGTGCTGCATCAGCCGGAGGCGCGAGAGGGGGCACTTTCGCAAGGAATAAAATGAAGAAGACAAACACCCGTGTTACACGCATCGCTCAGCGAGAGAGAGAGGCAGAGCATCGAATGTTTATCGCGGCGAGCCATAAGAGAGCAGTTGGCTGGCGGATGATTCATGGCCGAGGACGGAGAGGAGAGCGACGACGTCGCCGAGGCACACCTACATCATGCAAATGCTCCCAATCATGAGCCCGGTCTATAATCGATCTATAAATCTGCTCGGGGGGAACGAGGAACGCCGCCAAGGCCGCGGGGACGCTGAATAAAGGGCTTTGCTCCATTCGCCGGGGGAGAGAAAGGGAGGGGAAAGAGTTTTTTTTTTTCGTCGGGGAGACGTCGGTGAGATTTCGTTCGGCTGACTTGAGGAAATGCGGTTAGTGGGCTTTCTTACGATTCTGCCTGAGAGTGCCAGGATTCTTTCGAGGTTTTATTGTTATCGTTTCCGTGTTTTAAATACTTTGGTAATACTTAAATTTAGAGATTGTAAGACACGTTAAGCGAAGTTGTTGGTACGTGGAACGTTTTAAAAATTCATATCTGAGCGCACGAAGGGCGCAGAACGATGGGATGTAAAGAAAATAGATTGAACTGCAATAGACGAATGTGTTAGCATATCATTTGTATGCATAGGGTTCGGCACTTACTGTTCCACTTATGCCCTCTTCTCTCATCGTACAGAATGAAAGGATTACTGTACGGTAAATCTGCGGCAAATCGAATGAAAGTCGTTTTCAGATATCTTTATCGAAGTGGGACAGTTTCTCTTACTTTCTATGTTAAAGACTTAAAAAATTATTTTTCCTTTTTGTGAAACGAAACGAAAACGCTGCAATAAAAATTATTTTTATTAGACATTTACAAGGATTTCTTTTTTCCAAAGTGAATTTCGCATAAAAAAATTATATTTACATTGTAACAACTACTTTAATTGTATGTATTCATAATTTTGCATACATGACGCAAATTTAATTTTTTTACGAGAAAAGTGAAGCCATCGAAAACGAGATATGATTGGTGGCTTGTAATGGTCTGTAGAAATTGCGCAAAATTTTAAATTAAATTTTGAAAAAACAGTTTTGACAGTTTCAACGGTTATAATTTTTGTATAAAATGTAGAAAGGATGAACTGCGTATAAAAATAAGCAAGTTTATTAAATATTTATTGTGAACATTGTTTGTTCAAGTAAAAATCAGTTAACCTTTTGACAATCGGCAGTTTTCTGTCGAAAAAGTGCAACTTTATCGAAAAATTTTCATACTAGTTTTCCCGAACAAATAATAGATATGTAAAAGTCGCAAATGGCGTCATTCCGGCTGGTGTTGAAAATAGAAAATTTCTAAATTTTTTTTACCCAGAAATTTGGTTTTTATGTAAGAATAAAAAGTTTTAGGCTCATTTAGACAGAAGAATCGCGTTTAGTACATTCAAATACGTCGAAAACGGTACTCTTGATCAAGAATTTACTATTTTAATTTTATGACGTCAATTGGCGTCATTCCGGTTGGCAGAAGGTTAAATATGATGAAACTGAGCGTGTCAGTTTCGCAAATCGTGTTCCTATCCATATTCCGAGTTCCGATCGGATTCATAGTCAAATGGTTGACAACCGTAGTGAGCTGTGTTTTTTCACTGTAGCCGGTAAGTCCGCAAATATATCGTTAGAAAAAAAATGTGAAGCGCACTAAAGTTTCCCTAATTATTTTAAAAAGCTAAAATATTATGTTTTCTTATTTTCAATTAATGCATTTAAATATACTTGAATACGCTGCAATAAAATTATTCTTATTACAAAGTTACAAGGATTTCTTCTTTCCAAGGTAAATTTTACATAAAAAATTGTATTAAGCATCAAATATATTCAGTTTGTATAAAGATAAATAAGTATAAATCTTGTTTCGGAAAAAAACATATTCACTTTGTTATAACCATTATCATTGTACCCACTCTGAAATTTGCAAATATCACGTAAATTTCATCATTTTTATTTTTAAAAGAAAGTTGTTAATTATTTAATGAAATTGAGGAGCCGGATCGAGAAACCGGCCGAGCGCTCGGCCGCGGCCAAAGCAACGGTGGGCAGAGTCGATTTTTT
>JAWWML010000012.1:25868321-25961736 GCA_035047165.1 Ormyrus rosae | reverse complement strand
TGCTCTACATGATAGTATTTTTTTTAAATTTATTTGCAGACTTTCAAAAATCGACCCTGCCCACCGTGGCTTTGGCCACGGCCGAGCGCTCGGCCGGTTTCTCGATCCGGCTCCTCAATTAAGATATTAGGCATGTTCAAACTTCTTGATTCAAACCAATGTTGTTTAACTAATCGTCAGTTTAATAATTCTGTTACGTGGGTGCGCGGATTGATCGAGTATTTTGGTAAGACTTGAAAACAAGAGACATGGCTTTACTCGGCCAGGAATCGAACGCGAGACCTTCCGTTTTCGTGATCAATGCTCTTCCCACTAGCTAGCCTATGCTAATCTCTTCTTCGAGTCGTCCTCGTACGTCTACGGATGCGCTTATCATCTTATCATCATCCGTGACACTTCCCCCCCCCCCCCGCCGCCCCACCAAGAACGTCGTCCCCGACGTTTCTACTCCTTTGTCGGCCGCGCAGTAATTTAGGAATCTTTTCTGCTTCTGCTATTTTTTACGCGAACCGAAGCGGGGTGGGGACCAGGGATGCCAATTTGTTACGTGGGTGCGAGGATTGATTGAGGATTTTCCGTGACAATTCAAAATCGTTTATTTTTTCAATATTTAGATATTTAAGGCCATTCGTTTCCAATAATAAATAAATAATAATTAATCATTTTGAAGTCATTAGATAATTCTTGTCATAATCGACGTTCTAATTATATCAGATAAAGCCTATTCAACTTTTAATCAAAAGATAACCCAGTTTTACGCGTAAAAAAAGAATTTTTCGAATGACACTTCAACAATATTAATATCTGTAATGTATAATGTCAGATAGGCCGCAGCACTCGCGAGTGTCACATTGTTAAAAATCATTTTACGTGAAAGACTTAATTCTTGAACAATTTTGAAAATGGAACGGTGGGCCGGAAAAGTTGCCGTGATTACTGGAGCATCTTCGGGAATAGGTTTAGCAACTACTAAACTCCTTCTTAAACATGGACTGATTGTTGTTGGATTAGCAAGAAGGAAGGTGAAAATGCAGGTATGGTGTCTATTTATCAACTTTATTTCATGTATAAATGAGAATTTTGATATTAATAACAATTTATATAATCCATTAGTAATTAATGGTATTTTCGTTCAATTTTTTAAAGTTTATCTATCCAACAAAGTAAATCGGACAAACCTCACGTAGACTAAAAATTAGAATACAAGAATACCAAAATGATATAAGAAAAATAAAGAAACATCTGCGTTTTACATAATACACGCAAGAGAACGTAATCATGATTTTAATTTTTAAAAACTTAAAATCTTAAATAAAGAATGTAACGGCCATAAAAGATTATTTTCTGAGATGCTATACACATACACTCCGAAAATAATATCAGAAATCAATAGATAATTTGACACTTGCAAACAGAGAGGAATATAAGTGTTTCATATTTTGTAAGACTACGGAATTCAACAAGTAATTGTCAAACGGTTCAACATTTAAATAACATAACTATTCTTCTATTTATATTTTATATTATTATTTTATTTATTGCAAGTAGTGCATTACGCTATAAGAATGCAAGTTGTAATTGCGATTTAATTTATTCTAATAAATGTTTTTGAAGTCTCTGAAGAGGATTTCCATTGAGATCGAAACGTTGGCTAAACTTTAAATAATAAAGTAAACTTAAATACCATTCTCCAATTTATTATTTTAATTTATACTTTTGTATGTATTTTTAATATTAATAATACAAAGATGAATTCGATTATTACAGGAAGAGATTAAAAATACAACAAACAGTGACAAATTCCATGCTCTGGAATGCGATATAACTGATGAAGAACAGGTCAATAATTCTTTCAAATGGATAAAAACCAACCTGAAGTCATTGCATATTCTCGTTAATAATGCAGGAATTATCTCGTTCGGAAAAAGTTTCGGTAAGTATATATTTATTTACTTACAATCCTATCAATACTGGAGCATTTACAATTAATCTTTGACACAGATATAGATTATAAAGAAATGAAGAGAATAATTGATGTTAATTTAACTGGAACGATACTTTGTTCGAAATTGGCAGCTAATATAATGAAAGAAAGTGGCGAAGAATCATATATTATCATGATAAATAGGTAAATAATAATAAATATTACAATGATAAGGGTATTTATAATTTCTCTATAATGTTAAAAAATTTCAGTGTTGTCGGTCATCGAGTTAGTCCAATCCCTTCTGAATATTCTAGTAATGTCTATGCACCTACGAAATTTGGTCTCAAAGCTTTCGCAAAAGTATTAGAAAACGAACTCTATGGACAAAATGTTAGAGTAACAGTAAGACAATCATTTTACTAATTTATTATAAATTTATTGTTACTGATATATTTTTGTATTAACTTAAAAATATTATTTTTAACGAACCCTTTTTAATATAACTTTTAGAATATTAGTCCAGGAGCAGTAAAAACGGAATTACTTGACTATTTGACCAAAGAAATACCAAGAATTAAAGATTTGGACACTTTAGAACCCGAAGATGTAGCTGAAGCAATTGTATATGTTCTCGGAACAAACCCCAGAATTTCAATTGAAGAATTAATTATCAAACCCCGCAAATCTCCGTATTAATTTACTATCACTTGCGCATTTTAAAGTTTAAAAATTAACGCTATCAGCATTTTAAAATACTGTTTTAAAGTACTAATGACACTTGGATTAAAATAAAAATTCGAGCCGTAAGAACGTTTTATTAGCCGAGTAAAAAGAAGCGGTAAGTGGAGAAAAGGAAAAAATGAGAAGAACTCTCATGATTGATTAACTTCTTTTTCTCCTTGACGATGAGGACGAAGACGTCGGGAAACGCAATTATAATCTTTATTCATTACCGAGCCAGTGGAGCTTGCGGTTTCAAGATACGATTCTTTCCATTCTTCTCCACCTCTCCCGCCCCGCTCTCGTCTTCCGGATAATCAATATTAATTAAAGCTTAAAAAAAGGCAATACGAATGAAAAGAACTTCTTGCCTTGTTTTGCGCGAGAATTTTTAAAGAATCATTGTTTAATCTTCTGATTGATTTTTGTGTACTCATTTAGACAAATCAATTAAAATCTTCGAGATAAGGATTTATGTAAATAAAGTACTTGAATTTTTATTTTATCGCAAATAGAATTTTATTTAATTAAAAGAAGATAAAGATTATTACATGACAATAATCTGATAATTGTAATAAATTTTAATAAATAAAAGTATTATTTCAAAAAGCAAACGAATTAATGCAAGCACACTTTTCTTATTTTCTTCGCCCTCCCTCTCGCCCCTTGAAATGCATGTGAAAATAATTATTTTGAGTGTTTTCTTTCGATTATAAAGTTAAAAGGAAAAAGCAAATGCAATCAATATCTATACTTTTATCGATTTCCATTCCGAGTCCATTTGTAATTCAGTGAACGTGAATAAACTACGAGCAAACAAAAAGAAAACACTTTGATTATTTTATAATACTGTAAGATTCATAAAAAGTTTGATTTAATATTCAAATTTATTATAAAATTAACTGCCTACCAAACAAGATAAAAATGATTCCGATAATAGTAAAGCAATCAATAAAACAGCAAGAAAGAGCACGAATCAAAGATCTATAACTGTAAAATATAACTACCCCCAACCGCCGAGCCGAGCCGCTTGAAACCCAAGATAAAAAAGCCTCCGATAATAGCAAAGCAAGCAATAAAATAGAAACCAAGAATCCGATTCAAACAAACGGCAGTCCCCTCCCTTCCCCGGCGCGATAAGGGCTAAAAAAGCCCGACGGGAACTCTCGGCAGTCGGCGGCGTATGCAAATAATATCGACGGGAGAAACGTGCCCCGACGCGAGAGAAGGCGAGGGTCGCGCGCGCGCCCTGGAAGTGGAAAAAATTACGGCAAAGTGCTAAACGATCGCGGCGCCCAAAGAGACAGACTACCGCCGCGCGCGGAGGGTAGCGGCGGCGGCGGCAGCAGCACCTTATGTCGGGTTATCAGGGGGTTCACTCCTTGCGCCCGCGCAGAGGGAGGGTCCGGATTTTAGGCCGGCTATGCAAATAAGCCACTCAGCCCGAATGTCTCGGGGGCTCGCTTTTTTTCTCTCTCGCGCCGCGTGTTTGACTTGTTGGTTTCTCGTTCGATATTCGACGGGTGTATTGACACGGGCGTGGAGCGTGCTGTATTATGTGCGGTTCCGCGCTGCGCGCCAGTTGACGAGTGTGCCGTGCCTAATTTTTCTCGGGGAGCCCGCGATGGGTGCGGAGGGATGTTCTTTATTTTTTTTATGCGAAAACGATGAACGCGGAGAATGGATTTGATTAACAGCGGATTAATGTAGAGGGTTTGCGTTTTGGAATTTACATAGAAATTGGACTATTGCTCGTGCGACTGTTTTTTGAGTTTATTTAGTCGTGGCTTTTATTATTTTTTGGTAAAAGGGAACATTTAACAAAACTGATTTCATTCCGATCATATTTATGAACTCCAAACTAAATTTTCTGCGTCAAAATTTGTTCGATACTCAAGTAAATTCCCTTTTCAATAAATTCTCAAATCTACCGACATACATCAAAAGCAACCCTTAAAATTTTTCAACCCCGACTTACAATTTCCTCGCTCAACCATCGGCAGCAAAAATCAAAGTCAAAAGACCAGAAGCAGCTTGACGCGCGGCACTAAATCCTTGTCGCCTCTCGCCCGAGAGCCCCAGTGTGTGTGCACCTGCGCGCACAAGAGTCGCGCGGCGGCGCGGATCTTTTTATTACATATTGAAAAGGCCGGCGTCGTTAAGTCCGCAGCAGCGGCAACGACTAACGTCTCTCGTCCCTCTCCTTCCTTTTTTTTTCCCCGTCGCTTTATGCACCGGCGCGCGTTACTCGCACTGCACTACCACGCACCGCCACCGCCGTGTACATACATAGTATAACGCTCTCTTTCTCGGACGAATAAAAACATTTACGACCTTAGAGCTCCGCGCTCTCCATCTCGAGAGAGAGAGAGAGAGAGCCCCGGTATCGAGAGTCGCCCGCGCGCATATCCGCCTCGGAAAACTGCGAGTCCCTTTTTGTCAGCGTCGCGATCGCGGTTTTCTTGCCTGCCCAGCCAGCTATCCGCGGGCGACGTTTTTGCGTTCGGGCAGTTTTAAAATTGCCTGGGTTTTTTTGCCGATTTCCGTACAAACGCGCACCGACTTCTGGAATCTTTTTAATCGGAGATTATAAATAATTGGGCGGGTGGAAGGGAGTTGTAGTTTTAACGAGGCGTTTGTTAAAATGCTGAGAATTTTAAAAAATATACTTTTAAAACATTGTTGTAAGTCGTAAAAATGTGTACTATTATAGCGTCAGAAAAGATATTCTGCAAAGAAAGTGTTTTAAAAAAGTTTTTTCAAGATAAAAAAAAGATGTCAAGTATTCTAAAGAGTAAATTCGTTTTTGGCATTAACTTAAAAAGCAAGCCTGTTAAAGTTCTGATAGTTTAGTAGGTTTATTGTTTTTCAAATTTTTGAAAAATTTTAAAGTATTAATGTTTTAAAATGCAGTCTATAAACTTTGCAGCAAGATAATTAATTGCTATAAAACGTCTGCGACACGTTGATGAGATTAGAAAGAAACACCAACACACGTTTAACGTGGTGCCATCTCTGAGCGTGCTTGAAAGTCGAGAAACTTATCGGCTGGGTACTTTGTACAATTCCTTTGAAAATATAGGTGTATTGTTTTTAAGCAATTTATTTATTTTTTATCCATAGCAAAAACGCATTTCAATTGTTTGTAAAATAATTTTTGTTTTAAATATAGAATGATAATTATTTTTAGAGTACTTTTAATTTTGAGCGCTCTTGCGATATATAGTAAATGTATTAACATAATTTTATAAGTTTTTTTAAAACTGTAGGATTTATTTTAATACACGTCAGTATGTTTGAATTTCTGAAAAAACTATACATGTTTCATAAACTTTCTAAAGTGTAATTCTTTTACCAGAAATGGAAATCATATATTCTTAACACTTTATTTAACATTTAAAAACTTCTTGTTGTTAAAATAGAAGTAATAAATAACAACGCGAATTTTCCTATTTGCAAAGTAGAGTTTACCGGTGTTAAAAAACTGAATATTTTGGAAAAATTGTTTGTTATAAATAATAAACCATCCAGTAGCTGATATCAATATCAATATATTCAAACTTCATATAAAAATCGCAAAGAAACCCTTCCCTTTGATCCCAAAAAGAATTACATATTTACCAAACTCCATCGCAGCAGGACCTAAACCTGTCAATGCTATCTCCCCTGGCAATAAAAAGCCACATACAACAATGATTAAAAGCCCGGCAGAGAACACGCGGCGCGCCTCTTTGATCGAGACCACCAAGGAGCTGCCACTCGAAAGCTCAAAACGCGCCGCGATCTGATCCGCGTCTCTCTCCTCGAATCAAGATTCGTCGATTCGCTTAGATCGACAGATAGACCTCGTCGTCCGAGCACTCGGACTCGAGTGGAGACCTTTAGCCGCGGTCTATTTACCCGAGCTTATAACGATACTCTCGTCGGTTTTTCGAAAGGAACGCCCGGCCGGCCAGCGCACACAAAACCGTCCTCATTCCCATCTCAATCTATATTCGCACGTCCAACACACTCGAAAGAAGAAAGTATATAAGCGAGTGGCCGGCGATGAATGTGCACGGGGGGGCGAAACGTCGCCGGCGTAATGAAAGGGGGGTGGGTGGCAAGGCGTCTGCCTTTGCACCACCGAGCAGCCGCGTGTGTCTCGTTCTCTTTCTGCAACCCTTTCAAGCCCGCTTCCGCAGCCCGCACTGTTTGTCCCTTAGTGGCGGCTGCCCGTCGCGCCTCTATGTGCGAGGCGGAGGGCGCGAACCCCGACGCCGCTGCGCGTTTTTAACTTTGTGTACACACGTACGGCTCTCTCTCTTTCTCTCTCTCTCTCTCTCTCTCCTCCGTCCGCGGCTTTCTCTCCACGAGGCGGGAGGCTTCTCTTGTTTTTCACGGCAGGAAGAAAAATTTCAAGGGGAGAGAGAGAGAGCGGCTTTCACTCGACTTTTTATCACTCCGTGGGTGTGTCTTCTTTGTGCGATATAAGTTTTTTTTTCTCTTTCGAGTGTCTTCTCTCTCTCTCTCTCTCTCTCTCTCTCTCTCTCTCTCTCCTGCCGAGACTTCCTTTTTTGATGTTTTATGCGGCAAGGGATGCAGGCCTGCTTTCCCCGCTTTGTTTTGCTGTTTCCACCGAGCTGTCTTTGCCAAGGAGGCATTAATTTTTGCGGAAGTATTCGCGTCTTTAAAGGGTTGGAAGGGGGTTTCGAGAGGATCATTTTTTCAAAGACACTGTAGACACTTCTTGCGGGGTTTTAGCTTAGAAGAATTTCTGAAGAAGTAGTATCTAAATTTTGAAATTTTATTACACAAATTAATTGTCTAACATCTACTTTTTCTAATCTAATTATTTTTTAAATTATTCACTCATAATCGTCTTTTTTATGAATTTTACTTCATAATAATTGTCTAACTGGGCTTTCCGCAAAGATTGCAGTAAAGTGAACATTTGATTATTGAACGCAGACTTCGCGAGTAGATAACAGATAATTTTTAAAAATTCCATTTTAAGTATGTATAAGAAAACTAACAGAACTAATTAAAAAAAGAAGTGTAATTTTATGTATTCTTTTATAAAAATAAAAAAAGCCCATCACCATTCATTTTTTGTGAAAGCTTAACTGTTAGCAAATGTTTAAAAATAATGTTTGAAACGCTTCATTAATTCGTTTTAAGTATCAGCAATTGATTCTAAACTTACGCCAGCTGGAAAACTGTAAGCACCCCTAAAAATGACTTCTCGCATTCAAATAATAAAATGCACCCCCCCAAAAAAATTTTATTTCTCAGTATTCGCTCTCTATTATCGTCCCGTCGAACAACAAACACAGAAGCCGACTCGGAAGCGAAACAAATGTCGGATATATATCTCGGGGAACTAAGTTTCGGCCCTTCGCTCCTGCGAGTCGCCCCGGGGCGCTTCGGGTTCGCGCGTAGTTGCATTTCGCCCAGCGGCGCGGCCCCGGACGACGGGACCGGAAAAGCGAGTGCAAACCGTGCCCGCCGCGCATACTGCGTGCGTACACCGAGAGCGAGGCCTCGATACACGCGCGTCCGAGGCGGAATGCCAGGCTTGCCCGGTTTTCGGAGGACTTACCTGCCGCCTGCCCACTGCTGCAATATATAAGGTGATATCGTCTGGAGTTGATTGCTTCGGCTGACTGCGCCGGCTGTATATACTCGGGCTGGTATTGCGGCGGCAGAAGTAAGGCAGTCAAGGGAGACCGTTGCTTGAAGCTTCAATTTTGAAAGACTTTTTCTTGAGAAAAGTGGATCGTTCGAAGAAGTAAGGGAGAATCAGTAGTTTTGATTTAATGTAACGAGTGAGATCTGAGTTACATTTATTAAATTGTTAATTTAGCTGTTAAGAATCGTGATTACTAAGTCGATCTCGTTAAAAAAACTATTTCAAAGAAAATCTATTGAAATATAATGATACACCTTTGATAACAGTCATACATGCTTCTTCAATTTACTTTTTAAATAACTTAAAATAAAGTACGCAATTGTTTATTCTGTTTGTTAAATCAAAGTTGAGTCATACAACTTTTCTATAAATCTAATATAAAACTACTAACGCAATAATAATACATGAAATAGTTTGTATTTCGCACTACTCCTACTTCCCTCAAGAAGCTCCCAGTAAAATTAATATCCGAATTCACAACGAAACAAAGTTTTGAAAAATTTCTTTCATTTATAATCATCATTAAACCCCTGTAGCTTAAAACGGCAGCCGAAATAAGTCGAAAGAAAAGCAATCAGAAGCTCTCTGCAAATAAGAGGCCGCTTAGACAGCGTCAGCGGCAAAAACTGACTCCTTCGCCATAAGAAATTCCATGGCGGAGAGCGCATCGTCGCAGAAGACGTTCTCTCTCTCTCTCTCTCTCTCTCTATCTCGCGAGTGCGCGCAAGAAGCGTCGAGTCTCTCTCTTAGCCGCTGGCTCGCAAGAGACGGGCGCATATATAAGAAAGGCTATATAAGCGCGAGGCTCCGCGCGCGAGCGGAAAGAGAAAGCCATCGCGAGGGAGAGAGAGAGAGAGAGAGAGAGCGTGCAAAGGTGGGAGCTCGGCGACGACGACGTCGACGTCGACGGGGGGAGTGCACGCTCTGCCGACGGGGAGGCACACTGTGCCGTACACACAGAGAGAAAGCCAGGAAGGAGGAGGAGGAGTAGGAGGAGGCGAGGTGAGGTCGCGGCCCGGTCGATTCAGCCCCGGGCACTCGTCGACTACCACTCGCCTCTCTCTCTCTCTCCCTCTCGCCGTGCTACCTCTATCTGCCGCTGCCGCTGCCGCTGCTGCAGTGTTCTCTTCTGCGCTGCTATTCCGAAAGCTCCCCCTGCGACAGCACGCGAGCCCTCTCCGTTTCCCTCCCCCCCGCCAGCAAAGGCGATTCCAGCCGGAGCTTTTTAGCACTGGACCTTCAGGCGTTTCGAGGCTCGAAGATGTCGAGTGCGGCTTTTTGGTAGTTCCCGAACGGGGGTGTAATTTTCAAGAGTTTGAGGGTACGATGTGGGATTTAAATGGGGGATTGGAAGGGGAGACGGTAGATTTTAAACGATGGAAATTAGGTAGGTCGTCGAACGGAGAAATTTGAGTAGACCAAATTCGGGGTCAACGAAATTTTGATAAATATGTTAACGGAACAGTTTCAAAATAACGCAAAACATAATTGTTTCTCTCGGAAGGAAAATGCAATTTCGTTTTATTGAAAATGCATGTATAAGAAATTTGTTATATTTTGATTTTTGCTCGCGGGAAAAAGGTAGTAAAGCCGCCTGTATCTATTTTGCTTCCTTCGGATAAAAATTTGGCATATAAAAGTAAGCTAGCTCAATCCCTTTCAATAGATTCGAACGCAAACATTTTCACCGCTCTCGCGTAAACGCAAACCCCCCAAAAAAGCCGTAGCTATATATACGCATTTTGCAAGTTATTATCGGCATTAATAATATTGCCGCGAATTTATAGTTTCGTCAGCTGAATTACAATTAATAATTCAATAAATTCCTTAAACCACTTACTGGCACATGTAGCTTAATAGCTGAAAGTTCATGTTTACTATCTCCATAAAATATTAGAAGTTACAGTTACTATGAAACTCGTGTACATATTCGCAAGCTGCAATAAATAGTGGATGCACTTGTATCCTATGAAGGTTATTTTTACTAAAAACTTAACGAACGTTTCTTAAAAAAAAAACACCCAAGTGTCTATTATTTTTTTGTGAATACTATATTATCCAAAAAAATCCATCCACCGTAAATATTAAATGAGCTTTGTTGTTGTTTTTCCAAAGGGATTATCTGGAAAATCCATTTCTTTGTGTTTACTCTTATTTACTTTTTTCGCCCGATCGCCTTTCTCTCATTTTTCCTCGCTGCCGGGAGTCTCGGCGCTGAGTGCTATAGGTTCAGCGAGGTCGAGCTCGAGGGGTAAGTTTTATAGGTTTTTTGATGGAAACTCGGGCATTCCAACGGGATTAGGAAAATTAAAAGATTAAAGATTTGTGCGGGCGGGGGTTACTTTTCATGTCCTTTCTTTACGCGGTTTTCATTATGCTTGTTACAGGGAAAGACTTCTACGGCCGCCTTAATACTCTAATGCTTTACGAATCACTTTGAATGTTACGCTTTCAGAACTTTTGTTTATGGAAGGAATATAAAATGATATTGAATAATGAAATGTAACCTGATTTTAAAATATGAAAATAAGTACCGATTTATACAATAAAAACAAAATAAGGTAAAGACTTTATCAATCAATATACTTTATAAAAGAGATATAAAAAGACGGAGAAACTTGAAATTACAGTAACACCAGTTTCTTATAAAAGCACAGTAATATTTGGTCCGCAAAAACAAGTTCAAAAACTGACCGAAACCAGTCTTGAAAAGTTTCAAAATTTCAAGCTCGCCAAGCCGAAACTTTTGAAAAGCGATTTAAATTCATGCAAATTGAATCAATAACAACGGTCCAAGTTCTTCGCACGCTATTCCTCCGCAATAATTACCCACCACCTCCCGTCACAGTCTTCATACTCATCCCGCGACGTGCAACAAAAGTAAAAAGAACCCACCCAAAAGCATATTCACCCTGCAAGACCGCGAGGGCGGAGGGTCGCTCGTCGGCTCTCCTCCGAGAAAAGACGGCCCTCCGGGCGCGGAGCTCCGGCTGCAAAGACACGGAAACTAGTCGCCGGAAAAGGAGAAGGGGGTTGGGTCTTGGAGGCGTGTTTCCACCCGGGAAATGAAAAGCTGCAGACGGAGAAACAGAGCGAAATGGGTGGGACCCCGGCACCTGGCCGCGCACTGGCTGTTTCTACGTCTGTATGTACGTCTGTCCGCGGGAGGCTCCACCCCGCGCGCGGCGGAGAGCCCCGAGAGGGGGGGGGGAGGGAAGGAGTGCAGTCGCCGAAAGAGAAAGAGAGAGACCAAGATGGAGGAGAGCGACTCGGCGCGGCGCGGATTCCAGTCGAGCGAGGAGGAGGAAGAGAGGGAGAAACGCCGGAGTATGGATTTGCGCGGCTGGGACCGGTTGCGCTACTATGCGCGCTCTCTCTCTCTCTGTCCCTCTGCGATTGAGCTTTCACTGCGCGAGCTCGGCTCAGCGATTTTCTCATTTTCGAGACTGCTCCACTCGCTAAGGGTGAAAGCTCCGGTGTGGAAAAAGGAGGTATGTCGTTTCCTAATAATTATTCTTGGGTCGAAAGTTGCAGTATACATTGTAATGGAATGAATGCAACTTTTCATTCAACAATCAGCTCAAAATTCGGTGGCAAAGACTGCCACTTTGCCGGTAACAACTTGCATCAACTTCGGCATTATCCATACTCTCTTATTTCCCGAGAAGCAATCTCCCACTTGCAGCTCGACGAGCCCGAAGCCCTCTCTCTCCTTTGCGCCTCGAAAACCGAGTTTTCCATCTTGGCAGCGCTGAAATCTTTGCACTCCCGGAATCGATGAGGAGAGAGAGAGAGAGAGAGAGAGAGAGAGAGCGCCGCGGCGCGTCCGGGTGCCCCTCCCGCGAAGCAATTAAAACTTACGAGGGGCCAATGCAATCTGGCTGCTCTCGCGAATGCGCGTCTTTTGCCCCGCGGCTATACATAGACAAAACGTAAAAGCTCTCTCCTCTCTCCGCGTCGGGGAAGGAGTCGTCGTGGCGCGCCGCGGAGTGGGGGAGGAGAGAGAGTGTACGCGCGGGGAACACGGAGGGGAGGATAAGGCGCTTGCGCCCGAGCCGGGATCGTTTATTTGTATCTGTCATTGCTCGCACAGGCGCATGCAGCAGTCTCTCCCGCGGGAGAGAGAGAGAGAGAGAGTCGGAGGGGGAGGGGGGAGGAGGAGGACGCAGCGCGGCAGGGGCGGAAATTCCTCTTTCGACCCGCTCCCTCTTTCTCTCTCTCTCTCTCTCTCTCTCTCGCGTCCCAAAGGCCGAGGAGCTGTGTTAGCTCTTTTCTAGCTGCACACGACGTTATCCGGCATTTTCTTCGCCTCTACGTCTGTTTTATATCCGCCGCTGTCTTCTGAATTTTTCCAATATAACGGAGAGAACTCTCTCTCTCTCTCTCTCTCTCTCTCCTCGCCGGCTTCTCTTCTCTTCCTTTTCTGGCCTGTCTTCCTTTTTTTTTTCACCGGGGCGGAAAACTTGCTTTTTTTGCTCGCGCAATTTTCCCCGGGGCTTTTACTGTATGCATAAATCTAATGCCGCGCTGCTGCGTCGATGTAACTTTTGCGATCGCTGCAGTTCTCTTAACGTTGAAATGTAACGATTTTAGCAATGTTTAAATGACACATTGAAATTGTTGAAAATGATAAAAAAAACCTCTTTGTCGAATGCAATATTATTCGTATAATATTGTTAGCACTTCTAGTTTAATCACTCAGTGCTTTAAGTAGAATACATTCTTTTAAGTAAGACGAAAATCTTTATTAATATACGTAAGACGTAAAATCGGAGGGCTGAAAATTCCAACGAAATATAACAGTACAGAAGCCGGAGCGGATAATGAATTAATGAATTAATCGCGAAATACTTGGGGGTTATTCGTTAACTGATTGCAAAAGCGACCTCGCAAACCGCACTAATTTCCCGTTGGCGTAGCGTTCGTCCAAGATCGAAGCTTTCTCTCTCTCTCTCTCTCTCTCTCTCTCTCTCTCGGTTCTCGACCGCCGGAGCGGAGCCGCTCACCTTCAACCCCTTTTTTATACACACCACAACAATTTTTTTCTCCTCGTTCTCACTTTTCTCCTGCGGGCTTTTCTTTCATCCCCTTTATGCGTTCTCACTCCCGTAGCCGCCGCCGCCGCCTCCTCCTCCTCCTCCGGCTCCTTTTTTGTAGACCCGTGAAGCTCTCTCTCTCTCTCTCCTTCTTTTAATTTTATTTTCGGTCTTGGCTCGAGCGACCTCTCTCCCCTTCGCGGCTCTCTCTTTCTCTCTGCATCGGACGAAAGGCCGCAGCAGCAGCAGCAGCGGCAGCAGCAGGGAAATTTATTCTCCCGTTAAAGTGCTGTGAAACAGAAAACTCTGACCAACGCGAGAGCGCCGAGAGCTTTCCATCTCTGTCTCGCTCTTTTAGACTCGCTCCTTTCGTTCTTCTGCTCTCTTTTGTCCTTCGCTCTTAGTTAGTTTTCCTTTTTACCCCCTTTGCCCGGCGCTGAGACTATTTTTTTTTTCTTTTTTTTTTTTTTTTTAAATGAGCACCGAGGAATACGCGCCCCTGCTTTCCTATGAAAGTAATACACGTGGCGGCTGCTGGAAGTGACAGGTGTTTAATTGGAGTATTTCTTTTGTGCTCCCTTTGTATCTTTTACTGATTTTCTGAAAGAGCTACTTTTTTTTTGTAACGTGTGCGGGCTTTGATGCGTAATGCGACGATGTCAAAAGGGCGGCGTCGGACTTTACACTTGTTCTTTATTTGCAAAGGGAACATTTAATAAAATTTTAATTTTTAAGTTTATTTAAATGTTATCTTACTCTTCTTTCGGTATAGGAGCAATTATTTTCCTCGCAATAAAGCAATTTCGACGATATTTTTTCAGCAGCCTCTAATAAACGGTCAGATATTCCATCATTATTTTTATCCTTATTTTCGAGAGCAATGTAATTAAATCGCATCCGGTTTATAAAAACTCCTACCCCCTCCCTCTCCCTTCTAAGTGGCATAATTATCCGCGGCCCATTTTACCAAACGTTATAGCCCAATCTTCGATAGACTAGGCTTATATCGGTTAAAGGACAACATTTTTTGTCCAGCTCTCATCCCGGCCGTGTTTTTCCGGGATGCCCGCTGAAAATGTTTCGCAACCCGAATCGCTCGACTAATACTATTTCCGATAAATCAATCAACCGATCCCTCTTCTCTTTCTCTCTCTCTCTCTCCCCGCGGCTCTCGGCGCTTCCTTGCACATTTTCTTTGGGCCGATACGTAATAGGGGAGGCCGCGATATTTTATTAAATTTTGATAAATACTTCATTCTCACACCTCTACGTGCTCTCCTCGCCTCTCTCTCTCTCTGTCTTTGGCTTTTCTTTCTCGCCCGCAGCTGTCTCGCTCTCTTCGCGGTCTCTGCTCTCTCGGTTGCGGTCTAGACTAAAGGCTTTCGCCAGGCGACGCGGCTCTTTCTCTTCTTTTTCGTTCCTTCGCCACTGCATGCACACGTTGGCAGCTCGCTTGTCCTCTTTTCCCCGCCGAAAATTGCTACTGAAAAATACGATTCGCGACGACGACGACGGTCTGGACACCTATTATTTTACAGCTTTTCGGGTGCGGGGGCTACGTTTATTTGAATATTCGGTAACAGTGATGTTATTTCATCGTTGCTCAGTTTCCTTCGAACTATTCTGCAATCGAATTAAATGCTTTTCGAAGTTAAGAAAATAGAGTTTCTCCTCGCGCCAGTCGACAAACGAAACTATTCCCAAAACCCCGTGAACCGGCCGCATTAAAAACGCGGCAAAAGTTGTTGAAAAACGCGCGATTATCTTTTACAAGCCCCAAGGCAATTTACAGAAGCGCAGCGAACGTTTTCGCCCCCCCCCCTCTCCCCCCGGAGCTGTGCGAAAAAAGCCGCGACAGCAGGTACATTAGCCGCGGCTCCGGGCCGGCAAAGTGCTTAGCGGCACACAAAAGGACACAGAGAGAGAGAGAGAGAGAGAGAGCGGCGCGCGCGGTGTCTGACGGTATCGCGACGCATTCTACTGGCGCGCGTGTTCGCCTCTCTTTGCACAGGAGAGAATTTGCCGCTCCAATTGGAGAGCGCGAGCCTCTCTCTCTCGTCGCCGTGCACCGTGTTATATAGTCCCGTAATCGATATTTCGTTCTGTCCGTGTGCAGTGTGTAGCCTTATTCGTTTGTTATACCCCGCGGTGTCGCCCTCCGTTTCTATTTTTAAACGGCGGATTAATAATAATGCCGCCGCCACAGATTTTTTATCATCACCGGCGTCGGGCGTCGTCATCGGTACCGTATCGTCACTGCATCCCCTCGGACGGTATGTACGTCTGCGTTTCCCTTTGGCGGGATCGGCCGCGTTGATTTTCCTCCCGAGAGAGAGAGGGAGAGGATTCTCTCGGCTCTTTCTCCGTGTGTGATGTGCGCGCGGGGAGAAAAACTTTGATATCGGCGCGAGCGCCCCTTGCAATGCGCCCTGGCGGGAGAGGGATAATTATAATTAGAGTGGCGAACGGTAGTAACTGTATAATGAGCGCTTAAGCGCGCGAGAGAGGCGTCCTCGTTTTGTTGCAGCGGTAGAGATTGGCTCTCCCTCTCTCTCTCTCTCTCTCTCTCTCTCTCTCTCGCGCCCTGCGACGAGGGCCGACGAGGGTCTTTGTATACGCTGCGCTGCGTAGAGAATTGGAACGTACGAGCCGGGTAGCGTCTGCTTTTTGTATCCGATCGATAAGTTATTGTTGTTTAAACATACTGAAGAGCCGAGGAGCAGCGGAGCACGCTAGCAAAGTGGTTAATTAATTGCCGAGTAAGCTAATTTTTGGATTTGTGTCCGAAGACAGAATTGAGAAAGGTTAAAGGTTAATAACACAATCCGACAAAAATAGTGGTCTGAATTCGAAGTAAACGCGTCACGTATTTCAATGTATTTTGAGCCGCTCAATTGGAAAATCACATTTTAATAGTTTAGTTTATGAATTTTGAATAATTCAATAGTTAAGACATCTACTTATTCTTCAGACTCGCTCTTTATATTTATAATATTTAAAAATTTTAATATCTCATATTTGACGGGCAGAAATATAAAATGGAAATGTGGAGACACTACTGAAGAAGAGACGTACACGAAATTCTTAAAAATGCACGTCTAAAATAAAATTTTCTTTGGCATTAAATTTTTTTTTCTATTCAAATATTAAAATATAAATAATTTACAATCGAATCAGGTACCGAACGATCAGTCGTGCATACTACAGAGGTGCCGACGCAGCAGTTATCTGCTACGACGTAGAAGGCAGATTTTCAGTAGAAAATCTCATGTACTGGGTGCACGAAGTAACTAACGCTGAGAGTGGATGCCAGCTTCACATCTGCGGAACGAAGCTGGATCTTCTCAGTGAAGCAGATCGAGAAGTGGCACTAATACTTGCTGAATCTCACAAAAACGAGCATAATTCGAAGACTTATCTTGCATCTAGCAAAGCAGGAGTGAGTAAAACAGGGAAAAATATGTGAAAAATAATTACATTGCCTGTTTGCTGTTCTTGCGTCAGGACTTATTGAGACTTTGTGTTCTTAGTTCTTTCAATAAATTTTATTCTCTTCTAGATACTTAAAGAATGGGTAGTCTTAACAATATTGTCTTAAAGATTTCTTAAAATATTAATTCTTTTGACAGAAAAGCAAAAAAAAAACATTGTCTTTTTAAAATCGCAATAATAATAATACTAATCATTATTATTATTATTTGTGACACGGACTTAAATAGGCAATAGTATAATTATCAAGACGTTACTCAATGAATGAACATTTTTAAGAGCGTCTTTACGGTAGGTACTTAATTTCAAGAAAAATTCATCAATTTATCGTCACGAATTATGTAGTTTAAGAGTTTGGTAAACTCTTAAACTTAAAATCCAATTCAATTCACTTTCAAAAATGTTATTACGCCTTTTTTTAAAAAAACTTTTTTGAAAGAAGTTAAAAGCTTTTGAAAAATTATTTCCAAGTTTTCGAAAAGATTTTCACGAAAGACTTCAACTTTATTTACTGAAATTACGAAAATAATTTAATATCTTTCTACGAAATAACGAAATATTATTTTTGGGATAAAAAAGTTTAGTATTTCACGTTAAAGAAAAAGAAAAGTGCTTTTAGTTTCAAATATTAACGTCATATTTTTCTGAAAAAAAAAAAGAAAAATTTAAGGGTCTCGTGCGCTATACTCTTCCCATCGCAGACACTTCCATTCTTCATCGCTCCTTTTTTCCACCTCGAGCCTTTCCTCCTCCTCCTCCCTTTTCCGCGGGTCTCGAGCGGCTGCATTTGTCCAGCGAGGCAGCGGGCAAAAAATTCTCATATATCCTCCGAGCGCACGACGGCCTTAGCTCCGCTCTTCCGGATTCCGAGGATCCGCTAATACTGAGAATTAAGAGCGGGGGAGGCAAGAAACTTGCCGAGCGCACGAAAGCCGTCGTTAGATGTATGAGAGATCCTGAAATTAAAAAATTTTAAGAACTTTTTTAATACCTCCGCCGGCGGATTTATTCTCGATGTTTGCTTTGTTGCAATCCGACGGGGAGTACGAAAACTTTTGAGAATCGTTGCGAAAATAAACAAAATTCAAAAGCCGAGAAAATGTACATATACATTCCACTTTGCGAGCTTTTACCCAAAAGCTTGGCATTTTTACATTGTTACTTCATTGAATTCAGTGCACTCAATGCGAGGCGCAGCAACTCAGGAAAAAGTGCAAGGCTACTGAAAAAAAAAAAGAAAAAAAAACACCGAGCACGCGGCAACTCCATAACCTACTTTATAAAAATAAGTCCAGCAAAAAAAAGGGGGGAATAATTAACGAACAGAAACGCAACGCGCCCGTAAAAAACTAGTTTCCCATCAACAATTCAGCTCTTGCCTCTCCCGCTTCTTTTCTTTTCATTATTCAAGCCCGACATCGAGAAACGAAGCACGAAGACAGCGCCTCCTCCGCCGACCTCCTCTCTCTCTCTCCCCGCGACCGGAGCGGAGAAAGAGGGAAAGAAAGAAAGTAAAAAAGGAGAAAGAGAGAGAGAGAGAAAAAGGAAAACGGCAGCGGGAGCAGCAGTGGCGGTAGTAGTAAGGAAAAAGGGGGAGAAAAGGAAGAGAGAGAGAGAGAGAGAGACGGAGCACTTATAAGTGGCTGGCGGCGCCGTAGCTGCCGTGTGTCTGCGCCTCCTTGTGGGATCGAGCTCTCTCGTCTCTCGCTTTGTCTAGCCGTCTCTTTCTCGGATCGAAGCTAGAGGCACACACAGCGGCGTCGAGCGGCGGCCCTCTCTCGCCCTCTTACCCTTTCGAGTGCGCGTCCCTCCCCGTTCCAGCTCCACCTCCCCACCCCCCGGGCTTTGTCCTCCTCTCCACCATTTTCTTCTCCTTCTCCCATTGCCTCCGCAGACCCTATAGTGTCTCCGTCTCGCTCTCGGTAGACTCGTTACCTCTGTTTCCGAGCTGTTTCACCCCCCCCCCCTCCCTCCCTCCTCCTCCCGCCGCGGTCATATTCCGGTATAGCGCGAGGATGCCGCGTATTGAGCCGAGTTTAGATATAGCTTCCAGATATGCACTAAAATGTACTCGTAATGCACATCAGTCGGATAAAGGGAGGAAATAGCGCCAGGGGAGAGAGAGACGTTTGAGTGGATGGCGAGAAAAATATAGAAGAGGTAGATAGCAGAGTTTATTCTCTTTATTTATAGAATTTTTCCTTTCGATTGAATTCTGCTTACTTGTGGTCTATTGAGAGTAAATGTGAAAATGTTTACGAATTTACGTACTCCGGTGGCGTGGAAAAGTTTCGCGGGACTCGCGTTGTACTACTTAGTTGCAATTTTACGTCTCAGCGGATGCGACTTCGAGCTTCGTTCGAGTTTAGTAGTGTAGATAAATATTTTAGCAGACTGACTTTATGAAACGGCTGGTTTTCAAAAGCAATTATTCTCAGATTTTATGTGTCTAAATTTAGAAACTGGTGAAAAGTATTGAAAAATGTTTGCAGCTTGAAAATTCTCGACGGCTTAATTAAAACCAAATCCATTGATACTTTTAAGCATGCACATTTTCTCTTGTAACAATTACATCGTTAAATTTTTTTATAGGAAATTATTTTTTTATAGCCTATTCGAGAGGCTGAATAGACTCTTTCGTACTACGCCGAGTTTTCCAACTAAAACTTCACAATACCTATCTATCTAATTTTCGAACCAACAGAAATAATAAGATCTTTTTCCATTCCCTGAGAGACCGATTCAGTTCCAAAGATCCTCCCAACTTCAAAAGCCTTCCCAATCAATTCCCACCTTCCTCAAAGGCCCTAATCCTCCAAACTCCAACTCATTATTCCCTCTCCGTACGGCAGCTCGAGGGAAACGTCGCGCTCGACATCAGCCGCAGAATTTGCGCTCCGGCACCAAGAGAGAGAGAGAGAGAGAGAGATAGAGAGAGAGCAGAACAATGACACAGAACGTTTCTAGCAGCGGGGAAGTAGGGTGGCACACACCGCGCGCCGCGCTCGCGGAGGGCTCGCGTTAAGACACGGCGCGGAGAGAAAGGCGGGGGAGGAAGAGGGCGTAGCCAGCCCCTCCGGCGGTGGTGGGCCTCCCTCCTCGGCGACCTCCGCCGCCGCCGCCGCCGCCGCCGCCGTAGCCGCGGCTGCGGAGCGCACACACAGTCAGAGACGGCATCGCGCGGTGCCATTGGTCCCGGCGACAGTCACAGACCAATGGTAAAGCGCAAATATACAGCCGAGCAGAGCAATTCGGGAAACTCTCTCTCTTTCTCTCTCTCGCTTCGCGGAGCGCAGGAATGGATTGGTCGACAGTCGTAATGCGCAGCCATTGGGCCTCGAGTTTCTCGCTTTCCCGCGAGGCTCGGCGCCTGATTTGCTCGGCGCTGATTTCCGCCGAGAGAAAGAGAGAGAGTTTCGACTATTTGCACGCGGGTATATATACGAATGTCGGAGGCCTGGGAGTGGTTGATCCCGGGAGTTTCCACGATTGGAGAGAGGGCTGGCCTTACCTGTCACCTTTTCCGCTCGAGGTGCCCTCGGAGCTTTTGCGGGCGTTGCACACTTTTTCGAATCGACGCTCGAGAGACCAATGGCAAGCAAGAACGCCTCGAGAATGTATATGCGAATGATCGGTAATAAGGAAAATCCTCTCGAAATTGACTCGAATCTTTTCGAAATTAAAGGTAAACAGGGAGGAGGAATGCGAGGCATCCGGTGGGAAAATAAAATTTCGCAGTAATACGCGCGCGCGTGCGAGGGTTAAAGAACGTGATTCCGTCGAGGCGCAGAAGCGTGAAAAACTATATCCGTTAATCCCGAGTTATATCAGAAATAAACCTCAAGTTACGAGCGCCTTTGGCATTTACGCAGAACCGAATAGACCATACGAGGCACGTTATAGTGCTAAAATTTCGGAATTTCTCGGCGAGACGTCGCTTTTCTTATATAAAAGTTATATGTCTAAAAATTCGAGTTATTACCCGGTCGTAAACTACCTTTCTGGATATTTCGAACATAATATACGTCAAACTTGTCGGTGTATTTATAATCAATTAAATTGCCTTTTATGTCGGATTGTCAACATTGCTTCGGCTTTAGCATTTAATTATAAATATATTTTCAATCAATTGTTGTAAATAAAATTAGTAATAAAATAAAACGCGAGAATTAGTTTAAGCTTTTTTTTACAACGATTAAAATAAATATGTAATGCCGTCATTAAAATCAATATCAAAAACATGATGGGTACTCGTTTATCGATTATCAGTGCCGATGTCCTCTTTAAAGAGATAGAACGGTATCTCTTTATCTTAATATTTTTCGTAATGGATAGAAGGAAATACCCGCTTTTAAGTTCGATTAAAAAAGGTCAATAAGAAAATTAAAGCTTTAAATATTAAATAAACATTTTTTTTTAATCTAACAAAGCTTTTAAAGGCTATTTTAAAAGCAATACTCGAAGATTGAAGAAGACGCAAAAGCTCGTATGCTTTTAAGTTTATTCAATAAGAACCTTTATAAATAGTTGATGAAAAAATCATAATTTTAAACACCTTTCAATAAATTAATAAAATAACGTTTCTTAATGTTTTAATTCAAAATAATATTTGCGAGGCGTAAAATTTCCATATTTCAACCCATCTCATCCGGCAGAATTTTAAAATTTTTAAAGAAAGCCGGCAGCAGAAATAAAAAAAGCAAACGTGCGCCAAGTGTAATAAAAAAGCTCCCGAGTTCCTCGTAAATATTCGGATCCCCACGAACGAAGGAGAGAGATATCTTGCCGCCATTTTCAAATGCCTTTCTCTTTCTCCCTCTTCAGTATTCCGGCGGGCGCGGAAGGTGGATAGCGACAGGAAAGAAACGAGAAAAAGTCAAAAGCGACGAGGGGAAAGGGAGCATCCGTTTATAGTGTCTTTCTCTCTCTCCCTCTCTCCACCCCGTCGCGACTTTTCCAGAGTCGGGATATATCCTCCATCCTCCTACCGCCCTGCACAGCCTTTTCCTCTCCTCCCCCGTCCGGGAGGCACTACTCTCTCTCCTTTCTCTTTTTCCTCTCTGTCTCTTTCTCCGAGAGCGCGACGGCTTGAAAGCGAGGTCGCGCGGCCGTTTCTTTCTCCCGCCCCCCCCTCCCCCTCCCCCCCCTCCTCCCGGCCGCACACTTTTATATCCACCTAAATCCATCCATTTTAAATGACGGATATTTTCTGCTCTGCGCGAGCGAGCGGAGCCCGTGCCAGACCGTATGGATTTTATTCTGAGTCGCGAGAGGCACCAAGACGAGGAAGGAGGAAGGACATTGTCGCAAGGGAAACTGAGGGCTGAATTTTTTATTTTAGTTTTCCTTTTTTTTCAATTTGCGCGCAAGTCTTGGCAGAAATTTTGTATTGTGGAGCTTTTCAATTTAATTTTGACGGTGCAAAGGAGAGGAAAAACTTTGCTATTCGTTTATTTTTAGTCGTCAATTATTTAACGGAACCTTTAAAAAATCTGAAGAACTTAGGTTAAGTAAAAGAGTAAGTTTAGCTCGACGGAGCATAAAATATTATCATTTTATGCCTTTATAAAACTTTCTTTTTAAATTTAAAAATTTATAGTTTATTTATACTCTAGTCAATATTATTAAAATAACGCAATATATAATATTGATTCAACTTCACATAAAAGGATATGATGAACAGCAGCTTGAACACTTTTTAGATTATTAAAAATCGATAATTTGTTAAAAATAATGAAAAAAAAACAAACATTGTCAGCTTATAAGTAAACCCCAAGAAAAGGTGTCAACGTACTGTTCAACAGCAGCCACTATTTATACCACATATTAAATAAACCCTCGTACTTTTGCAATTTTTCACCATAAATCGCTCGATAAATTCGATAAAGCAAACATTGCTACCGTCGGATTTTGCAAGATTTTCGGTCCAACATTTGAAAGCCAAAATCGCAGCCTTTATATATTCGAGAAAAGCTCCCCTGCCATTGTAATGAAAATTTTCCTATTTAGCGGAAGAAAAAGAATATACGGAAGAGGAAGGAAGGGCAGATAGGGAGGAGAGAACGCGGAGAGGAGCTGCTGTCTCGTGCCAGCAGAAGTGATGAACGAGCGATCGCTCGTGAGAGGAAAGGCGAAAAAATTATAGACGGGAGATTATCGAATCCACCGACGTCGCCGTCTCTCAGGATTCCCGTTTAGCCCGAAAAGCGCTTCAAGAAAAAGAAAGAGATAGATAAATTGCTACAATGGAAGATTTTTTTTTTCGACGTGTTTAAATCGAATATTTTGCGGCCTTTATTTCGCTGAACTTGTGGATAATTTTTTTTTAGTTAATCTAATTTCAAATTTTTCTTAAAAAATAATAGCTAATGCAAAATTTTATAGCCAAAAGTTTAATTAAATCAATATTTCGGTCGAAAAACGAAAATCTTCTAAAACGTAAATTGACGTCTTTCTATTGTGGGCAATCCTCCCGAAGAGTTATTTCCAAATACTTTAAACAAAACTGCCCACCTCGTATCTAACATAAGTCTTACTCGAAACGAAATTTCCCCGTCGACGGCCCGACAATGGAATCTGTGTTTATAGCACATACATTAGGTCCTGAAAAGACATTTCCGTCCGAGGCATAAAGCATAAAGGAGGAGCAAACATTTTGAATAGATCGGTGAAAAATAGGGGTCATGTACGTCAAGCCGTTTGTAAGCTGATCTTGAAAACGCAAAGGCCATGCATTATTAATGATTTCTTTGCGTTTTTAAAATAATTTGGCTCCCAAAATAGCGAGCCGATGGAAGGTGTAAAGCTAAATCAGACGTCAACTTTGGCGTATTGTAATTTTTAATTTTTAATATATTCGATTTTAGTTTATACTACAGCTTATTATTGCATAAAAGTGAAAATATTTTTTACATAAGATTTTATTTGCATAGAATAATGCATCCACGTAGACATTCTTACTAGTTTTTGCCTCAACATTAGACTCGGTTTTTTGCGCGTCTACTCTAGACAGTTTCTTATATTTTCCCTTGGTTTTCAATACATTCCCTCACAGAATGTATACCAACGGCCGCCGATGCTATCCAAGCGCTAATATACACTTCGTCGATCTTTATTTATTAATTCTTTTACTGGTTTTTTCCTGCTAAGGCAGTATCTGCTAATTTTTTTGCTATACTTCCAAGTATTTTAAAAATCTAATAGATTTTATTTTAAAAGTTTAATCGTTTTTTGTAATTATAATTTATGCAAGTAACATTTTTTGTTGAACGTACTTATTGTTATTATATTAAAAGAGGCGACTATAAATACAAGGTAATTATAATATTTCGTAATACATATTTCGTATACTAATAATACATTTATCACTGCGCATTTATCAAAAAGAATTTTTCCATCAAAAATTCAGAAAAATCCATAAACCCGGAAAAATAAACTCGAAAACAAGACCAAAGACCAGGCCAATCCAATTTCAGTTTTCAATTTTTCAAGCCGCAGCTTTGACGGGCACAGAAAAATGCTGCAGAAAAAGTCCGATTTCTTTCGGGGCCGATCCTCGCGGCAGATTCGCGGTCGGGTCGAAGGGAAGGAGTAGAGGGCTGCTGCAGCAGCCACAGGCGGAGAAAGAAGACGAAGTAGGAAAAGAAGGCTTTGATAAATGACTGTCGAGAAAAAATCCGCGTCGATACGTCTTCCTCGAGAGGAGCCGCCGCCGCTGCTTCTTCTCTCTCCGGCGTGCTGTTGCTGCCGGCGTCGTTCGTCCCGGGAAAAAAGAACCTGAAACTCCTCGCCTCGGCACCGAATTCCCTCTTCTTTTTCCTGATAAGAATAAAATGATAAAGGAAGGCACTTTCGTGGCGCGAAATGCTTTATGGTCGGATGCTTCGAATAAATGATTTTTTATTTCGACCAACGAGAAATAAAGCATTTTTCGAGTTGCGCTCTGCCCTTTGACGGAGTTTTCTTCAATTTTAACGAGAAGGCCATTATTTGATGTAAAATCTGTAATAAAATTTATTATGTTGGCGTAAATTTGAGGAATGTCTTTTATTAAAAAGGCAAAGTCGGAAAATGAGGAAAACGAATTCTTTTCTGAGAAATTTATTATTAAATTCAAACAATATTCGTACCTTATTTTTACTACACTGCTTGATAAGGGTAGCGATGGCTAAATTTTTAGAATCAGAATAAAAATAAAAATTGATTTTAAACCTTTTTAAAATTTGTTGTACATTTCTACTTTTATTTCTTTGCAAATAACTCATCCTAATACCTCAAATAGGGCAAAACTCTAATGCTGGCCAGTTCAGAAACAAAGTTTTAGCAGCTGTTTGAAGCTTAGGCGGATCATACGATGATACTGAATGCAGTTACCTTAGTTAACCCGTCCTTCGTTATCTTATTTATTCGCAAAAGTTTACAATAAATGTTTCCCTTGATAAAAGCAATGCACGCTAATTTTTCCATTAATTAAAAATATCTTATTTCCGCCATACGAGATAAAAAAGAAAATGTAGCCTTGATATTTTTTTCCATTTTCCCTCCCTTCCTCCCATTCATACTCGGTACAGTCGGTATAGCTTGTCTTGTAAAACCAGAAAGCTTTCAATGAGATGCTAAAGAGATTATGCAAAATAATTTCTAAAGTCACGTGCAATCAGCACGTGTACCCGGAGGAGCCAACTATGCGACGAGGAAAGAATCGATTGCGGAAGCACATTTTCATTTCCTTTGTGCAAGCGTCTTTTTTAAAAACAAATTGTCGGAAAATTAAAATTGCGATTAATATTTAAACAAAAACAAAAAAAAAACGGATTTCTCCACGAGACAAACAACACATTCTGATCAGTTTCGCGCAACAAAAATGTTGCCCCTTAATCGTGCAATAAAAACGTAATCTTGGCAGGCTAAAAGCGCGCACAGGAACCAGGAAAGAGGAGGCGGGGTTAAAACGTAACGTTCAAGCCACGGGTCAACTTTTCGCAGTCGAAAATCGCGCTATTCTACGCTCCGTCAATTATGCTAATTGCGCCTGCAGGGAGATTAATGGAAGTGGATGAGAGCGCGGCTGCACAGCTCCCCGTTTTGCATCCGTTGCGCGAGTCATCCTTCCCGCTTTTTCTCTATTTCTAGGATGCGAAATAAAAGTGCCCCGTGGAAACGAGGCGCTTTTTAGGACGCATTACGTTACGCGACGTTAATGCTGGTCTGCGATATATCGAAATGTTTACTTGGAAAATTAGAATGCTTTACAATTACTTGAAAACTCGGTGGACTTAGTAAAAATAACTCGAGATTTTGGCAACAAATAAAGTGAATTATGAAATTAAAAGCTACTTTGCTATGTTTTAATGCAAGAAAATTAGCTGCATTTAAAGTTATTAAAAATGCACGACAGAAGAACGAGGGGTTCGAACCGTCCTACTGAATACATTACAACGGTTTTCGCAATAAAAGTGACCTTTCCATGCATCCGAAATGGAAGGGTCAAAGGGAAGCGAATTATTGGTATTTATTTAGGTAAAGGTTAGGGGGGGGGCAAGTTTTCTATCAAAGTGTGTATGGAGTGTGCGGGCGCATATGCAAATACTCGAACGTCCAAGAGTAAATGTATGTGACCGAAAGATAAGACTGACCTTTTCGGACTGGTATAAGGGATCTAAAATAGTTAGTGCGAGTTGAGTATACCGTTTCGCAATCGCTTTGTCCTCTGACTTCCTTCAGGCGGGATGTCAAGGCTAATATATTTTTTATTGCGTAATACTTTATGCAACGAGCACTTGCTTTTGTACATGTAGTAATATAGATGTCTCTTGTAAATATTTTAAAATACCGAAATGCTTTCATTGTAATATTAGGTTAAAATTGTCCGTTGCGGATCCATTAAAAACTTTAGAGCTCAATTTCAGCAACATTCTAAAAAATGGAAATGTGCCTATATTTCATTATAATTTTTCAGTTTTCTGTTTACTAACCCTTTACGATTAGTTAAGCGCCAACTGACGTAATATAATTAAAAACTATACAGAATTCATTTAAAAATACCCACCTAGAAGAATCGGCGAAAGCTTAAAAAACTAAAGAGTGAAAAAAAAGTAAAAAGAACGCGTGACATTGAAACGCGCGGGGAATGCTCCGTATAGAGGATTTTAAAAGGATTGCATCGGTGACCTTAAACTTGAAAATTCGGGCTGCACCCATTGATTCGAGAGGTCCAGGCTGTGCGCGGACGCGGAGCCGAGCGGCGCAACGACTTTTTTTTTGCACCCTTTGGAGCTCTCCTCGGTGCGAATCATAGGTCAGTGCCGTGGCTGCGGCATCGTTTCGCCTTCGTTCTCTCCACCCGAGGCAGGCAGTAGTGCAACGCGTCGAGGAGAAAGAGAGAGAGAGAGCGAGAGTCCCGAAACTGGTCCAACGAGTTTCCGGTCCATCCGATATATATATATATATATATGCGCTGACGTCCAAATGCAAGACACGCCACGCAGGGAGGGGGAGAGAAAAAAAATGAGCCAACAACCCGCTGTAACATATATGCAACTTGGAATTTCCGAGACAAGTACACCCGGGCCACCGATTCGGCGAATTTCTGCTGCAATTTCGCGCGATCCCCGCGAGGCTGTTTGTAACGAGATAGCTGGAGAGACGAGGCGAAATGACAAATATTTACTTTAATTGAGTCGTTATGCAATCGGAAAGATTAGAATTTTTTTACTAAAGCATGTAAATGAGTGGAAAAATATTTTCTTGTTTGAAATGGAAATAATTATTTTCCCCGATGAATTTTCGCGTTTTCAATACATTTAATTACTTTTCAAGGCGATCAATTTTAATTACATAATAATTACTTTTCAAAGCGATCTCAAAAGTTTAATATTTGATTAAAAATAATTTTTCAATCGTGCAATAATTTCAAGAAATTCGGCGTGGTTGCAATCAGTATATGAGTCACAAGGATTCTTTTCTTCCAGTTTCTACATATTCTTTCAATTTATCTTTTGCAACAATCAGCAGAGTTTAATCACATTATTCGCATGTTCTCGCATGTTCTCGCCCGACGGCTATCACTTCCGCGGTGTCTTCGCGACGAAGATTGTCCACCGTCGGGCGAACTTCTTTTTATCAACCGAAAGCCGATTGATTGGCGAAAATCCGCATTTCTCCGGTCCGCCGAGCGAATGACCTACATCTACGATTTTAGAAAAATAAACTCCGACTCAGCGGTTCGGCGAATCAATTATCAAAAAGACTGCGGGTCCGAAACGTAAACACAAGAGCGGAAATTCGGTGTGATGTAATGACGAACTGGTATCTCCGTGGAACCCCCTCGAGCACGCGAATCTCTATATATCTCGTATGCAAAAAAGGAAGGTACGCGCGCGCAAAGCGAGCAAAAAACGCAAAGGGGGAGAGAACCGCACACGCACCGAACGCGCAGCTACATCTTAGAAAACATAAAGCAAAGAGAGAAAGAGAGCGAGTGAGAGAGAGAGAGAGAGAGGTGGAAGAGGCAGAGAGTCGTCGGTATATAAAAAAGAAACGCCGTGAGTACGAGACGGACAGTCAAGAGGTGGGCAGTTCGGTTTGGCAGTTCGAGGCTTTTGAGCGTCTTAGCCACCACCGCCGCCGCCGCGCGCTTCCCGAGTTCGCGAATTAACGAGTCGCATCCATGAACGCCCAGGCGAGCAAGTACGTCGACGCGCACGAGCTGCAGACCCGCGACGCGGCCGACGTCCTCGAGGAGTTCGGCGACGAGATCGGCAGGATGCGGGGCACCTGCCTGGACATCGGCTGCGGCCCCGGCATGGTCACGCGACAGCTACTCCTGCCGAAACTGCCGGCGGAGGCCACCGTCGTCGGTGAGTGCGCCGATTTTTCCTCACCCCCGAGGCGCTGAAAATTCGAAAGGATTTTAGATGTGTCCCGTTTCTATCGTTTTCTTTGATGTAGAAGCTGGAAATAAGCTTTTTCGACTGTGAATTAAATTTGATTAAAAAAAAAGCGCATCCTTAAGCGTACCGTGTTTATACAATTTAGTTCGAATGGATTTTAGATGTGTCCCGTTTCTATCGTTTTCTTTAATGTAGAAGCTGGAAATAAGCTTTTTCGACTGTGAATTAAATTTGATAAAAAAAGCGTACCGTGTTTACACAATTTAGTTTAATTTTCTACTTTTTAATTTTTTATTACTAAACTTCCATTTTGAAGTGAAAAATATAATTGACATAAATCCCCGAAACTCTAAAAAAAATTCAAGGAAGTACAGCAACGAGCAGCATTGACCCGCATATATCGAAACTTTTTTTTCAGGTGGCGACATATCGGAAACGATGATCGACTTCGCGCGCTCGGCACATGCCAGCGAGAAACGGCTGTCATTTGTGAAACTAAACGTAGAGGCAGACGAGCTTCCGTCTGGTCTATTGAATGCGTACGACAATGCCGTCTCCTTCTACTGCCTGCATTGGTGTCAGAACATTAGGTAAACGCAACGCAAATAGAGTAAACGCATGCACAATAACGTTCGGCTGCGAAACCGCGCGCATGAATCGAAGCGACGGGTTTTCTAATCGGTGCGTCAGAATCTCGGCTCGGGATTAACCGAATTTTGACTTTGTATTTGCGGTCTAAATAACTGTTCATTTAAATGACGCTCCTATAATGTAAACCCTATTATTAATCGATGATTTAATTTTCAGAAAAGTATTTTGTAACATTTATAAACTACTGCGACCTGGAGGAAAGTCCTTAGTATTATTTTTGGGAAACAATTCGGGATTTGACAGTTACTTAAAAATGTACGATGATTCGCGGTACAAACCTTACATGAAGGTAATTAACGTTTATGATAATTATTAAGTAGAAAATAGCAACTGTGATAAATAATTTAAAACTGACAAATTTTTGCAATTTATATAAAATAATAATGTATGCATAAATAAAATCAAGATCCTTCATTTTAGGACGTAAAAAAGTATATCCCTTATTTCCAACACTGCGATAATTCGAGGGCAACTTTAAAAAAGATCTTGGAAGAGTCGGGGTTCAAAGTTATTCACTGCAGTTTTCGGGAAAAGACTTTTGTCTACAAAAACATCGAAGTTTTTAAGAGTAAGTTCATCCATTCCCTAATTTCCTTTATCTTCAATCAAATAATTAAAACTATTTTAAATATTCTACATTGCAGAGCACGTCATAGCCATCAACCCCTTCGTGCATAAAATGCCCGATGACGTGGGCGAGCAATTTATTAATGATCTTACACGCGACATAGCGAGCCGAAAAATATCATTTGCCAATACGGAAAATGGATCGAAGGAGGAGCGTAAAATATTAGACAGATATGACGTATTAATAGCTTACTTCAAAAAGCCCATCGTCTGAGTACTTCCTTATTAAATGAATAACAAATATATTATCAGTGCCTTGATGAATAAGCAATTGTAAATAGCTGCAAAATTGTTTACGAAATTGTCTATACGAAAGTTTAAATTGTTAAATTATTTATTTCTATTAAGTATTATTGTCTTTCAATGTATATAAAGTCTCAGGTTATATTTAGAACAAATTATATAGTTTATTAAACAATGTTAGATTTTAAGCTATTAGTATATGTTTTATAGTTAAGCAATTGAATATATGTTATGGTTTTTGTACGCAAATTATAAAAAAAAAAAAAAGGTATTGCTACAAATTGTAAGAAAAGTATTAAATCCATAAAACATAGCCAACATTTTTACAGAGCAATTTTAAAAGTTTATTGAACAATGACCTATGTTTCTACAGAAAGGTAATAAATAACAGAAGTTTTTAAGATTAACATGGATTTTTACTTTATTATCTATTCTTCTTGATCTTACATTGCGATACAGCCACTTACAGAATGTCTTTATTTTATGAATTGCCATTATAATTACGGACCGTTTTTTTTTTCACACCCAGCAGGTAACAATTGGTTCGCTATAGTCTATATCCTAAAAATACACACAGGATATTACAATGTCTTTTTTTCTCAGTTTAGGGTCTTTGATGGGCCATTTTTTTTTCTGTTTCAATCACTTGCCGCCTTCGCTCGTCAATGTCGATTCAATCTCGTTTCCGAAGCTTCGAGCTTCTTCAATCGCCTAGCAAAAATCCAACAAAGTCAATCGAAAATATCTCGAATCTCGCAATCGTTCGAGATTTTACAATAAAGTGTAACTAGTATTTTTAAAAAATTGTTAGTTCGAAGACAAGGACTTCGCGTGCCTCCGCGATGCTCGAAGGAGATTCAAATACGAGTCATTAATTATTTTTTTTTTATAATTCTTTTGTGAATTTGAGAAAAAATTTGTTCAAAGTACTTTGTTGCAGTTTCTGCGTCAAGAAACTTTACTTTCGAACGAATTTCAGAAAAGCAAAAACGCAATGAAGTAATCAGAAATGCAGCGTATTTTGAACAAATTTTTTCCAAAGATATACCCCTTCTCTGCTGCATTTTTAGGGCTCATATAATTCTATTAACGCGTACAATTTTTGCTAAGAATCGATACCTAACTTATACTATAAACCCCTTTCTTAAATCAAAGAAATAGATCTTATCATTTGTCGAGTATCATCGGCCTGAAGACAAACGCGCTCAAAATTAACGATAAATTGTACTCATTTGTTGGGAAATTTATTTTTCTTTTTAATAAATTTCCATGACTTATATAATGTCTACTACTTTACTACGTTATTTATATATAATCTTAATTAAAAACAGGAACACTCAGGCGAAATGAGAATCTGAATTTTAAAAATTTCGTAGCTCCAAAATTCACAATTGAATTCACTTATAGACGGGCACCCGAAAGAATCGAGCGCGTTTATCTGAATTTTTGTATATAAAGAAGTGATATCCGTAAAAATGCGTAACCACGCTAGTAGATCGTTACACTTAACTTAGCTATACCTTGAATTGTATTTAATCTTAACCTTACATTATAAGCGACATCGAACATCAAGGATAATTCTTTACTATAAAAGAAGCAGGACCATTTTTTTTTTGTTTTGCGCGCGAAATAGAACAACATTCAATGGATGATCATCGAGGGCAAGGCACAAGTGAGTCAGAGAAGGGATCGTTGGATGAATCGGACACTTTTTTTTTCTTTGTATTCATTTTTTTTTAATCTTTTGTTATTCTTTGTTTCATCGATGCCTTCGTTTTGAAACTTTCAAACAGTCCTCCCTGTGACCTTTTTTGAGACTTTTGGTTCACCCCACATTCGCAAAATATCGACTCAAATCTCTTCGATTGATTGAAAACGTTCTACAATCGAGGAGTTATCGTTTAAGATTTTTTTATTTTCTTATTTTCTTAATTTTAACATCAAGCTTTTTTGTTAAGTCTTTACATAGCTTCGAAGATTACGAAGAAGCAAGTACTGTGTTCAAGAGAAACACATACGTCTTGAAGAAAACTCATACTTTAGTACTGCGATTGTACATCGAAACGTTAAGCGAAAACTTGATATATTTGTATATTACCCTTTGTATATAATAAATTCATTAAAATTTCATGGCATTCAAACAATGGAATATATATGAATAAAATTTTAATTGATTACGCAAACAACTTTCAGAAATTACTTTTCCATAAAAAATAGAAGAGTCTCTGTAACTACCTCTTTATAATGGGGCAAATAGTATATTATGCAACAAGTGCCGGTCATACGAGTTGCATACGATATTTTTTTGAAACACTGCATATAAAGTTCGCTTTATCGCACAGTGTATAAAAAAATATATTTTGAATGCCGTTTGACACGCGCCACTTTTATAAAGTTATAATTTAAATTTAAATTAAATCGATAATTAGCTTTACGTTTTTAACAAATAAAGCTATCAGATTTCTCAAAAGCAGTTCATTAATTAAATTTAATTTTAGATATTCTTTGTGACTATATTCAGAACTTATTATAATGAAGCAATGACATGATTAATTTAAAAAAATGACATGATTAATTTATTATTATTTAATATTTAATTTTCTTTAATTAAAAACATTTGTTTTTTCAAATCACCAACAGCAAATTTAATCTAATAAAAATTAGTCTAAAATTCTCAAAATTATTTGTGCTAACTTAACGATATATATATTATAGATCCTTTGGTAATTTAATACGTGAAGTTTGTCTTCTGAAATCATACACAACCGTGCATTATTTGAATAATTAATTCTAGTTATTCGATTTATGACCAAAATTTAATTATATCCAGATTATTTAAAAAATTTTTAAATTTGTATAGACAATTTGTGACAAAATATAACACAAATTTTAAGATAGTGATAAAACATAAAATTACTTTCTCTGCAAGAAATGATTCGCCTGATTAAAAAGAAGAAGCATTTTATGCGATAAATTTCAGAAGTGAATCAGGTATTTGGTAGCAATGATATGGCTTAAAACTGACATATTCTAACAACAAGCATTCAAATTTTACCATATGATTTGCAAATACACGTAAAGTATTTTTAAAAGATCAAAAAGTATGAATGAATTTCGACAGAATACTCATATTAAGTATATTAGTTATTGCGTGTGAAGAAGATAGAAAAGGCAAGAATAGACTTAGGTCTAAGAGATACGCAAGTGTGAGAATATTGTGGTAATATTATAGACGTGCGTAGATACATTGAACTATATTGAAGTAGTTTTGCATTTGTTAATTTTTATTCGTGCTCTTGTTTTATTTAAGTACTTTCATATTAACGTCATAATATATTTGCATTCAGGAGAAAATCTTTACAATTTTCATTTTTATTATAAATACATTTAAATTCATAAATTAGTCTTATTAAAATATACATAAACTAGACACTTTGGTTTTGAAAATTAAATTTTAAAAGTACAAGTATTTTTATCCTCCTTTTAATAAGTATTTTATTTATACATGACATCTTACACCTTTTTTAATTAAACGCATGTAGCAATTAAGTATTTTAAAGAGAAATAAAGTTTTCTTTCGTTTTATATATTTTCAACCTAATTTTTTACACATTTCAACATTTCTCCTGAATACAGTGAAAAATTGTGTCGCTTATAGAAGAACTAAATAGAATTATCGCTTTTGCATAATATCACTGCTCAATAACTTTACAATTGTATATCTTAATCGAAATCTGCTGTAGAATATAGAATGTAGCGAGCTTTGTAGAGTATTCGTAGTAATAATTCATTTTAAGTACTTTATGAATTTATTTAAATGTGCCTTCTTTCTAATTATTTCATATTAACAGTAGTGCAACGCAGTATTAATAACATGCAAGAGTTAATTTGAAATAGGTACGCTTGAAGTACTTCTTTATTTTAACAGCAGAAAAGCTTCTCGGAGGTTTGATATTTCGAAACTTTCCGATAAACACTTCTTAAGAGCAAAAATGTGCAGTTATTATTTTTGAATACATTCGCATAAAATTTCTTTGAAGAAGTAACCGTTGCATATTTTTCTAAACGAATAATGTATTATTAATAAAGATTTGTGCAAGCAATTCCAAGACTGCATAAATTACAACCATTTAATACAATTATTGTATTATTTGTTTTAAAAATAGGAATTTTTTTATTTTGTTTATACCGAATTATTGTCGGCGTGCAAGCAAGATAAAGCAAAACAGTATTAGAAGCAGATGCAAAAGTAAAAAATATTTTGTGCTTATTATCACGTAATAAAAAGCCAGAATCACAAGTAGATGAATAGGAAATTTATGAACACAGCAATTAATTTAACAGTAGTTATTATTGATCGAAAAAATAAAAAACTATTATCAAAGCCCACTTCGAAACTTTTAAGATTAATATTAATTCATTTTCTTTTGAAGACATCTGCAATAAAGTTTTGAATCAGCTAAAAACTTAATTCCAAGTTCAATTGCGATGATTAAAAATAAAGTTTTATTTCACAAAATTCGCATATAATTAATAGATTAGAAAAAATAATTTCCAACATGCAATTTAAGAATAGAAATTTAAATTGCTATATTTAAAATATCCATTGTTAAATAAAAAGCATAATGGAAACATTCATTATCAAACAAAGTTTGTAACTAGTATATATGAGATTCAAAAAAATACGCATTCAAAAATTCATGTAAGCGTAAATTTACGTATAAGCTATTTTGTACATGTGTTTAACCGCAAAATTGCACATGCAGGAAGACATATCGCAGAAAATTAGACGAAAATATCGCAGTAATAAAATAATTTGACTCACAAAAACTTTCTTAAGCAATATAAAAGAAATTGTACATTTTTCATTGACAAATTATTTGCACGAGTATCCGCAACTACGCGTATTTTACCTAATACTCGTGTATTTTTTATTAATTAAGCATTCAAAATTTCACAATAATAAATCATTGCTTGTTACCCACAGAATCAAATTATAAATTTGAAAATAACTGACATTAACTCCAAACAGGTTCTTCTTTCTTTTCAGTGTATAAATATATGATCATTTTTTTATTATAATAAAATAAAAATTGATATATTTATAGAAGATTCTTAATTTCACTATAAGACAAAAAACACGAGAATTAGGTCCAAACATAAACTTTAGAATAAATTGCACAATAATATATCGCAACAAAAAAAATCCGAGAAGGCAACTATTCATACGCTATAGGACATTGAAATTTTTGTATAAAATACTGCTGCAGCTTGTACATATTGTTGTATTCGTACTATTATAGATTTAATGTTTAGTTTGGCGGTAAGAAAGCTAACTGTTATCACCCTCAAGTGCAGACGGCTTAGATGTTCATCTATTTCATTTTTAAACGAGCTTTCTAATTTTGTATAAATATAAAAGAGAAAAATTATTATAAATCCAATCCAATTTAAGTAATTTAAAATTTAAAAAATGTATACATTATTTTTGTTATTATTAAATGACTTTGATACAGTGACAGCCATTTAAATTTGAATAACAAAATTAATTTTAATTACTCTCATATAAAATATCAAAAATCGAATTTAATTTAAAAGTTTATAGTAAAAAAATTAATAATGAAATATATTTTTTACTGAATATTAATTCAACAAGAACTTGTCTGCAAACGAAGTGGAAGACAAATATCGTAGCTTCATCAATAATTATTTAAATAGGGATTATGTTCGAGAAAATGTTATCGTTGAATATCGAGACAATTTGTGTTATAACACATATTTCAATTTTCCGATATTTTGAATATTTAAGAATACTTAATGGATTAGAAAAGTACGTTGTGTACTCCAAATTCAAAGAAGAAATCTGCGATTTGAGCCCTAAACTTTCATTTTTTCCGTCCTATTTGGCAGATTATCTTCAGGAAATTGCGCAGATCGAAGTTGCTTCTCAAAAAATTGTTAAAATAACAAAAAAAAAAAAAAAAAAATACAAAAGAAAAATCAAAATGAACAAAACTTAAAATATATGACAACCTAACTAAATAATAAATTAATTTTAAATACATAATTTATTATAAATGACTTTTTCGAAAAAGACTAGTTTCCTCACTTTTTGGATATCGTAAAACAATGCAAAAATTTACAAACAATTTTGGAACTTTTATAATTAGAATATTCTATAATAATTATATTAGACGCAAACTAAAAAAATAAAATAACATTAATAATGATTATTATAATAATTTACTACCTAAAATGTACTAAAAACTTCTTGATTTAAGATAAGCTACTTCGAACTGCTTGTCATTAAATATTAAATTATTTAACTATGCACGCTCAAACGCATACATACACGTCGATAAAGTGAATTGCAATTAAGCTCCATTATAATTAACCTTACATACGAGAGTACAATAATTGAATCTAATATCTTTGCCTACTTATACCATTAACAACATCAACAGCAACAACACATAATAGATCAACGCGGAATATAATATTCATATAATTTAATAATATCTATATTGCTACGCTCTATATACACGGATGAAAAATACCAGAAAGAGAGAAGGAACCGCAAAAGGATGATGAAATATTAAAACTTTAGATTATTCATGGAAGTCCATCGTTAATTGGAAGAACTGAAATATTTTTTTCTCTTCCTGGTATTTCAAGAATGACTTTTTAAATCTTTAACACGCTCTCGATTAGTAAGCAAAAGCGATTTTATACAATAGACTCAAAAACATATAACTGGACAGGTGTTACAAGAACTTATCATTGTGTCTTGTGCAACCATTAAAAATTTACATATCAAAAATAAAGGAAACTTGTTAAATATTTGATTGCTTTTTATATGGCGTTTCTGAACAATTCTGGATTCGAGAGCGTGGATTATTTTAATTTCCTTGCTTAACTTTTTTTCAAATGATTCACTTCTAGTAGCTTACCGAATATCGCTTGTATGCGCGCAAATTACATCAAATATACACATGGTACTTTTTTACATATAAAATCTCATAATTTTCTAACATTTTAATCATTAATTGCATTACTAGAAAGGACTTTCTTGATAAAATTAATATTGGTAGCCGAGGAAACTTACAAGTTTCTGTGTTCTTCTTTACATGCCACATATTCGAACGAAGTTAACAATTCAACTTTAACGACACTCATCGTAATATAAATATTTACAATAAAAAATTTGTAAAAAAATTTTCAAGATCATTAATCGTGTTCATTTGAAACTTTGTTAGTCTCACATACATTTTTAAAATTACCTGCCCTACTCAGTAATAAATCAAATATCACGTTTTTAATAAAAATCATATAAAACAGATTAATAAGATAATTACTTTTAATCAATCAATTTGTTAAAAAATAACTATTATTAAGAATATTTAAAATATAATTGACACGTAGTGTAGATGCAAATGATATATCATCAATGTATCACAAATTATTGCTTCTATATAAAAATAATATTTTTATCCTTGTGCTATTACTGAGTATGACAGTTATGTTGCAAAATTATAATTTCGATAAATAAGTCTTTTTACGTAATTGTTTAAATAGTGATGCATATCTTCTTCAATTAAAAAAGTAAATCTTTGTGCTTAGAAAAACAGTATTTTAAAATTAATTCAAAGATAATAATAAATTTGCAAGACTTATTCAACGCCTAAAAAATATGATATATCAAACACGTACAACCATTGGAGACATAAAATGTTGTAAAATAAAATGTATAGAAAACAATTTTTTTCATAAATTAACAAGCTGCCTTAAATCAAATTTAACTCAGATCTTTTTGAGCGAAAAAGTGAACGTTAATTTCGTGCTTGCCCACTGTACGTATCTTCTCCCTCACACTGACGATCTAACTTTAAACTTTTTCACAACGATCCTATGATTGCTTTGAGATCTGTTAATATCACAACGCGTGGCGCTTTTATAAACTACACAATATTATTGGCGCTTTCACTTCGAGTAGTTATTAGACATTAAATGACATTTTCAAGGATCGCGTTTTTATTATAAGATGATTTAACTCAAGTTGCGGTTGCAATTTTTCAAACTCTCTGCTTTGAACGTTTATAGTTAAGACAAAGTAATTTGAAATTTCGTGCTGCATTTATCGTTCTTACATTACAACTATGGTGTAATTTTTGTATTAATAGTTATTGTTAATAATAATTATTAATATTATTATCTCCATTATTCTTATTGTTTATAGTTTATGTAGTTTCTTTTATGATGTATAGATTAGTTTATACATATATACGTTGTATGAATTAATAATACTAAAGAAAATGTTACAATCGCACAAACAATTATGCGGTAACATTTTTGATTGTCTTCTCGAAAAAAGTGGTCTACGCCGACCCATTTTTTATACCGTGTTCGTTCACTCTCGCAATTTAAATTACTTTTTTTTAATGAATATCAAAAGTGTTTTTTTCTATTAAGTATAGAAAAAAATATCTTAGAAGACTTATGTCACAAAAATTTCAGGCGTAAGATTTTTCTTTCAACTCGTTTTTTTTTCATTTCTTGGCTGGAAATATAATTTACAAATTTACAAGTAGCCGATTGTTCATTTTGCTCTATCCCAAGTTGTACAACGTACTTTCTTTAAATCGATTTGCATTTTCCTGAAGAAAATGCAAAGAATAAAACAAAACAAAACATATTTACGCTTAAGATAATCGCAGTTTTTAAGCCAGCCTTTTAAAAACTCCGATTGTTTACTAGGCCAGTGAGATTCTACTCAGGTTGATTTTTCGATACCCTGAATGAATATTTTTCAAATTTTTCAAGAAAACGGTTCTCAAGGTGTTTCAGTATTAGTTGAGCGGAGAATATAACGTCTTATGTATATAACAACAAGGTTAATAGTTACAGTTTAAAAAGATTACACTTATTTAGAATCACATGCCCATAGTGTGAATAAAATCAGTTCTTTCTTCGTTTCCTTATCACTCTTACTTTTTTAGCCTATATTTCACTTCTTCGCACACATTCGAAATAAATTTGAAGCCTTTGTCTCCAAAAGTCTTGCGCATATTTATCATTACTTAATACTGAAACTACAAGTCAAAATTCTAAAACTGGTGTTACGTGCGTACACAAGCTTACTTTACTCTTGCTTCTATGCCCTTGACTTTATAACCCGTAGAGACGAAAATGTAAGGACGCAAACCTTTTATTTTTTCGCCGAGTAACTTTGGGATATTTTTAAAATTTCGTCCAGTCGAAGAGCAGTTCAACGGGGGATCGGAATGTTAAACATACTAGAAATGCAGCCGTCTTCTTTTACGTCACTGCAGCTTATTTTTCAGCGATGTCTAAATTCTTGAGCTTCTCAAAGGAAGACTGTTTATAGCAGTTTTATTTCTCAGTATCATTCGGACATTTACCGAAGTTTTCATTGACGCCTGTTACACTGGAAGCATCTCAACCAACGACAACGACCTTCCTCCTGCTAATAAGTTTTGCCACTAACTTTATCAGGATATGATGGACCAGTACTTGTCGGAGATAAATCCACATCACCGCTTTCAAATTTACTATAACGACTGGTGTATTCAGCCTGTAGCGATGCTCGAATCTATTGTTGAAAATTATAATTAATATGCATTTTATGTGTTTCAAAAGTAATAATATATAATTAATTTATTAATATATAGTTTAATATTATTTTTAATACTAAATTCAGAAAATAATAGTTAAATTATAATTAATTAATTTTTTACAAATACTAGCCCGAACAAGAACTAGGTCAAAAAATGTAAATGTACATAATTTGCTTTGCATATCAAAAAAATTAATTAAAATTAATGAAATCATTTAAATTACGTACCTTTATCTTCTCTTCTTCAAATCTTTGCCGTACATCTTCATGTTGTTTTTCCAAATCCACTTTCTTTTTCTCATAAATTTTTGTCAATCTTGTATATTCATTCACTCCTTTCTCAACTGTTGATTTTGCTACTTCCCTCTTCATGCGATCAAATTCAGCTTTATCTTTATGAATTTTTGCTATTTTCTTCACCTGTTATTGAAACAAAAATGAAAATGCAATGAGTTTTAATTTGTATTAGTTATATTAATAAATGTAAATAGTCCAATTTATAATTTATAAACATGCAATGTATACCTCCTCATGCCTCATTTGTTGCAATTTTCTTTTAACGTCAGCAGTTTCTTTTTCGTAAAGAGTTTGAAGCGTTTTCAACTGAGTAGATTGTGATGATTTCATAACCTTATCCACTGCTGCAAATACACTCTCTTGGTACTTTTCTTGTAATTCTCGTTCTTGCAAAACGTGTTCCTTGCAAACAGCCAATAAACGATCGCTCTGGCTTCTCGGTAAAGCTCTTGGTGGGATCTCTTTATTATCCGCGTCGCCTGATTCATCTCCTTCGGGAGAAGCTAAACTACTAAGGGCGTTTTCACTAGTGAAACTAAACAGAGCAATGCACAAATATAGAAATATTAAATTATTAGACACACTAAAGCTAAAATATGATCTAAAAAATGTGTATACTAACAAAGATTTAGTTGAAAGACGTTGTACTAATTTATTGCTGACACAAAAAATGGACCTTTGTTTCTCATCGGACCCTCTCGAAGTTTGCACACGTGCTTTTTCCTAAAAAATATTTTTAATTTTGAATAATTTTTAAGTAAGACTAAACAATGTCATCAAATGCTCGATTGTTCGCTGTTTATTCGATTGTTAACCGTTTGTTTTATTAAATAAAACTTTTAATTTAATTTGCTTTAATAAAAAAGACTTTAAATTTTAGAAAAATTTATTTAACAATACTTTTTTTAAGATGGAAAAAGTGCATGAAATTAGAAATTAACCTTTAGAGGGCCGGGATTTAAGGGGGCACATCGCCCTCAGAAAACTAATATAAAAGGTATCTAATATTAAGGATTCATAATGGGTATTGTGTCGGATCAAGGTTGCGCCACGATCGTGGCTTTCCGGCCCTCTAGAGGTTAATAATCGAAAAATAAATTATTTAAAGATTCTAATAGAGTAAACCAATTATAAACTTAAATTTTCGATCTAATATACATAAAACTGAATTTTACCCACTACATCAAAAAATAATGTTTGCAATACGAACGCACAACTTGACACTTATACGTGAAATTTTCGCCCTTTATACAGATATTACTATTTGGTTATAGAAAAAATTACGAATATTACTTTTACATGAGACCAAATTTAGATACTTTTTAACATTTTCCTTTTAAAAACTATAATTATGTTAACCCTTTGACTGCCATGACTAAATTTATGCCCTTGACTGACCCTAAAGTCACGTACCTTCTCTTGCTTCTTTCTCAAAGAATCCAATTTCTTTTCCAGTTCTGTTTTCTTTTCTTTTACCAATTTATTTTCCATTAACTTTTCAAGAGGCTCGGCTACAATCTCTTCAGATGCTATAGAAAACGAACCTTTTTTTAAAAATCGTCAGAGACTGTTCTTTAAAGATCTATCTCTGGCAACTAAATACTCACTTGTGCTGGCATTTAGCGGGCTCTTGTTTGAGGAGGCATCAACGGGATTTACTGCTAGTGAAGATACGCCATCTTCGATCTCTTGCGATTCGGAAGTATTTAACGCTACTATTGAAGGTTTTCCTGGAGGACTTCCTGAACTTGGCACTAATCCTGGTGGCAATTCGCCGATCGATTGCACCCTCTTGGTTTTTGTTTCATCCTGCTATAGAAGTATACCATTTAATACTATAAGAATATTTTTTTTTACATGCTCATATCTTTGGTTGGATATTTTACTAAAACTGAAACATGTATAAGACCAAAACTGAAACATGTATAAGAACAAAATTTTCTAAAATAAGAACGATCTAAAATGATTTTCCATCTTTATTTACAAAATAAAAAATGTAATACAAAGTCTTAATTACATTACATAATGTGTGCAATAATAATAGAGTTTCAAAATAATTGCATTTTTTAATAACCACATCTTTTATTTCAAAAGGTAAAAAAATATGGTTTTCCAAAAGATTTCGTACCACAAATCTCGTGATATGTTGTTATAAATTAAACTACAATTACAATACAATACAATACAATACAATACAATATAACATACAATACAACTACAACATATCATTGATTGATTCGAAACAAATTTTAATGAGTGCAATTATTTAAAAACTATGTTTTATTATTTAGTGAATAAAATATTGTAAAACTTTATATTTCAAGCATATGGAATAAAAACTAAACTTATTAATTGAAGAAAAAATCATCAAATAAATTGTACTACTACATTTAAATTTTCCAACCAAAGATTGGGACCGCTCAAAAACTCACGACTGGTTTAGAGGAACTTGGTCCACTACCACTTTTTTCCTTAACAACTTTTTCCTTAATCTATAAAAGTTAGTCAGAATGTGAATGTGTTATGAAAACAATTCTAAATTATAAGGATTAATTTGCAAAGAAAATTTAATATATTCATAATTTAAATAATTTATTTAATATTAAATGACTCTAGCAGTCAGAGAATCAAATGGAATTTCTTTAACTTTCTTTTTTGTTAATAGATGGAAAACTCTAATGATTTATTAAACAGTCATAATAATAATAGAAATGCAATACCTCAGCTTCACCTTCCGACGGCTCTTCCAAATCATCTGTCAGTACAGCCAATTGTTTCTCTCTCTTTTCGAGCTCACTTTGATACTTTATTGGATTAGCGAGAGCCTCGGCAAAATCACTCAATCCATCCGGCACGTAATCCTTTACAACCACGTTCAAGAAAAGACTTGCCAATGGAAGCGGTTGTCCGCACTCGGTTCTTAAGGCGACATGACGATAACCCGGGCACAATCCGACAACCGGTAAAACCCGGTGACCAATCATTTTACCGGACTCCTCATAAGCTGCTATTCGAATGGAAGCCAATTCCGGTAATACGACCTATGCGGCAACAAAGACAAATTTTTTAAATAATTTTGTTACTTTCAAAAAGAATTATTGATATATAAATTGCAAATAGCAATGAAAAATAGTTAAAATGTATCTCTATTCTAAAAAAATAATGCTCGAATTTAACGCGATTTTTACGATTGCTTGGGATACTGGCTGTTTTTATTACTCGTTTTACACTTGGCTTTAACGTCTATTTATAGCAATAAAAGCTTTAAACTTTAGAGCCCATACGTTTTTAATGCTGTAATATATTTGGCAATAAAATTCTTTTTTTTATTATTATTTTTAAGATCTTTAAATAAATAGAAATAACGGTAGAAATTAGATTACTTTAATTTTTTAAGAAATTTACCTTTTTGAAAACGAATGGTTCTTCATCATATATCGGATTGATCCCATTATTTGGTACTATTTTTGTTCTAAATTTCTTTCGAACAGTGTCCGCTGGAAGACCGAACATATCAACTTCTACGTACGTTCCGATTCTTTTATCGGTTAAAAACTGAGCTGATATCACATGAATTCGAACGGTCCCAGCAATAATACCATCGACCGTTGATTCAGCGAAAGGATCTAGTCGGCGATCCTTCCTTCGCATAAATTCAGGTTTTAACAAAAATCCACAACGCTTATTGTATTCAAAAATACCCAAATTCAATTGCATAGCAAGATCTAAAATATGAAAAATACAAATGATTTTAATGTTAGTCTTTTTTGCAACGAAGTTAAAATGTTATAACGTACCTAAAGTTTGATAATTCAAAGCAACAAGTTGACAACCCGCGTTCCAAAATACTTGAGGCATAAAATTACTAGAATCAAACCGCGTGCCTGATGGATAAACTCGCGAAAGTTGATGTTTATTATAATTGACAAATTCTAATGGTCGCTCTTTCAATAAAGTTGTAGCTTGCTTTTCATCAAAAGATGACATTTCATACATGCGATTTTTTTCTGTAAGAAATTAAATTTTTATTAATAATTTATATAAAATTATTCAGAAGAATATTTTCTACCTACTTTCTGCATATTCAAAACTATTAAAATGAACTGGTTGAACATAATTAACCAGAGCTGAAATTTCTGCTCCAGCTTCCGTTTCTTTAGCAGCAGCTGCCTTGTCAGGAGCAACAACTTTATCGCCTGGTCGTAATTTTATATCTTCTACATTTGATTCTTCTTCTTCAGAGCTTGATTCATCTTCATCATCTAAAATTAAAGAGCATTGTACGATGAGAATAATTTAAAAAGTTTAAAATAATATAAACCAGTTTTTATGCAAACAAAACTTGAAGAAATTAGAATATGTTAGTAAAAAGAAAAAATATATATTAGTTAAAAGAAAATTCTGACAATTTAAAATGTCAGTATTTTTACACCATTCTATTAGTATTTTTAAATTTTATTGCAATAGAAAATATGTGAGCTTTAATACGTTTCAACGTAATTTAATGTGATATATATCTTAATTCATAATAAAGAAACGAATGAATGAAAAAAGCAAACCATCGTCGTCCTGTGCGCTGTCTTTGCTACTTTGTCGTTGTTGTAGCATAGGAGGGTGAACTTCTCCATTTCCCATTTGGTGTTCACCGTTTCCGTTACCTACTACAACCCCATCAACTACTTCACTTTGAGGAATGATGTCAGGTGGAGGACCATTTTCCCCTTTAGCTGACTGGCTTTCACTTCCATTTTCTTCGCTTGCTTCATTTCCTTCTTCTATACCCTCAGGTGGTACCATTGGCTTCTTCTGATGCTTTTTATGATGATGGTGATGGTGATGTTTTTTCTTATTTTTTATTATTATTTTCCTTTTTAATAATGCAGGTGGCGGTAGTTCTTGACCAGGTTCAAGCTAAAATTTAATTTTAGCTTAAATATCTTACTAAAAGTATTTGAGTTTGAATTGCATACCTTATGAGATTCAAGAGGCGCATCAAGAAGCATTTCACCAAAGTATTCTCTACAATATTGAGCTATCTTGGCTTGCTGTCTGGGATTGCAGTGGTTTTCAAAGCTAAGTATCACAGGATACTCAGATGTCTTAAAGGCACTCTCAGCTATGGCTTCTATTACTTCTCGAGCCGAAATTTCAGGTACAAAGGTATACCTACAATTAAATAATTAGTAAAGTGTTAATAATTGACTAAATTATGTATGAAAACTCATTTATATCCTTTTTTACCCAATCAAAAAAACAAAGTTAAAAAACTGAATTAATACAAATTGAATAATGTTATTGTGTTTAAGTATTAATTATTATAAAAATTTTGAAAATTATTTAATTATAATAAATTTAGTAAAAAATGTTATAAATTAAAAATTGTCTAAGTATAAATTTCTAAACTTTTGTTAGTAAGTTTTAGAACCTAATTATAAAAAGTAAAAATAATTTACCCGTGAACAATGATAGGTTCATCAAACTTGCCATTCCAAAAGTCAAGCTCAACACATCGACAACCAGCAAGCAAGCATTGTCTGTAAATTTCTACAGAACTTTTACCAGTCAATTGGTGACCTAAAAATTAAACATTGATTATTTTGTTTGATATTTACTCCTGAGAAATATTATTCATAATAATATTCGGTAAAAAAGAAAAATATTGAAACAAAAAAATTGTTTTAAAGTTAGTAATATTTTATTTTTATAAGACTAATTTATTTGGATAAGTTAATTTGATTAGAATGATCTACCAAGCTAGAAACTTTCAAATTTGCTCTCACACCTCTACTCTGTGTTCAGATTTAACTTTTCCTTTTTTATCACTAAATATAGGCTTCTAATCAAATTAACTGAGTAATATTTTAAAATTATTTACCTGTTAGGTACGTATTATGACTAGAATTGATAAAATAGTGAGCAAGCGGCTGATCCATATCATCAGATAATTCAAATTTGGATACAGCGACAATAGGATTATCTTCACTCATGAGGTATCGAAGAAAACCATCAAAAGTTAACTGGCCTTTCTGAGCAATGAGTTTATTTGGTTCATACTGATTAATGATTTCCATTGCTCTTGCAGCATTAGCATAAGGATATAATATTTCATTAAGACGCGGATCCCGTTGAGTTTGATTTAAAAATTCAACAAATTGTGGTACAGACATTAATTTTCGCTTGGGGTTGCCAACTATTTCTTCAAATACTTTTTCTACATCTGAACGCTGAGTTAGTGATTTGTAGAAGTTAAAGAAATCTTCAAATTGAAATTTTTCTCTAGAAATGTAATCGTTTTTTCCTGATGCATAACCAGAAATATCTAGTGCCTTTTCTACACGTTTTCGGTCTTCTTTGTTTTGAGTAAACATCTTTATTATACTAAAAATACAAATTCATTATAATTAAATATAAAATGTACATTCAAGATACAAAAGTGAAAAAATTCTTTATTAATTTAATCAGAAATATGAAGGTGCGGACGGCGCACCAATGGCGAAGTTTAGTCATGCTGATGATTCCAAATACTAAGAAAATTTTAGCATTTGCATAAATTATTTTATATAAAGATTGGAACTGACAGTTTGCATTACATCACCAAGTTTAATTTAATATTTGCTTTCATTAATAAGCAAATGTCATTTTCATTACAATTAATATTCAAATAATGAAGATAATGTGATGAAATAATTTATTTGAAAAGCAAACTTAAAGACATTAATTATTAAATCAGTTTAATGTTTGATTATAATTGAGATATCAAATATGCATTTATTTATAGACTAAAATTTGAAAGCTATTAAAATTAAATTTTAGAAGCTGTGTAATAATGCTAAATTTTATGCTATTTTTAGATAAAAATAATTTTAAAATTTATAAAGAAATACTATTTACAAATTATTAGAAAATTTAATTAAAATTAGTAAATATAATTTATGTATAAAAGTTTTATCTTTAGTGCTTATACATTTCATGATATTTTAATTTAATTAATAATATGCATGGAGATATTGAAATTGTGAGCATGACAGAAAAAGTTCATAGGTATTACTTACTTTTTAACAGGTATACTTCCAGATTTATCAGTGGATAGTGTAAGTTTTGTGTGAGCCTTTTGCAAAAACATATTTGTGCTAGTATTAAGCTGGGTGAGATTATAAGCCAAATAGAGAATCTGATCTGTCCAATGTTGCGCGATTTCAGCTCGTGTTGTGCAGAAGTTAACGAAAGTCATGTTTACAAAGTCTGAACCATGGCAGATCGTAACAGTCTTTTCTTCTAAAGAATCTTGAGAACCCATTGATACAAGGGATTTTAATTTTGGATCCTGTAAATATCTTTTTGTTATTTCTTTGTTCAATAATTTTATGGACAACATTTATAGGAAGCAAGAAAACAAATAATTTTTTAATAAACAAAACATTTTTTAGATTAAGTCAAGTTGAAACTCTGGAATTTTATAAATTCATGGAACTTCTAAATTAAAATTTTAAGTTTACATTAAATTCTATATATATATATATATATATGTGTGTATACATAAACTTCTATTTGTATATATATAACTTTACTGACGTATAAAATTTTCTTATAAAATAAGCTACATTATTGATTTTTAAAATAATTGTTTATTTGATAGGAACAGAATCATTTTTTATCTAAAACTTTTTATATAACACATTATCCTTCACAAAGCTTTTTTTAGTACATAATACAGTCTATAAAATAAGATTTAATTTTATAAATTACTATTATTAAAGAAAGAATTAAAAAATAACTTATTCTTTAGCTTTGAATAGATTTAATTTTAGAAGTATGCTTTCTTTCCTTTGGCACTTTCTTAATTTCAATTTAAGTACTTAGTTTACATCTTTAATTATTTAAAATTAAGTTTTAAAAGTTAAAACAAATATTTTAACATTCATTTTCATGAGTAAAAATTTTTGGTATTTAATAATAATCATAAAAAGAAGAAATATGTACATTACAGTGAAAAGTAGCCACTATTCTATTTATATTTTTATCAATAATTATTAAGCCGTGGTGTTATGCATCACTGGTATTCATGCTGAGATGCAATGGATTTACAAAAGACTGTGATACAAAATACATGAAACAATGAGGATGCTGGTCATGCATTATTGACTTTAACTATTCATAGAGCTATACAATTTAGATTAAGAATTTAAACTTCTACATTTGAAATATAATATTTACCTTAGGTATCTTAGCAAATTTTCCAGTCCGGGTGTCACGAATCATAGCTATATCCAACATGTCTATTTCGTTGTACTGATCTATCCAGTACAGATAAAAGCCGTGCTTGTCCACTTTCAAAGTGACTGGTGTTGCTACCCCTGAATCCTATATACAAGCAAAAGAACAATGCTTACCTTAAAACTTTTATCATACTTTGGAGTAGTGTAATTTCCACTCTTCAATGAATTATTGCGACTTTATACAAAATTTGTGTTACTAGTTTGAAAATCATTTTCAAAATTCTCTCTGAAATAACTTTGTGTCTAATATTTTTTGTTTTGTGTTTATTTTACAGTGATGTCAATTCAAAGAAAAATGTATAATAAAAATCTTTTACAAATAAATCTTTATAAATATATGCTATATTTTACATAGTTCTTTGAAATAATATTAAAATTCACTTAGCTACTTTAACTATACATATATTTATATTTTTGTCTTGGAACTTTCTCAAAAAAAAAACTATGTTGCACATGACTTCTCTTAATCTAATCTTTCTCATTATAAAGATTGTGTATTTTTAGTTTTTAACTCTTGTGCAAATCAGATTTCATTCCAAAATTAAAAAGAAACATACCTCGTCCCATTTGATAAACTTTTCTCCATCCTGGAGCTGTTGTGATACCTCGACAGGTCTGGTTTGCACAGCATTCTCCGCTGACTTGGTGCCTGCCATGTTTCTGGAGAATTTTTTTGGCACAAGATGGAAAATCCAGAAGCATGAAGTTCACTAATTATCAATGAAGAAATACTTATCCGCTTAGTTTTTCTACTTTGATCTTGACTTTGGTCTGCCCAAAGGTAGCTTCTTGGCTGCTACAAACTGGGTATAAGATCTTTTCTTCCCAAACATCAACCAAATGCTAAAATAAAGCAATATACTTTGTAATGCATTGACATTGAAAGTGGTTTTTAATTTTTTTTAAATATTAGTCAAAACTGGCATATATTTTATGTGAAAATACATTTTAAATTCGACTTTATGTCTTGCACAAAGAAGTAAAGTATAAAATGTTATCAAACACAAAAGGAAAAACCTACTCTATAGCTTCATTGTAAAAGTTACAAGCTCAAAAATAAATAAGCACGAATTTTATTTTTTCCAATGAAGTACTTTGATCATTCTATTTTCTATTCTTAGCTTGAAGAAGAAAATATTTATGTACTTGCAGCTGTAAAATACCAAAGCACTTTGGCACCTTTCGTTTGTACAGCACGAAAATTCGAAAGCTATAAATCTCAATGATTTGCCCCACCACTCGCGACTTAAATAAACCCGACTAAAAAGCATATACAGAAGCGTGAAACAAGCTTGCAATATCAATAATATGCGTCCGACAAAAGTCCATTACTCTGCATAAATCAGCCCGCTCCCGAGGGGGAAATCAACGATCAGGTGTACATCTCCAAAACAAAAAAAGCTCACGAGCGAGAAGATAAACTCGCGATCTCAACGAACTTATCAGCCTCCCGGGACGGAAAGAGAGGGAACGAGTCAAAAAGATGCTACAAGCTCATAGACAAATCCCAGGGCTTTCAGCCCTGTCTGTCAGGTGTTATTTCACCTCCTCCCACTCAGTCGCTCCGTTTCTTTCTCGCCTGTCAAAAGAGGAAGCGCTGCCCGACTCGAACGGACATCCTGGCCGTTTCTATTCGGCTGACTGTCGCACGCAGCATCACTAGCATAGTAGCAGCCCAAAAACTCACAAACAGACGAGCGAGCCGCGCGCGCGCTGCTCTAGCCGCGAGCTCCTCCCCGAAAAACACACTCGTCGTTTTTCCCTCTCTCTCCCTCTTGCGCGCTCGCTCGCTCTCTTCTCTCTCTACCTCCGACGGACCCTCTTACGCAGGTGCATGTCACAAGCTAAGCTACAGTATATAAAGCAGCGGGAACGTACACATAGCTGGCCCGAGAATTCGAGCACTGATGGATCAGCGCTTCTCCCGAGCGTCTCGCTGTCGCGCGATTATTGTTACTACCGTTGTTTCTGCTGCGGTCTCCTCTCCTCGGCGGGCACACACACACACAGCGCGCGAACGCGAGCAGCTCTCCTCTCTTTGCCGCTTCCGTGAACACCAGGAGGCGCTCTCTGGAGCGCGACGGCTGCGCGAGCGTGTCAGGCTGCTCTCCGCTGTGCTACTGGTGCGATCGTCTTCCCGAGAGCGAGAAGGCTGGCAGCAGCAGCGGCAGCGGAGTGGCTCGATTCTCCCTCTCTCGCTTTGATACCGTCTCGCTCGCGCTCGTGTCTTTTGCATTCAGTACCGAACTGACGCGCGCGCGGCGACGGCGGCGGCGGCGGCGGCTCCTGTCCTGGCTGTTGTACGTGTGTGCGCGCGCGCGCGCAGACAGAACGCGTGCGCGCCGATGGGATCGTGATAAGGAAAACCCGAGAGGGAAAATAATAAGGAAAGGAGGCGCGCACGAGAAGCAATCATTACGGTTAAAGCTCGCAGCCTTCGGGACGCCGAGAGGGAGAGAGAGGAAATAGAGAACTATAGACCGGGTCCTCCTATATTGGCGACTTGCCCTTGCGCCAATGACTTTGAACATTCCAACAGCACACCGCCTTTTCGGGCAGTCGCGCGCTCTCGGCGCTCATCTACCCTGCACGCTCCCGAGAGCTTTCGATAATGAAAGCTCGCCCGCACCGCCAGTCTTTGCTCTCGAAAAAGCGCCGTCGCCGCCGCCGCCACCGCTTTTACTAGCATAAATAGTTGTATTCTCGCCAAAATTTCCTGAGTTATTTTCCAAAATCTATTCGAGCTTATTAAAAATGACGGGTTTATTTTCGACGTTTACTGCGCTGCAGATTGACACCCCTTCCGCGTAAGACCACTCGAGAGCTTCGCTTCGAGAGTGAGAGAGCAGCTCTCTAAAACAACCGCTTGATTTATCTCTCGCTCGACAGATTCGGTTATGGAGCGCGGAAGCGTATATAGTAGTTCGTCTTATCGCGCGAAAGCGCGATCCCTTTGCGGGATTCTCCGGGGAATCTTCGGAGGATGTCAGCACTTCCGACCCTCGGCGCGTTACTCCCACCGATTAAAGGCCCTCGAGGCGGCGTTTCCGTTTCGAATAACCCGGGGGAGTGGAAATGATCAACCCAATTTATTTATATTTACCCGCCATACCCACCTCGAAGGACGCATGCGCCGCCCCGTTGTTGCGAGCCGCATTTCTTTCTAAAATATTGAATGCCACATTATTATAGAGGCTATACGGGGCAGCGGGGATGAAACGGCACAAATGAAAGCGTATGGGAGAACTTATATATAGAGCGGATAGGCAATTACGAGTTCGGGAAAGGGAATTTGAAAAGACGGCGATATTAAAGGGGAAAAGAATTGCGACGGAGATAGAGAGAAAACTTTGAGGAAAGGAGCGGAAGATTATTAAGGAGCAATATTAAGAAAGTCTGATGAGAGAAGACGAGAAAGGAGAGATTAGTGAGCAGGAACGAGCAATATTAGAAACGGCCGGCGAACGAAATGAAACGGGGAATCTGAGCGGAAGAAAATTTCAGATGAAGATTTGAAGGAAACCATTAGGTAAGAGATAATGTGATTACAATGATGACACTGAGGCGCGGAGATAAAGAAACTATTACATTTATTGAGGAAAAGATTAAAAAGTCGTTAAATATTAGCGAGGTATTTTAGTTGATTAAAAAGCTCACAGGGGCAATTATTCAGCAATTAGACGAATAAAAGGAGCAGCAGTTTCGTTCTGAATTTCAGCTTCGAAATTTAAATGCTTGATATTTTGCGAAATAATATTTATTTTGGAATTTTACCTAGGCAGCGACTTTGCCTTATCAACAAGAGTGCCGAAATTGGCATTAAAAACATTGTGAACGTTTAAATAGTAAAAAATTATTTTTATCGCTTAAAATTTTAAGTTTTACAACTGTATAATACAACAAAAAATACAAATAAAATTTGCATTCTTTATGATATTACGCTAAAGTAAAAAAACTTTTTCAAACAAGTTATTAAATTTTGATAATATTCTAACGTCTATTTAGTAAACAATCTTCTTAGAATTAAGTGAGCTTAATTTAAGCTTCTGGTTTCCCATATTTCAGAATTATATATAAATGTTAGCTTTGCATAATAATTTTAGGAAATGAGTATTATACAATATTTTATATTCGAACCGTTATAATAAATCAATTTAACTATTAACGAACGGATTACAATACCATTTTCTATTATCCGAAATTAATCACATTTTGAAATGTCAACAAACTAAGCTCATTTTATTACAACTCGTTACGTCGCAATGAAAATTTATACTTGCGCGTTAAACAATTAAGTCCACAGCTCGAAATAGAAGAGTTTACTCGATGACGGAAAAAGCTAGAAGCTTACCAGAGTATTATTCGCCTATGAAAGAGAAAAAAGTTTTCGAAAAACTGGAAAAAGCATATCACGACTGAAAAAATCTAGACAAAAGATAGAAGAAAAAAAAAATTGTGGCAGCCACAGATAAAATAGATTGAATAAGGGTGTATCCTAACGAAAGTACAGGTCAATAAAAAGTAATAGGAAAATTGATGGAAGGAAAGTGGAAGAACACACTTAGTAAGGATAATTTATCACGAATAAAAACCGAAACTTATGCGGTTAGACGGTATTGGGCTCAAATGTGGGGGAAAGTGAAGATAAATTAAGATTCTATCGCCGATTAGATAAGCGCCAAAGATGAAAAAGAAAATTAGAAAGTGTTTACGCGATAAGTCGGAATGCGTCGATTCCAAATTTCTTTCACGTTCGCCGGTATTTTCTAAATTCCGTTTTATTTCATCCAATTGTACCCGGCCGACTTTCAATGGAATATTTGAAAAGCGCGAGACTCATAATCCCATCGCAATTCGAAGGCATTAAATTTTATTTCGCGTTTGAATGTATATATCTTGAAAATTATATACAAAAAAGCGATTCATCCGCTTTAATGCCCTGCCTGCACACAGACAGCATTAATTTATGGTTACACGCCAAGCCTCGTAATCTAAAACCTGAACGCGAAATGCACACGACGATAACAATTCTGAATTTTTCTATTTTTCTAGATCCGACTAGAAACAAAGAAAGCCGCGCGCGCGGATGAGCATGTACCCAGCACACTTGTCGGCGCTTCGGCAAAGAAAGAAAAGAAAAGAGACGTAATGAGAAAAAAAAACGTACAATACCGAGGGTAGGAATGAATCAGAAGATTAAAAAGAGAGCGGGAGAAAAAGAAAAAGGGAGCGGTTGAAAAATGTATGTGTTCAGGGGAGGTGCAGGCGCGGGGGACGAGGCTTGGATGTGTGCGCCGTCCGCGTTTATACAGGCAGCGTTGCGTACAAGCCAACGCAGTCGGTCGGATTGATTTTATACACGGCGAGCGCGCGGCGTTCGAAAGCGCACCTCGCGAGCCTAGGAAATAATGAACGCGAAGGAGGTGACGGCGAGAGAGAGAGAGAGAGAAGGAACCGCGGCTGCTGCAAACACACCTATACATACCCACACGCGGGCCGCCGTTTTACGGCGACTTTTGATTCGCGTTTATTTATAATCCTCGAGCTCCCTTTCTCGCTCTCGATTTTCAGCTTTATTGGAGGAGCTTTTTGCATTTTTTATTATATACGAGGCGCGCACCGTCGCTGATTATATTTTGATTCTGTTAAGTGGCCCCCGACGTAAACTATCTCTCTCTCTCTCTCAGAAGCTCTCGACCGTCGCCAACTGGGCTGTACGGATTTGCACTTTAATCAATTACAGCTTTAAGCCTGTTGTTTTATCGATTAGCTCTCGGATGTTACTTTTTTTTTTCAAGAGACGTCCAACGTAAAAATTAACGGATCGCCGCCGAGTAGGTAGATGGAATTTTTTTTTTTTTTTTTAAAGGGAGACACTTCAAAGCAACTAATGTAGGACGGGTTGATATAAACGAATTTTCAGGAGTTGCGAAGTTTTTGGAGCTCGCTGATTAAATTTGACTAAACGGGTCTGGAGTTTGCGTCGTTTTAATTAACGACTAATTTAAATTCCTAAATTAGAAGCGCTGAGTTATGTCTTCGCCGTGTTTTCCGGCGCGTCTTCGCGAATAAATCGATCGCCCGAAATCGTGAAGTTGCTTTAATTTCGCGTAAATTGTGCCCTCGATAAACATTAGAATTTAGAACAATAGCTTTTAAACTGGGGAAAAACAGCTTTAGAATTTGGATTCGTTCTCAAAAGTTTCGTTGTACGCCAATCTTTGCAGGTCATCACTTTTAGAACACAACTATTTTTAATGTACATATCAAACAAGCCAGCTTCCAAGTTTCATTACGAAAGAAATCAATTTTAATTATACCCTTACGCTATAATAAAACTTTATACTTTTCGTGACTGCTTCTATTACTTTAAACAAGATAAAGAAAGAACGGTACACGTTTTCGGACACCGGGAGCCACATGTAAAAGACCAGAAACTTGTATACGGAATTCTCGAGATTAGGACTTATTCTGCGCGGCCTTCAAACCTCCTTGTAATAACAACCGAGTCTTCATGAATAACGCAGAATTTACTTGGTTGATGTTTCTTTAAAAGCGTTCATAAAATGGGTGACTCAATTGCCCGTCGTAAGCTAGATATAAAAGCTAAATGACAATTTGTTTTAATTAGTCGAAAAACTGTCATTAAGAAAAGGAATAATAACAACCGCTTGTTTCATGCGATATGCACAACCTAACGTTAGCTGAACAAATTGTGGTCACTATTTTAAGATTCAATTTGAAGAATATTAATAAACATTTCTACTTAACTCAAGTATCCCAATTGAAGGTGTCAAGAATAGAATTTTCAGTAAAATTTGCGCTCATCGGGTTTTCTCAGTTTTCCACTGAGAAAATCAATGCGCAATAAAATTTTGATATAAACTTTATTTTAATTTAATGCGATTTGTTTATAAATCTTTTACTTTTGGCTTCAATGTTTTAAAACTGACGTAAAATTTTCCATCAGTCAACTCAAAGATCAAATGAGTAAGAAACTTCATTTAATACTAACTGAATAATTTATCATTGGATAAGAATTAAAATAATTTAAAGTGATTTTACAAATTCCATACTCAGAATCTCAATAAAGACCGAGTATTTAAACCATTATTTTAATGCAAAAAAATGATTGGGGATCATTATCATGTATTCAACAGATCGGATGCATAAAACCGCAAAGGAGTTACGGACGGGACTTCTCAGACATTCACATTAAAATCTACCTATTTTTAAATTCTTATTCTCATAATTATTTTAATAAAGTTGCATTATTCGGCCGAAGTAAAAAATTTATTCAACTTAAGCATAAAATGTTTTTGCATTAACATAAGGAAAGAATATTTGAATTTTTAATATTGATTTCCTATCTTAAATGAATTTGTTCTGCTTTTAAGTAAAAAAAACATAATTATTGCGTAAAGTGAATAAAATTTGAATATATAATTTTAAAAACAATAAAAAATAAAAATAATTTATCGATTATTATTTTATTGATGAAGTTTATTATAACGCAAAGTAAAAGTGAGTAGTAAAATAACTTTATTTAATATTATTTTCTATATCCATTCCTATTATAATATTTTTTATATGGTATTTTCCTATTATAGTAATTTGGGTATAATCAATTGAATTACAGTCAATTCATTTATTTAAAAATCGCACTAATTAGCAAGCAAAATGATTTTCAAAAGGCTAAACAAAATTAAATATTTATATAAAAAAGCACTTTTGAAATTATCAAATAAAAAAAAAATGAACATGTGTAAAGGAAAATGCCAGCCACTAAAATAAAAACGTTTCTGGCAAGCACCAGCTGCCTAGATACCCGCGAGCAAGCGAAAATGAATAAGCAATGAATCAGGAGAAAAAGAAAGAACAAGGTAAAGATGGCACAAAAGGTTTAAAAGTACCTACAGCTACAAGCATTCTCTGCTGTTTAATTTTTCATTACTTCACTCTGGCCAGGTTTGCTTTAAGTCGATTTTTGTATATCAAATTCTTAATAGACGAATACACTGAAAATTCAAAGAAGTTTTTTTACTTTTAGTTTTTAGAAATTAAAAAAATTAAAGAATAAAAAAGAGTTTTATTCTATTACGAAAATATCACTTCAATTTTGAGATTACATTATGCTTTTATAAAAGAAAAAGTGAATATTTTGATTCTACATATACATCATTATAGACTATCACTTTTTTGTAGAAGATACTTGGACTAGAAACAAAATTATTTAAATAATTTCAATGTTTCAGCCTTATTAACACGAAAATCATATCTGATAAATAACATTTCGCACATTGTTATGATTAAAAATGCAATGTCTTTGTAATACATTACTTACACCACAAATCACATCTTACATACCATAAATATACAAAACAGATGTACAAAATCACTATAAATAGAAAAAGCTTCCATCCTTATCAAAGTTTAGAATTCAACTATATCATCTTCATGTCGATTGATTGGATCCCCTTTCAAGAGGGACACAATTAAACTAAAAACAAGAAAATAGTTTTAATTAGTTTTGAAAAAGTTATCATAAATATAGTTAAATGATATTTAATTACCAATATAAGTAAATGAAGAAAAACAGTAGATAATATCCTAGATAAATCAAACAATCTCTCATATGCCTCTTTAACTGTCCTCTATTGTGAATTTCAGTTGGATCATATACACCCATGTTGCCTCGAGGAGTACTAAAAATTTCATATACAAGCCAAACTGTCATGGGAACATTAACAATAGACAATATCCATTGACCATTACAACATAGTAAAATCAACAGAATTGCATGGGCAACCATTTTTGTATTAACCCACTAAAAAAAAATATAATAATTATTAACATAATAAACAATTTTCATAATTAAAAATGTTTAAAAAAATATATAAGAATACCGTATTTAATCTTGAACAGCATTGTTGAGCATTCAAATAATCACACTCAAGATCCGAGAGTGTTATTACCTTTGATTTGTAGAAGTCAAGGATGTATATAATAAGAAATTTTATTTTTAATCAATAAAAATTTTTTTCTAAGATTATGCATATCTTAAATAAAATTAAACTTTCAATATTATCAAATATATTAAACAATTTTAAAGTCCATTACTGAATTCGTAAAAATTATATTGTTCACATACAATTATTAATTGAACATTTTTAACTGCTTTGTTAATAAATTAAATGCTCTTTTTTTTTAATTAAAATACAATGTTAAAAAGAAATTATATAAATTTAAAATTTTGTCTCTCAGCAAATAGTAAGTGCAAATTAAACATCAACACTAAATCAGAATGAAAAGCAAAGCCAGTGTTATAAATAAAAGCTTCTTACATAAGTTTGACTAAATAATTATTTTTAGAATAGATTCAGTACATGCTATAAGACTGCGATAGTTTCGCCACATATTGAACAAACGCTTCAATGTATAGCCTAAAATCTTGAACGATTACATTAGATAAATGTACCGATTATTCAAATATCCCGCTTGGCCAAACTTAACCTATAAACGTATACTTGCCAAATACAAATTCCCCAGACACAACCGACGAAAAATAATTGCTTTTCATTGCATATACAATCATCATCCTTTTCTCATTAGTCAATTAAAAAAACAAAGCTAAGCAATAAATAACCAGTAAAAAAATAGAACGATTTATGATGAAAGGATACAAAGTAGACAAGAAGAAATAACAAGGCGCCGGTGTCGAGCAGCGCAAATGTGAAAAGCAAACTCTCTACCATACTACTCATCTTCAAAAGCCGAAATTTTTGGCTTTCTTCCACACGTTTAAATTCTTGAGTTTTACAGCATTTCTCTGGATAAAAGCTCTACTTCGTGCTGATGTGTGCGTCGCCCCAGCGCAAAAGACTTTGGAAAATTATGAACAAAAAAAAAATACAACAATGAAGATTACGCGAACTTCACTCCACTGCCAACTTGCAGCTCGACTGAAGTTCATTGAGCTCACTTGGAGCGAATTATCACCAAAATAACTGCTGCCATATGAGAAAAAATTCGATTCACTAAACTAGCCAACTACAATTTTATCAAATAGAAAAATTCATTTTAATAAATTTTTATCTTTTTATGTGAAACAATTTTAGTAAAAATCAATAAAAAAGAAATAAAAAATTTTTGTAAATTGATTGGTAGCCGTAAGCCGTAAGTAGTAAAACAATGGAAGTTAAAGTTCAAGGTAAAATGCTTAAAGGATCACGTGGAAAAGTCTCTAGGTTTGTTGTTGTCACGGAGAAGTACTCCGTAAAAACAGACGACACGACAAGCCGAGGGAGCGGCAAAAGAAGGACAACCTGTCAACCTATGTATTAACTCCTAGCGAGCAAACAAATTGATTTTACAATTTACAATTCACCCTCGGGTCGCCCACGCAAAACGCTTAACAATATAGGTTAAGACACACCGAAAGAGAAGAGACGTTTAAAGGGAACGAATGTAAATCTAACAATCTCAAGGTCTTTCGGCGCGGGCGAATTCGATCTCGCGGTGTCGATCCGTCGATTGAATGGAGCAGGTGCGCACATTATCCTCTGGTTTTTATTCAACCTCGGCGGAGTTACAATAGTCAGCGCAGAGGAGCGGCACGGCTTATCGCTGGCCTACTTGTAAACTCCGAGAGCTGAAACGAATAAACGTCAGAGCGCGTAACCTTTTCATTAATGTTGCGATTCAGCACTCGTCTGGTCATTGTAAGGAACAATCGACTCACTTGGATAATGGATTTCCTCGCTTCGAGTAACTGAAGGTATGTAAATTTTCTCTCCATCCCTAGAATATCTTGCCCTTACGTGATTTATCGATAGCTGTATTTTTATCGATCGTGTTTAGCGCTCTGCGCTAATTTACTTAAATTCATTTTTCATTGTCTTTTCCAATTATCAAAAATTTATAAATAAAATCTTATTTGTATTAAATACTTTGTCAATACTCTTGCTATAATAGTTTCTTATTAAAAACTTTTTCAGTTTTAAAACTCAAATTAGAAAAATGTTTGTTATTCTACTAATATTAATACTTTATGTTATATTAATTCAAATACTCGCTTATTAACTGTTTGTATAATAAATGTTTATTATATTTTTAGATATTTTGAATTATTTACTCCAATTAAATAACAGTCAAAATGTACAGAGATACACCAAAGATTATAATTGAGGATGAGGGAGCACCATCTTCAGCTTTCGCAGCTAATATTCGAATGGAAGATTTATTTGAAAAGTTAAAAATACTTAATTATGACAATGAATTTGTTCCAGAACTGAAAATGAAGTACTTAAGCAGGTAATATTTTTAATAAAAAAATTTATGAAAATTTTTATAAATATATGAAAATTTTTCAGGCATTATTTTGTGGTTCCAACTAATCCAGGTGAACAGTTTTTTATGTTTACTTCTTTAGCAGCTTGGTTAATAAGAAAAGCTGGGAAAAAATTTGACCCTCCACAAGAATCAGATGATCCTAACTCCACAATATCCAACATATTGGATTTTCTGAAAGAAATTGAAGTTCCTGTGGAATTTCCACCAAACAAACTTAAACAAGGTGTTGGAGAACATGCTGTTTATGTACTTGATAATCTTGCTGATTATGCTCTAAAAGCTTTGAAATTCAAATGGGAAAAGTATGTAAATAATTATTTTTAGATCTAGCATTTAAAAACTATTTTTAGAAAGGAAATATATTTTTTAAAATACTTATTTCTATTGATAAAATTTAATATACCAAACAATTTATTTCAGAGTACAAATTCCACCTGATGAAACTGTACTGGAACCAGAAATTGAAGAAGATGATGCAGAATTAATATTAGAAAAAGTTGAAGAAGAAATGATGGCTGAATACGATGACGAAGAAGAGGATGTTGTTCATGTTGATGATATTACAAAATTATTTAAGGAAGCTTCGGTAAGTTTGATGTAAAATAAACAATGGAAATTTTTAAACGTTAATAACTTTCTTTTTGTAGAGTAACAGGCAAAAACCAGAAAAAATTTTAGAATCAACTGTCGATGCAGAAGAATGGAAATTAGAGTTAGAACGTGTATTACCTCAACTGAAACTTACTATTGATGCAGGTATTTAATACCTAATATTATTTTAATTATTTAATATTTTTCTAATAATAACATTAACTAATCGTTTTAAAGACTAATAATTTTAATAAAAGTCACATTTTTAATACAAAACTAAATAATTTTTCTGGAAGAAACGTAAATTGTCATAAACTTGAATTTATTATATTATATATTTTTACAATTTATAAAATACTATATGTATCTAATACATAAACTGCGGGTCATTTATTTGGGTTGCATATCACCGCAGGGAAATATTAATATTCATGAATGCATGGATCAATAAATGCAATAATCTATCCAAGTAAAAATTTAAAATTATTTGTGATTCACGTAATCAAGTTATTAATTATCTTTCATAAAAAAGTATTATTAATTATAAATTATTGTATTACATTAATATATAAAATTTTCGTTCAAAATTATTTCAGATGCCCGCGACTGGAGAGCACATCTTGAACAAATGAAATCGTTGCATGCAAGTATGACACAAGACCTTTCTGGGACAAAAGGTCAACTAGATAAGCTACATGCTGACATTGGAAGAACACTAGATAAAATAAACACTAGAGAAATTCATTTAAACCGACAATTGGAACCGCAACTTCAAGAATTGAGAGGTCTACAGGTAGAAGAAACTTTAATATTTCATTTTAATTAATTGTATTACATTTTTTGTCTATAATAACGTTTAATTATTTAGGAAGAACTTTCTAAAGTAAAGGAACAATACAGAGATATTAGTGGAGGAGTCACAGAACGAACTAGGACTCTAAATAAACTTACAGAGGACTTAGAACAGGTTAAAAAGGAAATGGATGAAAGAGGGTCAAGTATGACTGATGGAAGTAAGTATTTATTATTTTGCAAACATAACATTAGTAGAACCTCTAATATTTATAAACGTTTTATAAAGCATAATCAAATAATGAAATAAGCGTTTGTTTAGCAAGCGTTTATTTAGCAAGGCAAGATGCTATTAAAGAAATTGAATGATTGGAAACGTTTTTCCAGGATGCATGACAAATTAGAATTCGAAAAACTTAGAAAAAATTTGTAAAGGAATGAATTAAAACTAATAAAATCTATTTTTTCAGCACCATTAATCAATATTAAAAAAACAATTTCGAAGATGAAAAGCGAAATTTCCGAAATGAGCATTCGAATTGGCGTATTGGAGTATAGTTTAATGTGTTCAAGAGTACGAGATAGAGCACAACTACAAGAAGATATGAACAGTACCACTAGTTCTGTCTCAATCTAATCAAATATTAGACTAATTGTTTATAAAGTCTGTTAACTTTATACTTTTTCACAAGTCCGCCCTAGTCAATTTGTTATATATATACACAACTCACGTGATACCGAAAAAAAGTCTTTCTTAAATCATATTTATAGGTATAATAGTATTAAAAATGAGAGCCTTACTGAATCATATTCGATAATTAAAATGATGTAAAGCGTTTATGCATCATCGAGGAAGAAATTGAAAATCAGAGGAAAGCTGATAAAAACAGTTTGCGTCATTGTAACACTAATAAAAATGTTTTCTGTGTTTCGTTCAAACAAAAGACATTTACAAAGAGACGCCATTTTTAACTTGTTGCATTATTAATGCTGCTACTCTACCGAAATCATAATTTAAATCATTTTATTTCGCGTTTTTAAATCTTAAAGTTTAATCATTATTTTATGTTTCATTAACTCTGAACTTGAACTTCTAAACAAACACAACGCAAAATAAGCTGAAGAATACATACATTTTAATAGTTACGCAACGAAAACAACTGGTCAGGAAATTGCCGAAGGCAATATCCGCATATACCAATAATTTCGAAACGTGTTTTATAATACGACGTACATGGGGAAAAAGCGAATCCTTACCGAGCGTTGTACGGTATGTCAGTGACCATAATGTGGCTACGTCCCCTTCCAAGTGCGCGCAAATTCACAAGAGAGAGGAGAAGTCAGCAGCAGAGAACAGGCGAATTGAAACTCAAGAACAGTCTGTGCGCGAACCTCGGCTTTCGCCAATAATTTCTGCCTCGGTGGACCGTGCCTTCTTTGATCAATCATATTAATTCGAGAACACAGTGTGCGCATTGTTTTTAATTGAAAACAATGTTGTTAGCATATGGAATTTTGTACTTTTGAAATATTCAAATATTTCATTGCATTTAGAGAAAAGGGAGTTTCAAGCTAGTCAAATTTTATAGGTATTTTAGTTTTTATTGGTATTACTAAACAATTAATATGAAGACACATTTACTGTACTATAAATTATATACAAATTTTATAAGAAGTAATTTAAAGAAAAAGAAATCAAGACTATGTTCGAATTAAATAATTTTGGTTATAGAAATATATTCTGTGCAATAAAAATGAATTTTTTTTCTTTAATATAAATTCTTAAAATTGAAATATGTTAAAATACCTTATTACGTGCAATACTATAACATTTTATACTTACACTAATGAATAAATTCGTTCAAAAAATTTAAATAATGAATTATTTAGAATGATTTCCATTCCTTTTGAATAAGTCAAATTTTCTTGTAAACTGTATTTATTCTCGGAATATTTCTATATTTTTATATCTGTATAAACAGGAAGAAAACTGGTCAGAAAAAACGAAATATTGTAGCATTATTATTGTATTTGTTTTCCACTAGAATTTTACAACCGGTTTTCTTTTGTTATTCACTTGCCGTTAGTATCATTACAAAACGAAGCGAAATTCTTTTTTCCGTAAATCTACTTAATTGCAAATGAACAAACGAAAAGAAATTTTGCACTTACAAAATATTAAAACATTTTTTAGCGAACCGAGCGATAACTCGGAAAACTTATGCGAAACACATTCCGGTTTCTAATATTAGATAATATTCTTATCAAGAAAAAAACTAAACTTAAGCGTCGAATTTTTTTTTCCAGCATAAAACTTCCCGCAAACATCGTGAAAGCAGCAAACTGCGCTTCAAGTCTCATAATACAGACCTCGATCTATAAATTGATCAATCGCGTCATTAAGAAACAAATCCCGTCCGTTGACTCAACTTGTATATACCTCGAACAGTATCAGCAGCAGCCGCTTTAAAAATTCAAGGTAAATATTAAGTGACGTTCGATTCTTCGGATTCTCGCCTGGCCACTTTCTTTTTGCCAAAGTGCCGAGGATGAAAGCACGGCAATAATCGGCGCGATGCTCGCTGTATGTGGAAGGCAAGTGCCGTTCAACGCGACTTTCACCGCATTTCCCTCGAGAGCGTGAGCATTATTGCGCGCAGCTGGCCGCCGCTGCTCGAATTTCCGGCGTGTACCGGAGAGATAAACCCCACCGGGGATGATAGTCGAGCAGCTGGACGCGGCAACTGTCCTTGTTTAGTCTCTGCCTGCGTTTAACAGGCTGGACACGATATGATTACGCGTGTCGCGGTTTGCGGAGGTTTGCCAGGCGCTTCGCAAGAACGGAAATCCGAAGTGTGTGGGTCCCGTTGTGCATTAATTGCGGGTGGAGGAACGTAGTTTGATAAACACTGGAATCTCATTATAGACATATGCTAAAAAAATTCTTTTACTCTTGTTATTAGTTTAAAAAGTGTTTGTTTGGAAGAAAGTAGCGTAATTGTTATTAGTATGAAGGACGACTGGGTAGCTTTTTACAAAATACGCTTTGAACATTTCTTGTTCAAAGTTACTTAGATGTCGAATTATTTTATTCTAACACGATGCTTTCAAACAAAGATTTGAAATTTGCATAATACATTGCATTAAAAATTGCTAATAGAGCGAACTAGTTTTGAAGCAATAACTCCACGCATGTTTGAATATTTTAATTATTTTCCAGACATTTCACAATTACCTTTGAATTTATCGCGGTTGTGTAAATCGACGTCATTAAGTGAAAAAAAATAACATGTAACAATTCATGATCACAAAATCAAGTTCTTATAAAAAAATATTTATTTAATATTTTTAATAATTTTTTTAAACGAAATAATGTAGGATTCAGAACAGTAAAAAAATATGACCTTCAATATAATTCATTATCACTTTATTGTCCTTTTAAGAATATGACATATAGAGTAAGTGTGTCATTTACTGCGTCGTCCTTCAATTTATGTGTTTCGATAGTACTTTCTGATAAAATAAAGAATCTTTAACCTCTACAAATACTTATAATTATTAGAAGAAACAATAAAAACTCATTTTATCAGTGGACAAATCGTAAATGATGTACAAACTTTCTAGATTCGACAATACAAATCACGAGGTAATTAACTCGATCACGATGCCTGCTTATATTGCGGAATACAGATAACTATATCGCAGTTAGCCTACTTGAAGAACAAATTATATTTGATTGCTTTACTTCTGCGAAGGCTGGACAATAATTTAAGGAGTAATTATACTAAATCATCAATTTTTTTATTTACTATATGCTATAGTGATATTTGAGCGCGCTTTGCGCTCATGTATTATTTTCGTTTAATGATTTTAAACGTTACAATAATGATTACTTTTTTATAACAAATTGAAATTGGTTACTATTTGATTTCCCCATTGAAACGATCTTATAAAAACTAGTAAAATCTCACAGATTCTGGTGCAAAAACCGCATAGGTTATGCGGTTTCTGCACCCTGTCTATTGGAATTTATTGGACGCTTGCAACCGGGTTGCATATTGATATTAAAAATATTTGTAATTATTATCTTTGCAGGTAATTCAACGTTATTTTAGATTGTTTTAATTGTAATAAAATTATTTATATGTAATGAAATTCATAAAGATAAATTATTGATTAATTCATTTTAAAAAACGTAAAGGCGCAAGTTTAAAAATCCTTACTGTTCATGCTAAACTTGTCTGCACGAATCCTATTGTAATGTTGCTGTTCTTTTCAGTGGAACACAACCTCTAATTGTTTTGCTTTTATAAAGTGAAATCAAATACTTTTTACTATCAATCAAAATCAAAATCAAATCAAGTAATGAATAAAAACTCTTGTATATATATACGTACTCTATGATGCTCTATTAGACCAACCACAACCCTTGATGATGAGCCTCAACCTCTGTCTCATGATTTTTTTAAAAACGGATTAATCAATAAAATTTTATAACATTAAAATTTATTAATATTTTTATAAAAACGTACTTAGAAGCTGAAGTGCAGTCAATGAAAAATAGATACAATTAGTGAAGATTTTTATTTTAACAAAATGTACGTAGTTAATGTTAACATAAGTTGAGTTAATATTGATAATAATGTCAATTCGATTAATCACTTGATTATATATTTGATTGAAACATCAATAAAACTCTAATAGTACCAATTTCAGTAATATCTATTATAATGAAAGAACTGTCATTAGTCCAAGTAATGAATGTCCATTTCTAAAACGAAAATGTTGGACAATAATTGTTCGAATTTTAGATATCAAAAGTATTAAATTGAAATCTAAATTTAAAATAATAATAAAAAAAACTTCAATTCAAATGAAAAGGGCTAAAAAATGTAAATTATTCCAGTAAATTTGGTAAGGTATGGTTTGTACACATAAAAATTTTGCACATATTAATTGTGTACAATTTAGCATAGCCCGATATATCTATATATAAATTTCACCAATGCTAAAATTTGTACAATTAATGCACGATTTTTATGTGCACAAACCAAACCTTACGGTAAATTTATATATTTACAAAGACATGAAAATCGTCCTTGCTACTTTTAAGTAGAAAAAAATCTGCAGTAATCTTTCCGCGTAGTACATAATACCACTGACATTGACATATCGGAAATTTTCTAAAGGCATTCTGATTAAAATATTAATAAAAATTGAAAAGTATTTCATGAGAGGACTGTTCTAGACCAATATTAAGCTACTTGAACATTTGCTAATCTAATCTTCTAAATTAATTTTAATTAAGTAATTTTTGACAAGATTGAGAAAATAATCTGATAATTGAAACAAACACATGCGCATGCAATATCAAGTCAAAATACTTCTGATATTTTTGGATTTAAAAATTGATTTTTTTACTTATCTCCTTTGTGATATAGTGTTCTTGAACTAAAGTCTTCATTGTAAATATGTATATCTATTTCATTTGTCAAATTAAAATATAATCTCAACAACGCTTTTATTACAATTAATCAAGCCTTAAACAGTTGATCATAATATACCCACAATTTACACGGTTTGAACGTAAATTAATATTTAAACACTTATAACAATCCCGTCGTGATCAAAACACATCGTTAATATTCATCAAACAATAACGCCAAGTATCCTTGTTACTTCTTGGCCGAACAATATCTTCTTATATTTAAAGTCTTACTATTTAAAAACTGCGCCCAGTGTCGCAATCGCTAAATGTCTTTGCACGCTTATATATACTCATCAAGTTGAGAAATTATAACCCGAGAATGCGGGCCCGATAGTTTAAAGCGTCATTTGGCGTTTAGAAAGTCATTTCTAAATTTGGTGTGCGAGTTATTTAAGACTGCCGTTACCGAACAAAGTGAATGCAACAATTGCAAGCTTCCGTCTGCGCCGCGTGCATAAAAACACCCAGCCAGAGAGAACTGAACCGCAAATTTTCGATCGAATTTGGGCTTCGTTGATCTACAAGCTTTTAATCTCGCTGCTTATATTTAATTGAGAATATTATTTAATTTCATTTGTACCAGTTTTAATAGGATATTTTTCCGTTTACAAAATGTACCTCGTCGATAGCGATCTCTTTTTTGTCAGATAGAACAGATAATAAAAGGATAAAAGTTGTTGCGTAACTTTGTCAATGTAACCTGTCGAGTAATGATGATTATAATAAACAGGAAAAGTTGTTCTTTGTAGTTTATGTCTAAATAATTTGTGCATAACGTAACACAAATGCCGTACAAAAATATTGAAGTTTATTTTATTTTATTTTACTTTACGACAATTGGAAATATTATTTGAATTTTAAATTCGTTTTTAAGGTCCTGAAGGTTATTAGAAGCCTAATTAAGTATATAAAAAATAATATTTACTCACTAATAATATTGAATCCACAAACGAACTCTATTAATAATTTCTGCATACGTCATTGAATGTTATACATATATCACTTTTCATCCAGCGCAATGATCTTGATCACCCTGCTTTTTGACTGACGATGCATATGATAAAAAATTGTTGATTCACATTCGCTTCAATTAAAGCTCACTTGAAACTCCGCTGCATAAATAAAAATATCGTCGCAAGTTTTTATCCCAAAGGTTTTTTCCTACTGTCTATATTTTATATTATCTACATTGAATTTACATGAAGTTAAACGACACTAGTTTTAACAAAAAAAAAGTCAAAAACACAGTTCGAACAGTGATTCATCCGATAGTTCGAGATGACTAATCCAAACATAAATGCATTAATAATTTCAAGAAGTTTTCTAAAAACGCTCATGTATCTCTTTCGACACTCATTCGATTATCTAGCGTCTCTGAGTGCAAAAGTGACAGTACTGCATAGACAATTTAATAAGTGAGGTTGTAATAATTCTGCTGTGCATGACATTATTCGCTAAATAAGTAACGAAACTGAAAGCGTTTAAATCAAATTTATGAGAAGTCTCCATTTATTTATAAATCACTGTAAGTAATACAATTCGTATTGTTTAAAAGACGGATTTAATTTACTCTTTCAAAAAATTTGGCGCTTGTAATATACTAATGATCAACAAAAACAGTAAAATATAGATGTAACTAAAATATTAGAATAGTTTTATTAATATCATATATACAAGCAGTATTAAATAGATGAGACAAGTAATTTTCACAAATAAAAATTTATTAATTATTTTAGAATTAATTTTAATTAAATTGAATTTGTTTAAACATCTATATTGCTTGATGAAGATTAAGAATATTTTATAGATTAGGAATACCACTTTCTGTAGATAAAAAGGATCAAACAAATCGTGTTAGTAGTATAACTGATTATGATAAGTAAATAATAAACTCAGAGTAAACTGTATTTCTTTGCAAAATTGGATAATTCATAATTTCTGTGCTTATATCTTTGATTATTTTGAAATAGTACAATTTAATGTCTATGAAGCTTTAATTAAGATATCGAATTTAAATATAAGGATAATTAATCAATTGCTTTTAGTGACGCTAATTCTATTTTATTTAAATAATAAACTTCAATCTGCTAATCTTATAATATATTATTGCTAATAGATAAAGTACAAGAAAATTAAACAATTAAGTTTTCTATTACTGTCGAAAGTCAATTTTTATTTTACATTATGTTTCTTAATAATGCATTATTATATAAGTTGCATTTGGCAAACAATATCGGAGCAAAGTTCAAGATCATAAAGATATCTTTTTGCATCGGAATGTTATTATTAACATGAAGGGATTTGTTGATAAAAATGTAAATATAATATTTAAAAATGTTAATTACGCGAATATATATAGAAATTTTTCGTGACCAAAATTTTACGGAATTATTATATGGATTATTACATAATATATATAAATTATTATATAATAATAAGTGTTTTAAAAAATTGAAAACAACATTTTCACGTATTTTTATTTAATTATAGAATAAATAAATAACTTTAGAATTATCTTTTATAACAGAAAATACACAAAGCTGAAATAAATATTAAAATATCAATGATGTTAAAAATGTTTACGTAACATATTTTAAAATTAGCTGCACTGATTGCGCATGAAGCTGCACAAATAGTCTAAATTTAATATAAATAAATTGAACGAAAATAATTAAAAAAAAAAATAAATAAATAAAATAAAACGGAAAAGCCGTGGTTTAAAATACGTAAAATGTAAACTCTCTGTAAATCATCTAAAAGCATTAAGAGTTTTAGTACATCGGAACCGATAACCAACTTGCTTTATTACATAAACTCGTAAATTCAACGAGTATTTATTCCGCTTCCTACTCAACTGGTGCTCTTCTTCCTCTATCTCTCTCTTTCTTTCTCCCCCTCTCCTTTGCAGTCTGTCTAATAAAAATGCTTTCTTACTACATGCACACATATTGCCTCGTAATCGGCACCGCTATACTCTTCTCACGGAAGCTTTCTTTATCGCACAAAAGTTATTAAGCGTTTGCCAATGTCGCCTGAAAACCTCATTGTTCGCAGTACTCATTTCCAGAAACTTTTCAATTGGTCATAATTCCTAAAACGCATCTCCATAAAAAAAAATTAAGCAAAATAAACAATTCGCGGACGCAAATCTCCACATTGACAACTGGTTTTACGCAGAAAAGTGACGGTATCTCTCTGCATGCTTAAAAGCGCTAATGAACCATCAAGTTATCGAACTCGAGGACAATACGGTAAAGGAAGCGGGTCGGTCGCTGCGGCCGATAAAGACACAAAAGGAGTAAAGGAGATCTCGAAGGGCAGACGCAGTTTCTCGACACGTGCACTTGGCGCTCGAGAAATTCCCTCCTCCTCGGCCGCTCTCCTCGTCTATTATCATGCGGTTCCCGAACGAAACTCGTCCGACAAGACGCACACCGCCTCGTCGGCCGCTCGCGCGGTAATGAAATTCACTCTTTCGGCGGCTTATACACCGCAAGAGACCTAAGCGCTTGCTTGCTGGCGCTGCTGCCGCTATAATATATATCAGTTTTCTTTGGATATTAGTCGGTAGCGCGTCGTGTGTCTTTGGCGCGCGCGGCTCTCGTATCGCCGTATACACGCATTTTCGCGAACACGCCGAAAGCAGTACAACAAACGAGGAGGAGAATCATGGGGGACGCGGAGGCCATGCAGGAGATGGAACTGAATAGGATCGAGAAGCCGGCCGAATTGGACAAGAAAGCGACTGCCGAAGGCCGGGAACAGTAAGCGATCGAACCATACCAACTACATAATTGATGAGCGTGCGGCGCGCTTTTCGACGCGCGGCGGGCAGTGTATATAGTATAGAATGCAAACGCGCGTGTGCTTTTCGCTAATTGTACAATAAGCATTCGGTTAAAGAGTCGTCTGACAGTTGTATCGCGGAATTGCTTTTATTTGGTTGTTTGTGAGCGCTCGGTTTGCCGTCAATGAGTGGGGGCTGCATAAGGATAGGTGTAATCGGTTTAACACGCCGTCGACATGCATTGCTTTCTAATTGTCGCTAACAAATGCAGCTTACCGATATGTCGCTTAACTATTTCAATACATTTTGATTAAGTCTATTTGATGCGAATGTTAATTGTTTGCTCTGATTTTCATTCAATATTGAGAGCTGCGAGGAATGTATATATTTATACGCATTATGTTAAGGCATTTCATAACTGCTTTATGATTCGAGTAAATTGGGACAGCTAGCCGTATCTCGGATTATTAATGTTTCATTGCTATTTCAGTATTACTATTATTCGACAAAATTTTATATAATTTTTTCAAGTAAATTTTTTATGAGCGAAAAATTTAGGATAAAAAAAAGTTTAAACATTAATAAATATATTAACAAGTTTTATTTTGAAGAAATATGTATGCATCCTTTTTAGTATTGTCTTGATTTAATATCATTTTAAACTTGGGAAGATATGTCTTCTGCGTTATGATGATGGTGTTCTTCTTTTAGAATTATATTTCGCTTACTTAACGCTTGCGCAAGTAATTTTCATTAATCCAAAATAATTATAAAAGATAAAATAAAATTTTATATTTCTTGAAATAATTTCGATATAAAGAACATGATAAATCGACATGCACGAGTGAAACTTCTAAAAGATACGATTATCATTATATAAGTAAAATATTTTAAACGGAGTTACTAAATTTAAAAATAAATAAACAAAAATCTACTTATTATTTGAATATTTTTTCACACATTACTGGGTAAAATTCGGTAAACTTCGAAAAAATCGAAGCGAAGATATGACTGGAATTTTCAAAGTAAAGAAAAATCAAACCATTTAAATTAAAATTATTTTTCCCTATACAATTATATAAAACAAGTCTGCAATCAATCAATTCAGAACACGCGGAATTAATTGAAATAATTTTGAGATAAACAATTAGTTTAGCTTTTGCTCATCAAAGATCGTACTGTTAAAGATAATACGATAATTATACCTACGAGCTATGACGATCAAACTATTATATTAAATCAGTAATTAAAATAAATATAACAAATATTTAGGCCTATTAATGTTATAGATGACAACCATCAAACTGAGTTTTAATAAATTAGATGCACATTATATTATAAACAATAAGTGGTCGATCAAAGAAATTGAAAATTTAGTTTTTTTTTTAAGTACACTGAGAAAAATTTTTTGTAAAAATTACTATTTTAATAGCACTCGTGGGACACGCTAATTTTTGCTATATATTTCGTAAATTTTAGTATTTTATTTGTAAATTTTACAAATAAAATAGTAAAATTTAGGAAATATGTAGTAAAAATTATTAAAATATGAGTGTGTCCCATGAGTACCATTAAAATAGTAATTTTTAGAAAAAAAATCTTAATTTTTAAAAAAAATTTTTCTCAGTGTACTGTTTTAATTTTTCATGTTGTTAAAAATATAAAAATGCAGGTGCAAATTTCGTAATCAATTGTCGAGTCATCTAACTTTAATTAAGATATTTTCGATTATATAAATACGCTTCCTAAATGAAATATTAACATTATGAAGTGAGTGTCAAAGCAGTTAAGATGATTGAACAATTAAAATTCTTCTGATAAATGACAATTTTGTGTAATTGTGTAAGGTAAATTATGTGAATTTTTAAGATTTGTTTTATTTAATTTAAGACAATAATTTTCTGATTGAATATTCAAATTATAATCGAATTTTATTAATAAATTTATACTAAAATTAATGATATTGCGAATTATTGGTTTAATTCAAATGTCAACCATTTTTTTAAAAAATGTCACAAACATAATTTTATGTATATTTTCTTTATATAAAACAAATTTTGTTGTGATTCATATCAATCATTGTCAACTTTTTATATAAAATTCTTTATTCACTCAATTTATGGATCAATGAATTTCAATTTAAAAAGTTTTATTTGTATTTAGAAAATCGTCTATAAACATGCCTCAAAATATTGTTTCAAACAATGGAATTTCAAATTCCAGCAGCACACCGAATGAAACTTTAACCAAAGAACTGCGGTAAGAATCAAAATTTCAAAAGAAAATGTTTAGTGGTGAACTGCGTTTTTATGTACGTGTGTCAGTTTGTATTTCGCGCCATCAAAATCGTGGGCGGGAAAGTGCGCGCGCAGTCGTAAAGGCCACAGTCTGCTCTGCAATTGCACGCTGAATTGCACGTCACAGTTCACAGAATTCGCCATGTTTGTTCACCGTGCACTGCTAACGAGTAAAAGCGAGATAAATCATGTTGCGAACTCTCTCTTTCTCTTGCAGTTGTTGCAAATCTGGTAAAATCTTTAAAAGCTTTGTCCGAACTCTAAAGAAAAGGTTTTTAAATTTTAATAATCAAATCAGCTGACGTTCCGCTCTGTCAATTAAAATATATTCGCAAATATGCTTTCTTAGTCATCATGAGATTCCAGTGTTAAAGAGTTAAGAGTTTCCTTGTGTTAGCTTGACTTCTTTGTTGCAAATAATAATATCATTCGGAAGTTAACAGTAACATTTTTTCAGTGTACAATGAGCAATTGTGTTTCGTATTGCAAATCTTAAATGTATGTTCGTTTCTTAATGAACGTTGGATTTAATAATGGGAAAAAATCACGGAATTTCTTGTTCTAATTTACTAATGGAAACTAGACGATTTATTTTCTTTATTAACTCGTGATGTTCATTCCTACGGAAACAAACGATAAAAATCTATAAACTTATTGTAAGATGGTGCACATAAAGACCGATAAAATTTATGGTGTTTATAAGTTTTTATAAGTTACTTTCAAACTGTATTATTTAATTGCAATTTTCAATCAATACTTGACAAATATAATACAATTTGGTAATAATTTTAAATTTCAAATACATTTTAGTTTTTAAAATTCTAGAGATTATTTATTAACATTTTTTTTAGATTAAAAAAGAAAAAAGAAGAAATGGTGAAAATAAAGAAGAAGATTGGAGCAATGCTTCTTGCAGCATTTGTATGCCTTCTTTTTGGTCTCACTTGTGGAGGGTTGTGGCCTTCATACTTCCATGATATTTTAAATAGGGTAAAAAAAATGATTAATTTAATAAATAAAACAAATATATATTTAAATTACATGCGTTTATATGTATGTATTGTATTTCTTTTTGCAGGAATTAGTTTTATCACCGAATTCAACAAGTTACAAAATGTGGGTAGAAACACCAGTACCTATGTATTTGAAGATATATTTATTTAATTGGACAAATGCGGATGAATTTGTAAACAACAATCGAAAACTTCATGTAAAGCCAAATTTTAAACAAATGGGACCTTACGTTTTTAGGTGAAAACATTTGTATATTTTGTAAATAATAGTATAAGGAAAAGTTTATAAAAAAATTTTTTACAAATGATTTCTATTAATACTCAAATTACAGAGAAATAGACATTAAGGTCAACAAAGTCTGGAATAAAAATAAAACTATTACATTTCAACAAAGGCGAGTGTGGCATTTTGAAAAATCCATGTCTAACGGAGATTTATCAGATAAAGTGACAAATTTAAATCCTATAGCTGCGGTAAAAACTTATTTTATTATTCTATCTCCATTGCAATAACATTCATTTTACTAATAAATAATAATTTTTAATTTTTAGACAATTGTTTATACCATGAGAGGTATGAAAAATTATTTATTTAACAAAATTTTCAATGCACTTTTATCCAAATTTGAAAAATACGCTATCACTAAAACGGTACAAGAACTTCTATTTGATGGTTATGAAGATGAGTTATTAGAACTAGCCGTGCGTTTCAACAAAACTCAACTTCCATACAGTAAATTTGCTTGGTTTTATGAAGTAAGTAAATTCATGGTTAATACTGCCAAAAATGTTTTAAATATCATTTATCACATGAAAAATTCATTTTATGTATAGTTGATATAATGAATATTTAATACTTAAAAATTTTGAAATATTTTATATAAAATTATATAAAAATGGTATACTTTTGACAGCGCAATAATTCTGACTCATATGATGGGACCTTTAATATGTTGACTGGTGAAGATAATCTATACGATAGAGGAATCCTGAAAGAATGGAAATTTAAGGATGTTTCTCCTTACTACTCCAAAACTTGTGGTAAAGTGGGAGGTACTAATGGTGATTTGTGGCCTCCGTTACTCAATAATAAGACTGTTTCTGTATTTTCTCCAGATATTTGCACGTAAGTTCATCATTACCTTAATTTCTTGCTTAATTTTTTGTTCTTTCTCAATGTATATTTTAGTAATCCGGTTAATAAAACTGTTCTATTTTAGAACTATAACTTTAAAAGCAGCTGGAACAAGTGACTGGTTGGGTTTAACAGGAAGTAAATTTATATCAGATAGAGATACCTTTGATAATGGAACAAGAGTTAAATCTAGGAAATGTTATTGTGAAGGAATAGAATGCCAACCTAGCGGAGCATTAAATGTTTCAGCTTGCAAATTCGGAGCACCCGTTTTTGTCAGCGCACCTCACTTTTATTTAGCTGATGATAGTTATAGAGCAAATATCACTGGAATGCATCCTAGAAAAAAGGATCATGAATTTGTATTAGTCGTGCAACCGGTAAATAATAATACATTTAATCTTATAAAATTTGCAACTTATATAAAAAATTTCTAAATATTATAATTTAACTTTAATACATATAATTTAATGTACATTTTTTTCAATTTTTTCAAGATATACGTATGTATTTTCGTTATTAACGTCGACGATTAAAAAAAATATAAATTAAAAATATTAAATGTAATATGTGCAGATTAATTAATTGTGATTTATACTTATATTTACAATTTCCTTTTTATTAAAAAATCTTTTTAGTAAAAGAAGTTAATTTACTTTTATAGTAAATATGATTTTAACTTCATCAATATTTTTTTACAAGTTTGTTGTTATAGACTTTGTTCAAATTATACTGATTATTAAGTTTCTTAGATCGTCATAAGTTTACAAAAATAGAGAGAGATTTTATTTTTTTACTGTTTTAGGATACTGGTGTTCCAATGCAAGTTCGAGCAGCCCTTCAAATTAACTTTTTGGTCCAATCAGCTCCAGAGTACTTGTAAGTATAAAACTGTACTGTTTCCATAATAACCAATTCTTTTATTCACCTATTCCATTTTCTGTCTTACAGCTTTTTCCGAAATCTTCCTCAAATGCATGTACCAATGATCTGGTTTACACAAGAAGTCAATTTAACATCAGAATATGCAAGTCAAGTAAAATTGTTAACAATATTGCCTCCAGCTATTAGTGGAATATTATATTCTCTTGCTGGAATTGGAGTACTCTTAGTTATAATTTCTATCACCGTTTACGTGAGACAAAGGTTGAAACCTGATGACACTGTAAATCTTATATCAAAAGATAATGAAACTGGAGTTAAAGAAGAAGTTACAGTTACTGAAGGAGAATAATTTCTGTAATCTTAATTGCCATATTTGTTGAGACTTTTGCTGACAATTATTACTTTATTTTTGTAAAAAATGAACCTACCAAAATATTTTTGAAAACCTGAAAAGGTTTCTAAAAAACTTAAGTGCCTAGAGATTTATTTATTTACTTGTACTTATGTACAAAAATTTCTAAAAGCTAGGTATTAAAGTTACAATCACAAGTCTTGTAAAAGCATATTGTTTCCAATACTAATAAGAAAATCGAGTACTGTTAGATATGTTTATTTGCTTTTAAACAAACTAACGTATTGTATTCATTAGTCTAATAATGTTTCTGAGTATTGTGGTATTCCAAAGTATCCATTATATATTACTGCAATATTTTATGTACTGATATTAATTACTTAAGAATTCAGAAACTTTTTTTGAATTGTTAGAATTAGTTAGATTTATTAAAATCTTGTGAATAAAGGAAAGGCGACTAGGAGTAAGTGGCATAAAAGATAAACGTCTTAGTTTCGAATTAAGATATTGTATATCTTAACTTTTGTAAACTGATCGCCTTAAAAATATTACGATTTCAAAAAAGAATTCTAAAGTTTGATATATACTTATTGATAAAATTAACAAAATGATATGGTTATATCTAGTAAAATTTAAAAAAATATAAAAATGTTAGACTTGCCAGTTAATAATTATATGTTAAAAAGAAAGACTGTGATAATGCGCACTAAGTGGCTTGTCTATTGTCTTTAGTAAAGAACGAAATATTTTTAAAATGTTGATTTTTTTACACTTTATATTTAGCTTCTAGCTAAATACTTGCATAAAAGTTTATGCCTATCAATTTCATATCGTTTTTAAATTTTTATTATTTTGTATACCATCTTAATTTATAAAGATGTATGCAGCTGTAAATTATTTGTTAAATTCAGGAAATAAGCTATATTAAGTTGTTTTTATCTTAATTCATTTGCAGTCAAAAATTTGAGTAGTATTCAAATATTTTATGGTGTCTGCTGATTTATTGATACTTCATTTTTTAAGTTATAAATATTATAAAGTAATGAACTTTTTTATACTTCGAGATATAGATTTTTACCTATGCACTTTTCTTTTGTAAAAATCTAAACTTTTATACAATTTTAAACTTTGTTTAGTATAAATGTTATAACAAAGTGAATTGCTATTAACAAAGATTACTTAAATAATATTGTAACTAAAAATTATTGTTTAAATAAATATTTAAAATGTAAATTTTAAATACATGTAAATTTAGTTTTTATTTGAATATCCTGTGATTGTAAATCAATTATATGTATAAATTCGAAAACTTTATATTATGCTGATTCTTAATTACATCAATTTTTTACTATAGCTTTTTTTTTATTATAGTTATCAAGATAAGCACAGATTATGTGTAACATACTTTTCAAGTTCCACGAGAGTGGAAAAATAAACATTTGCATTTATCTTAAATCTAAAAATTTTTTTATGGTAAGAAATGTCCATTTCCAACATAATAATCTGTATAATAATCTATAATTAGAATAATTTGCATCTTATAACATATCTTATTAAAAGAACCCAAAATAAAGCAGCAATTTTTTATTTAGCAAAAATTCGCACAATATATTTCAAAATCAAATTTCGAAAATTGTAATGTATTCGTAAGTAATTTGAATACTTAATTAACTTAATTTACCTTCCATGCGCCTTACTAGCGAGCCCGGAAATCTGCACTTTGTCTTGATACATCATGAATAGCCAGCAAATTTGCTGAACTCAAATATAATTTCGTATATCTGCTCCACTGACGTGATGGATCATCACATGTAGAAGATTTCCGCGGGCCGCGTTTGCGACTTACCGTGGCGTGCGAAGAAGATTAAGGTCAGCGAAAACTTTGATTGTTCAGATTACCCGGATCGCTTGCAAAATTAATTACGAATTCAATTCTAATTTATTTGGATTTAAGAAAAATTTAGCCTTTAAGCTTTGAAGCGTTCAGTCCTTACTGTGCAGGAGTTTAAATTATATAATTAAATTGAAGCAAACTTTTTACTCTTACCACGTATACCAATAATTGTGAGTTTTCAAAGCCTACGTTTTTGGGCTAAATTCTTAGTAAAGAAAATTTAGGTGTATTAGATGAATTATGCTTTATATTGTCAATTATTTGAGAAGCATTCAAGGAAAAGTATGTTGTACTGAATATAAAGGAGAAAAAATTATAATTATGCTTTGAACTCGTCCGTTTACTAATGCAAATTTGTGTTTGTATTTATGGTAAGGCCTTTTCTTTGACGTGCTTAGGTAACGACACTTAACTATTATATCAGAGATTGAATCGCGTTTTTGCGTAGAAAACAGGCTGGGTATTGTAGTGGATGAAATACTATTTGAAAGGAAAAAGGCTTTTGATCAGTTGTTGTTTATGAACTTGCTTTATTTAAGCAGAGATTGTTGAAGATACTTGCAGTCGCGGAGTATAAATTTCTCAACGAAAATGTAAATAAATGGATTTTCATCCAGAAAGAATTTTACGAGCTTTTGGTACCGCACTCTAAAAAATTATCGCAGATACCAAAAATAAAAAGCAAAAATATGACATTATGTATTACATACATCAAATCTAATATTTTAAACCAATTAATAATAAAAGAATTTATCGAGTAGAGATTAATCAAAGGAAAGCCCCTTTATTTTTACGAGTTGTAAAAAGTAAACGGACTATTCCGTTATTAGCAATATTCTGTTTTCAGCATTCTGTAAAAAAAGCTGAACCGACAAAGGAATATTAAATTCTCTAATTTTAACAAAAAGTATTGGCCTTATTCATTTTTTCTTTGTTTTAACGCTTCTACGGTTCTACGTTAAAGTGAGTTTTGAAAATTTGTTTACGGGATCCATCGATACGTCGGACGTAACGCAGTTTTTTATGCTTCTTCAATTATTAATGAACATAAGAATCAAATACAAAAAATTCTAGATTATTATTTTAAGTTCACTGAGAATTTCATAAAGAAATGCGTTCGAATTACAATAATGTTGAATATACTGCAAAGTTGCTTTTCTTTCTTGATAAAATAGTATTATTGTGCAACAAGTACGGGAAGAAGGTTATTCCACGAGTGGGAAGTTTGCACCACGAGACGGAGGCGAGGGCGTATTAGCCGTAGTCGAGTGTGCAAACTTCCCATTCGTGAAATAGCTTCCTGCACGTGTAACACACGATATTTTTTTTTAACAAATGCATCAAAATGGTACTTTCGAGTGCAAGATAAATTATATTATATTATACAAAATAAATTTTTTTTGTTTTTATTCATTTATTTATTTTTGTACGTACAAATAATAAAATTATATTTATATTCCATTGCATTTAATTTTTAATAATTTTTGTTAAAAATTATTTTTAAAGAGTAAAAAAGCCAAAAAAAAACCCGTGCGGGAATGGGAATGCTTTCTCGTACACGTGAGGGATTAGTTTCCCTCACAGAAAATAAGTACGAGAATGTATCATTTTGCATTGTCAGGCGTGTGTTAAAAAAAATTGTTTCAAAAATCGATAAAATCTTTTAGGATATAACTTTGCTGCAAATAGCATAAAATTAAATAGCAATATTATCGTTTGCTTCAGTTGGCCAATAAAATTAGTTCCTACTCTTTAACCAAGTTTCAAAGATATTTACTCCGTTCAAACTTTGAATTTGATTTCAGTAAGATTGTTATTTAACGATTACATTTAATGTGACAAAGCTAATATATAGATTTTACTCAATGTTGGAATAGTTATTTCCGAACCTCTATCGAGTTCTAGGCGAATGAAGGTTTGCAATTTAGTAATTATAACTCATTCAAGTTAGTTACAGTTGTTATTGCTCTAACAACAATCACTTGTAATTGACTTAATAATTTGCGTTTCTGAATTCACAATAAATTGCGCAAGCTTTGGAAACTACCGAATCCTAAAGCATGAGTTTTTAATTCATTAAAAGTTTTCTAGTTATACTTTTACTAGAGTACACTTGATATTTTAGAAAAATAAAATTCAATCACTAATTGTGATTTAATAGTTTGACATGTAAAATGAATGCAATCAAATAACTTATTCTGTGCAAAATTCTGGAGAATCTCGTATTATTTTTTTAGGATAACTTACTCTAACCTTCTTTATTTTTAGAAAGAGGTATTGAATACAAGACATATCGTAAAGATGAAATCGTCCTACGTAAAGGAGGCATTTTATTATTTGTATATAAATTATAGCAAATTGTTGTATTATAAAATCAATCGCGTGAGACTTCTAATAACCAATTATTGAAAAATAACGTTTATTAATTTGATTTAAATATTACCTTTTTAAATTGTCTGAAAAAAATGAAAATCTTGATCAATCAGTAAAGTAAAAGGATAAATATAAATACACGATACAATATAACGTTCTATACAATATACGATTTCATAAACATTTCTCAACAGAAAGCTAATATTCATTAAAATGGTTTTTAATTGATGCATGATATTGAATCTGAGATTAGCGAATGTAAAAATGGAATACTGTTAAATACACAAAAATTTAAACTATAGAAAAGAAAATTCAGAAACTTTGTTTGAAAGTAGATATTTCCAAGTATGATCAGACAATATATTCCTCGGCAACACCATCGCCGGAAAGTTCAATTTCCCTTTAGCTCTAGTTCCTAAATAAGCTTTTTCATTTATTTACGCGAAAAGCATCAAACAATTGAGAGTTTTTGTTATCCAAAAACTGTTTACTGTTACTGTACTGTTATAAATTACCTATAAATAGTAATTTTAAAAGAAAATATTTTGCGTATTTTTTTCCAATAGCTAAAAGAGCAGAATTGAACTCGAAAATAACTGTTCCAAACACAATATCTTTCGGTTTCTCCAACGCAAGAGCAAAAAAACTGAGCCTTTGTACAAAATGAAAAGCAAACGGATATTCGCGTGGCTCTCGAATAGTTTCCCGCAAGACACCGTCCCTTTCTCGCACTTACCCGCGCATAAATGTATTTCCGGGGCGGTCTCGTGTGTATATACGGCGAGTGTTTAGATGCACGTACGAGCCTGTTCGGGCGTGATTGTGGGGGTGCGTCTTGCGCGTGACGTGAAATCGACTCGTTCCCGCGGCTGAAATTGAGAGGGAACAGGCGCTCGAGTATTGGCAAACGATAAAGCCCCGAATAAGGACGTGTGAAATCATATTTAGTTGCGCTCCTCGGATCGAAGGCTGGATTACGCGAAGAAATATATGCAGTGCGCCCGAATTGGGCGAGCTTTGGTACACGCGACACGTTCTTGTGGCAGTGGAAATATATTTGATTATTATAGTTTTTAATTAAAGAGCTTTCGTGGGCTTCTTTGCAATTAACGTTCATTCATGATTTCTTAATTTAATTGGAGATTATTTATTTTCAGCCATAATTACAAAATGTTTAATTAAAACTTTTAAACGCGTTTCGCAGAAAATATATTGTATTATGATAAAGTATTTAGAATACTTTTTAAATAAAACTATTAGTTTACTGTACCTTCGTACAAACGTATAGTGGACGTGAAAATGTTTCCACGAAAAATGTATTATTACTTATACTTTATGTAAAATAAATAAGCCATTTAAATTATTTTAACGAAATGTTAAAACTTAAAAGTTTATGATTCGTGCAATTGCCTGCTTTTTCAAGCTTCTGACTGCATGAATAGAAGGACAAATATTTAATGAAAGAAAACAAAACGAGAATTATAATTATAATTGCATGTAAAATGAAAATAGACTGCTTTTTCAACTTATTAATACAATTCATTGCATTGTAATGAAGATTACTAAACGATTGATGCAGTTTCAATAAACCTTTTGTGTGCAGATTCACGTGAAATTTTTTAAAACTTCTTGATGATCATCATTAAGAAACAACAAAACGTTATATTAATATTTTCAAAAAACACTACCATATTTTTGTATACTTATTGTTAATTTTCTTATGCCAATTATAAATAAACATTCTAAATATATTTAAAAAATCATGGAAATAAAAACTTAGCATATAAGTATTGATTAATAAAATACTTAAATTATCTTGAAGTAAATAAATAATGTAAGTATAAAAAAAAAAACTTTTATTCGCACAAAATATCTAGAATGCTTATAATTTCTCAAAGAAATCGTCGTTTAACGACTTAGTAAATATTATGTTGCAATTCATTGCGAAAATGTTCCTCAAACAGCCGATCTTTTAAAAGACGAACTAAAAGCCCTTTCCACTCTCCCCGTAAATTTAACTCCGACAGAGGAAGCGCAAGCAAAAGAGTCTAAACCTAACTCTGCAACGAGCGTCGAAAGAAAAAAGCAAAAGAGGCAGAAAAAAACAGGAGCGCAGCCAGAGGAACTCATCGATTCAAGTGGAGTATATAAAAAAAAGACTGTCAATGTTATTGCAGCGCCGGGCAGCGGGCGCACTCGCGTCCCGTGTGTACACACGCGCCTCGGACACTGCACCTGCGTCATCTTCGCGTGTGCGTCGATCCCGCTGCGGCGCGAGAGTCGCCGATATATGAAAATGACGAGGGCAAACTATACTGCCGCTGCCTGCACCGGGGGGTTGCGTGAGCAGGTTGCGCTCATGAGGGACGGGCGATCGATCGGCGAAACCTTTTCATTCGGCGGAAGCGCGACGCTGACTCTTTGCCTCTTTTTTTTCTCTCTCGTCTCCTCTAGTTTCGTGCTTGCCGTGTTTATGGCGTTTCCGCGAGTAAGTGCCGGCGAGATGTTGCGCGAACGGCTTAGGGTGAATATTGTATTTAGAATCTGATCTTTTCGCGCTGCGTAAAATAAATTCTTGGATTTTGAGGTCTGCGTTGAAAAGAGGAACGATAAAGTGAGGTTTTGTATAAAGTTGCTGTAAATTGTAAATGAAATGTAATCGTTTTCTGTTGTATATTTTATTTAAAGAAAAATCTCTTTAATCAATAAATTATTTGCATAATCGCTGATGGATTTAACCAGAAATTCAACTTTAACGTAATACAGATTAAATGCTCAAAAATAAATCAATATTAAATCTTAATAGTTTTTAAAACGCGTTTTATCCATTTATTTCTTGCTTATAGTTACGAAACACAATATTGACATCCTATTTCACAGCGTCTATAGAAATCCGCTGCAGTTGAAACTTCCTCGCCGATTGAAGGGAGACAGATACAACTTGTTGAATTTCGTTCGTCTAAAGTAAAGATAAACACCAACATCTGGCGATTTTAAAAATGGCTCTAGTAAATAATCGTCACAATATGAAATATATTATTCAATAAAATATTTTTATTATAGAATTTAATTTAATTGAACATTTTTTAAATGCTTATTTTTTATTATCCCTCTTAAAAATAATTCAAAATCAATAAAATAAAACCAACTGCAGTACTATTTTACAGAACAGTTCATAAAATCAGACTTTACGATTTCAATGAAAAATTGTGTATTTTTTATGCGCGTGCACATCAAATATTTGATAGATTTAGCCACGGATTAAGCATTAAACGCATGTCGATGTTTATATAGCAAATGCAAAATATAAATTTAATATTTCGACTGTCACTGTAATTTAAATTTTTATAATAATTTAACAATTATTTGCCACGTGGAACCTTGTACTGATACGTTATGGTCTTAAAATTAAAAAAAAGATTAACCAAAAATATTTTTCAATTTTATGTTGCAAACTTACAGATTGTAAACATTATTTAAATCAGCACAAAAATTGCATTTGTCTATGTCAATATCACAATTGCATTATTAGATGTCAGTTCTGATTCTGTAAAATAAATATCTTATTGCGGGATATTATAATGTTTTCCCAATTTTATTAATAGCAGAAACAACAATTTTGGAAGATACAGAATTATGATCTTCTACGCATCCATATATAGTTGCTTAATCCACTAATCGCCCATCAATATCAATTTATCAATCAGAATCAATAACCCATAACAATATAACTCTTGAAATTCAAGCTGGCGGAAATTTCTATAGGATTAACTATTTCAGTCGAAAAACGGAGCCTGCGGAAGTACTTGAGCTTCTATTATGTACATAAGCTGGATTTTGAGCCCACAGATTAGATAAACAAGATCAATCGAGATGGCAATAAAATTATTTTAGCAAAAATGATTGATTAAGACCAAATACTATTATTTATATATTGATTCGATCAGAAGCGCGAAGAAAAAGGGAAGTCAAATGGTACACAGAATTAGAAAAGTCCAATTTTTAAAAATAGGACGGATAATGTTTGATAATAATAGAATACAAAGCGAAAAATTTAAAAGTTTAAAGTAATCTAAAAATATCTTTAGGTTAAAGATTTCGTTAAAAAGAAAAAAAAGGTAATAGCAAGAAGATACGCATTGAGGAAATACAGAAGTAAAACAAAATTCTTTTATCTGAAGACAGGAAACGACATTGCAGCAGCAGAATTGAGAGCAGTACTAAAAAGCAGAAAGAATGGATTTTTAAGCGAAAATTAAAAATAAACAAAAAAGTCACCGTGAAATAAACAATGGAACTACTGTCAATATGAAAACATTGAAAAATGAAAATAAAATTAATGAAATAATATTTTAGTTGTACGTGTGCAGCATGTGTAGATTCTGTAAATTAAAGTTGAGAAAATGTATTTTGAAATAAACAAAATATAGAATTTGTAACTTTCAAAAAAAAAAAAAAAAAAAAATTAAAAAAGTACGCGACAAAAAGAAGATATTTAATGTAAAATATTCCAATCGAATTTACAATCAAAAATTCAATCCAAAAAAACCTTTTCAATCTCTGTTTCACAAATCTACAAACTCAACCCAAACAAAAATAAACCCGCAAAATCGCTTTGTACTTATTCCCACCTCCCTCTCAACTCTTTTCCCCACACACCGCGAAAGCGGATAATATAATATTCGAAGTGACGCGTATCTGCTTGTGTACTTTTCCCCTGCCGCCGAAGCGAGTACAGGAATGCCGGCGGATTGCGATACGCGACGATAAGCGGAGGCAAGTATATATCGTACATTTGCGGGAGGTCTCCGCGTGCGCGAGACCCGATAGAAATGATGTATTGTTCACACTCACACCGGTCGCGCGGCGCCCGGCCGCTATGAGCGATTGCCACTTGCGTTTGCAACATTTGTATGTATAAGAACCGGCGCGCGATGTGTGTCTTGGGAAAAAGTTTTTGCCCAAGTGGCCGGATTACGTTCAAGTACACGCCGTCGATTGATTTGCAGTGCTAAAGCGTCGATTTAATCTTCCCTCGCGTCTTTGATCTGATATCGATTACGATTGCCGACACGTGATAGCGGGTTTTATTGAATCAGATTTTATATGTATCGAGCTTGCGTTTAAAAAGTTCGTTAACTAAAGAGCGCTTTTTTCCATGAAATGATTTATAATATTTCGTGGTAATTCTGTCGCGGAATAAAATTTGAATTTCTAGAAAATGTAAATTCTGTGTTTGTGTACAGCAATAAAATATTTTAGATTCTTTTTGTTGATTGTTACTGAGTTTTCATAAAATATTACTTTTTTACGTGCAATGTTTAAATACGTTAAACTAACAAACAAATTAAATAAAAAACTAAATAAAAGGCTATTTACGCGGTGCAATTTGAGTTTCATGAAAATTTGAAAAAACTATGACAAAAACTTTTTTCCAGTTAAATGTAACTCTACAATCGACGTTTGTTTCTCCAATTATCGCGTGTAATTACATGTTAATTAAGTCAGTTCCGAAAATCTAATAGTAATTATCATACTCCACATGCACCAATACATTGCAGTTACAACGTTAATTACTTCTTTTCAAGCGAGACCACCATTAAGCGCCAAAAGCAGTTCAAAAGAAAAAACGATTAAATTTTATTCTCCTCTTATATCCAATATTCATCTCGTCGGTCCGAACGATCAATCTTCAAATCCTCCCATACAAACGAGCGAGGAAAAATTGAAAAAAGGAGGAGCGCGCGCGCGCTTGTCAAGTCAAAGGCTTGCATCGAAAAGCACTTTGCCGAGACTCTCTATCAAGCGAGGAGCGGGAGCAAAATACATAATACAGCGATCGCATTATCATCCAGCCTCGAGGCCAGCCGAAGCATCATACAAAGCTGCCCGGGGAGGATCCTATGCTTTTTCGTGCCTCCCCCTATCCCTCCCCCCACCCCCATACATGCACGGGCAATTTTATTGGCGCTATCGGAATTGCTAATGGGTTCGGTGGACGGACGCTTTATCCTTTTCTTTCATCGCGCCTGACAAAAGGCCTACGTGCGCGGAGGGGAAACCCTCTCCCCCGCCTTTTCGCCGCGCGGCCGAAGAATGAGCTCGATTTCCTGGCTTCCTGGCCCCGATAAGCGGAGAAGAAAGCGACGACGTTATTCCGCGCGAAATCTGACAGTTCCGAGGCTCCGCAGTCCGGGTTATATACAGTTTATGCCGGGGGATAATGAGAGTCGTCGCCGAGAATTCGTTTGCTCTCTCGGCGGCTGGAGGAGTAAAAGCTATATAAGACTCTGCTTTTCACTTACGTAGCCGCGCCGCTTTTTCGACCGATTTGCCGCGCTTGCGGCGCGAACTCGCGCGCCAGGAATTTTTTGCGCGCCTCCGTATTCTTTGCGGGGCGTCGTGATGTAATTTATCTTGGCCGAGGAACTCGCGAGTTGTATTTTGCTTCGGGGCAAAAACTCTAATTTAAATGGTTTGCCGGCGAATTTCGGGTGCATGATATTCAGTCCGGAATTTATAGGGTAAAGTGACCAAATTAATGGTTCGGATTCGCTTATTTACTCTCGAAGGATTAAGTTTTTAGAAGGTTTCGCGTCAGTCATTCGTGCACGAGTTATATTCTGAATTATGTAATAATAGCTTTAAAATATCTGATCTTATAAACGAGATCCGACGTCAAAAATCATTATTAAAAATTAAATCACAAAAAGAAACCGTCTCTCGTTGTTTTCATCGCAAACTTTTAAGATTCACACGCTACTCTCGTCTTATTTCTCCTCTAAAAAGATGAAGTTATACAGGAAGTTGGCTTTATTTCAATTTTTCATTTATCCCGGGTCGTAATCTAAGCTGCGGCCCATACTTACGAAAGTTTTCTTCGGACGTAAAAGAATTGCGTGCTTACGAAAAAAAGGTTGGCTCGTCTTATTTACTGTCTCGGCGAGATACTTCGTTCTCGTTTTGCGGCACCGAGTAATAGAAAAGAAGTTTCACTTTTGCGCGAAACTTATCTGATGGCGGCACGCAGTTTGCACGTTTTGGCGGGTTTTAGCATTCCCAGAAGAGTTTTCAGGAAGCCGGTCATATTGAGGCAGCTACCAGTTTATTATCTGATTTTCGACGAATTTGTTTCCAGTCCTTTCGATCGATGAGGAAAGCTGATTTGCGCGTTCATAGCGTTCGCAAAAGTTTATTAACGCGAATTACAAATATGATTATATTCGCATTAATATTGTATAATACGTATAATTAGTATGTATATAGTAATTAGTTTAATAAACGCTGAAAATACAGTAATTTCAGTTTAAAATCATTTAAAATCATTAGGAAAATACTAAATAAAATTATAATATCGCACGATGGATGACAGTTAAAATTTTCCGTTATACATATTTAATTAGTAGATAAAATAATTCTTAAAAGTAAAAAATAAAATTCTTCGATTGCAAGTTGTAAAAAGGTTCAATATTTCGCAAATACTTCGACAGCAGAGTATATCAAAACATGAAAAGCGAGAAAATCTTAAAACAGAAAAGTAAAGAAAAATAAAATTGAGAAACTCGATTTCCTCCAATAAGGAAATTTGAAAGACTCTCTAAATAGCGTTGAAAATCTGTTCTTCATCGACCGCCAGAAGATTAAAAATTACAAAAAGTAAATCTAGCGAAGACAGTAATAAGAAGTGCGCCAAAAAACTTTCAGTTGCAGAAAATGAAATAAGCAAAACTTATCAGGAATTCAATTAAAATATTTCTTAAGTAAATACATAATTCATTAATGTGGACTTCAAAAAGAAGTGGCTTCGGTAACAATATAAAAAATTTAATAAAGATGATAAACACTTAAAAGTATGCCATTGCATGTCGTACTTTTCTACCTTACATATATCTTAAATTTTTCAAGAGAGACGTCGACCTCTATTTTTAAAATAAATATTGGAAGATATAAGTCGATAAAAATAAACGTTAGAAAACGTGAAACTTATAATAAAACTTTTAATCAAAGTATGAAAGTTAAATTTATTAAACTAACCCTGAAACCTGAACTATCATAAATAATAAAGCATGATAATAAGTTTTACAATATCGAAAATTAACTTGATGAGGCCTATATATATTTGTAATGCATACTTAATAATAATTTAATATTTAAATATACAACATTAATAATTCAAATATAGGATTATTAAATAATTGCCAATTTGAAATGAAGTTCGTAATTGCAATCAAAACTTTACTCACGTGACTTACAGCACGTACATGTCGCTTGCGCAGTGTTCCATGATTAATCTCAGTCGCTTAAGCGACTCATCATCTCATTAACCAGACACGTCGTCGAAATCCGCAAAATTGTTCGATCATTTGCACACAATATTCAGATCTTGTTAAAATTAATTTCAGCCCCGACAATTCGTTGTACGGTGAAAAATGGCCGAAGAAAAATTGCCCTTTTATTACGGCGGAATGTAAATGCGTTGGTTTGCAGGACGAGACTGCAGAGAGGACGGCTTTCCGACTAAGTAATAACGAACGATTCTCCCCCCGTCCGAGTGACAGCCTAATTCTGACGGCTCGCGAAGAACGTTAATCACCTGTCGGAAAATATTGCATATAAGGCAGGAGAATTTATCTATAATTCTCCCATCATATGTGAGAAATCCCTTAATAATGCCGCTTACGCACATTGGTGGAATCCATTAAGCTGCCGAATGCGGAGCGGGCAAAAATATTGTATTATTTCAAATTGAAATTCTAATGGTTTATAATTTGAATTTCATAACGGCAGTAATGTTGATGCGAGGGCTCGTATAGCATAAATGTAAAGAACAGAAATTTTCATAAACTACTTTTGAATATTGTAATCTTTTTAATTTATTTTTAGCCAATTGTTAATTAAAAACTTATTTATAAGCTAAAAAGGTCAAATATTGAGGTAAAGAAAGAAAGCTTTATTTCGATTAACATAATGTCTATTTTATCTGATTATGAGATTTATTGACGTTACAAACTATATAATAACATTTTCGTTACAATTAACAGTTGTATTAAATAATTTAATACTAATTATTTTGCAGATTTTTCTTGCTGAAAAATTTAGAAAATTAATTTAGGTATACTGAAGATTAAACTTCCTGCTTTACCAACCGATTCTAAAACAAAGCTATTATCAATCTGAATATAACTCGTTTTAAATGTATGACAGGTGCTTTGTCGTGGTTTCCCTTGAATTTAGTTCTAAACGTTGTAAGCTTCTGCCTGAACAAAGTGTGCATAGAAGATAGTTGCAATATTCATGAACATTAATTCTATTTCAAAGACTGCAATTTTTGAATGAAAAAATCCGTTGAAATATATTGAAATATTTTGAATGAAAAAAATCGTTCAAATATCCTCTATACAGTCTCTAAAATTTAATTTGGATTTTATCTGAAATTTAACAATTTTCTAAAAATACATGATTTAAGTACACACTTAATTTATCTGGAAAGATCTAAAAAAGAATGGTTAAATATTAGAATTAATTTTCCACGGCGTGACCATACTTTCGTTGCACGAAGCTTAAAACATATCCTCGTGCGATGCCTCCAAGCTGTACCAGCAACGTTGTCCATCATATATTTGTCCCTTAACAATGAGCTTGCCGCCCCGATTTATAGCGCGCAATATTGCCCAGCTTAGCCCCATATAATGCTGTCCGCTCCACCTGATGTCTCTCACTCAATGCGCGTGACGCATTTCCATTTTACACGAGGGGCCGTATAAAAATCGCCGAAAATTCAAAGCCGTGAATTAATGGAACATCCCTTGCAATCCTCCGGAGGGGAATAAATGCAGTGAACGCAGGCGCCGGGACTCGATGCTTTACTTTTTTTCCCCGCTCGCCTCTCCTCTTCCGAGGGAGGAAAAAAAAAGAGGACCGAAAGTACATGAATTATTCGCGTCACGCGGCTTCCTCGCGGAAATTCAAAAGACGCCAATTCCGACTCTCAAGTGCCTTTGTAAATGAAAGAACTCATAAGATCTGGGCGATATTCTGGAAAAGTCGGGTCTTTTTACTTGCGAGGATAGGATGATAATTGAATTTGGACTGCGGTTGATTTTTATATGCGAGGAGGAGAAAAAGAAGTCGTTAAGCGCTGAAATAAGTATTTAAAAGATGGCACGGGGTAAAAGCTAAGTAAATGGAGACTCGCATTTCGTAATTTGATGGGTGCAGAAAACGACCTTCTTACTTTCTCTCCTTGAGGGTAGGAAAAATTTTAATTGTTTGAAATTGCTCGCTTTTCTATGTAATTCAAAGGTATCAAAGGAAGTATTAATTGAAATTTGAATTTTTCCAGAACGAAAATGCTCTCTGTAATATTCAATGAGAAAAATGTTATCCTGAGGCGTTCATTCTTTTATAAAAAAGAAAAATCAACAAAATACTGTTCCTTCAAATTCATACCAATTTTTATTATAAATTTTGAACGTTGCTAAAACTATAACATTTAAAATTTTTAAATACTACCATTATTACCAAATTTTTAAATACTAAAACTCTACCATTAATAAAATTTTATTTTTAAATATTATACTACAATATTCTACAATTGATTTTCATTGTTTATTTGAAACAATAATTTGTCCTTCATTCAAGAATTCGTTAGTATCAATTTCTATTCCTTCCTTTAGTACAAAGTGTTTGCGTAGAACATTCGAACAAGAGAGCGGAATTTCTAGAAAACTATTCGGCGAATAGATGCAGCAATTTAGTCTCTATAGAAGTTTACTTACTGTTATGAAATTGTATTGAAGATGTTTATATATATGCTGTTGTCTTTGTATGATTTTGAAAGTATTTTATTGCATTCAATAAAAGATTGAAAGATTACTAGTCTTTTCAAATAACCTTTGATGAAAATAAATTAGTATTTAATATTTTTATATTAAGTATAAAAATAAAATGAACGAAATTTCTGACAAAATGTTGAAGCTTATCTACCATAAATAGTGTACATTCAGATTTCAATTGGCTGCCAAAATCGCCTTGAACTTTTTGCCGCATAATCAATTTTATAGATAAATCATAGCATTAAACAGTCGTTAATTTCGGCAAACGAAACACTTACGCTTCCTTTGCCGAAACGTATGCTTATTATGAACTTATCCGAGTGAGTTTTTTTCGATGCCGAACTTCCTCTGCCGCTTATTTTTTCCTCATGAATAAATCGCCGCCGCCGCCGCCGCGTCCTTATCTTCGTCGGTCTACAGCTGCTGCAGAGGAAAGGCACACCGTCTTGAATCTTCGACATGCGAGTCGAGAGTTTAACATATAGCACGAGTAGGGAACACCTTTCGGCATAGCTGAGGCGGTCATCCGAGCGTTATTACCTGAGACGCGATTATCAAGGACTCGAAAGGAGGAATCGTGCATTTATAATTTTATCTTAAGCTGCTAAATTTGTTTGAAATTTGTCGTTTTCAATTTTTGACATTCTGACTTTCATTTATTCGTGTTATTTTAATTCTTCTTTTACATCAAGATAATGAAATTTGTTTATATGTGCGAATAGCCCTCTAAATGTCTTAAATTTTTTTAAGCAGTTATCAGTTTTGCAAATAATATTATATGTATCGTTTTTTGATATACGTATGAAATGATCAGATTTGATATGAATTTTTAGGGACTTGATGTTCTTAAATTTTAATTCACAAAACGAACATTGTATGCGCTCCATCACGTTAAACAAGGAAAGGTAATAAGGATTTTAATTTCTGTTTAAGTCCTTCTTTCTTAAAATCCTGTAACATTAAAAAGAAAATGATTTGTTAATTATTTATTTACTTAATATAGCAAAATCATTGCAATATTCGCAATTTATTTTTTTTAATACTTTTTTATTCATTACTTGTACTTATAAGATTAGTTTCCTAGTTCAGATTGTGGTTTTGTTCATTCGTCCACTTTTTATTACATATAATAATAATAATAATAATAATAATAATAATAATAATAATAATAATAATAATAATAATAATAATAATATTTTATGATTTTAAATTTCTTTTTTTATATATATATTTTATTAACATTTTCATTGTGATTATTTAATAATATGAATCAATTAGATACTTCAATAAGTAATGAAGACAATATTGAAACTATTGCTAAAGAAAGTAGAGAAGCTTACAATATTTCTCTAGATTTTATGCCAAAAAAATCAAAGTTATTGTATACAAAAACTTAACTTTCTTTCAAAATGATCCTAAAATAATCGATATAAAAGATTTTTGGAGGTTATCAAATGTATTGCTCGATAATGTAAAACAATATAATAGGATGAACAATCATTACTTACCACAGATACATCTGTATATCATTATTTCATTAATATAATTAATACATCACTGCCAGGATAAGGATTAAGAAAAAAATTGCGCAGATTAATTGCCAAAAAGAATTCACTTTCTTCGCCAGTATGACTTGATCACGTGACTATTATTCTTAAAAGAGTAAATTGATGAATTTAATCTTTAGAAACATAACACAAAAGTATAAATCAATGAAATTACTCTTTTAAACTGTTGGTATTATTTAAATATATTATTTAAAGTTAAAAATATACATTTTAATCTTTAGTAAAAGAGTAAATGTATAAAATTATTCTATTTCAAAATATACAGAAACATTTTACTCTTTACAAAGCAGAAAATATAGATTTTAATCTTTTCAAGAAGTTTAAATTCATTAAATTAATCTTCACCATAAAGTAAAAAAGATAGACATTAACCGTTTCGAAAAGTGTAAAACCTTCAAATTTAATGAATCTTTTAACATAACACAATCTTTTATTTTTTATAAAGTAGAAAAAATACATTTTAAACTTTAACAAAAGAGTAAAATTCTTAAATTAATCTTTATAAAGTGTAACGTATTGAGGCTGGGATTGAATACACTGGAACACTCTGGGTTATGATTTTCAGTATTTATTTATTTGACACTTAGAAAC